>CM045465.1:8538169-9271239 GCA_024666655.1 Dascyllus trimaculatus
TGATGTTATCTGTATATATATTCTGTATATCTCTCACAGCATTAATACTGTTCATACAGCTCACATCACTATTCATCTCGAACTGTAGATTTACGCTAACTATTTTATATTATATCTGTATATTCATGTATTCATGCCCTGTTCATTCTGTTTATACTGTGATTAATGCCCTTCACTGCTGTACTTCTGCTTCAATGCTAAACTACATTTAGCTGTTTGGACTCTGTGCAATGAAGCTAAAGTTAAATCTGATCTCATTACTGATCTTTGCTGTTGCAGGCTGATGGAAAACTTCACCTACAACAGCTTCACGCTGCAGGTGGAAGGGTTGAACATTCCTAAAGTCTACGTGCATCCTGCCTTTCTCTTCTTCTTCTTCTCCTACCTCTTCATCATGGTGACAAACGTCGGCATCGTGGTTCTGGTTTTCCTGGATAAGAACCTCCACCAGCCGATGTACCTGCTCTTCTGCAACCTGCCCTTCAACGACGTTCTTGGGAACTCCATCATGGTTCCTCGGCTGTTGTCCGACATCCTGCTGCCTCCGTCCAAACGCCTCATCAGCTACTATGAATGTGTGGTTCAGGCCTTCTCCACCCACATGTTCGGCACCACCTCCCACACTATCCTCATGATCATGGCGTTCGACCGCTACGTGGCCATCTGCAACCCGCTGCGCTACGCCACCATCATGACCAACAGGATGGTGTTGAAGCTGACGCTGTGGGCCTGGGGGGTCGCCTTCGTCCTGGTCTCGGTTCTGCTGGGTCTGACCGTCAGGCTGAACCGCTGCCGGACTCTGATCACCAACCCGTACTGCGACAACGCCTCGCTGTTCAAACTGTCCTGCGAGAGCGTGTTCATCAACAACGTGTACGGGCTGACGTTCACCGTGGTCCTGTTCACCGCCTCCATCGGCAGCATGGTCCTGACCTACACCAGGATCACCGTGGTCTGTCTGACCAGCAGGAACAAGTCTCTGAACAGCAAAGCCCTGAAGACCTGCAGCACCCACCTGGCCGTGTATCTGATTCTGATCATTAGCGGGTTCATCGTCATTATTCTGCACCGCTTCCCTCAGTATTCGGAGTACAGGAAGTTTTCTGCCATTCTGCTGCACATCATCCCCAGCAGCCTGAACCCCATCATCTACGGAGTCCAGTCTGCAGAAATCTGCAAATCTCTGTCGAAATTATTCAGATCTAAACTCGTCCTGGTCTCACTCTGACCTGCCTCACTGGGTTTTACACTGTAATGTTCATTTACCAGAGCACAATGTTTAGACCTGCTTTGTCTTTCTGGACTCAGTGATTTGTCTGTGAAGGCGTTTGGCCTCTAATCCAAGTGGAACCTTCACAGACAATCACTGAGTCCAGTTGAGTCCAGAGTTGTTTCATTTACATGCTGAGATTCATGACGAGGACAGCTCTTATATTTATAGCTCAGGCTGCAACTTACAACAAACAAACATGTAAAGTGAGACGTCTGTAAATGCTGTGTGGTTTTATAACTAATAAACATCTTAAAACAATAAGAAGATGTATTTTTTACACATGATGCATTTTGAGGGAACCTTCAGTTTGAGATCATGTTGTATCATGTGACGTCTTACATTGGGAGGTTTTTATGCAACAGGTTCAAGGTTTTGGTTTGAAATCTGTAAAGTGCTGCAGCTGAAGCCACTTCAGAGAAGATGAATCTAAAGACAGGAGTTCATTTTTCTAAGTCAGTTCAGATAAAATGTTGGATAATGTGTTTTACTCTGATTAGTTCAGTCAGAGATGCTCAGAACAGAAAACCAGGAGGCCGCCGTGTAGAAAAGGACACAAAACCACAAAGATGAGTGGTTGTCTCTGCAAAAATACACAGCAAACCCCCAAAACAAGGGCTGCCCCTGCAAAGATGCATAGTAACCGTAAAAACAACAGGTGGATCCTACAAAAATACACATGAAATTGTTAGATTCAAAACCTGAAAATACACACAGCACAGGAAGGAAGACAGCATCACGAGCTCAGGTCTTTTACTTGCGCACAAGGAGAGAACGGACACTACAGCTCTGCAGTTTGCATCGCTACAGCATTCCAGCTCTCTGGTAGTCCGTCTGTCCTTGGCTCTTTTTATTTGGTAAACAATCAGTACAAGAGTCAGTATAAGATAAGGGTCACTTACACAATCTTACTGGGTCAGGTCTCTGTGTTCTTTACTGTGAGGACATACAGCCTGGGATGTTTTATGGTGATTCATGGTTGCTGACATGTAGACTTTAAAGTCCTGACAGTCACTCAATGATTACCTAATAAGAATAATTCTTAACCTAAGCACAATTCTTCTAACAGAAACCCCCAAAACAAGAGGCTGCCTCAAAAACAATGCATAGCCAAATGACTGCCTCTGCAGAAATGCATAGAACCCAAAGCAGCGAGTGGTTGCCCCTGTGAAAACACTCAGGAAACCCCCAAACAAGAGGTGACCACAGTGACATGCATAGAAAACAGCCCCTGCAAAGATGCACCCGAAGCCCCAAAACACGAGGTCGCCTCAGAGAAGATGCGTAAAAACTCTGCGCCGCCGCCCGAGTGCCTCATTTACTGCTAGCAAATGCCCACACCGTGCTCATGATCGCGGCGTTCGACCTACATGTGACCATCTGCAACCCACAGAGCTACCCGACCATCATGATGGACAGGGGGATGCTGAAACTGAGGGCGTCGGACTGGGGAGTCGCCTTCGTCGCCATTCTGCTCAGTCTGACGGTCCGACTGGACTTTAATCACGAGGCCGTACTGTGACAACACCTCGCTGCTCAACGCCTTCATCGACGACGTTTACAGCTTGACGTTCACCGTGGTTCTGCTGTCGTCCTCCATCGGCAGCATCGTCCTCACTTCCTCCAAGATCGGTTTGTCTGAGCAGCAAGAACAAGACTCTGAACCATAAAGCCCTGAACACCTGCCGCCCTCGCCTCTGCTTGTGTCCCATCATGCTGGTCGGCGGTTCGATCCTCATCATCCTGCACCGCTTCCCTGACAACGCCGAGTACCGGAAGATCTCAGCCGTCCTGTTCAGCGTCGACCCGGCAGCCTGAACCCGTCATCTACGGCCTGCAGAGTCTGTCCAACATGTTCCAGCTGGAAAAGGTCCCACAGCCGAGTTAGAGCAGAAAGAAAACTAGAAAACATCAGAACTCAAACGTATAAACCTCAAGGAAAGAAGCTTAGTGACACTGAATAAAAACCAGAAGCTGTTCAGTCAGAGACAGAAATTTATTGTGGACATCATGTTTGTGTTTCTATGGCTCAGTTAAAGAGGCTGATGAGCTAAAGGTTCATATATTTGTCTGTTTTAACGTTATTTGAAGGTTAAAAAGAGGATTTTCCAAAGTGTGACTGACATTTATTTACCTAATGTACCACAGCTACAGTTTCCACCTAAGTTATTGAAGACTTTCCGCAAATTTCCCCAAAGAAATTAGCAGCTATTTAAATGTAAATTATAGAATATTTCAGATAAAATATTCTTAAAAAAGAATTTTTTAAGAAACTTAAAAAAAAATAAGTTTACAAAATGACATTCTGGGTTTGAGTATACTCTACTTGAACAAATTCATATTTTGAGATTGATTTTTAGTTTTTTGTCAGTGTTATAATTTCCTTGCTTGCTTCAGTGTATTTTATGAGGGGCCAGTGGCTCAAAGTCACTGGCCCCTCATAAAATACACTGAACAAAGATATAAAGGCCCCATGTGAAATATTGATGAGAAACATCCATTTAGTACAAGTACCAGACAGTATACGCTCACTTTGGGTGGTGCACTTCATGAGGCATCAATATTTCACATGGGGCCTTTATATTTTTGTTCAGTGTAAATGATCAATTAACAATGAAGTGATTAGTTAGGTGTGTAAATAAATAAGTAAACCATGTATGGAACTTTTCTTTCTCTATTTGTTGCTCCGTTAGCTGTGAAACGTGACATTAATTCATTAGTATTCTGTTGTTGGGGATATTATTGGTGCTCTGCAGAAAAAACTGGCCCTTATAGACGTCCACTAAAGTTCAAACTAAAGTATGAAATGTTTTTGACACTTTTAAGATTTATTTTTTATTAAAAGTAATTTTTTAAATAAACTATCTGGCTAAAACTACAATAATAATAATGTAAAACAACAACTTTATTCACGTGTGCAGCATGATGTTTAATACTTCTGGAAAAACAGATGTAATAATTTTCCTGCAACAAAACACGCTTCTTCGGGTTGTATGTGGAATATTACACATTTAAAAAACAGAAAAACAAAACCTTACAGAGGAAAAGTTTTCTTTTTGCTCATACAGTCCTGCAAAAATCTCACTCTAAGGACGACTGGATCCAGTCTTTAGGATCGCTGCCTTCAGCACATGAATTCTGGTCGGAGGTCATTAAGTGTCACATTTGTCTTTGTCATGGTGCCCATTCCTAGTCAATGCCCCATAATGCTCTCTGCTTGCTAATACGAACTGTACGTGGTCCGAGTTGCTTCAGTAACGTGTCTGAGCAGAGGAGGCTGCAGTTTCAGGACCACAGTAATAGGAACATTGTTGTTTGCAACAGCGCCACCTACTGATTTGGATAATGATTGATTTACTTAACTTCAAAAACAACTCAGATGTCTGCAGCTGGACAGCAAAGTTATCGACAGCTTGGCTAAGAGGGTCGTGTTTCACCACCTTCCAGCCTGTCATATATCTGTGACCTAGTGTCCACAAAGACTACGACACGTGTCCATTGTTGTTTTAGCTGATTATATCTGATTGTGCTAATTACACAGTTTGTTCTTGGACAGAATGTAGAATTTTGGGTGGAAGTCATTCATTCATCCAGTTCAGTAGGTGGCACCACAGTGAAAAACAAGGGTCCTATAACTGCAGCTTCCTCTGGTCTCTAAAGTATTAAACAGTAAGAGGCTCCACCTGGTGGAACAACCAGGTACTACAGCTGATCTACGATACATTTTTTAACATGTGTGTAGAAAAAAATGGTTTGCTAAGTCTTTTGGAGCCACAGTAAATCCTATCATCTATAATATTACATTTCAGACAGTGACCTACCGGAACTACAAGGTTCATGATCACCTGCAGAACATTAAGGAACAGCATTTCTAAAGGCATTGCAAAGTTATTCAGTTGTCAGACAGGTGCACTTTATGTACTTGAATTGTGTCTTATTAGGGAATGCAGATGTGAACTATTAAATGACCTGGGCTCGATCTGATCAGGACATCCCTCTCACACTTCTTCTTTTTTAAAATATAAAACTCAAGTCTGAAATAAAAATCTTTGGAATTACACCTGAGGCTGCTGTGATGTTTTGCCACTGATGAGGCGTTTGTTCATGTTCACGAGTCATTTCGGAGACGTTTGTTCTTCTGCGTCGCTTTGTTTTTGTGGAACACGCTGACGATCTTCTGCCTGAGCTCTTTGCACTGCAGCCCGTAGATGAGCGGGTTCAGGGCTGGAGGAACAACATGGAACATGACGGATGCTACCTTCCCGTTATCCGCCCACTCAGGCCGCCGGTGCATTATCATCGGGGAGAAGGACGAGACCAGCATGATGACGTAGACAGCCAGGTGGGTGGCGCAGGTCTGCAGAGCTCTGCTGTTCAGCACCTTGTTCTTGCCGCTCAGACAGACCATTGCGATCCTCAGGTAGGTGAGCGTGATGCTGCCGAGCGACGAGCCCAGGATGAGCACGGCGCTGCCGAGGCCGTACATGTGGTTGATGAGGAGGTTCTGGCAAGACAGCTTGAACAGCGAGGCGTTGTCGCAGAACGGGTTGATAATCACCCGTCTGCAGCGGGTCAGCCGGACGCTGAGGCCCAGGAGGATGGCGACCATGACGAAGGCCGAAGCCCAGGCACCGACCGACAGCTTCAGCACCATCCTGTTGGTCACGATGGTGGCGTAGCGCAGCGGGTTGCAGATGGCGACGTAGCGGTCGAACGCCATGATCATGAGCACGGCGTGGGAGGTGCCGGCGTGGAAGTGAGCGCAGAAGGCCTGAACGGCGCAGTCGACGTAACGGATGTAGCGCTCAGTGAACGCCGTGAAGACGTAGCCCAGCAGGCGGGGGATGATGGCCGACGCCCCGAACACGTCGTTCACACTCATGTTGCAGAAGAGCAGGTACATGGGCTCATGGAGGCTCCTCTCCATGGAGATCAGAACCACCAGGCCCACGTTGGACACCATGATGAAGGCATAGATGAGGAGGAGGAGGACGAAGGCGACGACGGAGGACCCGGGGCTCACCTTTAACCCCTCGATGAGTATAAGATCGGCATTAAAGGTTTCGTTCTCCATGCTGCAGCTGGAGGATCCTGGAGGCGTGATGAGACGACAAGCAACAGTTAAAGAAGAATAAAGACAGAATCACAAAACACAAATCTCTACCCTTCACCTTCACCCGACTGGTCGAGGCAGACGTCTGCCCTCCCCGAGCCTGGTTCTGCCAGAGGTTTCCTCCTTTTTAGGGTTTCTCCTCATAATATAGGATTAAAAGATCTTCAGTCTGACTACGACTGTGTGAAATCTGCTGAATGACTCATGTTTGAAGCGGTGCTGTACATTCATATTTAATCTTCATTTTAAATTTTACATCTACAATACAATTCGGATAAAATTAAAAAGACTCCTGCATATTTTAAACAACAGCTGCTGATCCAGTGTTTTACAGTAGAGACATAAATCTGGCACCATAAATTTACCAAATAAGTTCAAGTATTAAGGTTAAGACCAAACAATGTCATATAAAACACAAATGCACCAAGTTAAATTAAATATTAAGGTTCAGATTCTACCATATTACATGTATACCAAACAAATCACTTGAACAGATCAACACTTCATCATATAATCCACTGGGATGCAACCAGTTCACACCAGTAAGATGAGCTGAACATGTTGAGCTGTGAGTTGAAGTGAAGCTGAACTTCCTTTCTTCTGCTGTGGTTGCTTTAAATTGGTTTTCCTGTCCACATAAAGGCTGAAACAACTGAAGCTGCTGGTTCTGAATTAATTACGTTTTCCTAAGCATCAAAAAACCCCAAAATATTCAGCTCATATCAGCAAATTCAAAACAATAACAGGTCGTTTGAATCCGTTGACTAATCGTTAATAATTTGCTGTTTAAATGTAGTTTTTTTGCTTCTCCTGCTGTTGAACATAAATAAAACACACTTGCTGTTCTGTTGTCATCATCCAAACCAAACCTCTGCTGTTTTAAAAGGAATAATAAACAATAAATAATAATACTAAATAAAAACTGACTGCAAATGTTCAACCATTTATGTCAAAATGAGTCTGAAGCTGATGTAACTGGAAGCTGAAATCCTGACTGGTGTTCGTCTTACAGGACGTTTAAGCAGGTTTTCACGTATTTATCTCACAGGTTTGAAGATTAAGACCCAACAATATGACATAAATACAAATTCAGATGACTAAATTAGATGTTAGTTGACTGCAATATTATTATGATGCAAAAATAATGCTGTTTACAAAAATGTTCCTGTATTTTCCCAATAATTAAATTACGACTGATGCAGGCAGATGTGTTCAGAAATGTTCCAGCAGGACAAACCTTCAATAATCTGATTTAAAAAGAATTAAACATGAGACTAATTCATGTAAATCAGATCTAAAACGCTGCCTGACTGATCTGCCTTCAGGTCACAGCTCTTTTCTTAAACACAACACAGCAGAAACAACCAGTAACAGTAAAAAGCTCTACCAGGTTTTACCTCCGCTGACGTGAACCTCCTCCACCCAGACCACAGTCGGACCACACGCCTTTTATAGGCCGCTCAGCTCCGCTTCATCTCCTGGCAACCGTTGCTGGCAACTTCACATCAACGTCACCAGGCGTGTTGCTCCTGTCTGTGGTCTAATGTGAATTCATGGATCTGATTCCTCGTGAGACTCAAGCAGCTGTAGTCCAGATGAAGACGATCGCTGTATGAAATGATCGGCTGCAGCACAAACCTCCAGATGATTAGTAGAATGTCCTTTAATGTCAGCGACTGGTTTGTTCTGGAACCAGTCTGAAGACTTTACAGAGAAAAAACACGACTTTTACCTAATAAACGATGTAAAGCCAAAGCTGTTGTCAAAATCCTCTGACTTCTAGGATTTTCATTGTATGTTCGCTAAAAAAAAATTTCAGTGTTTCAGCAGAAAAGTTGACTGTTTGTTGGCGTCCCTGAAATGTGTCGCTAATTAGCCAAATAGTGAAAATTATTTTATTCATATCTGTGACACTGGAAAACTACACTGAAACATTCTGATAGTAACATTAATTACGATGTCAGCTAACACTATGTTAGCTAACATTAAGATGTTGTATGGTAGCTAACAGTACAATGTTTAATGCTAGATAACATTTCTTTATTGCTGTATGCTAGCTAACATTATGATTTTGTATGTTAGCTAACATTATAACTTGTATGTTATCTGACATTACAATGTTGTATGCTAGCAAATGTTAAGATGTTATGGTAGCTAAACATACAATGTTTCATGTTAGCTAACATTAAGATGTTGTATTTTAGCTAACATTACAAGTTGTATGTTAACTAGCATTAAATATTGTATGTTAGCTAAAATTGCAATGTTGTGTGTTAGATGACATATGGTAGCTAAACATACAATGTTTCATGTTAGCTAACATTAAGATGTTGTTAACTAACAGTAGAATGTTTAATGCTAGATAACATTTCTTTATTGCTGTATGCTAGCTAAAATTATGATTTTGTATGTTAGCTAAAATGGAAATGTTGTATGCTAGCTAACATTAAGATGTTATGGTAGTTAAACATACAATGTTTCATGTTAGCTAACATTAAGATGTTATGGTAGTTAAACATACAATGTTTCATGTTAGCTAACATTAAGATGTTGTATGTTAGCTAAAATTACAAGTTGTGTGTTAGCCAACGTTAAGATGTTGTATGGTACCTAAAATTACAATGTTGTATGCTACCTAACATATGATTTAGTGTGTGAGCTAAAATTACAATAATGTAAGCTAGCTAACATTAAGATGTTATGGTAGTTAAACATACAATGTTTCATGTTGGCTAACATTAAGATATTGTATGTTAGCTAAAATTACAAATTGTATGTTAACTAGCCAATGTTAAGATGTTGTATGGTACCTAACATTAAGATTTAGTGTGTGAGCTAAAATTACAATAACGTAAGCTAGCTAACAGATGTTGTATGTTAGTTAAAATCCCAATGCTGTATGTTAGCTAACATTAGTATCATAGCTAAAACTGTAATGTTGTATGCTAGCTAACATTATGATGTTGTATGTTAGCTAATATTACAATGCTGTATGCTAGCTAACATTAAGATGTTGTATGGTAGCTAAAATTATAATGTATGTTAGCTAACATTAAGATGTTTTATGGTAGCTAAAATTATAATGTTGTATGTTAGTGTAACACTTACGGGCTGGAAGGTGGACTACGGCTACTCTAGCAGCATCAGAAGATTTGTTCTTTTGAAGGAGCCAAGGTGTGAATGATACACAAGAGTTATTTTTAAGTTTTGTAAATGTATTGAAAAAAAATATTTACATTCAACAACACAACAAGACAACAAAAAAACAATTGTATACAGATCACAACAGTAAATAAAACAACCAGTCCATACAACGCGGCCTCTTTTGCTCGCGGGTAAGTGTAAATGTCTTAAATCATTCAGGTCTGCGTGTTGAAACAGATGCAGAGTTTATAATCCACAGTGTGTAAAATCCAGTTTGTGGGGTAGGAGTGAGAGATACTGTCCTACCAGAGAAAGGGTTCCTAGCTCGCCATGGGTTGATCTAGAGTCCAGTTGATTCCAGATGATGGGTGAGTAGAAATGATCCTGATTCAATCCTTACAAAAAAACCTGACCTAAAAAAGGCCAGATGATTATCATTAACAAAGATCATACAATCTGGTTACTAGAAAACTAAATAATGCAGAATGCATTATTTTTTAATTGTCTATATAAAATAATAATATGATTAAATAATTGAATTATCAATTAATCAAAACAATTTGAAATATATTATTATTTTTCAGTATTAGCAAAAGCTAATTCCATGTGCTAATACTAACATCATAGCTAAAGCCATCATACATACATGTACCGGTACAATCAAAAAGTGCACTTCATGAGGTTTTGTTCAGTGTTCACATTCAACAAAAATCAGAAAATACTCAAGCAGAGTTAAGAACACTATCCAAAAGTCGTTCTAATGTTTAAAATAAATGCATAAGGTAAATAAAATACTGCGCAGTCTAAATCAAAGTTGCTAACCAATTCAGCGTATCACAATCATATGCTCTATTAGAGTTAGAGCGGGCGAGTAAAGTGTAAAAAAAACACACTAAAAGTAAAGAGCACTCATCTAAAACGAGTGTATGTCCTATACTAAATTCTGGCCAATAATTCGGCTTTGCAATTTTACACAATTAAGTTAAAATACCTTCACACAAGACAATGAATGGTTCGGTGTCCACCGGCGGCCCGACGATCTATACACGCAGATTTTTGCATGGAATCCGGGGTGGTGTCAGCGCTCCAATCCAGCTTTTAAAATTGGATGGATGAGCATGAATACACAGTTTAAAAGCTTACAATTAGTGTGCACACCACTGATCAAAGGCTCACCTATTGCCGTTTTGTAAATTGTCTTACCGACGGGCGACGCGTTTCACGCTCATGCGGGCGACCATGCGGAGGAGGAGGAGGAAGTGAAAACGCCGACCTCTGACCTAAGTAGCCTGCCAAACCCGCCAAAATAAAAGTCTAAACTAAATGCGGGTTACAGGTTCCCCCCCTATACTCAGGTACGTCCTCGTACATGTAGTTGGCTGGCGGCAGACTGCATGTTTACAGGGATCTGGCGTTAATGGAGTCTCCTCGAGCTGTAGTGCAGAGGTGAAGGCAGTGCTGAGTCCATGGAACAGAGACTGGATGCTGTGCAGAAGCGGACGCCCAAGCTTTGTGTACTGCAGGCGATCAGGAGGCTTGCGAGTCCGAGTGGGCCGACGAACAGGCGGCTCAGAATCAGGACTTGACAGTTCAGAAGCAGTGTTGTGTTCTGAATCACTGGAGATACTGACTGGCTCTGGAGAGTGTACTTGCTCAGGTTCAGAGGAGGTGCTTTCCTCTTGAGGTTCAGAGCCACTGGCATATTCTGGTTCAAGCTGAGGGGTTACATCCAGCTCTGCTGAGTCTAGTTTTGGTTCAGAATCAATAGTGTGTTCCGGTCCAGATTCGTGCTCAACTTCTACAGAGTCTTCCTTAACGACCTGAGGAGGCTGGCCAGGCGGATCCACAGGTACAGTACTTGGAGGAACAGGAGGAGCAACAGGAACAGGTAAGTCTATAACAGTTGTGAACCTGGTTGGTCTGGAGCCGGAATCAGTTAAGTCAGGTAGGATCAAAGGTTGCAAATCAGGATCTTCGGGGTCTAAGTTCTCTTGATTTGCTTGATTCAGCGGAGTTGATGACGTCACTGGTGTTGTCTTAACTTTGTCAACTTTGTTTGGCATAGAGGCTGGTGAAAGGTAGCCACAGGGCAGCAGCAGGTCTCGATGAAGAGTTCTGACTGGACGATCTTTTGTCTCTGGCTTGACTGTGTATACAGGAAGAGTGCCGGCTTTCTTCTGGACAATATACACGTCGGGCTCCCATCGATCTGCGATCTTATGCTTGCCTCGGAGTTTGACATTCCTCACCAGAACTCTGTCCCCAACTGAGAGATCTGAAGCTGTCACATGTCTGTCGAATCTCAGTTTATTTCTCCCCATCACCTTCTCAGAGTTCTCAGCTGCGATCTTATAGCTGTCTTCAAGATGGGACTTTAACTTTTCAACATATTGAGAATGAGATGTTGACGTTTTTTCAAACACAGGCAGCCCAAAAGCTAAGTCAACAGGAAGACGGGGCTGTCGACCAAACATCAGCTCGTAGGGGGAGTAACCGGTGACGTCATTTCTTGTACAGTTATAAGCGTGTACAAGCGGCTTGACAAAATCTTTCCAGTGGGTCTTTTCTTGTTCTTGTAGCGTGCCAAGCATGTTCAAGAGTGTTCGATTGAATCGTTCCACAGGGTTACCACGTGGGTGGTATGGTGTGGTCCTGATTTTTTGGATTCCAGCCATTTGACAGAGCTCTTTGATGGTGTGTGATTCAAAGTCTGGCCCTTGGTCACTGTGGAGTCGTTCAGGTATTCCATAGTGTACCAGGAAATTGTCCCAGAGGGCTTTGGCTACTGTCTTGGCTCTCTGATTCGATGTTGGCACTGCTACAGCATATTTGGTGAAGTGATCAGTTATGACAAGTACATCCTTTGTATTACTTCGATCTGGCTCTATTGACAAAAAGTCCATACAAACAAGTTCGAGTGGACGTGAGGTCTTGATGTTAACAAGAGGTGCAGCTTTTTCAGGTTGTGACTTCCTGCGAATACATCGCTCACATGACTTGATCTTATTGTCAACATCAGCTGCCATCCTCGGCCAGAAAAAGCGAGATCTGACCAGGTCAAGTGTTCTCTCTTTGCCCAAATGGCCCATGTGATCATGCAACTGGGAAAGAACTTCCGGCCGGCATTCCTCTGGAAGGACTAGTTGGTAAGTAGGCTCACTTCCTGTGTACCTTCTCCTGACGAGAACATTCTTAAGGAGCTCCAGACGTGTAAGCTCTCGTAGGAGTAGCGGCAGATTGGGGAGTTGGTCCCTCAGGGATGGCGGCGGGGTCTCGCCTCTCTCCAGTTGGGCAATGACATGCTGAATGGTTGGATCGGCTCGTTGTTTGGCAGCGATCTCCGCATCGGAGAGAGATGGCACAACAGGCGACGAGAACTGCTGGTCGTTTACAAAGCTGTCTGGCAGACTGTCGGTGTTGCTGGAGAGCGTTTGTACAAGAGCCACAACTTGATCACATTCAGGTGAGTTGTACACCAATTGTCTGTCACTTATCGCCTGGACTGATTGCTGATCGATAGACACGCAGGACGGATCGTCAAGATGTAGTTCTGTGAATCTCTTTATTCTCTCTCTCTCCTTCTGAGACATGGCGTCCTCCGAGCGTTCAGCATGAGGGCGGCGAGAGAGTCCATCGGCATCTGCGTTTAACTTTCCAGCTCGGTAAATGATTTTGAAAGTGAAAGTTGACAGAGCGGAGAGCCATCTGTAACTTGTAGCATCCAGCTTGGCGGATGTCAGCAGGTATGTCAGTGGATTGCTATCTGTCACCACAGTGAAGTCGGATCCATACAGATAATCATTGAATTTCTCTGTTACCGCCCACTTGAGCGCTAAAAACTCCAGTTTATGAGCAGAGTATCTGCTTTCACTACATGACAGTCCTCTGCTAGCATATGCAACCACTCGATTTCGTCCATCATTTTCTTGATACAGGACTGCGCCAAGGCCTGAAAAGCTAGCGTCTGTGTGCAAGATGTAAGGTTTGCGTGGGTCTGCGAAGGCAAGAACCGGGGCGGTAGTGAGCTTCTGGATGATATCCTCAAAGGCTTGCTGGCAAGCTGGAGTCCACCGCTCAGCAAATGGCTCTTTCGGGTTTAAATAGTGTTGAACTTTGACCATTTGTCTGGACTTTTTCTGGTTTGGTGGATATCCAGAAGTCAGCTCGTTGAGGGGCCTAACGATGGAGGAGTACCCCTGTACAAACCGCCGGTAATACCCCGCAAAACCGAGGAACGATCTGAGCTCTTTGAGATTATGTGGGACAGGCCAAGTTGTTAATGTGGCAATCTTGTCTGGGTCGGTCTCCACACCGTCACGGGAGACCACATGCCCAAGGTAACGGACAGAAGTTTGAAAGAACACACATTTTTCAACTGATAGCTTTAAACCATACTCTCTCAGACGTTGAAGAACTCTCATAAGCCTTTGTTCATGTTCTTCCAGGGTCGGTGCAAATACTATCAGGTCATCAATGAACACGAGTGCTTCTTTCAAATTGAGATTCCCCATGCACCGCTCCATCAGACGCTGAAAGGTGCTTGGGGCATTAGTCACCCCTTGAGGCATGCGGTTGAATTCGTAGAAACCAAGAGGGCATACAAATGCAGTCTTGCTCTTGTCTACTTCCTCCATCTCAATCTGGTAATATCCAGATTTCAAGTCCAACGTCGAGAACCACGCAGAGCCAGAGAGAGCAGAGAAAGTGTCTTCTAGTTTTGGTAATGCATAAGCATCTTTAATGGTTTGTGTGTTCAGCCGCCTGTAGTCAATGCAGAGTCTCACAGATCCATTTTTCTTCCGCACCACAACTATAGGAGAAGCGAAGGGAGAATTGGATTCACGTATGACACCAGCTTGTAGCAGTTCTTGGATGTGTTTGCGGACAGCATCTACATCCTGAGGATGTATGGGTCTCGGTCGTTGCTTGAAGGAAGATGGGTCAGACAACTTAATTTCATGCTTGACCATGTCTGTTCGACCGAAATCAAGGTCGTGCTTTGCAAATACCTCGGGGATACTGTCTAGCATGGCAGTCACACGATCTTTCCATTCACTCGAGAGGGGAGAATCTCCAAAGTTGTAGTTCAATTTGATGTTGTTGGACTCTGGGGTCGTGGAGGGTGAAGACACACTTTGCTCTTTGTGCAGGACGGAGTGGATTGCACTCAACTCTGCGATGGATGCTCTGGCGGGGATCACCACGTCATGGTCAGATTCATTCGTGATCACTACAGGTAAGTGGACAGGTTGGACTGGAGGTAAGGTAAGTGGACAAGGCCAGATTTCACCAACAGACCACCTGGTAGAGAGAAGGAGGTAGGGTGTTGGACAAGGACTTCTTTTTCGCCTTGCAAGAACGGACAAATTCCAACAGCGTCCAGCACAACAGTTTCTCGAGCATGAACAGTCTGGGGAGTAGTGGACCGCATCTTCAGGATGCCATGGAAGTCGTCAGTCTTTAACTTGCGTCTTATCTCCAGAATTTTGTGCACTGCTCTATAGCCGAAAGGAATGGGGTGGAACTCTGATTCTACTTGGCAATGCTGGTCGTAGACGACATCTAGAGTGTTGGTGCCAATTAAAACTGGTGGTTGTGACGATCGCAAGTCTGGGACAACCAGGGCAAGCGTTTTGACATTAATTTCTTCTCCCACAAACTCTGGCGGAAAAGTCAAACTAAGTTCCACATAGCCGATGTAAGGCACACTTTGTCCGTTGGCGCCCTCTACCTCCAGAAGATTGTGTAATGGTTTTATTTCATAGCCTGAAAGGTAGGTGTTGTAAAAGCCATGTGAAACTGTAGTGACCTGGGAACCCGTGTCATATAGACATTGAAATGTGGAGCCTTCAATCTTAACTTCGCCAGTGCTTCTTGTGCCCACAAGTCCCTTTGGTAGTGGCGGAGTGAATGGTGGAGGCTTAGTGTGGGGACATTTAATGTTTGCAGCTCCCACTTGTCCCTTGGTAGAAGCTGCGGTTAGTTTGATGGCTTATTGTCCCAGGACTGCTGCTTGTGTTTGAGCTGGCGGCGTTTTTCTTCAACCAGCCTAGGATTTGATTGACTGGAACAGTTGGGAGCAATGTGGCCATCTTGCCCACACTTAAAACAAAACCACGGCTTAGGTCGATTGCTTGTTTGGCCAGGTTTTGGTTTCTGTTTTGTCTGCTGAGGATTTGGCTTAGCAGAACTGGTGTTCTTTGATAGCAGGGCGGACATTTGGCTCTGAAGTTTTAACATTTGTTTTTTCAGGTCTTCAATGGCACTTAAGTCTGAGGAATGACCACATGCACATGCACTGGTGGTATGAGTTTGGATATTGGCACGGTGCTTGACTGATGGAATGTGCTTCTTCATTAAAGTTTCTTTTGCCAACTGCCTGTCTTCTTCTATTCTCAGCATGAATAGCAGTTCTGAGAATTGTGGTGGCTGGTCTTTCTTTTGCTCAAGTTGCAGTTTGTTTATCACAGTGTTATCCCAGCAGCCTCTGCAAAATTGTTTCAACAGGTACTTGTCCGTGTCGGCAACTGGGATTCCACCACGTTTCACCACTGTACTGAGAGCGAGTTGTAATCTCTGCAGGTATGAAGATGGCCTCTCACCAGGGTCTTGAAGAGTGTTTAAGTATTTTGCAAACAGTTCTTCTCCATCTTCGACAATGGCATAGGCAGAATCAAGCACATCCAAAAACGTAGCAGGCAGTGCATTTGGTCCCAAATTCTTCACCAGATCAGCTGCGGGGGAGAGTAAACTTTCCAGGATGCGTCGAGAAATTTGTAAAGGTGCAAGGCTCGGATCAGCATTCAACAATTCTATTTGAGACCTCCAGGAGTCATAATCTGCTTCGTGCTGTGGTTTCGGTTGTTTACCTGAGAATGTGCGTAGTCTGAGCGATGAAAGAGGCTGAAAATTAACATCATCTCTGCTCATGCGGTGCTCAACTAACACTCTGTGAAGCTGTGGTGGGTTTATGTCATCACTGGAGAGAGTTATCCTTGGTCCCGCATTAACATATGTGTGTTGTTGCTGTTGGGGCCCTTGAGGGTCAGTGAGGAAATGACCTGGTTGCTGTGAGGAGGGAGGAGGGTGTTGTTTGTATTTACTGACCTCTGTAGCAGTGCCAATCAGCTCCTCAGTATCCTCTTCCTCATGAGTCTCTCCATGTCCTCCTCCAGTAGCTGCTATTCCCAAATGTGTGCTTATTTGGTCGAACACTCCTTTTAAAACATTGTCAAACGGCACACCACTCTGCCCGGAAATGCGTCTCAGCTCCTTCAGGTAATCGGGTGGGGAAGGGGTGGTCCCCGCTATGGCTGCGAGTTCACTTGACAGTGATTTAATTACATATTCTTCATCTTTAAATTTACGGGAAGAATAAGGGTAAGGCAGGTGTGGTTTGAGCTGCGCTACAGCCGCAGCATTAATAAATTCAACGGTCAGGTTTTTATTGAATGGATTATCACTATCGGCAACTGTAAAGAATGTTTTAATTTCACCGTAAGTACGCAAATGTTCAATAATCTCTTCCTCTGCTTGAGTGTTTTTTGCACCCGTGATTATCACAGAAAGAGCAATATCAATACCGGACTCTTCAAAGTATTCCATATTTCAACCCAAAATCAAAAATTCAAAATTCAAAATTCAAAATTCAAAATTCACAAAATGTTTCGTTATTGCAAACGGAAAATTACAAAATCATTCACTACACAAGGCTCCTGGCTAGCTCGCCACAAATGTAACACTTACGGGCTGGAAGGTGGACTACGGCTACTCTAGCAGCATCAGAAGATTTGTTCTTTTGAAGGAGCCAAGGTGTGAATGATACACAGGAGTTATTTTTAAGTTTTGTAAATGTATTGAAAAAAAAAATTTACATTCAACAACACAACAAGACAACAAAAAAACAATTGTATACAGATCACAACAGTAAATAAAACAACCAGTCCATACAACGCGGCCTTTTTTGCTCGCGGGTAAGTGTAAATGTCTTAAATCATTCAGGTCTGCGTGTTGAAACAGATGCAGAGTTTATAATCCACAGTGTGTAAAATCCAGTTTGTGGGGTAGGAGTGAGAGATACTGTCCTACCAGAGAAAGGGTTCCTAGCTCGCCATGGGTTGATCTAGAGTCCAGTTGATTCCAGATGATGGGTGAGTAGAAATGATCCTGATTCAATCCTTACAAAAAAACCTGACCTAAAAAAGGCCAGATGATTATCATTAACAAAGATCATACAATCTGGTTACTAGAAAACTAAATAATGCAGAATGCATTATTTTTTAATTGTCTATATAAAATAATAATATGATTAAATAATTGAATTATCAATTAATCAAAACAATTTGAAATATATTATTATTTTTTCAGTATTAGCAAAAGCTAATTCCATGTGCTAATACTAACATCATAGCTAAAGCCATCATACATACATGTGCCGGTACAATCAAAAAGTGCACTTCATGAGGTTTTGTTCAGTGTTCACATTCAACAAAAATCAGAAAATACTCAAGCAGAGTTAAGAACACTATCCAAAAGTCGTTCTAATGTTTAAAATAAATGCATAAGGTAAATAAAATACTGCGCAGTCTAAATCAAAGTTGCTAACCAATTCAGCGTATCACAATCATATGCTCTATTAGAGTTAGAGCGGGCGAGTAAAGTGTAAAAAAAACACACTAAAAGTAAATAGCACTCATCTAAAACGAGTGTATGTCCTATACTAAATTCTGGCCAATAATTCGGCTTTGCAATTTTACACAATTAAATTAAAATACCTTCACACAAGACAATGAATGGTTCGGTGTCCACCGGCGGCCCGACGATCTATACACGCAGATTTTTGCATGGAATCCGGGGTGGTGTCAGCGCTCCAATCCAGCTTTTAAAATTGGATGGATGAGCATGAATACACAGTTTAAAAGCTTACAATTAGTGTGCACACCACTGATCAAAGGCTCACCTATTGCCGTTTTGTAAATTGTCTTACCGACGGGCGACGCGTTTCACGCTCATGCGGGCGACCATGCGGAGGAGGAGGAGGAAGTGAAAACGCCGACCTCTGACCTAAGTAGCCTGCCAAACCCGCCAAAATAAAAGTCTAAACTAAATGCGGGTTACAAATGCAGCATCATTTCTGCATCATAGCTGTGCCCTCCTAGTGTTATGGAGGTGGTCACAAACTTTGTTTTAAAGATCTGGTATGACACTGTCTGAAAAATAGTGTAGGGAGAGTAGGGTGTAGGATCGTTTCACACGCTCCAAAAGACATTGTAATCTCTACATGTTGGAATACCTGCAATATCTGTTGCACCAGCAGGTAGAGCCTCTTACTATTGATTACTTTAGCAGCTAGAAGAGGCAGTCACTTTGGGCAGCTCCCTGTTGGCAAGCAGAGAGTGTTACAAGGGCTTAGCTTGCGATGGGCCACCATGACGAAGACTTCCGTGACACTTAATGACTTCTAGCCAGAGCTCATGTGTTTATGACAAGTTCGGATTAACTCAGACAGTGTTCCTAGCAGTTCCCGGTGTTGGACTGACAACGATAAGTTAAAAAAATGAATGTAATGTTGACTAATGCAACCTGAAGCCTCTAGCCTGAAGCGGAGGAGAGGAGTGGGCTCTGGTGGTCTGTTAATGCCACTTGTTTCTAACTGTACAGTCAGATTTTCGAACATTTTAAAGTTTCAGCAGCATCCAAGAGCTCGACCTACCCCACAAATGGACTTAGGAGTTCAGAGCTGCTTCCCAAACTATTGCTCCTTTCTTTGCATTGAACAGTGTCACTTAAGAGAGTTTGGGTTTGTGATTTGTACACCTCCAGGACATATAGGTCACCTTTGCCTGCTGTCTTTGCCACCTGTCAGAGGCTATAATGCGCTACAGAATTATCTGCTTTGAGAGAACTTCTCAAAGACTTTATCTGGTTTTCACATCATTTAAAACTTTCATCATTTAAATTTACTAATAATAACATACAGTGGCTTGCACTGCAGCCTTACATGCAACAAGGTCTTGGGTTTTGGGCCTTGGATTTAATTAACTTCTCTGAGTTTCCCACAGCGATGACCCTTTAACCCTTAAACAAAACTGTTTGGTTTAGATGGGCGCATACTGACATGACTCTAAACTAAAACCACACTATGAAAATATATGTTTTCATAATTGCTTTAATTCCTCACTGGTTTTAAAGAGAATAAATACCTGTAAGTGAACATCACAAACTGCACCCACACATCCACAGTCCACCCCAAGTCAAAAAAAGAAACAAGGGATGAATCATTAAACAGTGTTGTTGCTTTGTTGTGACTTGACAGGACTGCAAGTACACATTGTACTTGTAATCCATCCTCTAAATATTTGATGTTTTACAATGTCGTTTTGATCGCAGCTTCAACACAGGCATACACACAACCTTTTCTGCGACGCACAAACACAGATACACCTTTTTTGGCAGCCTCTGCCACAGTCCCTCACCTCCAGGCCCGACCTGGTGGGGGAATTAGGCCATTTCCACTCATGAAACTTTCAACAGAGCTGACAGCAAAGCACAAAGCTGTTCTTGTCTGTTCTACCCGGCTCCCCTCTATTGTCCTTTTTCAAACTTTTTTTTTCCCCTCTTTGTCACTGCATGGCTGTTCTTTCACACTTCCCTTGTGTCCTTTCTGCTCGTCGGCATTCTTCTCGACTCTTCTCAGATTCACTCTTATATCTCTGCTTTACTTCTTCTTCTTCTGCTCCACCACTCTTGCCCTTAATCCTCTGAACTCCAATCAGTTTCTGTGTATTTTTTTTTGTTACATTTTCACTCAATGTGGGCTCATTTGTCACTGCGATATAAAGCACATGGAAACAGCAAAACCATGGCTCGAAGCACAGAAAACTCCAAAATGTCCTTTGAGCAGTAGAACGTGCCGTGAATCGTTGGGGGGGAAAAAAGGAAGTTGAAAGTTGATTTTCTCTGATTATCAATAATTAAACATTTGAAAAGTAAAGAAATCAGCCTGTACAACATTTTTGTCCACATGTGTCACAAATTATGGTAAAAATGGTGGCCCCTCTTACTGTAGATATTTACTGCTCACGGTTTTAGGTTTTTTTTCCATGCTGTGATTTGTAAACACAGCCTGCAGTTCAACCTAGTTCAGCCCAAAAGTCCCTGATTTTTTCTCACGTGTCTGTTGGTTGCAGCGGAATCACTTATGGCTTCATGGTTGCGTCAGTGAATGCCGAATTTTTCATTTTTGACAAAACCTATGGAGAACAGACAGCATAATTTTGGTAATTTTTTACGTCACCAGAATAGAATAAAGTGATTTCATTCAAATATCACTCTTCAATTTGTAGATTTGGTTAGGTTTCCTTAGAATAGGACGTCACGGATGAGTAATTCTTTGCAAACTCCAATTATCTCAATTGGCTCTCACAAAAGGTGTAATTTTGGCAATTTCTATTTAAAGGCAATATGCCTTTCACATCCGCTGACAGGTTTTTTGTAGTTCAGAGGGCTAAACTGCGTTCCTTTGCTTGTCAGTGTTTTCCTGTCATGCTTCACTGACTTTTGCACCAAGGCAATGATTTTTCCTTCTGTCTGGTGTATGGTTTGATTTTATGTATAGGGGTTTTCAACACAGCCATTATTTATTAATACCTATAACAAGCTGACTGTCTGAACTTGTTCAGTGCAGCTTTTTGACGAGTGTCCTCAAGATACGTCCGTGATTCACCATGTTCATACGGAGTCTTTGGCCTTGTAGGAACAAAAAAAAACCTGGAGTGCCTGGGTCTCTCACAAATGCTGATAATAAACAGGAAGACCTTGCCCTTTGCCACTGAGCCTGTGTGGATGTGTGTGTGTGTGTGTGTGTGTGTCTTCCAGGGGAGATTTTAACCTGAGTGTTGTAATGTCTCCGCTGTGGTCTTCTCTCTGCAGTGTGGCCATCTGTTCAGCAGCCCGATCCAACACAAGACAGCACTTTCTCCGTCTTCCCCTCCATCTCTTTTTCTATCTGCAGTCTCTCCTTTCTTTTATTTTGCCTGTTTCGCCCTGCTTCTCCTCTTTTTTCCTCTCCTGCACCTTCTTTTTCCCCCTCTGTTCGTCTCTTCGGCTATTGATCTTAAAGAAGAGGAAGAGCAGGAGAAGCTGGGAGAGAGACACAGGGATGGATGATTTAGAGCGAAACCCTCTCACACTGGCTGCTCTTCCTCGGCAGATAGACAGGGAGACAGACAGGGACCAAATTATCCCTGTTGCGTGGAGCATGAAATTAGCAAGTAGCTCAGTGTGGCTGCATTAGCATGGCTGTTAAAGGGATACCATGACATTTTCAGCTTCGGCAACATGGGCTTTTCCATATGGACGACCGAATTCTGCCAAGCTGGGGGCTGTTTAGCGTTGTTAGCAGTAAGATGGGATCAAATTTATGGATTGCCGGTGATAAAATGTGTTAATTTACTGCAACGTGGGCCAGAGGATTAGTTTAGATTGAGATTAAAAGCACAGACTGAATGAATCAAATGCACACACCTGTAGCCAACTTCCGTACATCGTGTAATGCTTGTTTATTGCTTTAGTGCACAATTTTGAGATGCTTTTATTTCAAATTTAAATTTTATGCCACCGTGAACTTCTCGTATTCTATATTTTATCTTCAAATATTTTACTTTTTAGATCTTGAATGATTATTTAGGCGAACAAAAGCAAGGATCTTGATAAGTGACAAATTTTTTCACTGGTTTTATGAAATACAAGTTTAAAAAGTTACTCAATTCTCTAATTTCTCTCATATGATTTTAATATTTTCAGATATTGTGTTGGTAGCCAGACAAAATAAACCAATAGAATCCAGAAACAGTTGATTGAGTTGGATATTTTCAACAGTTTTCTGATATTTTTTGACCCAATGATTACTTAAAGTAATTTAAATAAGCTCTGAACCCTGAGCAAAATCATCTTTGTTTCTTTTTTATGGTTGAATGGTTGAATTTCTAAATAATTTTGCAAGAAACAGATAAAACTTGGAATCAGTATGTACAATATTTTTCCAAGTGCCCTCAGGTTTTAACAATACTGGGGAAAAAAATGCTGGCTCTACATGCTGTAGATAATTTGCTGTTTAATTTTCAATTAGTTTCAATAGTTGTCTGCTATATGTTTTGTGTATACACAGCCTGCAGTTCAACTCAGTTCAGCCAAAAAGTCTTCAAATTCTTGTCACATGACTATTGGGTGCAACTGAGTAACTAATGACTTCTTAGTTTTGCCAAGGAGTCCAGAATTTTTTGTTTTTCACAGAATCTGGTTCGTGCAAAAGGCTAATTTTTCGCAAATTTTAAACTACATGTGTGGACAAAAGGGTTTTAATGAAATACCTTGATTTACACTTGGAGGTTGGAGTCATAGTATTCCTTTGTGACCGACTGTGATTTTGTCTTTCATTTATGTTCACAGTTTTTCACTGTGTGTTTGTTTACGCTTTCAGTTGGTATTTAGTTAAGTTTAGGCACAATAAACCACCTAAATTTAAAAAGGGATCACGTTTTGGGTGAAAATTCGTGCCTCTCGACGTTCACCAAATGTTACAAATCTCCATTTAACGGGTGACAAATCCACCAGAGATTTTACATGCACTTACTTATACAACCACAAGAGCTCGCCAACGCTATTGAGATTACTCCACATTTATCAGTGATCAGGATGGGTGGTAACGTGCCCTCTGGCCTACTAGAAAGTGGAGGAGGTCCCTGCTGGCCATGCTGGAGGGAAGTGACCCTCCTCACTCTTCCTGCCTCCTCCTGACTCCTGTCTGTAGCGACGGCTAGCCCTGTGGTCACTTCAAACAACAAGCCAGGCCTCAGCAGACCAGACCCTGGTCAGGCACAGTCATCCTGGCTTCCATAAATACTCCCACATTAAACTCTCTTCTCTCTGTCCGTCTGTCACACTATCACTGTCATGAGGTTTCTCTCTTTTATCCTTTTAATGCTTCTCTTTGACACAATTTTCAGCATAAAAGCGGCATTGTAAGCTTCAGAAAGGTAGCATTTACCGGAGTTCATGCGCTGGGTTGCTTTATAATGTCTCTAATTTTCCCGTCACTGTATGCTTTTCCTTTACATACATGCAAATTATCACATATGCAGCCACCCGTTCATTATACACACCTGTGATTGGTTTTTATTCCAGGAGGTAGAGTGAGGTTGCAAAAACTACGCTGAAATGCATTCAAAGCCAGTCTACAATCACGACTACGCTCTTGTCATCCTTATTTTTCTTTTCTTCGCGCGATCTTACTTTGAAAATTTACAATTCAAAATACCCTCGTCTTGGTGTTTAGCGTTTAAATTCACCGTGCACGCTATCAGAGCCCCGAGCAATGAATTACACACAGGAATACTTGTACAGCTTGCAGCAGTTGAGGTCAGCTATTGCCAATCACTAACGCGGCCACATGCCTGCGCTTAAAATATGAAGAAGGGCTTTAAAGCTACCGGCCGGGACGCCAGAGGTTCATCATATCCTATCTACGTAATCGTTACATCACTTCAAATCTGCTCGTTTGTCATCTTACATCGCCTTTTCACCTTGTCTACAGTCGCTTCGTCAGAGTATCGAGTCCCCCTCCGCCATCAGGCCGCTTTGTTTTGGAGGGATGAGAGTAGTCAGACAGCCGACGCAGCACTTTAAAGACGCCGTGACATTGCGATACTCCTTCTCGCTTGGCATTCCTCGCTCCCTCGTTCTCCTCTGTTCACCCTTAGCCTCCTACCCTCTGCCGCCTCGACTCCCCCTCACTGTACCGGCGTCCCCCTTCTCCTCTCCCAACGCCCCCCTTTTCCAACTTTGATCAGCGGCGCTTGTCAGTCAAGAGTTCTCGCGTGTCTCCGCCAATATGGCCGCCCCGACACGAGGAGGGCGGAGGAGCGAGCGTAACAATGGAGGGAGGAGGAGGAGAAGAGGCAGAGACAAGTTTGACAGAGTCACCTTGGCTCCCGTGACAAACTTTATTTTGCGAATCATAATGACGAGGAGGCCTTGAGCTGGAAGCAGAGGGGAGTGTCAGGGAGAGAAATGGAGGAAGAGATCGATGGGTGGTGGGATAGAGGGAGAGGCATGTCGAAATCCCACGCTTTAACTGTCACTTACAGGTATTTGATTCTAAAAATATGCAAAGATATTGATTTACACTGCATTTTGACACATTTAGTAATATGGAAAATAGGGCTAAAGCTAGCAGTCACTTTCCTCATTGATGCTTGTTTTTCTGTTTTTTTTTCTACATTATTTCCCTCTTTTCTTATTTAGTGCACCTTTACTTGATGTGAGTGACATAATGGGAAAATATGAATATTCACCTCTTTGCCGTGAAGATCAAACTATGAAGTTGAAGCCACAATTAGCTTAGCATAAAGAGCAGAAGCAGGAAAATACAACTACATTAGCTCTCTCTAAACAGCAAAAATACATCTGCTCGGACCTTTTAAAGCTCACTGAACACCATGCTGCATCTTGTTTGTTTAGTCAGTGCGATAACAGACATGTAAAATTGCTTATTTTTAGTTTTATAATGACTCTAAGGCTACGTTCAGACTGCAGGGCTTAATGCTCAATTCGGATCTTTTTTTTGTGAAATCCGATTTTTTTGCGAGTTCGTTCACGTTTCCAAGTAAATGCGACTTGTGTGTGATCTTCTGTGTGAACAGAAGGACACGTCACACGCAGTGAGTGTGCTCAGTGTTTGCAGAAGTAAACATGGGTGGTAATGGTGGAGCGTATGTTGCGATTTTAAAGTTGTTGTCCAACCGGAGCCAGCACATTTACAACCTCATCGTTTTAAGGGCCGTTACTGGAGACAGGACCGTTTATACCCACGCTCGGCCATTTCTTTGGAAATGTTTTCAAAAGCCACCCGGTTCCAAAAAGACCCCTCGAGCTGTCCCCCAAAATATTAATTAACTCGCTTTCCCTCCATTGACTCGACTCCACATTATCGTCCACCATGGTTATTGGTTTTGTTCCTACTTGAACGCAGAATAGAGACGTTTATTGTGTATCAATGACGTGTAGGTCGGATAAATGCGACCAGGCTGTTCAGACAGAAGTCGCATGACAACAGATCAGATACCTATTGGATTTAGGACCACGTATCCAAGTGGCCTGGGTCGCATTTGAAAAAATCGGACCTGTGTTGTTCAGACTGTCATGAAAAAATCAGATACAGGTCGCATAGGGGCAGAAAAATCATAGCCTAAGTGTTTCTTGGGGGCCATAGGCTAGGCTAGCTGTTTTCACCTTCTGTCAGTCTTTTTGAGAATTTGATTTAATCCTCTGAACTCCAAGCAGTTTCCGTGTGTTTCTTCTCCTGTCGCATTTTTATTTACTGTGACCTTGTTTTTTACTGTAATATAAGGTCCTGTGTCTCTATGGAAACAGCACATCCATGGCTAAAAGTCAAGAAAATATAAACAAAACTGTCTTTTTTTGTTCAGTATAACAAATGTAAAAGACATAAAAATACAGATGCCCACAGTTGTTACCAATTCCAGATGAAAATGATGGTGCTGCATACTATAGATAATTTACTGCTTACATTTTTATTTGTTTCCCTGCTTGTCTACTGTCTGCTCTGGGTGAACACTGCCTGCAGTTCAGCCGAGTACGGCTGAAAAGCCCCTCAGTTTTTGTCACGTGACTGTTGTTCACAGACAAATCACTTTCGACTTCTAAGTTGTGCCAAGGAGTACAGAATTTTTTGTTTTTTACAGAATCTGGTTATTGCAATCAGTTAATTTATTGCAAAATTTTAAACGAGACATTTCGAATAAAGTCATTTTGAAGAAGTATCATGATTTTTACCTTGAATCAGGAAAAAAACTGACATTTCTTTCTGTTTTTACAGTTTCTTGCTGTAATAAATTGCATAACTTTGATGATTTTTCATGAATAATGTGCCTTTCAAACCTAGTTTTGGGGTTTATAGGGTTAATCGCCTTCTAGATGTTGCCTCAATACACTTACACGAGATTTGCATCTATCTTCTTATTTACTTCTCAAGAGAGAAAGCAAACATTTTATCTCCCACACTGTCATACCTTTCCATTAAAGAATTAAACCACTTTTTCAGCTGCCATTATTTACTTGCATGCATCACAAATCTTGCTCTTGTCAGGTTACTGCCAAAATTCCTTTATAAATAAGGCTCATAAATAAGGCTTGAACTGACAGTTATTAGTCATCATTGCTTTATCTGTCAATTATGTTTGTTTAATGAAGCCACCAGCCTTCAGTCTATGAAACATCAACAGGTTTTATAGTATTGAAGACGACAACAAACTGCAAATATTCTCATTTAAGATGTTTGTGCTGAAAGAAATACAAGAATAATTGAGAATCAAAACTGTATCTGATAAATTCATTCAACAGAAATCAGGGCAAAGCGATAAATGTTCACAGATGTGAGAAGCTGGAACAAACAAATATATAAATGTCATTTTTGCTTCAATAAATCATTACACAATGAGCCAATTACCAAAGCTGACAATCCATTTTCTGTCAGTCAGATAATTAACAAATCATTTCAGCACTAATAAGCATCAAACGTTTTAATTAGTGGATCAAAATTCGTCATAGTGGAAGGCTGCAATTCAGGTACAGACGAACTTAGCAAAGATATGATTTTAAAGCTCATTCATAGTAAATAATTATTAAAAACATACATTTTGATTGTGCATATTATAGGTCTGTTGTCTCCAGGTCGACTGGTTGATTGATTGGTAGATTGTCATTGCTTGGACAAATGCTGGTGTTACTTTAATAAGCCCTACATCAACAGCCTTCCAGGACTAATCCATTATTTTTGGTGGTGGGCGTCACAGACCACCTGTGGACGCCCCCATTTTTTCACAACTTTGATTTTGCCCAACCCAATTGAGATTGCAAAATGTAATTAATGCTTACTGAGCATTTATGAAGAGTCGGCTCCAGACTAACTGAAGGCGTGTCAAAGAGGTCCTTGGTGTGACTGCATTTTCTCAAAACAGATGGCCGAAAAGTCAAGTGTAAACTTCCCAAAGAGCAGTTTGTACGTCACAGTTAAACAACCAGCATGGTGTTTTATCTAAACACGCTAAGCTAGCTTGTCTGCATTATGTTTCTCAGTAGTTCTTGTGCTTCGATCACTAGCCGGATTAGTTTTATTTTCAGAAATCAAATGAATGCCGACAGGTACACGCAGGCCACGCTGTTCCAAGTCATTTATTATCATTTCAATGTATATAAAAATAAAATGAAGCCTGGAATCAACATGTGAAGTATTTTTCCAAGTGTCAACAGGTGCTACCAACACTGGAAAAGAATATGACTCTACACACTTCTACAAACATTTGACTACTTACATCTTTAATTTGACGATACATTTTGTCTCCGAGTAACACAGCCTGCAGTTCAACCGAAAAGTGTTGACTGTTGATTGCAGCTTCCCGACTTCCCAGTTTTGGCAAGAGCACACATTAATCTACAATTTTGTTTTGACAAATTTCAACGAAGCACGTAGACTTGAGTGATGTTAAAAATATTACTCCCCAACTAAACCGAAAGTCACACGTGATTAGTTCAAAGACCATCAGAGAGTTGAAAATATGATGATTCTTATTGTTTTTATGATTTCTGGCTGTGGCCCATGGGTGGAGTTTGGAGTTAAGAGGGTTATTATGCCGCAAATGCTTTGTCTTTAAGTTTATTTCTAATTTATGTTGGCTAATAAAGCTAGAAAGTTGAGATAATGCACAGTTTTTTTGTTTTTTTTTATTCCTGTGACCGATCAGTTGGCTAAAGCATAGCTATGATTTCAGTCAACCAAGACTTTCTTTGGTTGTCTACAGCCCTAGCAGACTAAATCTTTGATATTTTATGTCCTTTAATGTGTTTAGAGCTCGGTGAGTTTTACAGATTAATACTTTCGTTGCTATGGAGTTGGACCATAGATGCTCAGAATTTTCACTTTGAACGCTTAGTCATACAATCGATTTAGTCATACTGAACAAACTGATTTCTTTTTCTCTCTGTTTATTTTCTTTCTGCTGCCAAAACACATCAACACATGCATTATTTTATCAGTAGTTAAACAAACAGCAGCCAGCGCGGGCAGAAGACTTCAACTTAACGTTGCATCTCTCATGAAAAATCCCAGATAACAAATCAAAATATCAAGATTAGTCGATAGCAGAAGTTGTTTTTGATTAGGAAAAATCGCTTTGCAATTTGTGAAGTAGTCTTCACAGTCATATTAATGAGAAACAGAGAGAGAGAGAGAGAGGAGCTGGGTGACAGACATTTGTTGAATGAGACTGAAGGAGGTGACAGATTGTGAGGAATCGAGTGGAATTCAGAGTTTTGCAATCCCTAAGAGTTCCCTGGTGCCCTCAACCGTGAACTCACACACACACCTAGAAGCTCATAGAAGAAAGGAAATTAAAACTTCGCAAGTCTCCAGGGACTGATAAACACCGTGCCACTCATACCCACTCATCTGTGTTTGTGTGTCCGCTTGGTTCGCTTGTTTGTATTGGAGCTGCGACGCCGGACCAACAAGCCAATCACCTGCCAGTTTACAACTCGCATCCCCTCCATGCTTCACCGTCCACAAGCAACCCCTTCTTTTTTCCTTCTCTTCCACCACTTCCTCCCTGCGCACTCACCCCTTTCCTTTGTTCTCTCAATCACAAACGCTCTTAGTTGGGAAATTCGATAAATTGGTAAGTGGGAGGTAAAGTAGGAAGGAACACGAGCAACAGGAGACAAAGCCGCGGGGAGGAGCGGAAAGATCAAACAGCAATAATAAAAAAAAAAAAAAATACGAGAGCATCTTTTGTTTTTATAACACCTCGTCTCTCCGTTCATATCTGTGTATCCTCTATTAATCTGTTTATTCCTTCCTTCCTGGAGGGAAATTCAATTATCGCAGCAGAAAGGCAGTTGCTGTTAATTCCTGCAGAGTTATGGCGCACTGTTATACACTGCACAAATGAGCGTGGTGCTTAAAGAGCAGCACTTACAGTTGATTACAACACCTAGACAAAGTGGGAACGAGGAACCCTACACGTCAAACTCAAATCCTGTAAATTAGACGTAAATTGTGATAAACATGCCCGAATTATTGGAACATACCTTCAGCTTCGGGCTTTTTACTGACTCACCTGTGCCAAAAGAGTCTGTAAAGTGTAATATTGAATTAGAGTAAGCCTGTGTGAGTCTGTTTTCTTGACTAAATAATGCAAAGATAGTAAAATTTGACTGTATTTGAATGCAGCAGTGCTTTTTTATCGAAGTAGACACATCAGAGAGCGCACTCGCAGAATAATTCACGGCGTTCTGTAGTTTCTACGAGTGTGTTTCCTTCTTTCATGGACGCACCTCTGCGCTTTTAATCCCATGAGTTAAACCAGCTTGTCAGGTTATTATCCAGTGTATACCGTGGCCACTCGCCAACAAAACGCCACACGTCCTCAGATTAAAACTGTCGCTAATTTGCACTAATTTAATTTTGATCTCAGTTGTAGACATCAGAAGTCTTTTGCTTTGCTCAGCGGCAAAACAGAAGTAGGTTTGAAAAGGCTTTTATTTTTATTTAAAGCATAAGAAGTTCTAAAACGCAGAGAAAGAAATTTCCTAGATTGCTGTCAATCTCCAGAACAGAGAAAAGCAATGTTTTGCTACACAATGTTGTTAAAACTGTCCGGAGGAGATAAAGTTACACAGCATTTTCTCACACACATACAAACTGCCACTCTTACAACTTGCCTCTTCCTCACATCTCTTTATTTCGTGTGCAGTTTTGATCATATTTTATTTATTTTATTTTATCGCTGTTGTCTTCTTCTTCCAGCTGCTGTCCCGCCGACTCAGCCGCCCGCTTTATGATTGTTACGGCCCGGCTGTCTAGGGTAATCGAGGGATAACAAAAAGCAGAATCGACGCTGTGTTCCAGAGTGACAGGCAGCGATTTATTTTGAAAGGTCAATCTCAAACGCAATACTAAAATGCAGAGGTTATAGGCAATCGGGTGCTACTGTAATAAAAGAAATAACCATAACCAAAAGCGAACTTCGCTCTGAAGCCGATGATGTGTGCTACCTCACAGGGGAAAGAAAAGGATAAAGCGCCAAAACAAAAACCCTTACCGCTTGTATCCCCAAACCAAAGTACCGTCACAGTAGCACCCCTAAACTAAAGCTAACAATGAGTGTTCTGTTTTATTGTTCAACAATCCAGTCGTCTCTCACTGGCCTTCAGCTCTCACATTTACGAACTCAATAACTGTATCACAAGTATTTGAAGCACAAAATACACCGGGGCCAACTCGACTTCTCCTAAGAAGGACCACCGCCAATAGCCAGGTCAATGAGCCTTTTGACCGTCAACTTGCATGTTGATTGGACGCTGCTGTCTGGTCTGCTCCAATCAAGTTTCTCCTCCAGAGAGAGTAGGCATATTTGAGTCTCTTATTTAGCTTAACTCTTCCTACCTGTAGTGGAATTTTGACTGCCAGATTCATGCAAGTATGTTACTCATGTGGTGTGTCTCTCACTGCGAGCCCTTTCTGTAGTATTTTATTTCCTTTGATTGTTGCTGTTGTACAGACAAATAACCCTGGCTACAACCTCTTATCTAAGGTTTAGTTTAGGGGCTAATCGATTATCATTTTGGCCAATTATCGGATCCAACATTCAACATTTTTACTGGTGCCATTACTGTATTTTAACCCTAAAATCTGCCAGCAGGTTTGAAGGGGGTGTTTTTTTTTCATTGCCACAACTACACCATTTATTGTCAGATTTTCAGCTTTCTCAGTAGTGCTGTTCCAAATAAGTACTTAACCAAATCTCAGCTAAAAGTCATGATATTTCATCAAACCCACTGTATTATACATGTCCTATTTAAAAACTGCTCAACAGTTGCCAGCAGTCACCAGATTCTATGAAAAGCAAACAATGCTGCGCTTCTCAAAAAGCGCTTGATGTAAGCACTGCCTGCAGTTCATCGGAAAGGCAAAATTGCAGGCAAATGGAAGGACATAGATTAGTATGGACGAAAATTAAGAATATAAATAGTAAAACTTGTACAGTATTTGGAGTCACCGTTTTTTTCCAGTACTTGTACCACTCGTGGACACTTGAAAGGATGTTGTCCGTGCTGATTCTAGGTTGCTATCAGTTTATGTCTCCATGATTTTCATTTTAGCTTCTCCGGTTTCCTTGATACTAATAATTAGTTTTGGTATAAGCCTTTAAAAACACCGTATCACCACAACAACTCGCTCTGTTGTTGCCGTCTTTGTGCACTGTTTAATACCGACACATTCATTTAGAACGATCTGACTGTAGGTGTCAGGCTGATCCACAACTTCCAACTGTTCAGAATAAAGAATTTCCTGCAGCCGTAGTGTGACCTAAAATCACATTTGTATGAAATTCTCCAACAACCATGTCAGATTACATTCAGAAAAGCTTGCATATTAAAACGCACTCTGGATATTGTGTCCTGCCTTTAAAAGGGGGCACACGCTCCTTAGTCACTAGCATTCAAAGGGCCTGGTAATTATCCTCTCTGTGATGGTGCTCCGGAGAAAAATTAATAGAACAAGGAACATCTCATCCTTTGTCTCTCTCCGATTTTAATTCCCCCCGCTCATTGCCGAGTCATAAAAAAAGTAAGCTGCCAAACGTAACGAGGGGCTGAAATAAAAGCTGTGCAAAGGAAAAGGGATTTGTATCTTTCTTTGTCACCCTACGAATGTAAATTTCCGGATTGTGACAGAAAAATGTTTTATATTCGCCTTTTTTCTCTCTCTCTCTCTTCTTTTTGTACGTATGGCAAAATACATCATGTATAAAACGCTGCTAAATCTTCCTCACAATGAAATGTGATGAAAGCCCGGAGCTGTTTGAGCTGCGCCGAGATGCTTTGCTTACATCCTTAAGCTTCTGTTTGAGCAGCGTAACGCAGCAGTGATGGAGGTGTTATTTGTTTTGTAGGCTGTGAAATGTTAAACTTGTAGTAAATCAACATTTTCATCTCTTTTTTTTCTCTCTAGGCGGAACCAGAGGGCTTCTCCCATTTCCACCTCTACGTGTGCGCCGCCTTCCTGGTGAGGTGGAGGAAAGAGATTCTCGAGGAGAGGGATTTTCAGGTAACACGAGACACGGGAGGCGTCGTGAAGCTTTGTGTTCCCACTTAGAAGTAGGACACCAGCCGGCATGAGCACATACAGTACAGATTTACACATGAGGACGTTGTTTTTGCACCCAGCTGGCGAACCTGATGGTGATATATTCTGCATTCCTTCATATCTTGTGCAAAAAAAGCAGCGTCCAGCAGACTGTGGAGCAGCTCGTGACCTACATCCCTCTCCATTACCTCCCTGGTCATTAGCTGTGAGGTTCAAAAGTCGTTGTGAGTGCATTAGTAGATGACAGTAGACAGCTGCCAGAAGGTGACTTTGGTTGCCAGCTCACTGGGGGATCTGCCTCCTTAACAGTCGCAACACACTTTAATACCATCACATACAAACATCGTCTCTGCTCTTTGGCTGCTCGATGCTCTTCTCTGTTACTTTTTAACCTTTTGTGATCTTTCCCTGTCATCTTTTTAACATTTAAGTCTACTTTCAATGTTCTTCCCTTCCTTTGTTGTTTATTGTTAAAGATTGATGATGTTTTCAGAAAAAACTGAGCGGTTTAATGACATATTTGACAAAACATCCCTGTTTTAATACTTGGTATTTCTCTTTTTGCCTCTGTTTACCTGATATAAGCTCTCCCCCGAACTTAATGGTTGTGATTTTCTTTTGCAATGTAGAACTGAATGTGTTGCACACCGATCAGACATAACACTATGACCACCTGCCTAATATTGTGTTGGTCAAAAATGCTCTGAACCGTTGGGCATGGACAAGAGGACCTCTCAGGGTGTCCTATGGGGTCTGGTACTGGGACGTTAGCAGACCCCATAGGACACCCTGAGAGGTCCTATGGGATCTGCAGCGTCCTGGTTCCTGACCCTATAGGACATCATATGGTGTCCTATGGGGTCTGGAACCAGGACGTTGGCACTGGATCCTTTGGGTACTCTGGCTTGTGCAGTGGGGCCTCTGTCAATCAAACTTGTTCCAGTGCATCCTGTTGATGCTTGATCACAATGGGGTGTAGGAAGTTTGGAGGTCAAATCAACATGTCGGACCATTGTCATGTTCCTCAACATGTTCCTGATTGGTTGAAGTTTTTTCCATGTGGTGGGGTGCATTTTCCTGTGGGGGTAGGCCAGTGACATTTGGGATTTCTATTTGCATGAGGGAGTGTGCTTGTTGTGGGACAGCATTTATTTGAATGTCTAAGTCTCATCAACACAGATGTTAAAATCCAAGGTTTTCCATCAGAACACCACATAGTACCAATATGATCAATGTCATCACTTCACCTGTCAGTGGTCAGAATGTTGTGGCTGATCAGTGTATGTACAGTTTATGAGTTGACCAGGATACTGTATTCCAAAGTGAAGAGAGGACAGAGGAGGATGAATTACGAAAACATCAACAAAAAGTGTTGATGTTTTATGTTTTTACTAAGATGAAAGCTATGCAATGAAATGAAAGCTATGAATTTATTTCATTTATGCAAAAAAAGAAAGTTGGGATCTGCCACTTGAATGTGCTTTGTATTATAATATAATTATTTTACTACTCAAGAGATAAATTCAGAAAAAACAAAGTAGGTGATGATAGAAGAAAATGAAATGAGTATTCGACTGGAAATGCTCTGTGTACAGTTTGGTGGTTTGAAAAGATAACATGTCTCCTTTCCCCTTTATATTTTTTATCTCCTTTGCTCTCCTGCAGTCACATTCTGCATCAGTGGTATTTCCTATACTTCAGGATTACTGGACAAATACATCTCAAATTCATCACCTATACCTCTGCAGTTAGGGAGCTTGGAACTGAGGAGAAAGAATATAGCAGGAGGTGGGGAGAGAAACAGCAGCAGTTTTCTTGTGGCTGATTCCAGCTGTTTGAGTGGGGAAACAACTTGCTCAGTGAGGTGGGAAACGGGAATTATGCTAGGCTTCCACTTCGACTTAACCTATATTGGGGGGAGTTCCCAGATGCTCTCTTGAGTGAGAGAATCTGGAAACTCAAGATAAGGTAAGATAAACTTTAATGATCCCTCACTGTGGAATTTTACATGTTACAGCAGCTGGATACAGATGAGGCCTGGAAAAAGTAGGACAGAAATTACAAAAAGTACGATTAGGCTAAAAATAAACATCCAATAAACGTCTCTTAAAGACAATGAACAAGGCATGATGAGTTTACATAGGGATAAGTACATGGACGTGGTGAGTTTACATATGTACAGGTATGGCAGTTATTGCCGTCAGAAATGTTGAGAAAAGACAAGTGTTCACATGATGTTATTGTGCTGGAAGAGCTATCGTTGCTACTAACTGGGAAGAAAAAAGGACTGACAAGATAGAGGAAAGAGAAATACAGCACACTAGCTTGGAGATGCAACCTTCCTCTGCTCACATGCACTCTGAACTTACAATGACCTGTAACATAACCTGGAAGATATAATGTGCTCACGAGCTCTTTTGTAGCGAGCATTAAGAACTGGATAGGTGCAATCTTCGTCATGTTTACATGCAGCCGAGGTGCGAGGGTGAAGGTGTGAGTTTCCTTTCATGACTCCAGTCTGAAGTTCAGAATTGTGTCTATTAAACCGACTTCAAAGAACGCTGCAGAAAGCACAGCAAATAACAAGTCTGATGGTTTTCTGACATGCTAAATAAATAATACAGCCCATGAACAAACATAGAAACAAACAACTCAAAATGGAACCATTATTCAAGATTCAATCCATCGCCGGGCTACCTTACTGCATGATTTGTCACAAAGTACATATTTCTTGAGTGACAGATTAGAATAAAGCAAAAAAAAATAGCGGAATAGAGAAGTAAGTGTTGTTTGAAGTCAGAGACTCTATATAGACTGACTGCTTAAACCTGCAGCGTTGAACTTTTGTCTCTCCCCTTCTCATATTGAGAGTAATTAAATTTGAGATTATGACACGTCTCGCTGTCGATCGCTGCCTTTTTTAGACTGTGATCCTTCCTCTAAAAGCTAAGTTTCTTTTTCATCTTGAGCATCAGAAACTTGTCCTAGGTTTATCTACCATAGGCTCCATCATACTGCTAGGTACTGTAGAAGTGTGTGTTGCTGTTATTGCTAGTTAACATAAAATCAGTTGAAACCAGTGCATCAGCTGCAATGAGAGCGCATACCTCCACCAAGGACCTTCAGTCCACCCCCAACACAATCTCCAAATTCACATATTTTGTATGGAACGTTACAGATACAAATGTAATTACATACAGTTCAAATTTCCTACTGACAATGCGGCCTTCACCCCATTCGACCTCATGAACAGGCCCGGTCTCTAGCGTGGCAGCTCCTAACAGCCTCCCAGCTTCTTATACAACCAGAGATAAGAATGCCGGCCCAACCGTCCGTATGCCGCTCAGGAAGCAAAGACAACTCCGTCATTGTCGCTGTCTGTCGCATGGAGACCCAAAATCTCATGTGGTCACAGGGGGTTACCCCAAAAACAAGAGTGCCCTCTGGTGACTTTTAGAGTAAACCGCATTGAACTGTCCATCCGGTTATACTTACATTAAAAAAAATTCCTCAATCGAGACAGTGATCCGTAGCAGTCCCAAAATTTCATCATTTGTTCTTTGTCCTGTTTCACATATTTCCTGAAAATTTCATCCAAATCCATGAGTTTTTGAGTTATTTTGCACACAAACAAACAAACCAACACCGGCCATCACATAACCTTCTTGGCGGAGGTAAAAAAATTTACCTGCTACTGATAGGCTTGATTTGCATTGTGTGAGCTTGTTTGGTAAGGACTTGGATGTAACCAACCAAGAATCCCACTCTTCAGCTTCAAATTCTTCTAAATGGAGGAAAGATATGCAATTCTTAAACCAAAAAGTTGTACTCAGTGCATTAGGATTCATCTACCGTACCCATAGATATGACGTTTGACTGTAAAGGTAGCACAAGCAACAAGTTTAGTTTAGTGTTTAGGTAAACCTGCTTTCAACAGACAGAAAAAGACGTCCAAGAAGGGTCAAGCTTTCTGCAACGTGTGGCCTTCTGGGAAGAGAAAACTCCTCCTATAGGAACTGTCTGTACCAGAAAGCAATTTCTTTAGGCCGAGTCCAAGAGTTTTCATTCAGCTGTAGCCCCAGTTCCTTTTCCTACATTGCCTTTCGTCCGAAAAGAGAAGACAACTGTGAGGCAAGAAGAAGATAGATTGATGAAATATGGTGTTGTAATTCTAAGGAAGACATTTCAGGCCTCTATGTCATGATGATCCGAAGACCTTCAGTAGAGGGCAACTGGACTTCTCTTTTTGTTTCTTGAAGACATTTCGTCCTTCATCCAAGGGGCTTCTTCAGTTCTGACTGGTGGTTCAGTCAGTTAGGATCCTCCAACAGAGTTTTCTGAGGCAGGAAGGAAAGCAGACCATCGTTCTTCCATTTACTAAAAGCTGCATCTGAAGTAGAGGGTAAAAGCGACAACGTCTGGGCCTGAAATATGAAACCGACACCAAAAGCAAGTCAGTCCGCATAGATGCCTGCTACGAAAGATGGTTTCGGTCCCTTTTGCTACTTTCCCTGTTCATGACAGCTATAGAGAGGTGAACTTTTGTATAACCCATCCATTTAGGTTGCATTGTGGCCTAAAGAAATGCATACTCAAAGGCATGGCTACCGATTTTTGCATGGCCCGACTCAGCTGCCAATATGGCGACTGCTGGAGCTACCGTAATAAGGTTTAAAAGTGGTGTTCAGGAAACCTATGTGTGACATGACTGAGGTTTCATCGATCTTCATATACAGTCTGTTAAATTTAGGCAATTCCTGCAAATAAAGCTGAAGACGGAAGCAAATTCTAATCCAAAATGTTGTCTTAACTGTTTCCAAATTTTTAATGAGGAAAGTACAACAGGGTTACTGGTGTATTGGGAAGGACATACTGAGCGGGAAGCAAAAAATAATAAGGAAGAGAGGATGGAGTGCAGGAGCTGGCTTCTACAATGCACCAGCCGCTGCCAGTGAAATGACACCATTTTTAATCTTTTGGATGTTGGTGGTCCAATAATACAGCAGCAGGTTTGGGCCTCTGGAGGCTTGCTTTTTGGATCTGAAGAAGCTTAACAGCCCAGATTTAAGGTAGTGGTGCTGAGCGAGAGATTCTGAAAAAGAAACAGGAGTCGAATTAGCATGTACACTTTAGTTGTGTAATTAATTGGTAAAACGGTCGAGCACCTGGGGGATTCATTTGGCTCAGATAGGATTGTAAGTGTAAAATACTTCTTTAAGGTTGCTCAGGGGGTGTTCATTCGACAGTTGCCCTTTTTAGTTTTAAGTGGCCTTGTACTTTGTGTTTCTGGCTGTGTCTTTGATCAATTTTTTGTTTACACTGATTCTTCATTAACTTCTTTACCTTGCAAACGCACAAACGTGCACGCTGAGACAAACTTACTCTAACGCTTTCCTCCAAACTCCAGCCTTCTGACTGATTTGCCATACAGACTACCAAGTGGTGCGCCAAGGGCAAACAATCCATCCTCATGAAGATGAGAGGAAAAAGATGAGGCGGAGAGGGAGGAGAGGATCAGGGTGGCAATGAGAGTCAGAACAGATTAAACTTTAGAGCAATGGAAGGAGAAAGAAAAGTTTGTTTCTGCACTGAGAGCACATTTATGGTGTGGCGCACTTTGCTGTTATTCCAAGGACACGATTTTATTCAATTCATCCAAATCATAAAACTACTTACTATGTAGGCTGAGTAATAAGGTTAATAGGTAAGGGGGGCTGTCCCCTGCGACGTTATTTTGAAATAGAGCATAAATTGTTCACACATGTCATGACAGATTTGAAAATAGCAGTTTCCACTGTGTGAATAAAGAGTGGAAATTGCAATGATTTACAACTCAAATCATAGCAGTCCTCCGTGCCGCTTTTTATTTATTTAAAATCACTTCAGAATTATTTTATTCCTCACTTGAATGACAAAATAACTCCCAGTACTTCAGAGGTTCACAGTCCTACTGTCGCTCCCATCAGGCAGTTACAATGAAGAAAAAAAGTGAAAACCAATACACTTACAATTAATACAAATGGGGGAAAATAGCATGATGTGTTTCCCTGACATTGACGTTCAAACCCTCCCTCCGCCCGTCTTTTCTGTGACTCTCGTAGTAAATGTGAAGAAGTCTTCAAAAGTAACACTTGGGGGTTACAACTCTAAAGAGCCTGTGTTTTAGATGGAGGCCAGTTGATTAAAGGTGATTCACCCACTGAGTGAGACGCTGGAGGCGTTTGGAGTTCGAAGATGAGACATTAACTTTGCTCATCTGTTCTTACTTTCATATTCTTCTTTGCCTCGCTGCCCCTTAAACTTTTCGCTCACTCAAGCTCAGACTCAGATAAGATTGCTACTTTCTGTTAGATACCATTTCAGAGTGAACTTAAGGTGGTCATGAGGCTTTATAAATGGATTTCTGCAGCGTTTTGAACTGTGCGCACACAAAAAGCCCTGCTAACTTTTGTGTAGTCAGTGTGTAAAAAAAGAAAAAATCAACAATGCATTTATGGAAATTTTCATCCATTGAACAAGAGCAGACGGGCGTACTTAGAGCAGACAGAGCCTGTGGGGAAGTCAATAGTGGCAGACTGTAAAATTCTAATAATCTTCTCCAGGAGAAGACATCTCAAACTGTTTGATAAGCCATGAAATTCATACAAACGTCATCATCAGCTCAACATTTGAACTTGAAGTAACTTTCAAAGCTAATTCTCATTAGCTTGTACTGTGTGTTTAGTGGTAATTAGCTAATGTTAGCATGTTGGCATCCAAAGCTAACAATGTTTACCATTATACCTGATCAGCATTAGCATGTTAAAGAGCCCATATTATGTACATTTACAGTTTATAATTTCATTTTTGGGGTCTACTAGTGCATGTTTACTAGAACACAAAGGATGTATAGGTTGTCTGACGTTACTGATCAGCCTATATCTGCTAATATGAAAAGTTTCTCTTGCAGAACAATATTGGAAAAGATGCCATCACATTTACTCCGGCAGAGCAGCTTGGACTCCATTGTTTGTAATACTGTTAGCACTGTCTGCAGCACATGTAGCAGAGTATGCAGCACAGTGGTGCAGAGTCAAGTGGCGTCTTTATTGTAAAGTTCTAACTAGTTTGTGAAATATATTGGCAGAAGGTTAACAAACAATGACCCCAACTGATACAACGATATCAGAAAACACAAACCCAAAACAAATATGGGCTCTTTATCATTATGATTGTGCACACATTAGCGTGCTGACATTAGCATTTTGCTCAAAGTAAAGCTGTGAATCATCATGGAGTTGCTAGCATGGCTGCTAATTTTTAGTCTTGTTTTACAATGTTTAGTTGCTGTTGGAGAAAGTTCAAATAACTGAAAACAAAGTCATAAGTTAGACTTTGTATACATAAAGCACTTGGCTTTTTCAACGTTTCTGCAGCAGTCATTCTAAACTCTTAAACATTAACTTCAACTCTAGAGACTTAACACAGGCCAGTATTAAACTATATTCCTGATTTCTCTCTATTTTTATTTGTATATCCCCCAGCAGTCATGACATACAAGTTGTTTCTCTTGTCACACTCAGGGGTCCGGCCTCCTCCATTCCCCCTCTAAACACTCAGTCACTCAGAGACAGCGATAGACACAAAAACACACACACACACACAGATACTCATAAATAGACACAGCCAAATGTCATCCTGGCATTTCCCCCTGCCCAGTTTACAGCAAATGAGCTCTCATCGTCTATTTGTTTATGTCTTCGCGGGAAGTCTGTTGTCTGTACTTAATGGAACACAGATGTCCTCTGTGTGTGTGTGTGTGTGTGTGTGTGTGTGTGTGTGTGTGTGTGTGTGTGTGTGTGTGTGTGTGTGTGTGTGTGTGTGTGTGTGTGTGCGCGTGTGTGTGTGTTGTCTGGTTCAGTTTGTGAGTACTGCAGACTGGTTGTGTAGATATTTATATATACATGTATATATATTCAGACTGAAACAGCATTGGAGATAAAAATACAGAAATCCTTGAATAAATGTTACTTAGAATTTTGATTTGCACAGACTTGCACATTTGTCTGGTGCAGTGGGAGTTGTGGTTTTGAGACAAGAATTTTTCACAAATTGATCTTCCAAATATAAGTCAATTTACTAAGTACTTTTCTGACACAGATTAGTGTCAGTGTGCAAAGAGAAAAGTAAAGATTTCTTTTTCTCTCAGCTTTAGTGGTTTAATTCCAAGAGATTTCTGCCTCTGATCCACTGAGCCTCTTTCTTTTCCTCCCTTCCTCCCCCACATGGCTCTGCATCAATTACATAATGAGTACAGGGATTCTCGGGCTGACATGTGTTTCGGTCGGTCTGTCCACTGCTTTGGTCCAGACTGAAATATCTCCACCATTTGATGGGATGTCATGAAATTCTCTGCAGACATTTAGGGCAGGGATGGAAAGTTTAAACAACTTTCTTTACTGATAGTTGGCAACATGAACACGGCACCAGTGGTGGGAACATTGTTTTAATGGAGTAAGACTTAAGAACATAAGCCTTACCATTGACCCTAACAGAAGTCTCTGTCATGGTGCCCCTTGCTAACTCATAGACCCAGTGACTGCCTCCATGGGTAGCTACGATGTAAAACAGTGATGAAAAAGCAAAAGTCCTATGGCTACGTCTACTGCCTCGATTAATGCATTTTTAATCAGTTAGATCATTAACTGCAATTCATTGATTAACTGATAATCATCAGCATCCCTAGTTTAGGTTCTTCAAAGGATGAGCTCTAATAGCTCTGATGATCCTCTTACTTTCCTTCTAGTGCCTTCATGAGGCAAACATCTTTGGTTTTCTTGTAAAATGTCTCAAGAACGTTTGAGTGAATGGTGTAACTTCATGTCAAGCATCACAATCCAGTCAAAATATTTAATTTTACTTTGATTTATGACAGATTATCTGCAAAACTATCAAGATTCTAAGCAGCCTCTGGTTAAATCTGTAGTCAGTATTAGCACACTATTAGCATGTCTAGGTGCTGAACTAACTCAGCATGTTTCCACTGTCCTTTTTGGAGTCTTGTGTCTTTATTTACTCAGTCTGGATGTTATCATACCATTCAGTCGGCTTTACAATTTTGATGTTTTATTGTTGCTGTTTATTGTTTTATTGTCGCTCCTTTTGTTTTTTGTTCAAGCACCTTGCCTCGTATCTCCAGTTGTGAAAGGTTAATTATTATTTTTATTATCATCCCATTTAATGGATGCCATTTTGCAATTACGAAGAGGAACAAAAACCTGTATTTGTCTGTACACTTTGACCCAGGACACCCAAGTTTGAGTCCTCTTTTGGGCCATTATTATGGTGTTATTTTCTCACTTAAGTTTTGTTTTGACCTTTGTTTTTACTCCCTGTTATTCAGTTAGTTTTTACTTGCATTTACCGTTGCCGTTTATTTAATTTTAGGCACCAAAGCTGCTTGGTTTAGCCATGTCTCTGCGTTTACCTCATACTCTTTTGTGCGATTCCACGTTGACGTATTTGCACAACCACAAGATGTCACGTTATTAGGGTTACTTTCTGTTTATCAATACTCAGAATCAATGATGACTGGTCTACAATAAGGTGAAGCAGGTCCCAACTGGCCCCTACTGATGATTATAACGTCTGAACTGGGTGTCTTATTGCAACAGAACCTTTTTACATTCTTCATCAAAAATAAACCAATGACTTTAAGTTGAATACAGCTGGACTCTTCTCCTTTTGGTTCTTGAAGGTGTTTTAAGTCTCATCCAAAAAGCTTCTTCAGGTCAGTTTTGAGAACCAAGAAGAGAAGAAGAGAAGTCAGATGCTGAAGCTCTTACAATTACAATGACCTGGATGACCAAGAATCAAAAATAGGAAGGTTAGTTCAGTGTAACTTAATATTTCTTGCATAATTTCAGAGGAATATACAGTGACAGTGTAGTCGTGTCTTCATAATTTGTAAACAGAAAGAAAAATGATAAAGAAACACCTTAAATGTCTAAGTTTGAGAGATGACATATAGAAGCCTGAAACCATCCACTGATAACAAGTTTCATCAGAAAAGATAATACAGCACATGCAGAAGTCAATCGAGAACATGCATGCACCACAAACAACACCCGCTTCCAGCAATATAATAAAGGTCTCCAACCCGTTTCCATCAATCTACTCATTATCACACGGAATTGCTTCTCCAATTTCTCCAGGCCTGGAGGGAAACTTGACTTGTAGCAGCTAGTTAGCGTGGTGCAACATTAGCAGCTTGTTGTTTTTGTTTCATAGCTGTAAGTGATTGTTTTGATTGATCCGAGGTTTGCTGAGTTAGAAACCTGGGCGCTCCTGTTGACAATATTTTATCATTGATTTCAAGGCGTCTCAAAAGGTGTGGAAAAAGTCGGGCTGAGAAGTTAAAAAACTCACAAATGCAAATGTGGAACGTTAAAAAGCAAGTTGTCCCTTTTTTGAGCTGAGTTCGTTTGATGCACAGCTTTCCAAATATGCACCGCAGCGCAGTCACCAACTGTAGAAGAAAGTGTGAGCTAATTGACTTTAATGTAAAATGTGGAACGCGAGGAGGAGCAGCAGCGCATGACAAACTGCTGGCGAGTTACATTCTTGGGATCCTAAGAGGGAACACGAATGATTGATTCACTTTAATGGTTTTAATTAAAAACCGCATGCAGAAAGTCATTTTAAAAAAGGATAATTCATGCATTGTTATCAAACATAGTAAGCAGAGTAAGTGTGAATCTCCTCTCCTGGTCATGGGATTGGATTGGTTAAGCTGTGAAATGAAAAGCAGGAGGAGCGCGGCACTCCCCGAGCAATCTGCCTTCCACCGTTCCACCTCAGCTAGCACACCGCCGCTAACTGCCCGCCTGGACCACATGGATAAGTTGGCGCGTACACGTTTTTTTTTTTCCCCCCACACACATTTTCCCTGTCACTCAAAGAAGTCACACGCTCGCGGACATGACAACACAAACATGCACGTAAACAATCCTCGCTCGCGCCGTCACGGGTCTCACACCATCCAAACACACACGCAGTAACGGGCGAGCAGGGACATATTATGCAGCTATGTGTTTGCACTGCTGTTTTCAGGAAAGGCCAGCACAGTCAGCGCCATTCCCATTAGTCTGTACTACCTGCAGACACTAACAGGACCACTGCAGAACTCCATCTAAATGACTGTTAAAAAAAAAAAACCCTCTTGTTTCCGTGCCTGCATTCAAGGAGCTGCTTCATTGTGGAGCCTGGAAATTTAACAATAGGAGCAGCCTGCATGTAATAAAACCCCTCAAGTTTTTCAAGACGCGGGAAATAAACATGTTTTTCCCAGCTAGAAAATTCAGGTTCTAGTCAGGGTTTGGCATGAATGTCAACTCGTAAAGAACCATGATACCTCAGTGCTCGTCATCTTATTGCTGCTGCAACATGCATGTCTTCATCCCTAATGTGTGTTCAATTAATTATTCATCAGTGTACCTTTACATACATTATATATGACTCCACTGATCACGGCCATCTAATACTGCCTCTCTGGGATTTCATTAGTAAGCACCGCTGAACAGTCTCCGTCGTCATTGTCATCATTAATGCGATTCCAGGCATTTCTGTGAATATAAAGCTATTAGTCTTGTGTAAATGGCCACGGTTTTTCAACGAGACACGGAGGAGGGTTGTAGCGATGGGGGGAAGAAAAGCGAGAGGTGGAAGAGTGAAAGAGGGAGGGGGAAAAAAGATTTGTTCTCGCTTTAATTAATGGTGTGTGAAAAACTGTGGACCTTTGTAAATGTCAGCGGCTGTCCTCAGATCAGTTACGTGTGGACGACGCCTTGGGTTAGGCAGCCTTGGCAATAAAGGGAAGAAGGATACTCCTAAGGAACTGGAGCGTTCTGGAAATGTCAGCGCTATTTCAATCACCGGGACTCGGAGCTCAACTTTGTTTAGGATAAATTTTTATGCGGTGGAGAAAATGATGGCTTTATGTTGGGATAAAACTAATATTAAAAAAAAAAGGTACAGGGATGTATGTTCTTTATAGCTTGAATGACTAAATATGAAGAAAAAATGTCATGACAACCAGAGATGAAGTGGTGTTTGCTTAGATAATGGAGCACATATACGCCAATCAGCCATAACATTATGACCACCTGCCTAATATTGTGTTGGTCCCCCTTATGTGCTCAAAAATGCTCTGAACCATTGGGCATGAACAAGAGGACCTCTCAGGGTGTCCTATGGGGTCTGGAACCAGGAAGTTGGCACTGGATCCTTTGGGTACTCTGGCTTGTGCAGTGGGGCCTCTGTCAATCAAACTTGTTCCACTGCATCCTGTTGATGCTTGATCAGAATGGGGTGTAGGAAGTTTGGAGGTCAAATCAACATGTTGGACCATTGTCATGTTCCTCAACATGTTCCTGATTGGTTGATGTTGTTGCCATGTGGTGGGGTCCATTTTCCTGCAGGGGTAGGCCAGTGACATTTGGGATTTCCATTTGCATGAGGGAGTGTGTTTGTTCTGGGACCATGTTTATTTGGATGTCTAAGTCTCATCAACACGGATGTTAAAATCCAAGGTTTTCCATCAGAACACCACAAAGTACCAATATGATCAATTTCATTCACTTCACCTGTCAGTGGTCATGATGTTGTGGCTGATTGGTGTAAGTCATGGACATGGTTCAGTTGTGGCTGATTTTGAAGGTTATTTATCTGCTGTGTCCTGCAGTGACAAATTCCTATATTTTAGTCAACTATAACTGGACACAAGAACAAATATTTGAGTGAGTTTTTGAATTATTTCTTAATGCTGAGAATATTCTACACCAAACATCACACAATGCCCAAAAAAGCTTTCATCTTCCCTTTTATAGCTTTTCAACATTGATTCATGGTCAATTTAATTAGGCTTTTTTGACAAAAATAGACAAATAAAGTCTCTTTCTTGTCAAAGTGAAATCAGATTTCTTCAAAGTAATGTCAATTCATTAAAAATACAAAACAAAAATGAAGTGATTGCATAAGTAACCTTGAATTCAGTCTGTAGATGCATCTTCGGCTTGCAAAAATGCTGAACCGCGAGTTAACGGCACTTTTATGCCCAACCACAAATTCTCAATTGGACTGAGGTTTGGGTTCCGACTTGGCCACTCCAGAGAACATTCACCTTGCTGCACTGTTAAGCGATAGCGTGGATGTACGAGGTTGCAGCTGGTTTTGCATCAGGTAACATGGGAAATGAACATGAAGTATTTTGCATTTTGAATGATTCCATTTACTTACGTGTGCCGTGGAAATGAAGCCGCATTCAAAACACCCACTTTAAGGAAGAGCGGCTGTGCAGTTGAAGGACAAGCTAATAGGTTTGGCTATAAAAGTGTGGCTAAGCAAGATTTCATTACCTGCAGTGTAAAGAAACCAGCTGAAAAGGGACTGATGAATAGATGGATGATCTGCTGCCTTTTAGCCCTTACTTATTAATGCTAGCTGCATTGAAGAAAAAAAAAATTTAGTCCACTGTGCTCCTCGAAAAGCTTTAACCATTCGATTTGTTTTTTATCATTGGCTGGCTTGCTTTATGTGCTTTAATAACTGGTTTTTCAAGCGCTTTAAAAGAAAGCAGTGGCGTGTCATTCTCCTGCAGCACTACATGTATGAGGACAACATATGGCAAAACACGCTAATATTATTTTCACACGGGGTCAGTAGGAGTGTTGTGCATATTAGAAAAGCATCCAATTAATTGTGTCAGTCTTAACAGCGATCTGCTTACAGAACAATGCTGTAGGTCTTCTTCATTATCCCAGTGAAGGTTTTTTTTTCCCCCATTTACGACACCGATATAACTTGTTTGTGGCTTTGATATCACCTAATATTTATGCTTTTCCTGCCACCGGAAAAAAAAACACATTTTCCTTCCATTTGAAATGTTAATCCAGCCCATCCATTGTCCTAATAAAGCCATCGTTTCGCTCGGTGACACACTTTCACAAAGATCTCCTTTTAAAAAGTTTATTTTTGGAAGAACAAAACTCAAAATCCATTTGGTCTAATTATCAGAACAAAGTGCGTCCCTGTCAAGGCGCCAGGACAAATGCTGGGAAAATTGGAACTCTCATGATTTAATCAGGACATCTGGTCACTCTAGATGTGTTACTTTGCCAACACAAATGCCGCAGAGTACTGTAAACAATGTAGTCCGGAGGGCCCTCTACTGGAAAAAAACACTGTTTTTTCTGAATAACTGCACTGCTCTCCGTGTGCAAATTAGTATTTCTGTTATTTTATGATGCAGAAAAGGCATTAATCTACCTGCAGGAATCGAGCTTCTAGTGCTTTGGTCAAGCCATGAAAGCAGAAGTTATGATTCGGTCCGAGGTGTTGCACCGATAAAAGTGTCCCTGCTAATTTGAGGTTTTCTTTCCACCATATGTCTCTTCCTGTATCGCACATGTGCACCGCCTTTTATTCCTTTACCTGCATGAGCAATAGCAAGACCCCCCGTTAGGATCACCACCTTGCGATACCCCTTAAAGAAGCCGGTCCCTCCTGTGATTAATTCCATACTTTTCACCCATTTATCATGACAAGACCTCCTCATTTTCTCTCCCAGAACTTTCTTCGCCGAAAACTTGCAGCAAGCAGACGCTCTCAGGGGTTCGCAGCTTCCCCCAACTGATGGATGGCACTGTAGTCAATAGCGCTGAAAGAGAGACAAGGCCACCCCCGGTAAACAACTTTTAATAATCACCCCGTTGATTGAGTGCCGCGCCCGATGTGGCATATGAATGTATTTGTGCCAAAACAAGAGGAGAAGAAAAAAAATGAGCGGAGAACAGAGGAGTTAATATGGTGGAAGTAATTATGTAACCCTCCACCCCATCCTACCTCTTTATGCCGTGACATCCTTCTTTCATTGCTCTCCTTCCACCTCCACACTCTCCATCACTGACATCTGAAGTTCGCTTTCAGGCTAACTTGTGTGGGCTCGTACGCTGAATTATTGCGCCGTGCGATTTTGATGACCAAAGCTGCTTGGAAAGTCAGTAGTGATCCGTCATGGCATGGCATTGGGTCGACGTAAGTGGATGTGTTTGTGCTCAAATACGTGCACAAACGCAGTTGTGTATTAGCTTTCTTGCGCTGTTGCTCGGGTCCGTACGAGCACAAGTTTGCCTTTGCCAGGAGTCTCGGAAAGGCATTTATCAGCTCAAAACAATCACGAGCGAGGCGATTAGCTTGCTGTCTGAGTGCCATTACTGACATTATCATCGGCTGAGGTTTATCCTCAAGAGAGAGGAAAATAAGAGATAGCAAGAGTCAGAATTTTATGGCTTTTTTGCCCTGAGATAACAGAATAACAGGAGTTGCTCTGTCAGCCCATAAGCCAACTGCATGCCCCCCTTCTCGACTCAGTTAAGACACAAAAATGCCAAATAAACAGCAATATCGACCCGCTCGTAAGGAATAAACAGACTGCAGCAGCAGCAGCAGGAGGAGGAGGAGAGAGGGAAACAGATATTTAAGCATAAGAGAAGAAAGGAGTTTTGAGGAACGAGCCGGGTCATGAACTGAGACATAAATATTGAATTTTAAATTTAAATGCGCTTACATGCAGTCAAAGAGGGAACTGAGGCGTTTCTGCTTCTGGGTTTTTTCAGGGGATCTTGAACTCGTGATTAGAGGGGCATTAGCCTTTCTGAACTGGCGACGGTTGGAGTTAAACTGCCACGGCTCCATTTTTCTTTTGTAGCAATTTACTGCGGCCGACCTCGCAGAGCCTCCGCACGTTAAACGCCAGTTTTGGTGCTCAGCGAGTGGAAATGCGCGGCCGAAATGTATTGCAGTTTATGGGTTTCTACATTTCTGCGTGTTTGAAACAGCGTGAAAACAAAACTGCCGGATTTCTTGGAGGTAATGGCTGATGCAGAAGGGGCAAATGGTTAAATATTGACTGCTTGTGAACTTCGATGTTGCACGCACCGAAAAGTGGAACTAGTCAAGCAGAGTGAAATATCACTGTAAATGCTTCGGCACACAGAGCAAGAACAGACAACTGTTTTAGTACTTAGATTGCTTCTGGCTGCATTTTTCCAAAGGTTACGAACTTGTCATCGGGCTGGCATTGACTGGTATGGAATGGGTGCAAAGCTTAAACCTGCTGAACTGCGGAAAGCACAGAAGTTCTTTTTTTCCCATCGCAGAACATCCACATGATCTCGCTCGTGTTTTCGTTTAGTTTATGAAAACACTCAAACCAATCTTTATATGAGGTTGGAGTATCAAAACGATAACCTCAACACTTAAACCCACGCTTGTGGTTTCATGTGTACTGAAAGCTTTCAACCAATCTGTCAACCATTCTCTCACTCTTTAAACTGATTCACACTCCCACAGTATTTAAATTATCAAAGGTTCTACCCACATCCCACGTGTCTCCTCATCTTATTCCTTTTTAAAAACGACAGCAATGCGAATTAGTTTGGTTTCCGCAGTCTTGGACGGATATTGACCTCCGGCTCGTTAAGCGCGTTAGAAATGCATGAATGTCAAATGTGAAATTTATATTTACATATTTATCTATCTATTTTTCAGGGCTACATCAAATTTCCAGACGGCAGAAGGAAGTAATTGGGCAAAACTAAAGTATTGGATTTGTTTGATCCCAAGATTAAAACAAATGGCAGACATTTGAAGGAATGGTTTTACATTCTGGGAAATATGCATATGAACAGCGGGCTTCGCGCTTATTCCTTAGGAACCGGTCTCATGAGATCACAAGTTTGGGTCTGTAAATAGCAGATACATGACTTTAAAGTCCTTCTCTGGTCATTGATTTAAACCCTAAAGACTCATCTCTGTGTATCAAAGTTACATGTTTCGAAGTTTCCTTTCCATTAAAATAATCACTTCCTGCCTGAACCCGATGAACCCCAAGCAGTTTCTGGGCGTCTTTTGCATTTTCTACCCACTGTGGGTTCATTTTTCACTGCAGTATAAACTTCTCCACCTCTATGGAAAGAGAACAACCATGGCTAGAAGTAGAGAGAACTCAAAAATATACATAATGCAGTCTGACAAGCTTGAAATGTCATTAATCATAAAAAAGAAGAAAAAAAACAATGTAAAATGTCTTTATTTATTTAATAACAATTGGAAAAAACACCATTGGTGTTACCAATGTTGGAAAAAAGTGACTCCATATACTACAATTACTTTACTACTTACTTTTTTAATTGGTTTCTATGTGTGTCTGATATTTGCACTGCCTGCAGTTCAACCAAAAAGTCCTTGATTTTTTTTTTTAAAGTGACTGTGGGTCACAGCTGAGTCACTGAATTATATTTTTTGACAGAATCTGGTGCAGATGCTTTATTTTTGGCATTTTTTTAAAAACAAGACATGCAGAACGAAATGATTTTGATGAAATATCATAATTTTAAGCTTAGATTTACTGAAATTTTCTAACAAAAAGGGCACATCTAAGATGAGACTGGTGGGTTTTAGGGTTTAGAGGGTTAAAATGGTTCAGATTTAACCCTCCACTGTTGCTTTCAGATCTATTAAGTCCTCGCTTCTCACTACACCCACACCTTCCCATTCGCTGCAGCTGGAGCACGCCAGCTCACCTACAGCTCAGCTAAAATACTGTAAAACTGCTCTGCGCTGCACAATAGCAAATTGTACATTTATGTTTTAACCAGAAAATTGTTTTGAAGAAGCATAATGAAAGAATGACATAATGACAGAAAGCCCTACTCTGCAAGTCAGCAGAATTGGTTTCTTAGGTTTTTACATATGAAACCTTGGAAGTCTGGATCCATGTTTTGGAGAATATCATTGCAGGTTCAAGGTTGGACATGCTTGACAATGGTGTTGACTGTTTATTTTGCCTCATGATGTGTCTTCCAGCATATAAAAAAATAGCATACGAACATGTTAACAAAGTAAAAAAGTAGATTTTTACCAGTGTGCGTCAGCATTTATTACATTTAATTTGTTTGGCAACAAAATAACCACATTACCCGCATAGACAGGACAACAACCAGTCCTGGTACATATTAATTCGCTAAGCTTTTTTTTTTATACCAGCCAACCTTTCTATGAGGCAATTTGGCTGTGCCATCCTATGTCAGCTCTCACCTCCACATGCTACAGTGCCCCACTCCTACATTAGCACCCACTGTTTGCCAGAGTGCCCATTTTGTGTAATTATATGAACTACAGCAAGCTAATGGCCCCAACTGAGCAGTGCCTGGGCCCATTACACCTCGGGGTGCTGCAAAACACCATTACCACCAGCAGCAACCTGGAGTGTTTGTGTGTGTAGGTGACAATTTGCGTGTGCGACTCCACATCTTTGTGTGCGTAGATGTGTTGGTCGAAGGGAGGTCGGAGGTGGATTGATACATGTCACGGAAACACAACAGTTACTGCGGACAATTGCCATTTTTAGGCACAAATATCTGTTGATACACGTGAGTCGTCTCTACACCGGTAATTTTGGAGTTCTTAGCTGCTGGGAGCTGCAGTTGACACAGCAGAAAAGACAGCGAGGCACCTTCAGGCACTTCACTTCTCGTTCTGCCTGCAAATAGACTATTTGATTCACGGTGAGAGTGGGCTTTAATTTTGTGTTTTATCTACGTCTGAATGTGCATTTGAAACCATTACTACCAATGGATTCAGTCACTGCATAAATACGATCAGAAGTAATATCTCTCTCTGACTCTTACGACTAATATTCATCTGTGACTCACATACATACATAATGTAGTTTTGAATCAACTTAGCGCTCAGAAATGTGATTCCAAGCTCTCTGTTGGAGTGTCGAGCCATGCTTTGTCTCAGGTTATTACGGCTCTGCCACCCACCAAGGTGGAAGATTCTACAGGCGAGCATGTGTGAGTCTGTAACTGTGAAGTGGAGATGAGAACAGACTGTATTAAATCAGCTCACCCGGTCAGATGCAGGTTAAAACAATAACTATGTACACAGCGAGTAAATTTCACTTGACAGTGGCCTTGGCTGTCTGTGCAACCATTATGTTATCCCATTCTCTTTTTAAAGAGTCTTAGCACCGACTCTATTGACAATCTGCTTTCCCCTCAGTATCAATAGCCATTAACCACTTTAAGCCTTGCCAAGTGTAGGAGATGGAGAGCTAATTGCCTTTTTTGTGGAGTACTGTATACAGTAATGGTGAATCAATGTCTTTGTTAGTATTGTGGGATAAATGGATCTTCATGCCTGGATAACCACTGGCACCCACACACAAGGCCGGCCACATACACACCAAACTTACCTACACATACAGTCATTTTTCTAACCTCCCATTTGCCAAATCATGTCCTTTGCTGATTCCTTCCTACAACATAAGTACATCTCCGTATACGCCGCATTTTATGAACTGCGCTCCCCCCCCTCCCTCATGCAAAACACACACTCCCATTGGAGGCCTCTCAGCGTGGAGTGTTGCCACCTGTGTGGAGTGGGGTGAGCGCGGCGTTCCCCCCCCCCCGACAGCGAGATGTATGCAATTAAACCGTATTAAAGTCATTAGCCCAACAGAAGTGATCGCCGGCAGATGGTTACCGTGCAGAAATATGCTCTTAATGAAGCTCCTCAGTCACTACGGGTGTGTACTTGCGCGGCGGAGCATGCGTGAGTGCACTCGTGTGTGTGTGTGTGTGCGCGTCGTCGTGTATGTTATTTTGGCGGCGACGCTCAAAGCAGCACTTGATTAGACGGCGGTTGGTCCTCCTGAAGCGTAGCAATTAGTGCCCGTGGTTGATTTATAAAGATGCTGAATTTCATCGCCGCTGCTCGTCTGTCTCTGGTGAGGAGAAAATAGGTGACCGGGACGACGCTTTATATGAATCCGAGGTCACTGTATGAGATTTTTGTGGGGGTTATTTTCCTCAAATCAGCAGCTAACCTTTGTGCTGCACGAGAAGCTCATCATTACTAAAATATCTCACATAAACTCAAGCTGAAGTGTGATTTCTACTCACTTTTTCTGAGAGGAGATGTAATTTATGTATATACTGCACAGCTATTGTGTACCTTTTTCCTCATCTAAAACCTGCCGTTGCTAGGAGACATGCTGTTATCGTCTGTGGTGTGCTGCTGACTGGAGTAGCTTGTAGTCTTGGATAGCATTTTTTTTAAAAAAACACCTTTTGCATAACAGCTGTCTTAATAAGGTTGCTATCTTCTTCACAGAGAAAAATAAAACGGCAACATAAGCTAGGTAGCTTAGCCTGCTAACATTAGCAATGATGCTTACTTACTGTTCATTGATGTTATTTCAGTTATTGCACCTTTAGGATGTTGAGAATCAGAATCAGAAGGTTTTATTGCCAAGCAGGTTTTCACAGACAAGGAAGTTGACTTTTTAGTAAGGTTACATAGTGTGTAATATAAGAGGATAATAATAATCCTGCATTAATGTAACACATGAAGTCAGCGTCTATACATCACACATATATAAACATCCGTCAACCATAGTAACAAAACATCTGTCTAATATTGTGCAGATCCCCCGAAACAGCTCTGACCTGTCGGGTTATGGACATGGGACTTCTCGGGGTGGATCCTTCAGGTTCTGTCGGTTGCAGGGTTGGACCTCTGTGGATTAAACTTGTTCCTGTGCATCCCATAGATGCTCGATCTGATTGAGATTGTAGAAGTTTAGAGACACTGGTTCAATACACTGAGCTTTTGGTCGTGTTCCTCAAGCTGTTTTTGAAGAGCTTTTAGCACTATCCTGCTAAAAGAGGCCACTGCAGGAAGGCAGGTAGTACGAGTAGTAAGTAAAACAGCTGTCCTAATAAGGTTGCTATCTTCTTCACAGAAATTCCAAGATCAAAGGTTTGCCCGGAGCATCGCATTTCGGTTTGACTTCCACCAGTAGTGCATCTTGCTGCCATCTCCTCCCCAGTTAAATGATGCAAATGCGCCTTGCCGTCCTCACTACCCTGCTCTATTCTGATGCTTACATGCCAATTGTAGGAGCTTTCAGTGATCAACAGGAGTCACTACAGGCATTCTTCTGGTCTGCAGCTACACAACCTCATATGCAGCAAGCTGTAAGCCACTGTGAGCTCTGACACCTTTGTATTAAAGCGAGGGCCAGCCTTCGCTCCCTGTGGACCACTTTTGGTGGCTACTAGCCGCTGCATACTGTGCACGCTGCGACCCAGTCTAGTTGTCGCAGTTTGACCTTTATCAAAGTCACTCGGATCCATTCGGTTGCCAGTTTTTCTTCCCTCTAACACAGCAACTGAGAGAACTGACTGTTTACCTGCAGCCTAATATATCCACTCACTGGCAGGTGAGAATGAAAGAGATCTCTTCCAAAATGAAAGAATGTCAGTGAATATGCAGATATATAGATATAATCATTTGTCCACTGAAGGTCACACGTCAAACTAGTGCAAGTTATCGTGATTCTTTCCCAACAAGTTTCGTAGAATAGTTTCTAATGCCTTTAAATTTAAAGTAACCACAGGAAAATGTTCCCTCTCCAGCAGATTAATGTGAAATCAGCTTCCCTATATGTGTATGCACGTGTCTCATTCTACACAGTGATGGTCAAGCATCCATGTGAAGTGAAAATAACACAGGTTTCTGAGCGAAGGGTGACTTCAAATGAAGTTTTTTTCCATTTACATACCTGTCATTGTCAGTAATACCACATTGGCCCAGATATAGAACAGCTCGTGCTCATTGCGGAAGAATTTTTCTCACCCATAAGTGAAGCATGAAATACGATAATACGTTAAAAAAAAAAACCCACATTTTTGTGTGGCTTGTCTATCAGTCACATACTGTCCTGTCAGGCTCTTGGAAGTGGTGAATATTTTTATTTTTTTATTTATTTATCTCCCTGACAAGCGTTTCTCAGGCAGTTTTTTGAGCCCATCAACCGTGACAGCCGTAATTCTTGGCTATTTAACAGATTCCTCTCGCCGGTTCGTTTCTTCTGTAAAGACGCGGGGACACACTGTGAACTTCATTCATTTTCATGAATTTATTTTCCCCTGCGGCAATGAAACATTGAGCCTCCAGGATGCATGTTTAACTCTAAGCGCCAGCTAGCTTTGCAACGTTGATGCTACAAATAACCCACGATCCGACACCCTCTTCAGCAGATTAATATGATTCATGTCCAGGCTGAAATATTTTCTTAAACTTCAGCGCAATTCCCCTTAAAGAAGGATCAAAGGTCATGTTTAACCCAACAATATCAGCCGTATCTCAATTATCTGGTTCTGCTTCACTGAGCATAATGTACCCAGGATCCAGTGTTGTTATTCCACTGGGAGCTTTGCCTTTTCTTGAAGCGCCTGGGGCAGTGAAGTACAGTATGGGAGGTACATGGTGTCTAGCCCCAGGCATCCAAAGACCACTGGGGCTGATGCACAGAATACTTACTGTACACATGTTCGCACTGCAGATACATTTAGCTAGCTGCAGCATTCGTCGTCATTCGTGTTTTTATTCAATAATTAACGTCCTCTGTTCCCTCTTTGTTCTGTTTTTGAATCACTACTAGTTATTGATGGTTTACGCTCGGCTTAAATGGCCCGATTTTCCCATTCAGAGGGGCATCCGCAGTTCAAACATTTCAATTTTATTTATTTATTTTGAGCCTCGCCTTTACGTGAGCAGGCATAACGCGGAGCCGCTTCCTCGTAGTCAGTTAGCTGCGAGCAAATGTGGCGGATTTTCAACGTGTGTGTGTGTGAATGCGGGAGAGGGTGAGTGATGAAAGGGGAGAGCTGATGGTGATGCTCTATTGAATACAGATGAGAGAAAGGCAAGCAGAATTCTGATCAACCCTTCCATCCGCTCTCTCTCTCTCTCTCTCTCTTTCTCCCTCTCTCTGGGTGGAAATACTTCAGTGGAATTCATCTTTCTGAACCAAGGGTGAAGTCACTAGGTCAACCTTTCAAAGTCAAGATCCAGGCCTCAAACGAGCATCTACTGTAGTATATTTTTTTTTAGATGTAGAGTTAACAAGAGGCCGAATGTTGACGGTAGCGATGCGCAGCAGTAATCCCATCTTGAACTTAAAAATCCTGTTTTATGTTTGACAGCACTGGAGGCTGAATTTGTTAGCATTTTTATCAGCGCTCTCTCTCAACCTGTAATTTTTTATTTTTTTTTAAAGCGCTCCTACTGGATTTTTAGCACATTTCAAGGGCCTACGGCTCATAAAACTCGATCAATAAAGTAATTACCAGCTACCCTCTTACTTTAGCGGAGAAAAACAGCAAATTTCGAATTCTGCTTCGTGTCAAAACTGATATTCAGCTGATATTCGGAGGAGTGGGGTGAAAGCGAAAGCTGCGGCCCGATCCGTACAAAATCCAGCCGGGATGGCAGCTTTGAGCGTAATTAGTTGAAGAAAACGTGTACTTTTCCACCCTCACTTGGCATACAAATGCTTTTTTGTTGAAAAGTCAGCGGGGTCGTCTCACTGGCTCATTAAAAACGAGCAAGGAAGGAAAAAATTAATGGAGCCAAACACCTTCAGTTTAATACGCAGGAGGGTAAACTGATACAGAGTGCCTCGCTGTAGTAAATGTATATCCGCTTAAAGTTTTGTGTGGTTTGACTTTCTCCGCAGTTGTTGAAAGAAGGTGCATAAAGACCTCACACGATAATAAAATAATAGTTTAAACTGCAGCGTAATCAGCCGATACCGACTGGGTTCATGTTGCACTGAACCACAACAGACAACATAAAAACACAGTAATTCCAGTTTATTGGTGTAAAATTGCAGCTAAAGTTTCCACTATATCTGAATGCACCTCGTCTTTACAGGTTTCACAGTGCTCTGACCTGTGGGCATCAAAGCTAATGGTGACGTTAGCCACATTAGCCGCGCAGTGTGCTAACACTAAGGATTTTTCTATTGTTGTGGTGACACTGCCATCAATAACAAAAGTAATCCACTGGATCTTCAGTTCCTCAGGCGTTGGGAGTGCATGAAGGCTCTTGTGTTCCCTCTTGCATCCAATAGCCGAACATTTGGTGTTATTTACTCGTGGCTGAGACGTTTTAGCAGAAGCAGCTCTAGAAAGTAAATAAACCTGGTGGACTGTGAGGCTGCTGCTTATTCTGATTAGGTGCATTTTTCAATTTGATGATTAAACACAATACATTAAATTTGGACCGAAAAAACAGATTTTAATAAAATAACAGTTTGGACTGCATGGTAATCAGGTTTGAGTGTTTTAACTTGTGCTGAAATAGTTTCTGTAACAGGGTCACATCCTCTCAGACAGCAGCAACCTGCTCAGGAGTCAGATGAGTGTCGACACCACAGCCCCAACGTGATTTGTCCTTCGATGTGATTATCAACACCGTGATTGGTTGTAAACCCTGTTGTCACGGCAATGATTTCAGCCTTGATGATGAAAGCTCCCGGGACGCTGATCCGTGGCATGCACGTCCAAACACACACAATCAGCCTGTCTCACTGCTAACCAGCCTCATTCCCCTTCCAGAGAGAGGCATTAGTTGGCAAGATTGAACTTGCGCTTGTGTGTGTGTGTGTGTGTGTGTGCGTGTGTGTGTGTGTGTGTGTGTGTGTGTGTGTGTGAGGGGTGTGTGTCGCCATTGTCGCTCTTCTTACTTACCAAATAATGTACAGAACAGGAATCTGGGGGGAAAGGTTCAAGCTTTGCTGAAATTGTACTTGGCACTTTATTCTTTCTTTCCTGATTTTTTTCTGCCCTCTTTATCTTTTTTTCTGGTTTTCTTCTCTCACAGCTGTTATTAAACCACTTTGACTGAGTTAATAACATCTGTGTCACACTCAAACACACAAGCAGAGGCAGGAGAGTGTATCCCTGGCTGTCTGCTCCACTACCATTACATTTGTGCAAAATAGACACCAAAGCATCGACTTTGTGCGATGCTAAAATCAGCTGGAGCATGTAATGATATTTTGTACTGTAGCTGCATTTAGATAGCTTCACATGGTTTGGTGTTTTGTAATTTTTCAAGTAAAAATTGCTTTTGTGCCCGATTTATCCTTGATAAGAACCCTCGGAAGCCCAAAAACCTGCTGGTGGTGGATTTGAACAGCACATCATCTTAATTCTTAATTTATCAGAGGTGGAAATGGTAAAAACATAAGAAAACATCAGATTTTCCAACGATCCTTGAACTTATCGTTTATGATTTTCAGTTTCATCAACAAATTAAAACCGAATCTAAGCTTAAAATCATGATATGTCATCAAAACAGCTTTATTCTATACATCTCCTTTTAAAAATTGTCTAAAATACACTGCTTGCACTGTTGAGATTCTGTGAAAATAAAAAAAAAATTCTGCACTCCTCTGCACAACAACAACATGACAAAAATTCAAGCACTTTTTGGTTGAACTGCAGGCAGTGTTTATATAGAGCAGATAGGGCATAAGTGTGGAAACATTTATAAGCATTAAAACTGTGTCATACTGCACAGAAGACATCTTTGAGGTTCCTCTACTTTTGCAGAGGTGCAGGACTCTGCACTGCAGTGAAAATTAAACCTACAGTGAGTAAAAATGTTACAGGAGCAAGAAAAACATATCTGATCACATCGTTTTCACATGGTAGTAGTAAGCATTCTCTTTGTGTCCACATAATCAAGGAACAGTTAAGAAAAGGACAGCAAGCAGACTAATGACTGGCTTAACAGAGTACAAATGTGTATATAAAATACATCTCAATTATACATCACATGTCACAGAAACTATGTAATATTTCCCTACAAGTGTACAGGACGGGCAGTGGCGACGCAACGGGTAAGTCCTTGTGCTACTGATTAGAAGGTCAGAGGATCGAACCCCAATGAGGCCATTGTTGGGCCTTTGAGCAAGGCCCTAAACCCTTCCTGTTTCAGTGGCGCCGTACCATGGCTGAGCCTGTGCTCGGACCCCAACTGGGATACGCGGGGGGAAAAAAAACATTTCACAATGCTGTAAAAATGAATTTGTGACAATAAAGGTTTCTTCTTCTTCACATCAGTAGCTCAACACATTAAACAACATTGCACGTTGGTTAGTGTTGAAAGCAATCAGTGAACAAAGGCAAACAACAAAACCATTGTAGCCAACTTCTGATGCTAGCCAAGTCTGCAAATCTTGAAAGCTCTTAATTGGCTTGATTGCAGCATCCTGGCAGACTTGTCAACAAAGATAAGGTGTACCGGCTCAGAGAACGTGATGCAGCTGTGCTGGCTCTACTTGACTTTTCCTTTCCCAAGGAACGAGTCATTTGTGTCTTTTGGCTGGGCCTGTATATGTATGACTAAGTCACCTCGTCATCTTACATGTTCTCAGAAAGTGTGTTTCAATTTTCGGCTGAAAATACTGCAAAGATGGTTCTTTTGACAATGGACTGTATTAGCCCTGGTTTAAGTCCTGTTCTAAATAGGCTGTTTTAGTGTCTGTAGCTTTAAATGCACCTAAACTGCTGCTTTTTACATCCCCTTCAGGAAGAAAACTCTCTCTGTATCTGCTCTGTGAGTTGATGGACACCGTTTAGCAAAGCAGATGACTGCAGCTGACATAGGCATAATTAAATGTGTAAGATCAGAACTTTGTATCACTTCTAACTTTGAGTGTTTCTTTAACATGGAAATCTCACCAAGTTCACGGCACAGCTGTTGTTCTGAACTCTTATGTTGGTGAGTTTGTCAAACAAGGCTGCGATTATAAAAAATTGTATTTTAGTGGTGCAGAGCTGCAGCTTGCAAATGGTTAAGAAGTGACTGCTGGTGGATATGTAGTCTTAAAGGGTGTTTCAGTCACTATTTTATGTGAAAATACATAAATGAGAAGGGCTTTATTGGAAATTCAACTGTATTAAATGCTATTCGAGCACAGAGAGCAGGAGAGAAACATCTATAGACACACAGTCAAGGCTACGGTAATGTTATGATTCATTAGAACACAGCATGGTGTCATTGCCATCAAAAATAAAAGTAATTCTCTGGATCTTCACTTCCTCGGATGCTGGGAGTGCATGAAGACTTTTTTGTTTACTCTTGCAGCCAACACTAGAAAGTTTGGTGTGTTTTGCTCAAGGATGAGACATTTTAGAGTTGGTAGAAGCAGCTCTAGAAAGTAAATAAAGCTATCAGACTGTGAGGCAGCTGCTCATTCTGATTATGCGCATTTTAACTTGATGACTAAACACAATGAATTCAATTTGGACAAGTAAACATGTTTTTAAGAATGCAGCTAAACTGGAGCAGTTGCATTTGCAAGTAACTGAGAGTCGATGAGAGAGAACAAGACCTCGTCCAGATGTGGCCTGATGAGTCAGAGACCTTGCAGTTTTACTTATTCATCAAACCATGGGTGTCAGTACCTTGGATCTTGATAAGTACATGTGCTGCCTCCTGACACTCTGTATTACAAACTGACTAGAAGAGCGTAAACAAACTTATTCTGGTGATCCATCTGTCTGATGCTGCTTTGCTATCAGCAGGAGAGAAAAATGATACTGGACTATAAATCACAGTGTAACGGGTTTCCTGTCTACGCTTTGCATCAGGCATAAATCCAGCTTGAGATTGAGAAAGTTTTCTTTGCTGATGTAATTAAATCATAATGGGTTTTAAAGTTCTGTACTTAGACGCAGCATTCTCAAGGAGTCTTTCCTCTCTTGTGGATGCTGGTACCTGTGCACCATCTTTGTCTTACACTGAAGTAGTGCTTCCACTCTCGTTTATTGTACTTTATTACTTTGAAGAAAGTACAACGCTTCGAACCAAAATTGGTTCTTTGTCAGATACAGATGAATCAATGTAAGAGCCTGATCCCAAACCAAAACCCCGCTGCTCCGTTTGAAGATTGTCTATTTTTGTCTAGACGTAATACTCTACAGTATAAAAATTCATCACCTGCTGCCTACAGAGCGTGGTTTCCTATTTTCTCCACTGATGTCTTTTTCTACCCTTTTTTGGATATTGATCATGTGCAGATTCATCTTTGTCTTCCTGTATCAATATTTTTCTTTCCTCCCAAACTGCTCAGTATTTTCTGCTTTTTTTATCTCAGATTTTGAATTTCTTGTGCTGTTCTCTCTCATTTTATTGTCTTTGTTCTAAATGGGTTTTTTTCTGTCTTCTTCCAGGGCCTCATGATCCTCTTACAGAACCTTCCCACGATGCACTGGGGCAACGAGGAAGTGAGCGTGCTGCTGGCCGAAGCCTACAGGTTGAAGTTTGCCTTTGCCGACGCGCCCAACCACTACAAGAGATGATAGGCGTGGCTCTCTGCAGCGGTTCCTGCTCTTCTCCCTCCTCCCCCTGTTCCTTCTTTCCTCCCCACAGTCGTCTGCTGAACTTGGAGGCCTCCCGTCCTTCATGGAAACGACCTCCTCCTTTTTCTTAACCTCCCTTTCAGCTACTAAGAGATTTGAATCAACCAATGACTGAGAGGACATGCGGTGTAGCATTCTAACATGTTGATGTGGAGCCTTTTTTTTAAATTATTTGTCTCTGATCAGCTCTGAAACGTGCACTCCAGTGCAGAATTTACCCTTGAAGATCGCAACTTTCCTGTCGGAGTTCGGATCGCTCAAGCTGTCGCCTCAGAGAACCACCTCAGGCCCGATGCAGGACCACGAGCTGTTGCTCAGCAGCGCCTGGGGTTAGGTCTGGCTCAGAAAAATGTTCCCTTCTGCTTATAGTTATTACCAGTACCATGGCAATACATTGCTGTTCGTTCCCCGAGGCAAAAATGTGACCTTTTTTTCAGTTTGCAGAGAAAAAGATGGCAAAAGGGCATTGCACTAGATGGTTTACATATCTGAACCCTCCCTCCCCAACCTGACGGAACATGACCTCTCCTGGTTTTTGTTTTGCTTCATGCCAGGAGGGACGCAGATTGTTTTTCCTTCGTGACAAACTAACACACTAGGACTTTACGGCGAGGGAGATTGCCAGTCTGTGAGGGGAAGCATGTCTCGCTACTTCCACAAGCCACACCAACTCGGCCCCCCCTTTATCCCGTCCTCCCGCCCGCCCTGCAAATTCACAGCGTTTGAGTGAGTGTAAGACAAAGAGCGGTAGAAGGCTGCAGGTCAGGAGACTCACTGATCAACATCAAAGAAGCCATTAGGACTAAAAAACGCTCCTTGTTCCCACTTCAGAGCTGTCTGTGTATGAATTGCCGTGTCTTATCTATTAACTACGCCACCTATCAGAACGTAGGACTACCTCAGAACACACATTAACGCATGGAGATCCACTCCACGCGCACATTTTTGCATATATCCCATGCAGAAAGGAACACATTTACACACATCGGTATGGAATCAAAATAAGCAAACAAAAAAAAGTTTCAGGTCAATTCAGAGATGAAATTATCCTCACTGAAGCCAAATTAGTTGTTCACAAACCATGCTTAACAGGGTAGTCTTTGAGCTTTCCACATTTCCACAAATTTACAAATGTGCCTTAATTAGTTAAGGTACAAAGTAGTTTCTTTTTTGTTTTCTCTACTCACTTCCACCCCGGCTGTTACTTGGGTTGTTTTCATACATGAAAACTGACAGTATGGTGGGATTTCATGCTGGTTTTTGATGGAATTCACCCTGAGATTTGCGTTTTCTTCCCTGCTATAAAATACGAGGTGCGATCAAAAAGTTTTGAGAAATTTTACCAAGTGTTCCCATTAAAGACGTCTACTCTAGCAGCCATACCAGACTTCCAGCCCTTTGGCAGTGCCTGCAACACAACCCCTAAAAATCCAGTTATGGCAAAAAAAAAAAACATTTATAACAGTCACTAAGTCTTCTAAACTGTGGCAAAATGACTACCTGTCAACTTGAATTGTATTTTGGGGAAGAGGATGAAGTCACAGGGAGACAAATCTAGCGATGTCGTGGCCAAAAGACCCATGTAAAATCAGCACAGTGTGACAATCCATTTCAAGTCTTATGCACCAAATATTCTCCATCAGACACCTTAAGTCTGCCTTGGAAGTCCAACCCTGGGGGATTCGTTCACAGTTACACAACCACGTGACTGTGGAAGGAAACAAAAAGCATGCTTCTGGTGCACTCCTGACCTGATGCACCTTGTTCGGTTTTAAAAACTGCAGCAGCTCTTTCACTGTGAAAACCACAGTTTCTTCTCCTGATGGTAGCCCAAAAACATGTTACGCAAGTTCTGCCGTTCATAACATGGTGTCACACTGTGTTTTGGCCCGTTGAACATGTTTGACCATGATGCACTTCTTGCACATTCACCAACAATACTTTTCGATCGTACCTCATACAAGCAGGTAGGGTTTGGGGAGTACCATGTCTGTTGGCGACATGGAAAATCCCACAGTTAACATTACAGATTTTGGCGAGACCACTCTGTACTGAGCTGAGCAACAGCAATCAGTTCTCATTAGCGCGCCATCCACAAGGCTGTCCTTGTTCGTAAATGTTATTCTATATAAACATATAAAAGCAGGAGGTGCTTTGGTTAATTTGCACCTTTAAAATGCAGTTGTTGGTTCTCTCAGTTGAAGTGTAACATCTCCGCCCTTCTGCATAGCTACCTGTGCAATGTGAATCATCAAGACTATATTAGAAACATATTTAAAACACACATAGAAATCCATATACATAAATTATAATGTTTCTTTACGTACGACCAGTTAATCCATATCTCCGCAATGTTGCTTAAAGTGGCACCTGGTGTTGTTTGATTTGCTGCAAGCAGAGCAGAATCATGCCTTTAAATATGTTTTTGATTTTTGGTCGGACTGGAAATCAATTTAAGCTGCTCCTCTTGAATGTGATAGAAACTTGACAGGCTTAACTGAAGACTCAGCACACCCTTTAATGTAAAACGCTTTGCATATATAACACACGACCCTCCGCCTTACACTGCTGTCGCACCGTTAGCTCCCCGTCTCTGCTGTAAATGCTGCTCTGTTCATATAGAGCACACGGGATGTCTTACCCAAAGTCAGTAGCACCATATTGGTGTAATGTTGGGAGGCGGCGGTGGGGTAATCAGACATTCATGACATAACGCAAAGCTGTTAACGTTTGGAGCCTCCTGTCGCGACTCCGCCAGGATCCATTATTGTCACCCGAGCCGGCGAAGACGGTGTGCGTAGGTGTGTGAAGGGGAGATGGAAGGAGAGAGGGAGGGTGTTGTGTTTCTTTGGAAGTTTCAGTGCTTGTTCTCTGAGAGCTGTCAGTCTTTGATCACACGCTGGGATTTTTTCTTCTTTTTTTTTACACAATCTGCACCACAAGCCCCTAATCTCCCATGCTCTCTGACAAGGAAAAACTGCACTTAATTTGAAAGTCTATAGCCTTTTTTTTTCCTTCTCCTGTTTTTTTTTTGTATGAGATATATTCTTTCAATCAGCATTTTAAAAGATTTGTCTTTTTCGTTTTGGTCTTATTTTTTTACACATGTTGACGTTTACAAGCCCGTTAAGTTGTGCCTGACTCTAGAGACACCAGGCGACACACTGGTTATGTTTTTTGAACTCAAATGAACTTGAAAGGTGTTAGATTTCTACCAGCAATATTAAGACACACAATTTATCTCTGTTTTCGACTGCGTAAACCACCAACATGAGCTGTTTTAGTTTCATTCCGGGCATTTACACCATATTAAGAGTTCAAACTCGGCAATTGACTGTTCGCTAAACCCATCCCGCCCTTGGTGAGGCTTGTCAAGCTTCTTCACATGCTACATTAGCGTGCATAAACCTGTAGTTGTAGCAATACTCAGGATTTGAAGAGGCTGAGGTGTGAAGAAGAGACAGATTAAGCAGTGTGTTTATTTGCTCTTTCCGTGATTTACATTAATTAGTCATTGTGTGTCTAACTAGCTAATGCAAAGGAGCACATAATGGTGACAGTCAGCATCAAAATACAACAAATCCTGTTTATGAACAAAGCTTTTGGTAATATTTCCCCACTGTCTGGATGCTATCAGTGCTTAGGCTAACGCTAGCAGCTCTGTTGTGGTTTTTATGTCGAAAATATGGGGATCTTTTCAGTCCTGCAGTGCCAGCTAACGCTAACCTGGATAGCATTAGCCAAACATCGGTTTTCTTTATTGTAACATTAAAAATGAAAACAAGATATTTAAGAATACAAACAAATATTGAAGCTAAGCAGCCAAATAGAGTCTAGTGTGTCTAGTGTGTAGAGTTTTGTGAGGATGTTAGCTTTTTGCCTTGGACATACAGCTTTAGCTTAAGCGTTTTAGCACAATATTATGTAGCCATCAATGCACGTTTACTGTAAGGCCTCTTTTAGAAGATTCTCATCAACTGGAATCATTAGAAACTCAGCCGGAGATAGGGTTTAAAATCAATTAATTGAGACATTAGCTTGTTTAAAGTGGCAACAGATGACTTTTCAGCCTAGTGTTTCCATGTGGTATTACTGTTTGCGCCGCTATGGTAAAGGAGTTTTCTTCAGTAGCCTCGCAACTACCAACAACAACAGAAGCTACTGATTCATTTTTTGGCTGTAGTGGTAGCATTAGCAACATGGCTACCGCTAACCGCTAACAGCCTCAGAAGTCCCAATTTGAAATGGGAACCGTGATCTTACAGCTATGCTAAGGCAGAGTAAAACACCTGGTTTTGCCTGTGACTTGCGAGCAAATGTAAACAGCAAAATTGGAAAAAAAAATAGTATAAAGGTTTCTACACCTGCTTGAGGTGTTTTTTGGGGGCTTTTTTTCAAGTTTATGCGCATAATAAGACATAAAAACACCTTTTCAAACCTGAGCAATCAGCTGTTTGCGGTTCAGTCGTTGTTTTCGTCCCAAAAAGCTTAAAACATGCCCAGAAACAAATGACATTAAAATATCGTTACAACTCTCCCAAGACTTTTCACCATTTTACCCTCATAGATGGCCAAAATTTTGTATGTCTCTTCTTCGTATTCAAGTTTTTTTGTTGGTTCTCACGCGACTAACGCTGTTTCCTGCCTCTTCTACTCTATCAGAGCTATCGTAGCCTATACCGCCACCTGCTGACAACTCAGCACATTCTAGTTTATTTCCTCCAAAGCCGTTCATGGAAACAAGCCTAATTTGCATTTTCTTTTTCCCTGATTTCTCAAAAGTTCACTTCGGGTTCACTTGACATTCACATGGAAAAACAGCCGGTGATCTAGTAGAAATAATGCCAAATGTGAGCTCTCGTTCCGGTTGCTCTTTCAAATCAAGACTCAGTGTTCGACTGAACTTCCTCCTGAAATGAACGCAATTTAGATGCTGATGTTGTCCTTTTTCTTCAGCAATTACACTGTGCAATCAACATTTGCTTCATAATGATAAGTTAAAGCAAAAAAACTCATCTGTTGCCACTTTGACTAACTAGTCACAGCTGATAGGATCCGACAGAAAACTCGACGTCTGCTGGCTATAAATGAGACGCTGCTTCTGTCGGAAATCAGTGTCACATTCTATTAAATTCCCCGACGTTACAAACATGTGCCATGAATGGAAGAGAAAAAGCTTGACCGGGCATAGCAACAGGGGGAAGTGGAGGGAGTCGCGAACAGTCAATATTTGTCCCATTTATTCTCCAAAGCCCAACTCCTCAGCAAATTAAGTTGCCTTATTGCTCACATTCATGTTGATACGAACGCTGTGGGGAGGTGGGGGACGTGACGCCGCTGGTGAGCAGAGATGCCCCGAAGCAACAACTGATGTTGGAGGTTGACGGCTACTGTTCTCTCTGTGAGTGTGTGCGTGCGTGTGTGTGTGTGTGTGTGTGTGTGTGTTGGCAAAAAGAAAAGGCTCCTTCATTTTCCCACATAAATCAAAGAATGCTTTGGCTGTAATGTCGGACGCACAAATTTCCCTTTAACTCCAATCAGCTTCCTGCTCATGCTTCCGTGTGGAGATTTAATACACAAAATGCAGTTGCACACACATCTCCATGGTGATGAAGGCGACTCACACACATTTAAATATATATACGTGGGCAGATATTCTTCAGAGCGTCTTCAGGCCCGTTCTCAGCTGCTTTAATTTCTTTTTACAGCAAGAATACGTTCGTGAAAGCCGAAGTCGAAACATCCTCCCCTCAGAAGTCCTCAGAAGAAGATGAATCTAATAATACTAGAGCGCGTGGGAATTTAAAAATTGTGTACAGAGAAGATTTTGAAACAAAAACCTGTAAATAGAAAGTGTAAATAAATCCTATATATGACAAAGCTGCGTCGTGTCGTGTGTAAATGTTGAGGAATGGCCGCGTTTTTAAAGATATTGCATGTACAGGTTATTTAACTGATGCTTTGTTTCAGCTCCAGTGACTCTCCACTGCAGCAACACGTCCACAGTGAGTTTTTTCTTTTTTTTTTACTGTAATGAAAACCCAGAAATAATCCAGATGCTCCAAATCAAACCCAGAATCTCCGCTGCTGCTGTTGTTTTATATTTGTGTGTAATGAATGCCATTATTTCACCGGTGTGTCTTCGCATGTATCAGGCCGCGGCTAACAGCTGCGTGTTGCTAATTGTACTGGTTGTATTCACACTGTATTCTGTTCTCTCCCTCTCTCACACACACACACACACACAGTCTTACAGGTAAACTCTCCTCGTCTGATCCCTCCGGAGGAATCGGCGGCAGCAGCAGCAGCAGCTCCGTTAATGAGACTTTCTTTCTGTGTGTTTCAGAGGACAGCGAGGGGGGAAAAATAAAAGAAAAAGGGGAAAGAAGATGGAAAAAGAGACACAAAAAAGCCAAGAGCTGGGCTGCATTCACTTGCAAATGTGAGTGGATACCTGTATATATATATGTGTGTGTGTGTTGGTTGAGCAGCAGCAGGAGCAGTGGTGGCGCTACAAGCTCCCTCTTGCTCTCGTTAGGCTGACTGATGTTCACACAGGCAGCCAATTATGGAGTGCCGGTCACCGAGGACTCCAGTCACTTCATGGGAAATTAAAAATACATTAAAACCAACAATGGTCGCAGGAAGGCGCCCGCCCGTGCACGTGAGCGCACACAGGAAAGATGGAGTGCCGACAAAGAACCCGCTGGAGCTAAAGAGATATTAGCATAATCAACTTTTCCTGTAGTTTTTTTCTCCCCCCCACGCGGTCGTTTTCCTCCCATATTGTAGCTGTTTACTTTTTATTTGCGCAGTAAGTCACTATTATTCCGCCTTTACCTCCCGATGCCCTTTTAACTCCCCCCCCCTAAATTTACAGGCCCATAAAGCAGCATTTATCAGCCCGGGCCTTCTCATCAGGGGGCTCAGGCTGGCAAACGTTGCAGCGTTTCCGCGGCCACCAAGGCAGAAATGTCACAAAAAAAAAAGATCGTCTGAAATCAGTTTCCTGATTCAATTTTTATTTTTTTTAATTTTTTTTTGAAGAGAGGATCTGAAGAGCATTTCGTCACATTGGAGGATAACACACAGATTGAGGATGTCTCAGGAGAGGATTGTGTGAAGTTTTGATTTAACCCTTAGAGCATGATGGACGCACTCGGTGTCCAAATTCACATCAGTTCTTCTCAGTTAAAATGATCTCAAAGTGTTTATTTTATTATTTACAGTGAGGTGTAGCAGGTATCTAATAAAGGCGCATGATTTGACCTTTGCAGCCATGCTTATCAGTGATATTGAGATGAAAATGGCAGGACATTTTTCTGTGATGTGTTCGGTGCGATATTGAAAAATACAGCAGTTTTCACAAGATGACTTCAGAAACTCTACCTAGAAGGAGTGAATCGTTCTGGAATAACAGAGTTAGTTTTGTAGCAGGGCGCATCTGGAGAAAAAAAATTACTTTGTAAACAAGCTGACAAATTTCATTTTTTATTTCTTGAGGATAAATGGTGAAAATAGCCTAAATTTCAGAATAAATGGTAAAAAAATAAATAAATAAATGAAATAAAAAAAACTGTTTACCAAAATTAGAAAATAATTTGGTAAAATAGCAAAAATTGGATAATAAATCTTTAAAGTTACTAAAAATACAAGGTAATTAATTAAATGGAGGTATAATGGGCTAAAATTAAAGAATAAAATTATTAAAATAGCTAAAATTATAGAGCAAATGATTAAAATAATTAGCTCAAGTGAAAAGAGAATTCTTAAAATTAGAAGACGTGGTTAAAATAAATAAAAATTAGAGGATACATGATTAAATAAGCTAAAACGAGAGAATAAATAGCTTAAACTGGAATATAACTGGTTAAAATGACTAAAATTAGAAAATAATCAGTTAAAAATAGCTCAATTGAGATAATGAATGGACAAAATAGCTAAAGTTTAAGGATACATGGCTAAAACAGCCAAAATCATTGGGTAAATGGTTAAAATAGTTGACTAATATTATGAGATAATTGGTTATAAAAGGAAAAATGTGTAAAAATGCTAAAAATTAAAGGCTAAATAGTTAGAATAGTCAACTAAAATTAGTAGGTAGTTAGTTAAAATAGCTGAAATTAGACGATAAATGGTTAAAATAGCTACAAGTTGATGATAAATTTCTAAAATAGCCAAAATTAGAGGATAACGGGTTAAAATAGTTGGCTAGCATTGCAAGATAATTGGTTAAAAGAGGATAAAAATGGTTAAAATTTCTAAAATTTTAAGGATCAATAGGTGAAACAGATAGCTAAAATTAGAAAATAGTCTAAAATAGCTCAAATTAGATAATGAATGGATAAAATAGCTAAACTTTAAGGATAAATGGCTAAAACAGCCAAAGTGATAACGTAAATGGTGAAAATAGTTGACTAATATTACAAGATAATTGGTTAATAAAGGATAAATTGCTAAAATTAAAGGATAATTCATTAAAATGGTTAACTAAAATTAGCAGATAATTAGTTAAAATAGCTGAAATTAGATGACAAATGGCTAAAACAGCCAAAATTAGAGGGTAACAGGTTAAAATAGTTGGCTAAGATTACGAGATAATTAGTCAAAAGAGGATAAATGGTTAAAATTACTGAAATTAAAGGATGCATGGTTAAAGTAACTAGCTAAAGTTAGAAGATAGTTAAAATTGCTCGGTAAACATTTGCCGATTTTACCATGTATGCAGGAGGATGTGGACACTTCAGTGAATAAAGTGAGTTTAATGTTGAGATACATGTTAAAACAGTTTTCAATTATATAACAACTAATATAAAGAAAACTCTTCAAGTATTTTTAAAACCAACATCCTGTTTTGCGTCTTTTCCCAAAGCATGTTGTTCATCTGCAAGCATCTACTCCTTGACCTGCTCAGTCTGCAGCTCCATTAGACTCCGGATGTCTTGCGTGTGATTATTCTAACGGCGGCAGTTTCTCCTTTTCGTTGTCGTCTTTTGATTTCACATCCGGCCGTGAAGGTGAATGAAACACCTGCACGCTGCTCAGAGAGGAAGTCTTAGCTGAGAAGATGGTCATGGTCAGTGTTCAGGTGTTTCTATTGACCTGACCTCCAAGACTTAAACACTTCAAGACCATGTTTTAGTGCTTTCTGCTTGTAAAACGGTAAAAGTTGGAGGATTTTCAGCCACCGACAGTTTCCCTTCTTGTGTTCCTCGGAGATTAAATTCGACGGCTATTTAAAGAATGAACTTCATCTGAACTCTTGGAACAAAGAGCAGATCCGTCCTTTAATTTCTTCTCCCACTCTCTAGAATGGAGAACTTCATGCATCTATTCTACCTTTTAGCAGGTTCGAGCTTCTCTAAGTAGAATGTACTCGTGGTGAATATTTACCCTTGATTCTGGAGGCTTTTTTTTATGTATTTACCAGATAAGAAAATGAACAACGACTGCTCACTCATTGCATCATGGCTGAACTGTAGCTGGACCGAGCTCCCTTCAGATCCACTACACGTCTTCTCATCACGGCTGACAGCGTTATGGCGACCGGGATCGACAGGACTTTATACACGCGTCACTCCGAATCCGTCTCCGGAACATCTCCACACACATTACAGCCGCATGAAAAAGCACATCCCTGTCATTCAACTCCGCTCACATCGCCGGATTCCTTACATCCGGCTTGCTCTGGTTCTCATATTGGCTCCGAGTAAAGTTTCATACAGTGCAGATTAATGTTTCGCGCCGAGCCAGAAGTGCCCCCATCTCCTCCACACCTCCCGGTTGCCATGGCGAGCACAAACCAGACCACTTTCTTTTTAATAGATTCTAAATTGCCACTGAAAGGAGAAGAAACTGCTGTTCAAGTGTGGCTCGCAAGTACCCTCCAAGAGATGACTCAGTCTTCCAGGCTGTAGCCTTTTCACACCAATACAGATGTTCACTCTCCGTCTTGACAAATAGTTTTATCCTCTCTAACAACTGCAGGAAGCAGCGGCTCGGATTATTTGTCTGCTCCACTGCTGATATAGCTGCATCCTCGGCGCCGGCGGCTCTATGATGTATGGAGGGGTTTTTTTTTCTTCTTAAATTTCCAGCAAGCAGAAAACGGATGATGTGCCGCACCTTGATACCTTTGAAAGCCGGATCTAACCTACATTTTAACGCGCTGAGTATGCAGCATCATGCATCCTGCTGATCTAATGTGCCGCTTTACAGGCCTGCTAATGTATCTCGCACGGCAGACTGACGCTGACGGACGCCGCCGGCTTCCACGCATTTGCTGTGACGAAATCGAACATCGTGTGTCTCATTTGTTGAGCCGATGTCATTAGTGTCACCGCTGCATCGGTGTTACAGAGCAGCTTGTACCGGGGGAGGTGGTGAAAATGCTGCAGACGAGCTGGGCTGATCTAAAAATATTAGGAATTATTTATGTATCGGCGCCTTCAGCATGGCATGTTGTGATTTACAGTGTAAAAAGTAGTTAGCAAGTGAAGATCTGAAGTGTAACAGTGGATGAAGGCGGTGGCTAAGTGGTAGAAATAGCTAAGAGAAAGGCCTCAAAGACGGAAGTAAAGAAGTCAATGGTCAAAATAGGTCAAAATGAAAAAAAATAAACTCTAGACTCTAAAAGTAGAAGATAAATGGTTAAAGTAGTTAGCTAATATTTGAACATAAATGGTTGATATAGCTCACATATGACAAGAAATGGATAAAATGGATAAAATTAGCATAAATGGTTAAATTACTTAACTAATACTTAAGCATAAAAGGTTAAAATTGCTAACATCAGAATATAAACATCTAAATTAGGAAAACTTGGAGGATAAATGGTTAAAATGGCAAAAAAAGAATAAATGGCTAAAATTACAAAAAATTACAGAGTAAACGGTTAAAATCTACAGCATAGATGATTTAACTAGTTAGCTAGTATTTGAGCATAAACTAAACTAGCTAAAAATAAAGTGTGAACAGTGAAAAAGGCTAAAATTAGAGCATAAATGGTTAAAATAGTTTCAGTCAGATGATAAATGGCTAAATTAGCTAAAATGAGAGGGTAAATGTTAAAATGGCTAGAATTAGAGCATAAATTGTTAAACTAGTAAGCTTATATTTGAACAGAAATGGTCAAAATAACTCAGATCTAAGGATAAAATGGCCACATTAACTAAAATTAGAAGATAAATGGCGAAACTAGTTTGCTAATATTTGAGCATGAACGGTTAAAATAGCTAAAATCTGGCCAAAAATGGCTAAATTAGCTAAAGGTAAAGTGTAAACTGTTTAAATGGCTAAACTTAGAGCATAAATAGTTAAACTAGTAAGCTAAAATTTGAGGATAAATGGTCAAAATGGCTAAAATTAGAGGATAAATGGTAAAACTAGTGAGGCAACATTTGAGCGTAAATGGTTAAAATAGCTCAAATCAGACAATAAATGACTAAAATAGCTCAAATTAGAGCAAAATTGCTTAAAATAGTGAGTTAATATTTGAGCATAAATGGTTAAAATAGCGCAAATTTGAGGGCTAATGGTTCAAACAGCTAAATTTGTTGATAAATCGCTAAAATAGTTCCCTAAAACCACATGACAAATGGTTCAAATGGCTACAGTTATTGATAAATGGTTGAAACAGATAAAATTGCAGCAAAATTGGTTAAAGTAGTCGGCTAATATTTGAGTATAAATGGTTAAATTAGGACAAATTTGAGGCTAAATGGTTCAAACAGCTAAAATCAAATTGCTAAAATAGTTACCTAAGTTACATGTTAAAGGCTAAAATAGTTGCAGATAAATGGTTAAAGCTGTTTGCTGGCATGACAGAATAAATCGTTAAGATGGTTAGCTAAAATGTTAAGATAAATGGCAAAAAGAATATGCTAAAACTTTGACATTAATGGGTAAAATAGCTTAAATTAGGGAAGAAATAGTTAAAATGAATGGGTGAATAATGAAAATAGCTAAAAAATTAATTCAAAATAGTTGAAATAGGTAGAATTTGAAGAAAAATGGTTAAAAATGTTAATAGCTAGGTCAATAGCTTTGGAATTGTCTGTGTTTACATATTATAAGGTGTATAAATGGTTAAAGAAATAGTGTGGACAAATGTAAATTAGCTGAAAGTAACAGACGGACATTTTAAAATAGCTCCTTAAGAAGTAACAAATAAATGGTTGAATAGCTGAAAGTAGTGAATAAATAGATGAAACTGTTGGTGAAGGACATTTGTAGTGATGTAGTTATCATGAAGCAATGGATACATGGTTGACTCTGACAGCAAAAACTGATGAACAATAAATAGGAATGGAAAACACTGCAGCCGCTTTGTTGAAAAGTCAACCTCAAGTGGTGGTAATATGCAAACACTGGCAAACACTGTTGAAATATTATCCACTCTGTACATAGTTAAGGTAAATAACATCCACAGTTTTAGCGGGTCTGACTTGTTTTCGTGAAGACTGAACTGAATTCCTTCCTGAACATGTGATGAAGCCCCTCCACTGGATAAGCCACCTGGATTTGCAGCACCTACAGCAGAAGTTGTTCTCATCCCTTCCCTGCTGCCGTGGCGCTTTTTCTTTTTTCTTTTTTTTTCTGGGTGATTGGCTAAGCGCAGAAAAACGCTGCATTTCAGGCCCGAATCAGTTTAAAAACTCCAATACAAACGTCTTAACCCTCGCATGCCGCCGTGCACGAGCCTGTGTGTGTGCGTGTGTGTGCGATGGTGCACGTGTCTATGTGGGAGCGTGCACGTCCTCTATCACAGTCAGGCCACGGAGCTGCTGCGTTAGCTAAAATAACAGCCGACCCCTCTGGCCTTAAGCCTAAGTGACTCTGTAGCGATAAAGACAGAACCGTTAGCAATGACACACTCAGGATATGTAATTAACTGGTGTGTACATGTGTGTGTGTAGATGTGCTGCTTTTCATTCAGCAGCTTAAACCAAGTCGATCCTGCAAACCGGACAGTAGATTGATTCACACATTAATGGGAAATGTGCTCCATGGCCTTTTTTTTAAATTTGTTTTCTTAACTTCATCACTAAAGGAATCTGTGGCTTTGTGCGTCCGTGTGTCTGGCGGAGGCGAAGATCTTCCTCGGTTTTGATTCAGCCTCGTCGATTCTGCTGTGAAACGACACTTTGCAGAGAGTCATGCTGCATCGCCTTTAGCGCGACACAACCTCACACTGTGACAATGTGCCGCCTGGCAAGTTGCCACACCGTGTGTTTGTGTGTGCTAAAGGAGGCGACAACGAGGGTTTAAGCTTAAGGCGCGTCGCACTGTCACATATTTCTGTTAAAGATGTGTGTCGGTAGGTGGGCCCATATTGTGGTTTTCCTGAATTTTCTTCTATTGTGTAATAGTTAGAGCCTGACCGATACTGTCATTCTGGAGCCCGTGCCGATAGCAATTTTTAGAGAGTAAAAAATTCTGATCTTGATTTATCGGTCGATATTTTTTGTATACATTTCCATGACTTACACCGATCAGCGACAACATCATGACCACTGACAGGTGAAGTGAATAACACTGATCATATTGCTACTATGTGGTGTTCTGATGGAAAACCTTGGATTTTAACATCCATGTTGATCAGACTTAGACACCCGGTAAACAAATGTCACTGGCCTACCCCTGCAGGAAAATGCACCCCACCCCATGGAAACAACATCAACCAATCAGGAATATGTTATGCTGAGGAACATGACAATGACCCAACATGTTGATTTGACCTCCAAACTTCCTACACCTCATTGTGATCAAGCATCAACAGGATGCAGTGGAACAAGTTTGATTGACAGAGGCCCCACTGCACAAGCCAGAGTACCCAAAGGATCCACTGGTTCCAGACCTCATAGGACACCCTGAGAGGTCCTCTTATTCATGCCCAATGGTTCAGAGGATTTCTGAGCACATAAGGGGACCAACACAATATTAGGCAGGTGATCATCATGTTATCCCTGATCTATATGTGTATATAGTGGTTACCATAAGTGGTGTATTGAAGGACACCTGGTGAGTCGTGAACGCTCAAGGCCCGTTGATACTCTTGGTTGTGCTACTCTGACAAGTAAACGTTGCCGAACACGTCAACCCCTCTATGGCAATGGTATTCCTTGATGACAGTGGCTGTTTATTGCTGGCTAATACGTCCAGCTGCACTGAATAATAGTTCAGGGATGGTTTGAGGAAGCCAGAGTACCCAAAGGATCCACTGCCAACATAAATATGCCAGAGTTCAGCTATTTTAACCGTTTTCCTTCTATGTTTTGGCTAATTTAGCATTTATCCTCTGATTTAGGCTATTTTAACCATTTATGCTGAAATACGAGCTAAACATTTTAACCTTTATGCTCTAATTTGAGCTATTTTAATCATTTACATTGTAATGTTAGCCATTTTAATACATTAAATCAACTGCACACTATAATGTGGTGTAAAAGCCACAACTTTGTGCTTGTGGTGTCCACATATGTCCATGTGTGCATATGTAAGGGAGTGTAATCATGGATTATAATGGGTGAAGGTTAGACAAACATCATTTAATAACACTTCCTCATTATAATTGTTCAGATTAATGCCCAATTTCCTGCCAAAACTAAATCACATCCGAAAACTTAGACCAAAACAGACTAAATCAGTCCGGAGGTCTCTACTGTTCTTATCTTAGATGGTTTCCTGCTTCATTTCCCCTACAGTCAGTCCTTCACCGAGGCTTCATCCGATCCGTGCAGACCAGGAATGTGCACACAGAGACGAGCAGAAAAACAAATCCAACAACTGTCGAAGGCAAACATACACAAACTGCTGTTTGATTGCTGTGTTTCTCTGTATTTGTATTTGTCTCTGGATGTTTCAGCAGCCAGTTTGCCTTTCTGTCTGACTGCCGGAGCCATTAGAGGCCAGCGAGCGGCTTCAGGAGACACTTCGCTGTTATCAAGTTAACACAAAAGCTCCTCCTCACCTCCTCACCTCTTCCACTCCCAGCAGACCACTCTGAAGAAAACAGGGTCTAAAGCGGCCTGGAAGCCTACAGCAGCCTCTACAATACTGTTAGTTTTGGTGCATTTGAAGGACGTGTATAGTCTGTAGACCACCTCAGCAGAGTCAATGCTGACCGCTGGTATTAGACGTACTCAGAAATTTAAGTATAAAATGTAAAGGTGGTTAGAACGGCAGGCAAACATGGATAGCCAACAAAAGATCAAATTGACAGCACTCCAGCGACAAGAATATGTATTTATGTGTCTCTTTTAGCTGTGCTGGACGGAATTCAAAAAAAATAAGAGCAGCTAACAACACAGCATTTACCCTTCTGCAGTCCTTCAAACTCCAGAACACCCTGAAGGCACCGAGTGCAATCATCAGTAACAAAGGCTCCACTGAAGGATAATGGAGAGAAAGATTCGGTGACGTTGTCATTCAGTTATAGTAAAAGATCTCATCTCGAAAGCGCAGGGAGCTGTGTGCGGCTTATTGTGAGGCTGTGTGGAGCGGCAGCGAGTGGGAGTGCATTAGAATATGTTCGCTAATACTTTTTATTAGTCGCTAAAACTAGAATGCAAGTAAAAGTGGCAAATAAATAGTTACTGATGTTCTTCCAAAAGACTCAAAAAACCGTGAGATTAATTGATTAATGCTTAATGCTGTTTTCAGTCCAAAAAAAACCCTTTAAAATCCTCAGACAGACACAGTTAGCAACTAGCTAGCCAAGGAAGTGGAGCCTTTAGTAGCTAAACTGGTGGAGACCAAAAACAGAGCTAAAAAAGGGAATATTGGGCTCCTCAGGTGGTGAAATGAAGTAAATAAATGTTGTTAAGTTCTAGATGCGTAAGTAAAATAAATTGTTTGCGTGTTTAAATGGGTAAGTTGAATATGCAGCTTGTTTCTGCTGCCCCCATGTGGCCAAAAAAGGAAAATTACAAACATAATTTTGATGTAAGTTTCAAAAAAGACTAAAAACTACATTATTCCCATTTCTTTTTACAGTTTTGTTCCTTTTATCAGCAGCCTTATTGCGTCTAATTTATCTTTAAAGTACTTTTTCTCGGTTTCCTAGCAGCAAACTCTGTTTTCCTAGACATTTTTTACACACTACATAAAAGTTTTAGTTTTTTAGCAGACATAATCTTCGCATTGTTGATCGTTGTCAATACAAAATCACATTCTATTAGAAAATATATATTAAATAGTGCTATCTTTACACATATTCATGCACCGAATCAGCTGCAACACTGAAACAGACAGGGAAAGTGAATAACATTGATTTTCTCACTGTAATAACTCCTGTCAATGGGTGTGATATATTACCCAGTTAGAGATGCAAATTTTTAGCAGCTTTTCTAACCGATGGTCAGCAATTTTATTAATTAATAGCCGATTGATCGATAGCATGAAGTGAACTCTGTGGACATCATTTTGTTATTCATGTAGCACAAGCTAATTCATGGGCTCATGTCATGTGACCAGTGGTGTGGATAATCAGCCACTACGCCTTAGTGATACCTTCATGGCCCATTTTAGCCACAAAACTAGAGTTCGGTCCGGTGCACATTAAGCTTCACAAGAGACTTTCTCATGATGGCGCTTTAGTAGCTAAACTCCCACAATGCTCTCTGCTTGCCAACATGGAACTACAGGTCGTCTGAGCAACCACCTCCTTGGGTTGATACAGTATTAAGCAGTAAGATAAAGAAGGTACTACAGCTACAAATACAGTCAGTATCAATAAACACAGCTATTAACACTTTATATCCATGAGGTAGGTGGACGACGATCAATAATTAACAATCAATCACTGACATGAATGAAGTAGAGCAAACAATATTCTGTAAGTTGACAGTTTTTTTAACCAGAGATATGATTTTCTTGGCAAAAATGGCTTGTAACAGTAGCTACTTGGAAGGAGAAACGTTGTCCTAGTTAGCTTGTCTGGCCATAAGTCATTAACCATCACAGAAGTCTTTGTCATGGTGCCCCATTGCTAGCTAAACCCACACTATGCCCTTTGCTCACCAACACAACTGTATGTAGTTGATAAGTGACCACCTCCTTGGGGCGCTAATTAAATTCAGTTATTAATCCTATCAAACAGAAAGAAGCACAACCAGGTATTGCAGCTAATCTACAAAGCATTTTTGACATGCATGGTCTTCTTTCTCTGCCTTATCGGTCAATATATTTATAATTAGATAGATACTTAATGGCACTTCATTCATTAAGGATCCATTGCCAACATCCTGGTTCCAGACCCCATAGGACACCCTGAGAGGTCCTCTTGTCCAATGGTTCAGAGCATTTTGACCACATAAGGGGGACCAACACAATATTAGGCATAATGTTATGACTGATCAGTGTATATAGTGGTTACCAAAAGTGGTGTTTTGAAGGACACCTAGTGAGTCGTGAACGCTCAAGGCCCATTGATGCTCTTGGTGATGCTACTTTGACACGCAGATGTTGCTGAATACGTCAACCCCTCTATGGCAACGGTATTCTTTGATGGTAGTGGTTGTTTGTTGCTGGCTGATGCCTCCTGCTGCACTAACAATAGTTCAGGGATGGTTTAAGGAACATGAAAAACAGTTTTTAAGGTGTTGATTTTTTCTTCAGATTCATCAGATCTTAATCTGATCATGCATCTTTGCGTTGTGCAGGAAAAACAAGTCCGATCCACGATGCTTCGGCGCCGCAACTTCCAGAGTTCAGTTCTAATCTCGTGTTCGATCGCCCTCCTCACAAAGAGACACAAAAACCCTCGACCTGTTAAATCTGTAACAGCAATTCTGGGTCACAATTACACACTCAGCAATTTCCTCATTGTCCCACAGATACATAAAGTGACCTGACCTAAAATGACACTGCTGAGTCCCACTATCTCCCCTCCATCTATCTCCCTTCCTCACCTCTTCCTCACCCTCCTCTTTCTAATGCCGCGGTGAATCAGGCAGGCTTGTTACTCGAGCTGCCTTGTTAGCAGTTCTGATTAATCTTCATTTGAATTTCAGAGGAGGGCTAAACTGCCGCATTTCATGGAAGTGGTGGTTTTAGGGATTGGTGGGGATTTCGAGGTTGTTCGGGCCGACGTGACGGAGCGAGAGGCGGAGGCTCGAGCTTCCTGCCTGCCTGCTGCACAGACGATCTGAATGTTGGACGAGATCTGACTTCAACGGAGCATTTTCAAACAGTCTAGTTATTTGTAGACTGCTGCATTTCATAGGAGAACATAAGAGAATAATCTGTAACCACTGCTGATCATTTTGCTTCAGGCAAATCATTTAAATATACATAATACAAATAAAACCAGACCCACGTTAAAGTACCATTTAAGGACGAACTGAGAGGCTTAATCAACAAAAAGGAAATCTATGTGTGAGATTTTTCTCTTCCCTGAAAAGTCTTGAACCTGCATTTCTTACCAGAACAGACTGGAAGTGTAAACTTATTTCACTTTAGATTCATGTCTTTATTCAAAGGCCTTGAGCTGCAGATTCTCTGGTAGTCAAGCGTTATTCTGATTTGACCATCGTGGGTTTATTGATAATATAGGAAACTCTTAATGTGAAGGGTTTGAGGTTGGGATTCTCTCTGCACTGTCAATTAATGGGATGGTAAGGGATTGAAAGAGTTTTGTCAAATTCCTGTTGTCCTTAAGACCTCATTAATGTATTTCAATGCATTTTTGTTCATAAAGCCTTAAAGTGAAAATTAACGGACTTGTAAAATATTTCAAAATATATCTGACAAATTAATTTCTATGTAGAATGTTTTAATAACGACTATCAATAACCATGACAGACAATCACAACTTTAATTTTCCTTATTTTCTAGATAAGGTTAATACTTTTTAAATAGGGTTTAGAAATGGAGGGGTTTTAAGGGGTTGACTTTTCACATTTTCAAGGTGTTTGAAGCTACATAACTAATAACTTGTTTAGATTTAAGCAGTTTTGTCTACTTTCAGTGATACAATAAGGAGTAATTAATGTGTTTTAGTAGATTCTTGGTTATGAAACCTTAACCCCTTAGCGCCAATCGTCAGGAATTCACATAATACCACTTGTATTCAGACTGCAGCCGAGATAGTGTACGTATTCCCCCACTATACATACATACATACACAATGTACACAATTTGTGGCACCAAAAAAAATTCCATTAATGCCTGTTATCACTAATTTGCATCAAACTTAAATTTATATCTATTCTATATGTGATAGACAAATTAACAATCTCTGCTTAATTTGGCATCAACTTGAAAGCAAAAACACATAATTAATTTTTTTGTATAATTGTAAATGAATTCCAGCGTCAAAGGAGTTAAAGTTAGATAAGTGAGACATTTGTCAACGACACTGTAAAAATAAACTTTCTTTTTTAACAGTTTTTACCTGCATTTTTTTAACAATTTGCTGATATTTTACAAACTTTCCCCTGTTTTGTTTTACAGATACGAACAAGTAAATGAACAGAGGAAGTATTATTTATGTCCATCCATCCATCATCGATACTCCGCTTAATCCTCTGTCGGGTCATGGGGGGCTGGAGTCTAACCCAGCTGACTCAGGTGAAGGCAGGGGACACCTGGACAGGTCACCAGCCTATCACAGGGCCACATATAGAGACAGACAACCAAGCTCACTCTCATTCACACCTATGGACAGTTTAGAGCAGGGGTGTCAACATCCGGTCCTCGAGGGCCACAATCCAGCATGTTTTAGATGTCTCCCTCTTCCAACACACCTGATTCACATGATCAGCTCATCATCAAGCTCTGCAGAAGCCTGATAACGATCCTGATCATGTGAATCAGGCGTGTTGGAAGAGGGACACATCTAAAACATGCTGGATTGTGGCCCTTGAGGACCGGATGTTGACACCCCTGGTTTAGAATCATCAGTTAACCTCAGCATGTTTTTGGACTGTGGGAGGAAGCTGGAGAACCCGGTGAGAACCCACACTGCACATGTTTGACCGTAAGATGACACATTTTTTACTCTATATAAACAAACAAAATTATAATATTTCACAGTAGTTTGCTGGTATTTGACATAAAAATGAAGCATATTCAGACAGCTGTTGAGTATTTGTTCAACTGTCTCAACCTCCAGGCTGTGTGCTTTTGCAAGTGGTAATTTGTTTTATCACATTTTACTGTAAAATTACCCTATTTTTTGCTGTGTTTAAATCCACCAAAGGTATCATAGTTTTATATTTAAAGAATATTTGCTGTCATTTTCACTGTTTTTTAACATTTTTTCTGGCATCACTGCTGCCACATTTGCTGTTTTTTCAGTTCTGTTTTTAGGGTGTCCTTCAAAGCAATGGTCGATAAAGTAAATTCAAAATAAAATGTTATATTTCGATTTACTACTTCATTTTTCTTTGACTTTTTTAAGCAAATGTGAAACAAAAGTATTATTTGCTACAGAGTGAATACATTAATTTAGATGTAAGGTGCTTTGTCCGCTTCCAGCCACTATTAAAGGGTAATTTATCGTATTTTACCGGATTCTTGCTTCGTAGTGATAGAATTAATGTTCTTTGCATCAGCATTGATTCGACTGACTATAAAGTGAAGCACCAACTTTTCTCACATGGCAAAAAAGAAGATTCTTCGTCAGGAAAACAGCTCCAACATCATCATTTTCAGTTGCATCTAATGTGTTTAAACTAATACAATCTGCTCTGTGTCTTGTTCATATTCCACGGCAAATATTTAAAAAAATATAAAGATAGTTTAAAATAGTGAATGTATTAATAAGCGGAGCCGTACAGAAAAAGGCTAACGAGTCAGATTATTAAGATTTTCTCCTGTTTTTGCTCTTTAAACACAGCAGCGACCGACTTTTTTAATCACCGGCAGCATCCGCAGAGCAGGTAACGCTCTCTGAAAAGCAGCTTCGGTGGAAATGTCAGTGACGGCAGCCTGTAATTGCCTTCAGCGCGCATACCACTCAAGTAATATATATTTTTAATTTGTTTCACCTCAGTTATTCCTTTGGTGTACGGGAATGCTGCCGCTTCGACGGCTCACTCGAATTGAAAGTGACAAAATTATATTTCTCATTTCAAAAGTGTATTATTCATTTCAGAAAGGCACATTACTGAATATTTGAGAAGATGTGTGCTGTTTTTTTTCCTTCTCCAAACCCTTACTTGTCAATTCTGGATTAAACCTCTAAGAATAAAAGGGAACCTGTCCTGCTTTGTGTTTATTACTAGAAATTTAAAATAGACTGGAAGCATTTGTTTCAAAGCACCGCCACAATAAACGGGATTGAGCAGGAGGCTCAAGTGTCAAAATAAATCCTCTGTGATACCTTGTTGGTGCAGAACGTCTCTTCCGCTTCATTGCGACGGGAAGAGCGTCGCTCAGAAGCAGCATCGAGCATCAGAGGATAAAACCTGGAGATGTGTAAATGAGTGCGAGGCGCATCCTTGACTGCTGTGTAGTGCAATCATTTAGCGACAGCTGAGCTAATTGAAGTGATGCATCTACCTTGACACTTGATTCCTCAACAGCTTGCATACATTTCCGATGCTAATCTGTCTGCCAGCTGCTTATTGAGAGTCTCTTTCAATCCCTCCTTGGCAGCGTCGGTCCGGCACTTTGGCCCGGAACGTCGCAGCAGTGTTCAGGCCGGCCCTGACAATAGATTGGAATTGTTTTGTCACGCTCTGCTGTTTGAGCTGCTGCCATCATCACTTTGAAATCGCAGTTTTTTTGTGCGCTTCCGTTTCCGCAGCACAAAAAAAAATCGACATTGAAGTTTCGGCATTCAATGTGACGCTTCATGCTGCACCTCTTCTTGCAGCTTTATACTGGAAAAGTATAGAAAACTTGCATGATTCAGTGACTAAGACGTCTTTCTGATAAAGCATCATTTACTCCGATTTAAAGGTTCTTGGATGCACCGAGTTCTGTATTTAGAAGACACAGACTTTGTTGACATGCAGACTCCACAGAAACACCGATTCAGCCGCAAAAATGAAACATAACTTCACTTGTATGGAAACGTTTTGGCTACAGAAATGGTGATGTTGACCGAAAACAGGTTCTCTGTCTGCAGAGTCTTGCAGTTGTTACCGCTGTGGCAACACGACTAATTAGTTTGACCGTTTATGCTCTGCGTGACGAGCACAATGCCAAATCTGAACGCCAGCCAAAGCATACAACCATTTTCTAAGTCTTTACCAGCGTTGCACCTCATGAGAAAGGTGCTGCGCAGTTTGCACTAAAAAAGCAAGTAATTATTTGGCTTTTTTAGTTATTTTTTGCTGGTTTTGCAGATCTGCATTTTGCAATTTGAGAGTAATTACTTCTTTCCAGATAAAGTTACTGAAGTCCTTTGAGTGAAATGTCTGTATATTTTCTCGGTTCATTGTCGACACCATGCAGCTCTGTTAGCTTCAGATTCATGCAGTTTCATTTGATCTGACCTCCCTGCAATTTAAAAAATCCTCTCTTCAAGTAAAGTTGAATCAGGAAGTTGATTTCCGACGGGCTTTTCATGGCATTTCTGCCTTAATGATCACAAAACGCTGCAACATTTTTCAGTATTTTTTTAAATTAAAATTAAAATTTTTGATGCAGATGCGCTCCCCTACAAGTGCACCTTCATCATTCTCTAACAAATAATTCTTTCCAAATAGTCATTCAGCTAATCTGGTGAAAAGTCCTGTATTTTTTTCACATCACAGTCTTTTTTGTTTGTGCATTTTTTCGATATTGTGCGGCTCGATCACCAGATTCAACAAGCGACTGGCATCGCTGCAAAGGTCAAGTCGTGCAGTTTCATTTGACGCCTGCAACATCGCACTGTGACAAATACTTTGAGAGCATTTTAATCAAGGAGAAGGGATGTAAATTTGGACATTAAGTGTGTCCGTTGTGCTCTAAGGGTTTAACTGAAACTAATTCACATCACAGTTTCCTCCATCCTCAATCTGTTAGTTCTCCTTCAATGTGACTATAATTCAGGGGTTTTTATTTAACAAGTTGAATCAGGAAATAGATTTCTGAATGCTTCCCAAAATGAGCCACTGATTTTTTCATCTTTTTTAAAATTAGAATTTTAATTTTCAATTTAGATCTGCTACAAAATCATTCTAAGAGATGATTTTTTTCCAAAAAGAGTTATTCAAGTAATCTGCTGAAAAATTCTGCTTTTTTCTACATTATAGGCTATGTGTGGCATCTAGGTCTATGGTAGCATTGTAGCATTAAACTATTATAAAAGCTGTAGTAGTATGGTAGTATCTTAGCAGTTAGCACTGGAATTTAGCAGTTAGCATCAGCATTATAGGTGAAACCGGCTGCATAGTCTCCTTGTGGGTGGTGAGTTTGTTAGTATATTTTAAGCAGTTAGTAGCTACCATTAGCATGTAGCATTTGCACTTGCTTGGGCTTGTGCTTGGGTCAATTGAACATGGCAGTGCTGGTTGAATTAGCAGTTAGCATGTAGCATTTGCACTAGCTAAATGGTAGCATCAGCACTGGTCACGACCTGGAGCATCTCCTAAACAGGCCTGGGTCAGTTGAACATGGCAGTGCTCTTTGAATTAGCAGTTAGCTTTAGCATTTAGCAGCTAGCTAAATGGTAGCATCTACACTGGTCACTACCTGGAGCATCTCCTAAATAGGCCTGGGTCAGTTGAACGTGGCAGTGCTGTTTCAATTAGCAGCTAGCATTAGCATTTTAGCAGCTAGCTAAATGGTAGCATCGGCACTGGTCACTACCTGGAGCATCTCCTAAATGTGCCTGGGTCAATTGAACATGGCAGTGCTGGTTGAATTAGCAGTTAGCATTAGCATTTAGCAGCTAGCTAAATGGTAGCATCGGCAGTGCAGGTTGGATTGTGTAGGAGCAGTGTGAACTGGCACTGGGGGGGGCTGTGGGATGCCAGAGTTCACTGCCTAGCCTCCTGGGAGGTGTCGTGGGACACCGTTGAAGGGAAGTTTCCACCTGATGACCCCCAGAGACGCGTCAGGAATCACGGCTCATTGGTAGGTATAGAGACAGATTAGGGATCCTAGGTCCTTCACTGAGGATGAATCCTTTTTTCAGCACAAGTGTTTTGTGTTTAAATTGAAACATGAAACAGAAAATTAAAATATTGCAATGCCATGTTTTGGCCAGTTTTGTGCAGCCTTACTTTGATTTATGCCTCAGTTGTACTTATTAGAAAATGTGAGCATGTAATCCTCAGCTGGGCCTCAGAGCTGCTTTAAAGGCCTTCAGCTCTAAATTTCTCACCAGCTCTCTTCTTCTCTGCCTCTCTGAGTCACCCACCTTTGCCTTTTACCGTCTTTCTCCTTTTCTTTAGCCTCTGAACAAACCAGATATCCATCAGCCGGAGGCCTGGTGACCCTGAAACACCTTCATTGTGGTGCTGAACACCAGGCGCAGCTCCCAGAAGACAATTAACCAGCAGCTGCTTAAGTTAAAAGCCAACTGTGCATGTATTGTTTTTAAGGAAAGGGCTTAGTTAACTGTGACAAAGGAGCGCTAATTCAAATGTGTACTTTTATGTCTCGGTAATGATGTATGCTGCTTTGTAAATGAAATGGAATGAGAGTTTTATAGACTGAATTGATTCGTTTCTCAAGCGTAAAAGCCTCCGTGTTTGAATGCCGTCATGTCTGCGCTAATTAGAGACGACTAATGTGTTTTTCGTGTTTCTCCTGGAGCTTCCTTTGCCTCGGCGCACCACTTTTAAAAAGGGAAAAAAGAAACCTAAGTGGAGTTGCTGGGGTTGTATCGTGCTCCCACCTGTCAGCGGAGATGTGCCGGGCAGCAGCTGGCGGAGTTACGTAAAATAAACCTGTTAAAAAAAAAAAAAGCACATTTGATAACGGTGGAAGGGAATCGAAGCACATGCATGAACGCATGACGTGCACATGTGCATCTCGGATCTGTCGCACAAACATGCATGAGCGTTGCATAACTTTCTCACCTGTTGCCATGAAGGGCTGCTGATGTCTTAATGCTCCTGTACAGATTTTATTCCCGGCGTTCTGCTGTTCAGGCGCTCATATCATCACATCAGATCTCATTTTTTGCAGCATGTAGTGGACTGTGACTCCTTGCAGATGTTTTACATGAGTGATAAAAATCCAGATACATCAATTAATGCAAAAATATCATTGTAGAATTGACTGTATGTGTCCTGCTTTTAGGTTTCTGTTTAGGTCTGTTCTGTTAACTCCCTAATTTAATGCATCCTGTTGCTTTGTGCATCACCTTTTCATCTAATCTGCCTTAACAGCATATATATTCTCTGCAGTTCACAGTTTCACATGTTGCTTCATAGTTTAGCTTTCCAGCCTTTTTTCTTGTGTGTGTGTCTGTTCCTAGTTTCTCTTTTAATTTCTTCATGTTTAACTGTTTACCTGTTTTAAGATTTTTGCCTGACTCCTTTTTGGGAATCATGACCCTTGGATTGTGACTCCCACAGATGTTTCACATGAGTGATACAAATCCAGATAAATCAATTAATGTGGAAATATCATGTAGAATTAACTGTAATTGCTGTGCTTTTAGGTTTCTGTTTAAGTCTGTTTTGTTTAAATCACTAATTTAATACATCCTGTTGCTTTGTGCATCACCTTTTCATCTAATCTGCCTTAACAGCATATATATACTTCCTGCTGTTCCTCATTCACTTCACGTGTTGCTTCATAGTTTAGCTTCTCAGCCTTTTCTCTTGTGTGTTCCTGGTTTCTCTTTTTATTTCTTCATGTTTACTGTTTGTCTGTTTTGAGATTTTTTGGATTTTGCCAGATTACTTTTTGGAATTTTGACCATTGGATTGTGACTCCCAAAGACATTTTATATGAGTGACACAAATCCAAATAAATTAATTAATGCGTAAATCCATTGTATAATTAACTCTATGGGTCATGGTTTGGGATTTCTGTGTAAATCTGTTTTCTTTTAATCACTATTTTCTTGCATCCTGTTGTCTTGTGCATGACCTTTTCATCTAATCCGCCTTATCAGAATGCATATACTGCATATACTCCCTGCTGTTCCTCATTCGCTTCACATGTTGCTTCACAGTTTAGCTTTCCAGCCATTTCTCTTCGGTTTTCCTGGTTTCTTTTTAACTATTTATCCGTGGGTTTTTTGCGCGTGCAGTTTTTTTCTTTCTTTTTTTTTGCCCTTTGCCTGACTCCTTTTTCTAATCGTGACCCCTGTGGTTGCTTCTTTATCAGTGTCCAAAACATATGACATACACTTTTATCGATTCATTCATCCTATTTAAAAGAACACGAATAATAAGAAAGCTGATGAAAACAAGCCACTGCTGCCTGCTCTGCGTCTAGAAAGTGCTTCACGCTTTACACTCTGGACTGAAATATACAATTATCATATTGTATTTTCAGAAATTTCTTGCCAGCCTTCTTCTCTTCTGTTTTTTTTTCCTGGACCTGCATGACCTTTTCTTTCTTTTTTGGTTAGTATATGTTCTTCATGTTTGTAAAAGTAGCTGCTGCTCGGTGACCGTGAACCTTGCCAATTTCTCTGTATCGCTGCCATTGTAGATGAGTCTTATTCATGTTTAACTTCTAAGGCTGCAGTAAGAAAAACACACTCGTGTCGTTATGCAAACCACTTGAACCTGTATCGAATTAACCTGAATGTGTGAACTTGAACTGACCTTTATGCAACCTGTCTGCTTTACTGGGTTTATTCAAGTCAAATGTTGGACTTTAATCTCCACTTTTCTTATCACACTTAACAAGCCCTTGATTTTTTTGTTCATTTCTTCATGTGATTTTGGGTTTTTGATTCTGTTTTCTGTGTTCTGTATTTGGGTCAGTTTCTTCTCAACCATTAGAGTATGGAGAAAAAAAAGCTAATATCTAACAACTGGGCATGACCGTATGAAGAAAGTGGAGAGATAGTTGTGGGGGCGGCTCAAGCCACTGTGTTCTGTAATGATATGTCCCTGAAGAGAAGGACTGAGGTTCTTTGGCTCTGCAGTGACCAGCTTGGAGAGCAGTTGGTCCAGTTTGTCTCTTGCAAAAAACAACTTGTATGAGGACTTATTCCATAAACTCTACAAATGAGTTCTTCTGGTGCATTCAAAAGACAGCTTCCTGGGTAACAAACACGTTGAAAATAGCACCTGGATGACTTGAGCTGTTCACATTCCTATTAATACATTAAGAACTATAAACTCGACTATAGTAGATGTAAAATTAAGCAATAGCTCTCAAAGTACGGGGTGATTTATAGAGAACTGATTTAGAGAGTTCAGTTTTGCTTCTTATGTCTTTGTGAATTTTAAATATTTATCAAGTATGGTTTTAATATTTGGAATCTTCAAACCTCGTCTTTCAAAAATTGTAGGTTTCTCACAAATATTTCAGGAGAATCTTTGGAAAAGTTGCTGCAAATAAGCACGAAGGCCCTATTTTCATATGTAAATAAGGTTTCTGGTGAATTTGTTTTGGATTTCTGGCCAACTTTGTGGAAAACAAAAGGTCCAACCTATTAGCTATTCCCACTTTATCATTTACCCACAGCCTCCTTCTTCCAACAATGCAAACTCAGAACATCAGCTTTGAGATGCTATAAAAACTACATAAATAATGAAAATATAGAAAATGGTGCTGCAAACAGTAAACATTGCAGCCAGAGGATTTGCTGCAACAGATTCCATTTGCATGAGATCATGACCTTGATGCATGTTTGCTGCAACCTTGCCAAAGGTGAACCACAACTGTTCTGCCACAAAGCATCATGTATAGCAAACATGAACTGACATGTTTGCCACTAATGGTCAGCTTGTAAACAAAAGGTTACTAGAAGTTTAACACTTCTGGCAAACTGTGGGGGCAAACCATCGGTGAGCATGTTTACCAGTAATGACAAACTTCTCATTATTGCAAGAACATTGCTGGAAGTTCGATGCTGGCAAACATCTGGCAACAATTAAGCGACACGAGTATTTTGGCGGTTAGACTTTGGTGAGAAGCAGAGACAGAATCTTCCTTACAGAACTTGCGCATAAACTTTATTTCTTTGCTGCAAATTAACCACAAGATTGCAGCAAATCCGATGCAAAGTTTTTGCATTCATACAGAGAGGAGATGTAACATCTGGTGTCGCCCTCTGAGGAGGATTTCCTGCCAGAATTTCACCTGAGCATCAGTGAACTTCCTGACTGATGGTGCAGAAAACAGCTTGGTGGCCATGGTCTTTTTGTAAAGCTGGATATTGCACTCTAGTTTTGCATGCTGAGACACTGACCTTGAGTTGTTAACAACAAATTCAAGTCACTTTGTCGCCTTTAAAAGTACAAATAAACAGAGAAATTAAGGAAAAACAGGGAAAAAAGGAGGAATCATTACAAAATAGCAAAAACCTAAAGATTAGTGTGTGGTTTCCCGATGCTCATTTCAACCTACTGAACAGATCGAAAATTCACATTAAACAAATGGTAATTGTGCAGTTGTTATTACACAACCGAAGTGTATGTACTTCTTCAAACCTGAAGAACTGACCAGGAAAAAACAGTGAAGAAACATCTACTTATTGCCATTTTCTTCGCCTGAGCTCGTGGTGTTTGCTGAGTATCTGTCGTGTCCCTGTAAAGGCGTCACACTTGTACTTTGAGGACACCTTTGTCCACTGGAGGTCATCTGGCTGCAGCAGCTGTAATGTTCTTCAGTGGGAACCCTCTAAAATGCACTGACTGTACTAAAAAAAAAATATGTTTGGATGTTTCAAGGCTAAAAAAAAAAATACAGTTCATAACAAATGAGAAGCCACACTGCAGCAAAACATTTAGAATAATGAGATTTCTTTCTGCAATATGTAAGTGGGAGATCACATTACAAGTGTGTGCACATGTAGACAAAGAGCGTCATTTGTAAGAAAGATGTCAGAGCAGGGTTATTTCTCTACTTTTCAGGCATTCAGAGACATGAATGCTGAAGCTAAAGATGATTGCAAGCTGAGTATCAGCTTGACTTCAGCAGGTATGTCAAGTATGCAACTAATAGAATGAAGTCAGAGGGATCGCTAACATGACAAGTGAGTATGAGAGTCAAAGCGTGTCAGAATCAGCAAAGACAGAAAAGCAGGGGAAAAACAACAACCGTCCTTGAAGATGCGAAGCTGTGTTAAACTTCAACCAAACGTTCACAGCCGATGTAACTCTCAGGTCTGCTGTAATGAATATTCATATGTTTCATTTAAAAAATAACTGTCCACAACTGCTGTCAGTGAATCAAACTCCTGCTCAGTGGTGGGTTTTACTACCACCATTAACGCCACACCGCCGGCCCTGAACAGCTAATATTACCAATATTCAAAGCCATTCATTTCAGTCTAATCCTCTGATATCCACAATAATGCTCGAGATGTAGTGAGACTAAGTGTAGCACTGAGATCGCCTCGGCCAAGAACCAGTCAAGGCCCATTAATTTGGAACATCTACCACAGATATTAGGCACATGAATATGTAAGGTAACACAAAAAGCTGCATCCTTCAAACAAGAAAGGGAAATGAGCTTCTTTTTTAAACTCAAACCTGTGCAAAAGCTGCAGAATTGCGAACAGCATTCAGATTTTTCTACAAAGAAATTGTTTATGTGGTCACTACTTTAACTAACTGGTCCGACTTAATTTTTTCCGCACAGTTTTGTCGAGGAAACGAGATCGTTCTCCTTTCGTTTTCTTGTCATAACTAGATAATTTTGTCATTTTCACGAGATAACCAAATCTTTTATGTCGTGATAATGACAAATTAACTTGTTATAACGAGAAAACAAAAATCGTTTTCTGGTATTTTCTGGTGAGAGTACAAAGCAAAACCAACCCGCCAGACCAGAAGGTGCTCTGCCGCCGCTGCTCACTACCGACTGACGCCAGGTCTGGATGTGCTCGACTGCAGCTGCACACTCTGATGAGAGAAGTTAAACCTGTTCAGGTGTTGGTTTGTACTTTTACAAGTCTGCGGATACAAGTTATCATCCGAAAACAGTGGTCTGGTGGGTTGGTTTCTCTTATAACAAGAAAACAGTTTTGTTTTCTCGGTATAACGAGATAATTTTGTCGTTATTCCGACATAATGGATTTTGTTATCGCGTTATAATAACAAAATTATCTCGTTATAACAAAAAAGCGGAGGAGAATTATCTCGTTTTCTCGAGAAAATGGAGCAAAAACATTATGCTGGACCATGGCCGTTTAGGGCTTCTGTATTTAACTGAAGTCCTCCTTGACAAATGTCACCAAACTTAGTGAATCAATAAAACCTGCTGCTTGTGAACGAGTGTGATTTCCTTTATTTCCTGAAATCTGACTCCTACAGATGACTGTAAGTTGTCTAGCAGTAGTAGTAGTAGTATCTATGCAAAAATGCTTTTAAGCATTTCTGTAAACCAGTCACAATAGCCTTTATTGGCAGCACTTAGCCCAGGATACAGTGATGGTGCCCCCCTGCAAAATAGCATCAACTTGTTTTGGTGGAACGTTCGTAACATGAAGAAGCAAACTGCGAATTCCCCACAATAAAAAGCCACAAAAATAGTGAAAAGCATATGTCAACTGTTTGATGACTATTTCCAATAAAAAAAAAATTAAAAAAGGCAAACATATTATGATAATCTGTGTGGAGAAGTGAAGTTTACCTGTAGTTTAAGCGCTGGAGAAGCAAACTGGACTCATTAAAACCACACTGACTAGCTGTATGTGGCTGTTGCAGATATTTGTAAGCCAATATTACAGAAGTGGAACAGATTGATGCCTTGAACAAGCCATAATTTTGAAGGAAAATGTGGCGAATCATCTCTAACACTGGCGATCAGAGTCCCGCAAGATCAGTTTTCCCGAGGTGCATTCACAAGTTTTTTATTTGGTCCTGCAGCTGTAAAAATCTAATTTAACCATAGGTACGACCTAAGTAAGACTCACACAGTCCTGTCATAGGTGCTTGGAGGTTGTTGTAGTTGTTTCCTGCAGCAAAAGTGAAATGCGTGGCAGATCTAACCACCTCGGTCACATCAATCTGACTGCAGCTTCTAGAGGTCATTTTAGTGCATCACTCCCTACGTATTCAAGCGTTTGGTGCTTTTTTTAAAATTATTTTCTTCAGTGTAGAACTCTACTAAAGATGCCAAAACTTTGAAAAAAACAAATGGAATTATTCACTGTGAGAAACAGTGTAAGGAAAGCAGAATATGTCTATTTTAGAGTCCCCAGAGCAGCCGCTGTTTGCCTTAATGAGCTTCACACATTCTTAACCAGCTTCTTGAGGTCGTCACCTTGAATGCTTTGGAGTTTATCAGTGTACAGAGTTAAGTGGAGGAATTTCTTGCTTTGTTAATCTGTTTGAGACCAGTAGGAAGCTGAGGCGGTGCTCGTATACAGCAAACAGCTCTATTTGACTGCTGTAATCCATATTATGGTAAGAGCCACTCAGCTAAGTGAGGAAAAACGACAGTCCATTTGTACTTGAAGGTCATGTAAACTGGAAAATTTCAAGAACCTTGAAAGTGTCTTCAAGTGCGCTTCAGAAAAAGCGTCAAACACTGATGAAAACATCCAAAGACAGACATGTGGTGCAGAGGAGTTCATTTAAAGCCTCTGAAATCACCAGTTAATGAAGCTGTTTTAACATGTGCTATATGAATAAACTTGATCTGATATGAGAATTTAGCATAAATATAAAATCCTTGTTTTTAAATTTGCTTGGATTTTCTGGGGCCCAAACTGACTTCTGAACTCCACCTCCTCCTTTCCATTGATATGTGAGACTTTAATCCTCATCAGTTTATAAGCTCGTGGACTAAGCAAGCTTATTTATATAGCAACGTCATTATTCAATGTGCTCTAGAGGAAACAAATTACAACATGTAAAACATTTAATACAAAATACAGCAGAGTAAAATCGAATTAATTAAATTAATCAAAATAACTGTACAGAGAAGCTGAATAAAGGGCACATAAATTTAAATATTATAATATAAATTCAATAGTTAAAACTGATTAACTAAAAAAGCAACAAAAATAGATAAGAAAAATAATAACATGTTTAAGATAAAGAGTATAACAAATACCAAAAATAAGTGAAATCAAGTAAATAAAAGTGCAGACAAGTTTCTTAAAAGCAAGGGAACAGACCAGAAGACCAGACAATTTCAATGGGAGGGACACACATGCACATACATTAATACTATATTTATGTTCAAAATCTTGTATAGTGCACTTTTATTTTGTTCATTCTCAGTTTAAGCATCAGTTAATGGAATATATGTACATATATATATATATATATTCAAATATTGTATTTATTTTTGCATCTATTAATTAATGAAATGCTTAACAACTATTATGGCCCGACGTACACAGAAAAGAAAGAAGCTGCACAGTTAGTTACACAACTTAGCTTCTACTTGTCGCATGTCTTTTTCACTCATTAACAGCTTTAATTGAAAACATGAACACATAGATATTAGCACACAAGTCCCATCATTATGTTGACAGCTGTATCTGCTGCCTGCGATACGCTGTTTATACAATACATATTAATGACACTAATCTTACAAATCACCACTTCTTAGACTTAACAGACGACACTGTTCAACCTCAGTCTGTAAAACTAAGCAGCTATATTAAGACACATAAGCCTTTGCTGACGTACCTTTTTTCGAACGTGACAAGTCAAATGTCTGCCGTGGAAAAGACCCACGTTAAGCGACGGATAAAATAGCAGCGGGGAATCGAGTCGTCGTCCTTACTGAAGATCCACTAAGCTCCATTGTTACAAATAATCTCCTTAAATCGTGCTCGAATAAAACCAAAAGGTGGAGTTGAGGAAGGTTTGCTGTTAATTGAGAAGACATTTAGTGCTTCCTTTAACTCAGGACCTACCTTTTGAGTCAGGGTTTTGATTGATTTGATAGATTTTATTTATTTATTACTCTTAATAGAGCTAATTTTATTCATTAATTTCTCTATTTATTAACTTATTTACATATTTTAGCCTATTTAACGTACAGTTTATTACTTCATTTTCATCATTTCTTATTCTATTTGTTTCTCTATCTATCCCTGTTTCAATAATAGATATTTCATTTTATTTTATTTATTTATTCATCGAACTTATTTTATTTCCTTTTTTCTCATCTGGTGTTTCCTCAGTTCCTCAATCTCTGTGTTTTAGAGTCCTTTATTTATAGCACGATTTGAGGGGTGGGGTGTTGTTTTTAAAGTTTGATTGCACTTTTTATTTTGGCCATCTGTAAAGCAATTTGTGTTTCATTTTGTCTGTATGAAAAGTGCTCTATAAAGCCTTAATCGATTGATTGATAATGATAATGAGTGATGTAGGATGTTGGAAGTTTCGTCTGTCAGAGCGTCTCTTTGACCGAAGTGAGACTTTTTGCAGGATTTGCAACCTGCTGTTACTGTGAAGTGACTCGAGAGATTGTTTGAGTAATCCGTAATCCCGCACGCAGCAGAGGAGTACAGCAATGAGAGTTTAGCTCGTGAAGGGAGGTGATGTAAAATAAATCAGGACAAAAGAGGCCACACGGACGAACAGCGCGGACATGTGTTGTTATTAGCAGGAGCCGATCTGCACTATAAAAGAGCCGAATGTATACTGCAGCCGGCGCCGTCTCCTCTGTTCTCGGTAGGGGCGCCATGAATGTTGCATGTGGAATCGCGAATTAACATTTCAGCTCGCTTTGTAAATCGTGGATGACAGTGGGGAGGAGAAGGTGGGTAGCAGGGAGGAGATTTGCAGGGGAGGAAGCCGGGCGGATTTCACCACCGCCGGCTGCCTCCCGCCGAGACGCTGCCTGGTTCGGTTCAGGGGCCTCGAAAAAACACAAAAAAAACGAAGAGGAGAGAGAGAGACAGGGATGGAGGAGGGTAGACTGGAGGAGATGATAACGCCGAGTGAGGAGGCGGGTTCGGGAGACGAGTTTGAGAGAGAGAGAGAGAGAGAGCAAAGGGTAACAAACAAGATTTCACAGTGCGTTCTCTGTGCGAGTGTGCAGCACTCAGCCCACCAGATTAACACCATTCATTTGTACTGTAGATTTCCACACTTCTGAGGCCGATTTGTTCAGGCGCCCTGCTGGGTCACACAAGGGGGTTTGGCCAATCCATTTTCACATGCTTAAAGAACTGTGGCTTCATCCGCCGCCTCAGCTTCTGATCACTCACTTAAAACTGCTCCCGTGTTGTATTTCACTCCTAAAACGAAGCCGTGATGTGAACATTTGCAGACGCCAGGAGTGGAAGAGGGTGAGTCAGTGATCCAAGCCGGCCATACTTGACTTCACAGAGCATTTCAAACAGCAACCTTTGCTCGTTTTATTTTTGTAGAGGGAAGGGCGGCGGCATGTTTGATCATAAAAGAATGTCTGCAATTTTGAAGTAGTTTTACCTGAGGAGGTAATGGACATTTTCATTCACACAGGATTGGTAATACTCGATGAAATGATTGGTATTTGGAGGATGATTCAGACGTGGGGCCAGAGGTGTAACCATATGGATTCTTGATGTACTTCCAAAGCTGTGGTTCTGTTTTATTTGTCTCTTTCAATGACAAAAATGGACACAAAAGCTTTATTTTCCACCCACATTTCCAATTTCAGTCAGTGTTATTATTCATGATGAAGGTAACTTTGTAATAAGGTAATTTAGAGCTGAAACTTTCAAAGTAAAAGTCAAAATTTAGAAGTAATACACAGGGAAATTAAACGATGCCTCCACTGAAAAGGAAATGACAACAACGAGCACAGAAAACTAATCACTTTTTAAAATGTGAGAAACGGCGTCTGCATGATTCATTTGTCAGTGTTTTTATACATCTGGACCCAGGATTTCTTAAATTATTCATGGTTTTCATTAGCAGAGGTTTAATTTTACTGGTTAAGAAGTGAGTTTATAAATGTGTGCACTTTAAGAAGTGTCCCAGCTAGATTTTTTTGTTCCACAAAAGTTCTGCAATCTTGTTTGTACTTTTAAAGGAATGTAATTTCATTTTAAAACAAATGCGTCTCGAATTGCCACAGATGACCGGACTTGTGGAACTATTATGCGTATAAGTTTCACTTTTACTTCGCTTTCACTTCCTTTTTGATCAGGTTTAGGAAAATATCGTCGTTTGGTTGACACTTTCAGAACCACTAGTTCATATTAGAAGCTTTGTTCATTTTTTTCTTTAATTAGGAATTAGGAGAGCTTTAAGGAACTCAAGGGATATTCAAGGAACCTCAGTTGCTTGGGGGGAACCTTTAACAGCTCAATCCAAGAAGAGGTTTCTGGAGGAACCTCTAATGACTAAAAATGCATTATTGCAATGATGTAATCTGCAAAACACATTCGAGTAATCATTTTTTTTTAAGTGTATCACGTGTCAGGAGGATTTTTCTTTCATTGCATACAATCAAAACAGACTGAGGAATTATTTTAGGTTAGAGTTTTTTGGCATTCAATTATAAAGCTCTTTCAAACAGTGTTGTAGTTATTAATGCAAGTTTTAGAGACTGGTGAGAATATTAAAGTTCTAAAGGGAACCCCAAACCCCACGAAATGGTTCTTTGAAGGTTCTGTCTGTGGCAACCTTCATATGGAGTTCAAAAAGTTCCTCTACAGTTATAATGGTGAGGAATACCAAAAGGTTCCTCAAGGCTCTTCCACCTCTACAAATGTTGGCACCATAACTTGGTTAGATTTGGGAAAATAGCTCAGTTTGAGTTAAAATCCGACCCTTTTTACTACATGTTTGAAGCTTCTCCGCCATTTTCTGGGTTGTCAGGGTGACGAGTGCTGCCCCATTTAATATCTGATTGGTTGGCTGTAAAGGAGCGACATTAAAGCAATGAAATAACTGGCAAAGATTTGTTGATTTCAAACATATACGCGAGACGTCACAAACATAATCCAGCAGAAAATAGGTTTTCCCCCCAACATGTGATTAAGAATGTATTTTAGCTGCATAAAAATGTAATTTTGTGGAGACTGGGTTGGTTTGACGCCACATTCACCTCCTCATCTGTAAACTGTCCGTCGGCCTCCCACTAAGACGCACTCAGAGCCACCAGCCATCAGACACCACGCACTGCTAGATTCCCACACCAGCCACTCACCGGTAACAGCCTCCTCATCCCAGATCTCCTCTCCTGAAGACTGTAACCGAACCATGAGCGGTAACATGTGCAAGTGCAGTTATTGCAAATGATGCAGTAACTGCACAGCAATCCTCTGTAAATATATGTACTTACAGAGGATTGCTGTAAGTACATATATTTATTTTATTACTCAGTTACTGTCAGATGCAGCTGTTATGTTATTTCTAACATGGCAGCTGCACATTAGAGTCATTTCATTTTACACTTCATACATTTAAATTCGATCAACTCATAATAAACTACATTTTGGTCTGATACTGATCCGTCCTGAAGGATTCGTGGAAATCAGTTCAGTTTTTTCGCCAAATCAAAGTGAAATTAATGTTACTGATTGAATATTTTCTGTGTTAAATACCAATAGACTGATCAGCGTTCCAATCTGTGTTCTATTAGCTGCAGCATTAGCAGTGTAAACGGACTTGGCAGCCAGTCTTGATCAAATAGAAAAAATAATTTATGCATTTTCTGCATCACACATGCAGATTCCAGTGGAGAAAACAACACTTACAGTTTGCGATACTGTAACTGCACGGCTTCGTTCACTGGCATTATCAACTTACAGCTCAGCAGGTGGGCAAATATAACACATTCCCTCAGCCAAGTATCTCTGTCGCTCATAGAAGAATCGGTGAAAAGGTGGCCCTTCTTACAGCTGATTTAAATCCCAAACACTTACCTGTTCAGCATCAGTTACTATGGTGATCTAGCAGAGCCAAAACTCTGGATTTAGGCTCAACATACCTCGCTAACACATTAATCTCGCTTTGTAGTTCATCCCTCGTGTAGATTTTTGCTTTATGTTAGATTTTGTTTGAAGATTTCATACAGTTAAGTATTTGATACACTTAAATTACAACTAATTTAATGACAATGCTTAAAAATATATACACCAATCAGGCCTAACAGTATGACCACCTGCCTAATATTGTGTTGGTCTCCTTAATTTTGTCAAACATACTCTGAACCATTGGGCATGGACAAGAGGACCTCTCAGGGTGTCCTATGGGATCTGGCACCAGGACGTTGGCACTGGATCCTTTGAAAGTTTGGAGGTCAAATCAACATGTTGGGTCATTGTCATGCTCCTCAACATGTTCCTGATTGGTTGATGTTGTTTCCATGTGGTGGGGTGCATTTTCCTGCAGGGGCAGGCCAGTGACATTTGGGATTTCCATCTGCATGAGGGAGTGTGTTTGTTGTGGGACAATGTCTATTTGGGTGTCTAAGTCTCATCAACACGGATGTTAAAATCCAAGGTTTTCCATCAGAACAGCACATAGTACCAATATGTTCAATGTTATTCACTTCCTCTGTCAGTGGTCTTAATGTTGTGGCTGATCGGTGTACACTTTCTGAAGTAAATCTGTCTGAGGAAGGGCCTTGATATTTGTTATGAGGTCAGATTATTTCTTAAATAAGTAGAATGAGCTACAGCACCGACACTTGTTTACTTATTATCGTCATGCTGCTGCCTAAGAAGTATGACATTTGCTTTACTTTGACTTATTTTCATAAATCAGGCTTCTTGTTGTCGCTTAGCCTTTCTCTGAGCAGCTCCAGTTTTAACTCTGACCATTCCTCCCCCTCGCTGACAAAAGGCTGAGGAGTCGAACAGAACAGCAGCTTGACCCTCCGTCTGCATCGCCGCTCTGCTTCTCCTGTGGCTTCTTTCTTTTTTCTTTTCATTTTTTTTCCTGCCAGGTTTACGACTCCCCCCGCTGAGCCCTCGACTCTCCACTGAAATTGAAATTAGGTATTAAACTCAATTCCGGCCTCGAACTCCGCTTTTCTAAAATAAAGCCACCTTTCATGCTCTCGCTCTCTTTTCTTTCGGGTTGCATTTGTGCTGCCGGCTGGTTGGGTTTCACGCTGAGCTGGAGGTTGGTGTGTGTGTGTGTGTGTGTGTGTGTGTGCACGTGTGTGTGCGCACAATACCTGCGGTTTAATATGTCCATTTGCACAAGAAGGGAAATTGCCAAAGATGAGGGAAAAAAATGTCGAGTGAAAAGCACAGAAGAAAAAAACTTATATTTGAAGAAATGAAGGCAGCTTGGAGATGTAATACCAGTTGCCATGGCGATAGAGTCATGCTAGCACTTAATATTTGAGTCCATTATAATAGAGATTGGCAGTAATACAGTGTTAGACACAAGTGGAGTTGTCAGGACGGTGGAAAAGGAAGGTGTTGTGTACAAGTATTACCCTGGTGTTTGCTGAAGTCATGTTGCTGTCAGAGGGTTGCTGTGTGCTGTACATGGCTTCTGTCTAAAAATATTACAGCTCTGCTCTTACTTCTGTTTCTGCAAGCATCTTCAAGCTGCACAAGAGCGTAGCAGGCGTATTTGTGATTGTCTGTTTCGGTATTTCATGCTTGCGACTCCAAAAGAACTTTTTATGATATAATGTCCTAGTAAAGGAGGGAGAAAAGGAAGAACTCTGCGTAAAAGTTTGGTAAAGGGGGAAAATGATCAAACACCAGCACTAAAAACAAGCCATCCAACCAACATACGCTCCACCGCTGGGTAAAATATCCAGCAGACTTTATGTGGAAGGCTCCAATATGCAACAGTTAGGGGGAGAGCTGTAGGAAGAAGTTGAGATGTTGCTGGTAAAGTGAGGCAGATCCACACTGGCACAAACGGAGACAAAAGGGCAGAACACTGACCACAGCCCGGCTGGTAGTCGGTAAAAGAGTTGTTTGACGTACCAGAGCATCACCAGTCCACTCAAGTTTCTGCTGTTTCTTTGTTGTTTTGTTGGAGTTTATTCTTCTGTCTTGGCAAGTGAGATGGAATTGGGCAAAAACATCCGAACTGGTCTTCTTTCTTTATGTTTCTTTGTTTTTCTCATTTTGTTTTCACCACAAATTACCAACTTAAACCAGCTAAATCTTAGTCAGACAATAATCACATGTAGATATAATGAAGGTGGTATCTCCCTTAGTGGGTAAGGGGTTGTAGTGCTCGTTAGCAGTAGCTATATAGAAGACTGAGGGATTAAAGTGGGTGAATAAGAACTGTAAATCTTAGTCTCTGTAATAAAGAGCTTCCTATTTCTTATTCACCATTATTGTCATGCCTGCAGTGAGGTTTTAAATGTAACTGGAAGAATAATGTCACAGCTCTTTGCGGCCTTGCACCTTCCTTTTGTGTTCCAAGCTGCAGTAATGACACCTGGTTTTAAAAACGTATCTGACTTACTTTAGGTTGGGTTGGAAGTTTAGCTGTTTGGTTTAGGATGGTCTTTTGGTTGTTTTACAGTTTATTTAGCAAGTTTCAATGCCGGTAACCCTCCTTTGATTTTATGTCCCCCAATAATTTAGTACCACTGGTCCACATGACCTGTTTTTCCTTCACACTTTTACCTCCTTAGTTATAATAACCAATAAATACAGTGTCTATGGGAAGTATTTACCCCTTCTTGGAAATGTTTTTCAACATTAAACCATGGTCAAGTTGGGGGGCTTTTTTAACCAAAAATTTGCAAAACAAGACTCTTTCATGTCAAAGTGAAAACAGATTTCTGCAAAGTAATGTCAAATAATTAACTAAAATAGTAAAGCAAGTGACTGCATAAGTATTTACCCCCCTTTGAAACCACTCTCTTAATTCAACAGAGGTGCAGCTAATTGGTGCCAGGAGTCACACAGTTAGTGAAATGGAGTGGAGTGAATGTGTCTCAAGTGATGTAGGATAAAGACACCTGTATTTAAAAGGTCCAGTCACTGGTGAATCAGTACTTCTGGCTGTAAGTACACAACAACGACAGAAGAACACTGTGAAAAGGTTATTTAATGGCATAAGTCGGGGGAGCGACACAAGAGAACTTCAAAGTCACTGAATATCCCTTAAAGTGCAGTTAAATCCATCATTATGAAATGAAAAGAATATGGCAGGCTGTCCTTAAAAACTGAGCAACCAGTGAGGGAGGCCACAGTGACACCTATGACTCCCCTGTGACTTGAAAGAGCATTTTTTTCCTGTGAATTCTTGTCAAATTAAATTGGCCATGATTCAGTGGTGAAAGCAATCAAAGAGGATAACTTCCCAGGGGTTTCAGTATATTTATATTAGCATTACAGAGGAGACGGTGCACTCCAGAACATGCAAACCAGCTTTCATCTTTACAGACGACATTTATCCAGTGTTGGTAGTCTGTAAATGACACTTTGATTTCATTAGTCTCATAAAGGCAGGAGGCTGTAACCTGCTTCCAGATTATTACAGCGGCTTTTTTTGAAGTCAAAATGAGGCTTTTTCTTCTTTGTTCTGCAGACGGCGACCTTCATCAAGACCAGTTAGCTTAGCTGCCAGTTATGTTTCATATTCCATTTTATTGAAATGAGAACATGAATGAAAGATTTGGCACACAGCCTCAAAACAGGGGCCATTTTTTCTTTTTATTTATTACAAAATCAATATTCTTACCAACAGTTAAAATGAAGTTGAAGGATGTCCATCATATGAATAGCTTCTCTTAGCAGGAGATGCCTTGTTGGGGCTAATAGTGAACATGATGGTAAAGATACAAGCTCAAGGTCCTCCTCTTTATTTGCAACCTCAGAGTTTGGATGTTACAAGAGATGATACTTTGCTAGCAAAGTTCTGAAAACACCACGGTGCTTGTCTTTCTTTGCAGCTGTGTGTATAGATGGAGGTGTACATGCCAGAGATACTGGAGATACTTGACAACAAGGATAACACGTGGAAGGTCGGCGGCAAGTGCAGCTGCAGCGTGAGGGGCTCTGTGAATTATGGAAGAAGAAACACTCCAAAAGTTTTGTATAGAGGTATCTGAGTTGGATCAGGGACAAGCTGTTGACGAGACTGAACTGGTCATCTGACAGACGGGATTTTCTCGGTGGTGAAATGATGCGTAACTATTGAGTCAAGGCTACTTTTTTTGTATAGCCCATTTCAACAACAAGGCAACTCAAAGTGCTTTAAATAAAACAAGACGGTCCGCAAAAATGCCCTGTAAAAAAGGCATTTCAACCAATTAAAAGTTAAATAGACAATAAAAAAGTAAGATACAATGGAAAGTAATAAGTTGCAGTGCAGTTTAAAATATTCAGAAGCCTCACATTTGGTTTAGAAAAAAGCAGAGGCAAATTTAGATTTTAAAGAACTGAGGGTTGCAGCAGACCTGAAATGTGGTACGTAAAAACTGGAAGCTGCCTCTCAGTGTTTCGTTTTGACTTTGCGGACAAAAAGTAGACGAACTGAGAGATCTGGATGGTTCATAAGCAGCAGATCTAAAACTGTTTTTAGCCCTAAACCATTCAGTGTTTTAAAAAAAGAAAACAATAGCAGTATTTCAAAAACAGTTCTTTGGCCGATAGTTAACGTAAAGACCCCAGAACTTGGGTCATTATTTTAATATGACTGTTGCTGAGGGGTGACTTGAAGACACTCTGCTCACTGATAAGACAGCCGCACCCTAAAGTGTATCCTCCTTTATCGTCTTTTTTAATCTAAATGGAAACATAGTCTGCAAAATTAGCGTCATGCTGTATTGAAGGAGACTTGACACTAGCCATTGAGACCATAAACTTAGTGGGAAAATGTTTGCTGAGGTAACAAATTAAGTGAGAAGAATGGTAATTTCCTCAATAACTTTTATACAGTTCAACAGTGAAGGAGCCCCCTGCTGGTTGTTAGGAAGAATGCAGTTTTTAATGCACTTCCACATTAACTTTTCAGACATGGAGGCGACACAGTCTGTCGTCTTTTTTTCAGTCTCTCTGACCCATAAAGCATCAACATTGTTTTGTTCTTCTAACTGATGCTGGTCCAGTCACATCTTTAAAGCCCTCCCTTTGGCCTCAGTGCCTTCAGTAACCATCGCATCAGCAAAAAAAGAAGAAATCTTCTCTTTTCTGCATGCAGAAGCAGTTCCTTTGATGAAAAACTCCTTTTTCAGTTTCATCTCTTTCATTCAGGTTCTTTCATTTCTCCCGCTGTGAATCATTCATTCAGGTATTACAGTGACTCAACTCTTTCTGCTCTCACTTTACAGGACATTTTCACATATCGGTCCTGTTATTTGTCTCCCTTCAACGCTCTCCGTCCCAATCAAAATCCGCCTCCCTCCATCTTTCTCACCTTCCGTCACTCTCGACGCTACACTCCTCTCTGATGAGCGTCTGCACCGAGGCAGCTTCATCCACGAGGAGTTTGAAAAGGCATCTTGAAAAGGCTTGGCTTGGCAGCCTAGAACGGAAAACAAATTAGGAGTTCACAACTTCAAACGGAGCCTCACCAAGGCAACCCCTACTCTTCTGCCAAGGGTTTGCCTCGCTTGCTCAAAGACAGCCCGTGAGAAGAGTTTTAATAAGCGTGAGCTCCATCTGAAGCCCTTTGGTGCAATAAAAAAGGATAGTATGGCTACATTTATAATCTCTCTTTCATTTGACTATGGATTTGTCGTCATCTAAGGCACTGTGGACTCAAAAAGTTCAGAATTCAGAGCTAAGATGATATTCCAGAACTGACAGCAGATTAAAATTTTGCCACGTAATCACACCTTCATCCAATTTAAACAAGAACCACCCAAAAAAGAAAAAGTTTGCCGACTGTTCTGGCTCTAGCTTTTGGAGCAGACGGAGAGAAATACATGTGCTCCAAGTTTCTTACACAAGTCTCCACTGTATTCTAAAGTCGAGAGCCCTGCTGACTACCTAAGAAATCTGCCTGAGAAATGTCAGCAATTACTCCTGTCAGCCGTCTTCCTCTTCCCTTGTTTACCTAGGAGACTATACCTCGTTGTTATTGATCTGCGGTGCATAAAAGGTCACAGGATTGAAGATGACAGCAGCCGTAGTAACCATGGAGACTCTCTCTCGCTCCGTCTCCATGACCGAGCAGAATATCAGTCGGTGGGTAAAACTTTGATGCCGGCTGCTTTGTTGTTCGGGCTTTCTTTAAAGGTGAGCGGGTCGTAATCTCCTGCCTGTTGGAGATAAGGTGTGTCTTTGCCCCATGTTCAGGGCAAAACATACGCTTGGAGGGCAAAAGCTCCAACTGTACACACACAACCGGCTTATATTTTAACCACACAATCCTACGAGCAACTGTCAAGGATTGAATTAAGCCATTTACAGATATTAACGTTTGTTCGCTGCAAGCGGGGAGATTATTTCACAATCTCTCTGGTATTCCTCCCCATTTCTAGTACAGATGCAGCTCCATTACATTTAAAGCAGCTAAAATGTGGTAAATGTTGCCATCCAGAACGACTAATGTTGGGGAAACATAATAGACGAGGAAGAATATATGTAAATCCTCACTTCATGTACTTTAGAAATGCAGGAAGAAAGTAATAAGCCCTATTTTTTCTAGGTATTTAATGTGTGTTATATCCAAATACAGGATAAAATGTCTCATCTCATCAGTAGCAATAACAAAATTAGTGATAGCTTCAGAGGGTACTTCAAAAAGTTCTCAGCCTTACTGGGAAACAAAAGGTGTAACTCCCATTTTGGGGCGTAACTGTACACTATAAAGCCTTACATCACTGTCCGCAAAAACTCAGATGTTTGAAGCAATCAAAGAAAAAGGGAGAGGAAAGCTTCAAGCTGCTCCATCCATCTTACACAACTCAACGCACCATCTGACTTCTATTTCCTAAACTTCCATAGCCCCCATTTTCAGATAGATGATGAGGTCGTGCATGGTGTTGAAGGGTATCTGGAAGCTCAAGATGTGGGTTACTTGTAGGAACTGAGGCACTCAAAGTTGGGCTGAGATCAAAAAGCTTTTATTTCAGCATGGCCAAACAAGTTAAAAACTATAGCTGATGCGTTGTGGCCTATGGGCCTTCAACAGGGCTGATATAAGGTGGCTGCCCATATGTATACTCCTATATATAGGGAGAGGTCACATGACTGGGCAGACCTTTAAGACAAAGATTGCAGAATTTAAAATTTAAACAGACAAGGAAAACAGAGCAATACATGGTATATAAGCAAAACAACAATAAGATGTAAGGTCAAGATGTGACCTTATTCACGGAAGGGATAGCAAAGCTTGAACATCATTGGACCAAATGCATTGGAGTAAAAGTATGCTGAAAAATAATGCAAGAACAATCAGTCTCATGTGACGTTTTTCTGGTGAGAACTTTTTGAAGTACCCTCAGAAATGCATTAGATGTAAACGGCAATGAAAACTCGAACAAAAATGCCAAATTTAGAACAAACTCAAGGCATCCCTTCCTTGTACAGACTATCTTATCACTTGACAGTAAAGCCCCTTTGCCCTCCATCACTCTCCCTAAGACTTCAGTGCAGGTCTCCTGAGGTGTGATAGTCTGCAGCCACCTGGGCCTCTTGTTGCCCCCAGCTGTGCCCGCAAAACCTCCCCTGCTTGAGGGTGGTCACTGTTATGAGTCGGGCTTCATGGTCTAAAAACATCCATGTTCCTGTGTCCCCCACCACCTCCGCCTAACTAACAAACTCCCGGTAGGCTCATATGAACGTTGACGGGCTTGACGTAGGGGTATGTGCGAAGGCCAGTGGTGGGTTCCAATCTGGTGATGTCTAATCCAGGCCTCCCACAAAAAAACCCGAAACCTCGGAGTGCAGTGTTTTCTTTATTTTGTGTGTATCAGTCATTTTCCTTATTTATTTATTATTTATGTGCAAAATTTGCAATCTTTTTCATTGTTGGCATTAAAATCATTACCTGTGTGCCTTAATAAGAGGCTCAAGTGATTGAATTCAGAGTAAACTTCTTTCTCTTGTTCTTTGCTAAAAAAAAAAAGTCAAAAATGATCAATAACTGTCAATATCGACAGAAATGAAGTATTTTGTCATGATACATTTTTCGACTATATCCCACCAGCCCTATATCAAAGTAAAATCCAGACTGAGTGACCTTTCAGTTATTCGCAGTATGGTGTCTATACATATATTGTATTGAACAGTAGGAGCAGAAAGAGCATTATGGACAGAGCAGTATGACTCACATAAGCAATACATATAATAGCTATGGATGACAATATAAATATAGATAAATGTACTTGTACAGGTCAGGATGAATAGCTGACTGTGATGATGACGTCCACTGCACTTCCACACAATGACTTTACATTGGGATGGCAGCTGAAAAATAGGGCTTCTAATCTCTGTGAAAGCACAAATGTACCAAAATGTGAATGCAAAGAGTAATTAGTTGGAGATTGTAGACCTATTTTTTAATGATGTTCTATAGGGAAAAGGCTTTTTGTGCTACTCCTCACAGTTGGGGGCAACAATACTGAACACTTACCAGAAGTCTACATTCACAGTATAGTGGGAAATTGCCAGGTTAGTCCTCTTTCCTCCTGTCACTTCACTGAATGAATGCTGCTGTGTCAGTGTAATTACAGTGCGACCTGCTGATCACAGAGAACCGTATATTTTCACAGATGGCTTCAAGACATAGTTACACTCAGGAGAAATAAAGTAATATGTTGAAGTAAGACGCTGAAGAGAAAGCAGCTAGAAAGCATCTCAGGCCTATTCTTTGACAGCTGACAGGAATATGTAGGTTTCCTTTTGTTATTGAAATGTGAAAGTATACATTTTGGTTTTTAAATGTGAAAATGCTGCTTCAGGTGTGCTGCTGCTTTTAAAGAATGTTTTTCAGGTTTCACTTCGCCGCCTTATAGAAAATCAAATCCAAGCGTTTCGTCAGGACTGAATCCTGTCATTTTCACGTGTTTTCTCATGTCGACTTCTTCGTTTCAAGCAAGTGTTTGAAAGTGAGCGAGAAATGCGTGTAACCACAAGCATCCAGCGGGAATGAGTGCCCCAGAAAGAGGCCTCTGCACTCTAGCCCACGCAGCGCGAGCTCGACAGCTGGTAGTCCACCGCTGGGAGGTGTATCGAACAGGAACAAGATGGCTGTTTTCTTGCTGTATATGTATGAGAGTGCTGCAGAATGTGCACCTGCATCACATGCCTGAACCTCATCCTCTGCCGCAGTCAATTCAACAGAGCTAGTGGGAGTGATGAAGGACTTAAAACTTTGAAGAACCCTTCCTTTGTTATGAATCTCTTGAATCTTACATAGACATATACACAATATAGACCTGAACTATTTGTTTTAATGCAATCTGTTGGGCTGCTGGATTTTGAGTGGGGCACAATTTTTGTTCTAATTACATTGCATGACAAACATCTATCTGCTCTAACAGCCTGAGTTAAATGCTAATACAGGTTAAAAGCTATTATCTTGATATATGTGATATGTGAAGCTTGTGTGAGTAGTCGGTTAGCTTAGCTTAGCACAAACAGTGGAAATGGATGGAGGCTACCTCCCTGGTTCTGTTAAGCTAAAATATGCCTACTAGTCCAACTAAAGCTCCCAAATAAACATATTATTGCCCATTTAGACACAACTAGGCTAGCTGTTTCTGTCTGTTTATGTAGCCTTTATGCTAAGCTAAGCTAACTTCTTATCATTTGGTGGTTTTTAAGTCATTGTCGTACTGTAATTCAGCTCAATTGCAAAGAGCTCAGACAACTATGCTTTAACTCTCATAGCCCCAAGCACTTTCTGTACATTTTATTAAATAGTTGGTTAGCTTAGCTTAGCACAAACAGGGAAAAAAGGGGGACTACCTGCATGCTTCTGTTTAGAACTAACAAAATATGCCTACTATACTGACTTAAGCTCACAGTGTATCATATGATTGTCCACTTGGACAGAACCAGGCTAGCTGTTTCTGTCTGTTCATAGCCTTTATGTTATGCTAAGCTAAGCTCAGCTAAAAGGCTTTGTATTTACTGTAAACATACAGAGCATGGTGCCAATCTTCTCCTCTCACTGAGCAAAAATAAATACGATTAACTTCCCAAAATATCAAGGGCACTTCTGATCATTCAGCTTGTCTGTTGTTCTGTGGAAACAGAACAACCATGGCTCAAGTTGGAAAACTTCTTTATTTCTCTATTTATTTATAAATTGTTGTCTGTTTTATCTATATTTTATGACTTCTCTTTTAATTATTGTCCTGTTATGGTTTAATGGATTTTGGCTGATCCTGTCTCTGGTGTTTCCTCATTACATTTATTTATGATAATGTTTTCTCACTTCCTTTGTTCCTGTTTTATTGAGTCCATCTAAGGTTTATGGGGTGGGGTGGCCTATTTTTAAAATTGTTTTTATTGCTTTTTTACTGCCTTTTTATTCCTGATGCTCTGTAAAACACTTTGTGTTACTTTTCATACATTTTTGAAAAGTACATTTTTGTATGAAAAGTGCTATAAACAATTAATTGTGATTGTTTGATAATGTGATATATCATTAAAAAAAGAAGAAGCTGAATTTCTTTTTTTTATTTCACAAAAATTTAAAAACACAATTTTCCCAATTGCCCACAGGTGTTACATCTGAGGAAAAAGTGTTGACTGAACATGCTCTCCATACTTTACTATTTACAATTTTAATAGTCTTCCATACTCCATCCATAGTCCTTGTCATCTCTCTACACAGCCTGCAGTTCAACCAAGAACCCTCTGAATTTCCATCATGTGACTGTTGGTTGATGCGGAGTCATTAATGGAAAAATTCTTCTGTTTTTTTTTTTACAGAATCTGGTTAGTGAAGATGATTTACCTTTGGCGATTTTTAAAATAAGACATCTAGAATAATACCCCTTTTCTCACCAAGTGCAAACAAGGGGGTTGGTCCGGTGCTGGTGCTAGTTCTGGCGCTTAGTTGGTTCAAATCTTGTTCCTCCTGAGAACCTGTTTGCGAACCAGGGTGCGAACTACGGGGGAGCCAGGGGGTCTCAGCCCCCCTTAATGAGACATGAGCTCCCCTGGAATCATGATTTGTGAATTTTTTGGGGGGGTCACTTAAATATTGTCAAAATGCTGTTTTTCCCATGTATTTCCTTTATTTTATTATCATCATTATTATTAGTGTTATAATAATCATGGATCATGTTTAATATTAGGTAATATTTATATTTTTATATATATTATAATGATTTGCGCATCACTATTTCACTTTAATGAAGATGCCGGCCTGCATGCAGTTCCTGTCCTCACCATTGCAGCGTGGGGGCGCTATGCCTTAAACGTCACTTTAAGTCAGACACCGGAAACGAAAAAAAAGACCGCGCTGGACCATTTGAGGCTTGAGCCGCTGAATTTCAGTGCTAACTGTTGTACATGATTTGGAGTCGAAATGTGGAAGCGGAAACAGGGAAACCTGCTCGCAAATTTCGGTTTTACGAAGAAATCGAAGACGAAGGACTCTGAGGAGCAGCAGAGGCGAGTTCTTCGGCAGATGCGTGGTTGTGGACACCATTGCACGTGAAGGGACTGCTGCCGGTGAACGCCCGCCAACACCCGGGCTCGGGGTGACCATGGAAGAGCTGACAGAGGCTGGAGATGGAGTAAATAACTACAGCTCAGAGGCCACCGATGACGGCGATAATGGCAATAGACTGCGCGAAAACAGCCTCTCATCGCTCCTTTATGTGGATCTTAATGGACCCCATCAGAGAGACTGGACCCAACACCCTTCATCACTTCCTGGATTAAATCAGGTCATCGCCTGTCCACATCATGGTCTTCTGAACCAACAGCAAAGGTAGCTGATCCCAGGTCTGTGTGGTCGTGGTTGTGTTAAGGTAAGCCCTCATCTGTAGGCCTGTAAACTGTATTATTAATTGTTAGCACTGTGTTGTGGGTAATTGCATTAAATGCTGCAGATTTTTATCATGAATGCGGAGATTATTACATTGGCGGACGTTACACAACCTGGCCGACTGTTTAAAAAAAAAAATTATGGTGGTCGTGTGTGTTTTGTCATTGATTGGTTTGTTGAGTCCTGTTATAGTATTTCAGAGGTTATTTTGCGTGTGTTGATGTTGGCTGACATGTTTTGGTTTTGATTTAGATATGATTAAGATTTGATGCGTGTGTGGACGTTGGATGTGATCTGTGCTTACATGTCCTGACATGAGGCAAGCAGATGTACAGGTCTGTAATAGTGGATGTGTTTTGTGTAAGTCCTCCCTCAGAGGCACATGTGGAGCGCCCCCCATATAAGTGAGCCCCCCGACAGCCGCGGTATAGTTCGCACACTGCTTGTATCATTACATAGCAGCTAAACAAATGCAACAAGTTGATAGATGAAGAATGTTTGTCTTTATAGATGGTCTTAAGGATGTTTGTGAGGCAGACATTGCCTGTTGCCTGGGCACATCAGCGATTACACTACTGGTGGGACACAACTGTACAGTTTGACTTCAGTGTGTCCTGGGAGTCATTCCAATACATCTGCAATCGGACCAGGGATATCCTGGAGAAAACAGACACAAATTACTGCTTGTGTGTCCTTTTTCACCGTTGACTGTTGGTCACGATAACCCCACCCCCAGCCCCTGACGTACTTGGTTCTTAGCTCTGGCCCAGGAAAGAGTTGGTGCTTGCTAAGCACCAGTTTTTAGCATCTGGAGTCGGTGCTTAGGTGGTGGAAACACAAAGAACTGGTGCTAAGTCAGGCTGTGGCTCTAGCACTGGAACCAGCTTGGTGGAAAAGGGGTATAAAGTGATTTGGTTGAAATATTATGGCTTTAAGATCAGAATTTGAGAAGTTTTCTGATATAAGTGAACATCAAAAAATGAGTAGTTCAAGGACTCTCTCCGTCTCTGATAAATACTGTAATTTCGGCAATTTTTAAAAAGTCAACATACCTTTGAAAAACTGCCTGTGAGATTTGAGGTTGAGGAGTCTTTGTGATTATAGCACAGTGATGCTGCAAATTTCCATTGTTTTGTTTTATTCCCTTAAACTCTTGGCTATTTTTTTGAAATTTCCACATGAAAAAAATATTCCCAGTTTGTCAGTAACATTTCCAAAACTGTGAGGTCAAACTGAACATCTGTGAGCTCTGTGGATACAAGACACATTGGAGAATTTTCAAATACCCCTCACCAGGCCAGAGTGGGATTGGAAATCTCCAGCGAAAACTGACATTTTTATTTCGGCCTAATCAAAGCTGTAAATTAGAGAGAACCAGTAACAAACAGCCTTGTGACAGTGAGTCAGTGACACTGATGTTATTGGAGCTGCTCTAAAAATCCTCAACTGCAACTCTCCCAAATCTGATGCAACAGAAACGAAGCAAAAACAAATGCTGCATCCATTTTCGTCGCAGTAGCACCAGACGGCCTCTTCAGTGGACATGCCACGCTTGGCAGTCGTCGAAAAAATGGCGGCGGGTTCGGTTTTTCTCCAGCAGATTCAGCCTGTTCCTGGTTCAGGGACCTCCAGGGTGGAAGGGGTTAAGTGTTTACTTCACATCTTGGGTTTCCAACGCAAGAGCCAAGTCAGAAAGTGATTTCTTTGTCTGTTATTTTCTACAGTTTTCGCTGTAAAACAACAAGCTGGCATTCTCTGTGGGGAGCCAAAGCGAGAGCAAGCTTCAGCCAACATGGAAGCTAAAGCTCGACTTCACACATTTGCTTGCTTGTAATTCATTTGAGCCCTTTGTAAAGTGTTCATTTGCTTTGAGAGACAAAAAAGGCAAATATCTCATAATATGGTTTAAAAAAAAGAAGAAAAAGAAATCATATTTTAAGTGTTGATGGCTGAATATTTTAGGAAATCAATGTTATGCAAATATTAAGTGCTGCTTTGGTAAAATCAAACATTTATCGAATAGTGGAGTCTTCAAACCAGGCTGTATTTCTTTAATATTCATTTTATTGTACACAATTAAAATGAAGACGGTTTTACATATTTCCTACAATGCCATTTGTTAACATATTACCCCATTCAAAGAGTGACCGTGGATAACACGGGCACCATTAACCGTCATAAATCCGGCCATTAGCAAAGCAACATATCTGTTTTGGAGCAATTTGCAGCTTCTCACTGCACACTTTCATGCATAATGTAATGGTTTTAGTCTGGCTGATCAGAGCAGAGGCGAAGTGAGCAGCTAACAGCTCGTTATGCCGCGCGTTCCAGTGGCTCATCAGCCAGCAGCCAGTCAGCCATTAAGTGTAATACGTTATTAAATATTTATTTGGTCCAAGGCCACTGCTGTGCTACATTACATCTACATGCTCGTCATTAGAGGACATCAGCTGCATTATGGATGCAGGGTGTGAAGCTGAGATGGAGGGAGAAAGGGCAGCTAAAATACAAACATGATCGGTTTGTAGTCACTTGAAGAAGACTGAAAATATCTGTTATATTGTTTTCTGTTGCTGATGCACATTAGATTCTTCAACTTCAAGTGGTGCAGATTCAAGAACCTCATCAATGGATGGATTGACATCAAGTATCGTACAGTTTTATGACGATGAATCCTTCAGAATTTCGTGCAAACAAACTAAAAAAAGAGAAGTGAATCAATTTAAATGAATTAACCACACAGTTGAGTTAGGTTTATCCAAATCAAATTAAGTTAATGCCACAGGTTTAAGTTTGATATATTATTGGATTCCCCTTAAACTAAACCAAGGTGTACAATAATGCACAATGCAAGTGTCCTTATTTATTAAGAATTGCTATAGTTTTTCTTAAATTGTGTCTTTTTGGTTCAGGATATCAAGGTTTCAGGGTTCTTTATTGTCACACGTATTCACATAAGGTGGCACGAAATTGGTCCCGGTTGTAAGTCCAAAATAGTAATTGATGAATATAATTAAGAAAATAAAGAAGAATAAGTGAAATTACGAGCAGTAAACACAATAAAGTTAAGGAGGATCAGCAAACTTAGAATATCACTGTGCAGTGTAGAAGTCTGTTTCTCTGTGCATGTGATAATGGACCTATTTAATCTTCAATCTGACAAGGAATTCTGCATTGCTTCGGCTTAATTTTAAGAAATATCAATGTCATAATTGCAATTTTCCAACTTTAATTATCGCTTTGCACATAAATAAAACGCAAAAACATTGTTTCCTCATTAAACCTTTTGTTTTTTATCTTTGCACCAGAAAAATCTGAGGAAACATGGACATTATGACATCAGACACACAATGCTAAAGGAGCAGGGAACCTAATTTAGCAGCTGTAACTGAAATAAAACACCAATTCAAAGGTACAAAGAGTAATTTCAAGTTGATAGAATCACTACTTCAGTTTTTACAGTGCATTAAATTGGCAATTATGGTTGTAAATGAAATGATATTTGACACACGTACACATGTACCTTCTGCAGGAGGAATTTTCACAACTTCATATTACGTCTAGTGTTCTTAGGGTTCCTGCTTTGATTGATTGCAAATTATATTTCCAGAACTTGCTAATTTATTGAGGTGATGCAGATCTTTTCTTTTGCCTTATGAATAATATTCTGAGCGACTGTTTTAGGCTTTAGTGTGATTAATCTCATGATGATCAGCCATGACAGAAGGAAGATGTGTGATCGAGTCTCTTCATCAGACAGAGACCTGGAGATAAAACAACAGAGATATGTTTCATTTAACTCAAAGCAGCACAAACATGGTATACGTTAGCTCCTCACTTAATTTACTTTATAAATGCAGATAGAGAATAATAAGCCCCATTTTTGATGTTATTTGAAGTGTCTTCCATCCAAATAGGCGATAAAAAGGCAACAGCAATAAGAAAATTGGTTGATAGAATGTTCGGTGTTGTCACTTAGATGCATTAGATGCTGCTGGTTGCCCTTGCAAAATGGGATTTGTGATCTAAAAACACCCACAATCCTTTGCCCTCCACCATCTCTACCCTAAAGGACTCACTTCCTGCAGCCTGTTGTGAGGACTGAAGGACGTGACGTTGGGGATCTCCTACTTGATTCCCATTAAAATGCATAACCAGGACAGATGATTACTTTATCCATATTTATTTTTATTTATTTGTTTAATTTATTAATTTGTGTGCTTACTATGATTGTGTCAACAATAAAATCATCACTGGTGTACCTTGATGAAGAGGCCAAAGTGGTTAAATTCAACGTTAATGCTTTTTTCTGCTAGTCTTTACTAAAAATAGAACAGTAAATGTGATTTCAACTGAAATCAAACATTTTATTGTGACATTTCATCTACACTGATCAGCCTCAACATTCTGACCACTGACAGGTGAAGTTAATTACATTGATCATATTGGTACTATGTGCTGTTCTGCTGGAAAACCTTGGATTTTAACATCTGTGTTGATGAGACTTAGACACCCAAATAAACATTGTCCCACAACAAACACACTACCTCATGTGAATGGAAATCCCAAATGTTACTGACCTACCCCCACAGGAAAATGCACCCCACCACATGGAAACAACATCAACCAATCAGGAACATGTTGAGGAACATGACAATGGCCCAACATGTTGATTTGACCTCCAAACTTCCTACACCCCATTCTGATCAAGCATCAAAAGGATGCAGTGGAACAAGTTTGATTGACAGAGGCCCCACTGCACAAGCCAGAGTACCCAAAGGATCCAGTGCCAACATCCTGGTTCCAGACCCCATAGGACCCTGAGAGGTCCTCTTGTCCATGCCCAATGGTTCAGAGCATTTTTGAGCACATAAGGGGACCAACACAATATTAGGCAGGAGGTCATAATGTTATGTCTGATCGGTGTATATCATCCAACCCTAACGTCTTTTATAAGTTCTTATTTCATTTTTATGACATTGTGGCACATTTTTCACTCTGTTGTTTATTTCACAGCTGAAAGTTAAAAAAAATGCTCTTAATGATGACTCAGTTGCATTAATTGCCCCAGTAAACCATAACAGTGACTCAGCATTCACAGTATCAGGACCCTGGAACTAGTTTGTCAGAAGATCCAGTGTTGGCTGGAGCACTGACACCCTAGAACTGTACTGATTGTATACATTTTACTTTCAGTGCATATACTGCAGCTGCTCTGTCAAAATATGTGCTGTTTCATGCACTATGTACACACAGTTGGGAGATGCTGCGTCACCATACTATTACGCCTTAAGCTCTGACCATCTTGCTCATATATCTATCACAGTCTACAGTGTCAACTAAGCTGTCATCTGTCTGTGCACTCTGGGTGGTTCAAGCTTGTTACCCGAGTGAGACACCATGACATATGTGACGCATCACCTGCTGTGCACGGGACTGTGGGTCAGAACAGCCAGAAAATCCTGCTGTCCTATATACAACATGCAACATGCAACCAGATGTAGAAGGACATCCTGGTATTCTCGACACATTGCATTTGAAAAGTATTCATAATAAATCTTTCTCTTTGATATTTTTAAAATAGTTTGGTGTCGGAATACACACAATATTCAGATCAGCAGCAGAGTAGTGAGGTGGGTGTGTTGTGTAGTGGGGTTAAGGATCGTCTAAGTGTTGTGTTGTGCTCTGCAAGGCTGCATCTTGACCCTGTGCTCAAAATTGCATATTTTTTCCTTTCAGTGCAGCTGCCCTTACAAAGCCCATACTATTTCATGCATTATGCATCCTATTAGGACACACTATTTCATTATAATATTTCATGTAAGCTTTTACCATCTTGTTCATGTATCTATAGCAGTCTATTGTGTGCAACTAGCTGTGGAATATCTCAAGCTGTGCAGGTGATTGTAGGTCAGAATGGCCTGAAAAGCACATAATGCAAACTGGAACCAGTTGTAGTAGGACATTCTGGTATTCCTGGCAGACAGCATTTAACATATTATGTATTAGGACATACTAAATCTCTCTTTTTTATCTAGTTTGGTATAAAGGGTACTGGAATGTACCCAATATTCAAATGCAGCAGCAGCAGCAGCAGCAGCAGCAGCAGCACATCACTTTAAATTATGCTAGAGCTGCCCTTAAAAAGGACGTACTGTTTCTTGCAGAATGCACACACTGGACATACTACTTCATCATAATAATGCACCTTAAACTTTGACTGTCACAGCCTGTAGTGTGAAATGAAATGTCATGAGTCTGTGTGCATTTTTTGCATACTACAGTTAACACACTATAATTCTGGGACATACTAAATCGTTTTCTGGCGTACTACATAGTAATGTAGTGTGGATACTGTAATGTATCCTGGGGGAAAGGTGAGGAGAAGACATGTCTTGACCTTTCTTTTGGACTTGCTTTGAAGTGCTTCCTGTGTGGGCGGAGCTTCTAAATCTATACAGGAAGTAACTTCACTTGTACCAAACTTATGTTGATCAAATAAGCAGGTTGGTCTCATGTGGATGATCTGCAAGTTATTTGAGCAATACTTTTGTCTGGTGCAGCAATTTATTCTAATGATGACTCGGTGAGTAGCTTATATTTTATTTTCTACTGACAAAACAGCTCAAGGAATTTATCTTTCAGGCCAATCCGTCTTTATAAACAAACCATATCTGCTCTTATAATCGTGATGTGAGGTGTATGGGCTTTGTAATGTTAGATGAACATATACTCTTTGTTTAAGACCATGAATTCACAGTGAATTTTGCTTATCATTGTGTGGATTCATGGGAATTGTTGCCACAATTTGAATTTCTGGTGCTGACTTACCTCCAAAGTAACTTGTAGAAGTTGGTATCTTACTTCTGGTGCTGTATTGATAGAGTTTTCTGCACTGTATCGGCCATCAATGACAGCAGAGTGTAGTTAGTGTTACTGAATTAGACAATAACAGCCTCTTTGTGAGATGTCCAAGGCTGTTTGAGGTGTAACTATTATTCTGGGTCTCCATTCAAATTTGTAAAGAGCATTTCTTCAAAGCTCGGCACCAGATCTTTTTACAAGGTTTGGCATATTATTGTTCTTCTTGCCCTGAAAGTTAGGTTTGAGTTTTAAACCTGTTGACTGCAGCATCTTAGCACTAAACACACAGCTATATAGTGCTTTTGCATGGGAGAAAATGTAGCTTAATTATATTTATTTACTGCTACGCCAACTCCAGCAGCGAAAAGCAGTGTTTTTGCAGCAGGAAGTGGGAGCTCATGAAATAATAAAAGGCGCAGCATCGTTTTCAGGAGCCGCGTGGTCGTGCTCGGATGCATTAGGACTCAATGAGAAGCAGCAGGAGTGCTAGAAAAGAGGGTTTCTTACCATACAAACACACGCCACAGTGAGGTGCCACTATGCTGAGCTGTGCCGGGTGACTCGACATGCTTTACACTGTATAGACCTCGCTGCAGGACGCACTGAGGCGCATGCACGCAGCGGGGTCCGGCCACAGCTCATTACTGCCGCTTGAAATGGAGCGCGGCATACAGGCTGGGATTAAATAGCTTAAATAGAAAAGTGAGGGTTTGGCATCTTTGTCTGTGTGTATATATGTGTCTTTACAGGACGGCTCAGAGGTCAGACCCAGCAGGAGACTAGTGATTACTGACTCACACACTCGGCTGTTTACCCACAAACCCTCAGTGTCTCAAAGCCAGAGGTTGGATATCTATATCCAGCCACACAGCTTCACCTCACACACACCACTGAGTGATAGCCACATTATACAGTGCAGGAAAAAAACCCGTTCCAGCTTTATCAATATCCGGCCCTGCAGCCCAAAAAAAAAAAAAAAAGCCACCACAGCCAACAGAAAAATATGACTGCGGGAGACAGAGAATATTCATCATTGCCGGGGAGGGAAGGTTGGCTCTGCGGAAACTGCAGGTTGTTTGTTCAAGCCAGACAATGTTGTGTTTGTTTATTGTTGAGGTCTCCAGCCAGCTGGCTCCACGCTCATTGCCACAGGATAGAAATAATGGACAGCCTGGCAGTAGGGGGGAAAATCAACAACTTCTACTTTTTTTTTTCTCTTTTTCTTCCCATCTAATATCGCAGCAACGTCTCAGCATCGCCGTGCTAAATGCTCACATCCACAGCTGCATGCTGGACCCGCTGCAGCATCACCGGCCGGAGCGCTGCTCTGCTGGTGCTGCTCAGGGAGTCGGTTCGCCTTTCTCACCTTGATAGAAGCTGCTCAGAGGCTGGAAGGAGGATGCTATTCATGTCTTTCCCCGTCAGGACTTCACTGCATCCGAGCTGCTGAGCCTTTTTTTTTTTTCCTCCCAGGCTGTTCTTAGCCTCACAGCGTGAACCGAAGGACGAGTTTGGGGTTTGGTTGAGCAGGGTGAGCTGGTGGTCAGAGGGATGGGTGGGAAAGCTCCCAGCAGGGTTTTGTCCAGTCACAGCTCTTTAGGTAATTCACTGCTGGTGAGATGTGAATATCAAGGATTTTAAAAAGGTGGAAAATCTACCTTTAGGTTTGTTCTTTACAAGGATGTCGATATTTCAGTCAAATTTATATTTTCTAAGTCATTTATATTATAGTACATATTTAACATTATAAAACACCTTCTTCCCAGAGCTAGTTAAGAAGATTAATACCCCTTCCACAACTGCATCGAAAATATGGGGTTATAGAACCAGCAGGCGATTAATTTGCCGTAGTTTAAAGTAGCATGAGGATTAAAGGCAGAGGAAAAAACAAGCCTGGCTTTCTTCAGAGTATGTCAGGCAAATTTGTTAAGATTTTTGTACATTATTTGTTAATCCAATACAAAAAGCGTGCATATAAAGCTAACATCTTATCTTTAATTTAACCCTTGGAACCCTCAGGTTTTAAAATCATGCAATCTTTTCATACGTATTGCAGGAAAATCAGAGAAATCACACCATTTTTCAAAACCAGAAACTGTAAAAACAGAATGAATCAACATTTTTTTGAATATTTGAAATTGTGACATTTCAACAGTTTATTCCACAAATCTTATTTAAAAAAATGCAAAATATAAAGAATTTGCTCCAATAAAATTCCGTAAAAAACTAAAAAAATTTTGGCTTCTTAACACAACAGTGAAGCCATTAGTGACTCAACTGCGACCAACAGTCATGTAACAAAAATTCAGAGACTTTTCAGCTGAACTGCAGGCAGTGTTTACACAAATCAGACATGAGACTAGCATGGAAGCAAATTAAAAAATATATGATTAATAAAATACACATAGCATGCAGTAGCATCAGTATTAGTAGCACCTGTGAGCATTTAAATGTTGTGCAGGTCGATTCCAAACTTTTCAATTTTTATTAGATAAATAATCAAAGAAATTCCACGTTTGCTTTTTCTTTTTCGGTTAATGGCATCCTATTTCTTCATTTTTGAGTCCTCTATACTTCTGGCAGTTGTTCTGTTTCCATAAAGGACTTGAAAAATGAGCTCACAACAACTAACAATGTGACAGTAGTGAAACATGCTCAGACACTGTCTGGGGTTCAGAAGGTTAAGCTAGTCTCCTTCTAGCTTCACACTGTTGCGTTCACAGCGGGTGGGGAGGGAAGATAATGAAGGAAAAGACGAGTCATGTCATCAAACGGCTCAAGATGGCAGCTGTCAGTCTTCTTGTGCTACAGCTTCTCACTTATTACTGGAGACTGCAGCTGTCATAATTAATAACTACAGAAATAACAAACAAACAGACGGACACAAACACCAGACATACATTTCTTTGAGCTCCGTCATGCAAAAATGTATCAGTGGCTGCTGTACAGGAGTGTAGATTGAATAAAACTGCAATAATGCTGAACAACAATTGTTTTATTTCTGAGTTAGATTTTTATGGGTTAAAAGTTTCTCTTAGGCTGGCAACCTGTCCAGGGTGTCCCTTGCCTTCGCCCGAGTCAGCTGGGATAGGCTCCAGACCCCCCAACCCCCCCGCCACCCTACAGAGGATTAAGCGGTGTACAGATAATGGATGGATGGATGGAAGTTTCTCGGTCTTACAGCTGTTTGTCAGGTGATATGACCTTATACCACCAGCAGGATGCGCTAAAGCGACACTGCTCAGCTCAACTCAGTTCTGTTAAAGCGATAAGGTGCTACAAGTTGGTAAATTGGAGTTTGATGTGGGATTATGAGCTACAATATTTGTTATGTAAAGATGAAACTAACAAAACGCAGCAGTTCAGCTTGAACTGGCCTCTCCTGCCGTATAACTAACTAACTTCTAATAGTCGCGACAAAAAGTTAACATTGGGTAAAGTGGAAAGAGACTTTTTTGGAAACTGTCCATCGCAGAAGTCCAAAATAATAATATCAATATTGCTGATACTATAGACTGTATAGAAAAGATGGATGCTTCCAGGTCTGAAAAGTGAAGCCAATGTGATAGTGGCTTTAACCTGCATTCTCTCTAATGGCCAGCAGGGGGCGTCTCTAATATAATTGTATTGGAGTCTATGAGGAAATGACTGTACTTCTCCCTTGATTTATCAACTTTGTCAACATTTTCCGAGAAAGTTTACGGTCTTAATTGTTAGTTTTAAGTCTCCTTCAATACAGCGTGATGTTTATTTTGTAAATTATGGTCCTATTTAGCATAAAATAGACAATAAAGCAGAAATAAAGGGTGGAACTACCTTGTGATTGGCAAGATGCTATTGTGAGGATGTCTACATTCAAAAAAACAAGATGGCTTTGGCCAAATTCCAGACTAAAACCTTCAAAATGGTAGTACACAAACCAGTAGGTTATGTTGTAGTGGCTACATCCATGTTTTCTATACAATCCATGACTGGTGCAACAAAAGAGCAACCAAATTGGAGACATCTGCATCTGGTCACCTGCTCATCAAAAGTCAAAGGTCCTACACTAACCTTATGCTGTCACCCCTCATATAGGAAGTAGATGTGTAATCACACGCAAACTGACTAAACAGAATCTGAAAACAATGTTATGATAACTGCTGCCATGCCTACCAAGAGCATAGTATGACTCAGCAATTTTTACTTTATGATTATTGTTGCAATATCTAAGTCATTTAAATAACTTGTTTGTGTCGCATTTGTTCTCTACACAGCTCAAAGAAGGTTGCACCATGCAACCCCTATTAGTGGACAGTGGATATACCCATTAAATTTCAGCAAACTGCCTTTAGGAAAGGACTTTGGCTGAAGTGGAACATCCATATTTGCCCACTTCGTTGGGGACTTCTGTACATTTTGGATCTATCAGAGCTGTCAGAAAAAGTTTCCCCCTTGGATTAGTGACTATTTACAAATAGAAAACTGGTACTTATGATTGTATTTATTATCTATTAGTCTACAGAAATTAGAGTGATAAAGAATCATAACAAAATAGTTGTTTTTTGCTTTAAGCTGCCCAAATCACAAAAGTAATGAATGAATTATGTTCATTATCCCAAAGACACCAGCCTGTGTGCCTGATGAGTAACACTGATTATATTCTGTGATAACGCAGTTTGACAGGAAGTGAAGGTTTGCTCGTTTCCCCTGTCATCTCTGACATAAGTTTCTATGTTAATGTAGCACATCTGGCACATATCCAGTGTCTGGTATATCACTTATGTTATGACTTTATACCCAGAGTGTGCGTGCCTGCAGGCAAAAAGCAAGTTTAGCTGCACCTTAGCTTTTAGCTGCTGTTTCTCCATGAAATATGCATCATGTTAGCCGAGTAGAATTGATAGATGTCTGTCAAAGTGGTGTGTTTTTAAAGGAAAAAAAATACTTGCAATGCATACAAATTCACCCCCAAATAGTAGTTTTATAGATTTCCTGCAAGCTGAATGTGTAATATATGAGGAAATATGACATTGTGGAAACTCTATGACAGGATACGCGTCTATTGATCGAGGATGCAAATAAGTATTTTGCCCAAATTTAAAAGAAATAAAAGATGAAATGACACTGAGACCAAATTAAATCATCCACTGATGATTTCATTGAGGTTGTCAGCACTTTGGCTCAGGAGTTATGACTAGAATTATTTATCAGGGAGCATTTATGACCAAAATATTAAACCAGCCGGTGGGGTAATGTTATAAGAAAACTGTCAATTGGAAATTTAAATGAATAAATGTGGAGCCAATATGTATTTGCAGGGAAATGTGCTTATTAGCGTCTTTACTTAGAGTTAAATTCAATCAAGACTGCTCTCATGCTCGCCATCTGTCAGGTGTTATGTGCATAGAGGAAAATATGAAAAAAGTTGCTGCTAGTAAAGGCACAAGAGGTTTGAACTGTGCAGCTCTGACTGACTGAACCGAGAGATTTCACTTCGCAGGAGCCAAGAGTAAAGGAGTCGAGTCCATCTGGACATCAGTCCCTTGGCTGGCATGCAGAGCTCCACTATAGCCTCTTCATGCTCCCTGTGTTCCTGAACTGACAGCGTCTGCTGCCCCGCCGTTGAACTCTTACATTTGCCACATTTCTTTCTGCTCCGATACTCCGACTGTACTATAGAACAACGTGATCCAGCGGTCTGTGATTGTACATGTTAGAGACCGAAGGAGAATGTACTCTCTTGTCACCGGGTCTCATTATTTCCTTTCTAAAGATGTTGTATAAAGCAGATGATGATGGAAGTGCAGTCGCTAATTGCACAACGCCGCTCTCTTATGCTCTTATCTTGTTACATGGCCTACTGGGAAATTGTACAGGAGTTCAGTTGTAATGCAGAGAGTGTGTGACTTTTACATCTTCATTTTTACATCTCATGGTCTGTAAAAGAGGCAAATAATGTCTCCTACTGAACTCATACCCATGTCCATTTCAACTACACATACAAAATAAATCAAAAAGTTTAAATGTATGTCAAAATATATATAAATATATGCAATAAAACTGGCAAATTTCCATATTGTACAAATGGAATAGTGTTGACAGCTCTGGTTTAAGGCTTCAGGTCATTCCATGTCAACTCAGTGAAGGTGGGTGCTTGACCATCTCAGAATCTGTTGTGATCTCTGGCATCTGAAACTGGCATCTGCCCATTTTTTAAAGCTGAAATTCCAACATTTTCATCATTTTTCACCCAATGGAAATTTTCAATAATTCTCTCGCGAGTTGGAATCTGAACAAGATGCCCCTTTCAGATGTCCATATCCCTTGAAGAGTATGTCCTAGAGTCTTCAGGTGTTCAGCAGTTGTTCAGAAGTTTCTGGTGAATATATGTTTAATACATAGGATCTATTTGATCAATGTTATTGTGAGAATACTGTCTGAATGACATTACCAATGCTTAGAAAGCTTTCATATGTTAGTAGAAATGGGAGGTACAGCCAATCGAAGTTGAAACGGGTAAAAAAAGTAATTAATTTCCAAATGGCCAGATGGACGTCTTGAATCATGGGTATGTTGATGACATTTGGGACAGTAAGGGATATAAGTAGTATCTACTTATGTGCCAAGTTTCAGTATCCTTCCATGTTGTCTTCATGCTAAAATATGTCATCATACTTTCTCATAGACTTCTATACAATCAGACTTTTTTGCCGCCAGAGGATTCACTCCCCTGCTGACTGAAAGAAAGAATGCAGCTTTAATGCATGTGTGTAAAACAATAAATATTAAATATTTATATGTTGTCATTCAGATGGTATTCACACAATAACACTGATCAAATAGGTCCTATTATTTCAAGATATATTTTTAAACTGTTGAATCTGAGAGGTCTTACGCACAAAACTGAGGCGTGTTTGCCACTATTTGCTTTATTCTCTCTATTCACCAGAAACTTCTGAACATGTCCTGAAAATCTGAAGACTCTAGGACGTATACTTCAAGAGATATGGACACCTGAAAGTGGCATCTTGTTCAGTTTCCAACTTGCGAGAGAATTATTGAAAATTTTCATTGGGTGAAAAGTGATGAAAATGTTGGAATTTCAGCTAAGAAAAATGGGCAGATGCCAGTTTCAGATGCCAAAGATCATTCCTACAAAGTTTCAACAGATACTGAGATGGTCAAGCAACTGACCTCCCCTAATCTTGCTGAGCTGACACAGAATGACCCATTTGTAGTTTAGAACTTGTGGTGACGTATTCTTCCCCTTAGCAAACTTCTTCTTTTAATGGTGCAGATTCTTTCATTCAAGGTGTTGCATGACTTATTTAACCCCTTAAGCTCCAGGCTATCATTTCTCATACCATTTCTGACTGAAAAACCAGCAACGGCTCCACAGCTATAGGCCAAATTCAACAACCTTGGGCAGCGTCTCCATTGACGCACTCCACTGACGCACTCACACTGAGAAACCTTAGAAAAGAGTTGGTGGGTTGCTTTTTTTAAAAAAAAAAAAAAACAGACAAAGCCTGGTCGTCTTACAGGGACCTCCAGGGTGGAAAGGGGCTGAAAGGAGCTCATTATAAAGCTCAGTGACTGATGTCTGTTCCTTAACAAGCACATTACCAAACACGGATCAAGCCTGAAGTTTCGACATTCTGCAAGGCTGACTTATGAGAAAGTTCAAGGACACTGCGATCCCTTATAAAGGAGGAAAACATGTGAAAGGCAGTTTCTGAGCAGTTTTAACATTTTTCCGTACACTGAGCATGTATTGCAGAGATCCGTAATTTCGTTCTTCCTGGTAAAAAAAAGAACATTTCAGAAATTCATTTTTTTTCCATTTCAGTGTCTCCTTGCAGGTATCTGCCGTTCAGTTGCAGATATGTGTCTTTAACCTGTTTTTTAAAAATCTGACGACATCACACTGTAACAGAGAACAATGCATTTTGCTTTCTTTGAGTGTTTCTGGGGCAGATCCTCCGTGTCTGAAGCAGCGCTGCTGGTGTATTCAGTATCTGTTCGGAGGATGGCCGGGCCCTGGGGCCTCTCATCTGCTCCGGCTGGTCAATAGAGCTTTGCAACCAGGGAGCAGGACAGCGAGACAGGAGGACAGTTGATAATGAAAAGACCTTCACCAGATACTCTTACTGTGTTGTGGGGCCCTGGGGGAGGGGATCGGTCACAAACATGTGCCACAACATTTATCTGTAAAATGTTCCTTAGTGGACTGGCAGTAACTACACACATTTAACTCTCCTGATTAAAAAGAAGGGCTTTTCTAGACTTGCAATCTGTGTAAAAATTGGTATTTTTTGCATTTCATATTAGCATTACATCTCAAAATTTGCATGCCTTTGATTTTAATCTGAAACCCTTCAAGCTCTCGGGCTGTTCTGCACGTTTGACACAAGTGGAATCATCAAAAAAATATGCATTAAATGAACATGAAAGAAGTTCAGAGGTGACTCAAGATGCAGCTCGTCTACTGACCTCGAAGGCCTGAGTCTGTGCAAAGAATCAATTAGTCTAATTTTTTATGTCTTCGACAAGAAATGAAGGTTTAAAATCCCTCTTCTCTGTGTTTTGCATGTTGGTATTTATTGGCAAAGCGCAGCTCAAAAGTTCAAAAGCGTCTCGTCGTCTCTATCAGCCATCAGCCCGACCAGCTGAAACTAACTGGCTTCAGAGGCGTTTGAGCACAAGACCAGAGACTGTGCATCCTCGAGTCAGAGCTTTGAAGAATCAATAATGAACTAGTGATACCCGGCGAGTTGAAATGCTGAGGCGGGGGCTGAGAGCCAAATCAATTCACCCCTTCCAAAATCTGTTGGTTAAGGGGAATGTTGAAGATAAAACGGAGCTCAAAGCAGAGGTGCATGCAGATGGAGAGAAGTGAGCTGCAGCTGAAATGGGAATTTTCTTCACTGGAAGCAGCCACATTGAAGATTACAGTTATTTTATCTAATACTTGCCTTACATAATAACTGCTGCACTAATAATCCACTAGAAATAACAGTCTACGGCCAAGCTAGCAGCTCTTTGAGGCTGCACTTGTTCAAGCTTAATGTTAATGGGTAGATTACAAGAATAATGCTAAGCTTTCAGTCCGCCATGTCCTGTCCCTGTGGTAGGATGGTAGGTAATAAACTTCCTTGAATTGCTAAATCAGTTAATTTTAAGTGGTTAAAGTGCAACTTTTGCAGGTTTTGTTCACTCAAAATACATGCAAAATGCTTTTGTGAATATATCGGCCTATTTGCAGAGCAGTTTGCCCGCTCACTCTAGTTGTTTGTGACTTTGCGAGACTGATCTCTGCGGCGTCCCTCTGCTAACCCTCTCTTTTTGTGCTTTAGTCATTTCTGGAGCTGTTGCCTCGTAATTAGCTTTGAAAGACCTAATGTGAGTCTGTGTTGCCAGAATAAACGGCTGGTTGGAGCCAAAGAGCAAATGTTTTGAACCTGATTCTTCACACAAGGCGAGAGAGAGAGAGAGAACGCAACTGCTACACAAGCATGAAATACATAGACTCTGATCTGCCGTGTATTTTAGGATCGTATTGTTCATGCATAGCAGAAAATAAACGAAATGCCCATGATGTCTGCTACTGTCCATGAGCTGCTGCACAAGAGAGTAAAATCAATGCTTGAGTCATGAGGATTCATCCTCTGTGGACCATGAATGTCTGTGCAAGAGCTTTCTGGTCCCAGTTGTTCAAGGAAATGTTGAGACTTTTTACTGGATAAACTTTGACCTCCTGGTGGCACTAGATAGGAAATCAGGGGAGCATCAAAGGCAGTCGGGTTTATCCTCTGTGGACCATGAATGTCAGTGCAAGATTTGTTTGGTCCAATCAGTGAGCAAATGTTGAGACTTTTCAGTAGATAGAGGAAAACTTTGGCCTTCTTGTGACACTAGATAGAAATTCAGGGAATAATGAAAAGCAGTAGGGTTCATCCTCTGTACAGGTTGGTTAACTGTGCCGAGTTTTGTGCAAATACATCCAATAGCTGTTGAGATATTTGAGTCAAAAACATTGAAATTGCTATCATCACACAGCAAGGTTCATTAAAAAAAACACATCCAGAAATACCGGTTAAAAAAATGCTTCACTTTTTAGAAAAAAAACATCTAATACCTTAAAACACTGATATCTCCTGTGTAGTATGTGCTTTTATTTTGAAGGCACGGCCCTCTGATGGATTGATAGTTTGGCCAGGTGACTGTAGTTATTCTTTACTTTAACTAAAACAAGCTAGATTGCTCTTTTTTCTAGCAGGTAAACTTTTAACAGACAAATTTAGGAGAAAAAAATTGCACTTATCAAAACAATATTGACTAATAATCAATGAAACAGCTGAAAACTAAGTTGGCTGTTTCCCACTCAGTAAATACGATTCAGATTCCCTCACTGCACGACTATAAATGACACAAGGTACAACAGATATTGTTCAGAAAGAACACAAAATGAGCTAACATAGGGAATGCAGTGACTAAAAAGTAGGAAAGCAATGAGATATAGGTACAGTATAATACAGAAATGAAATAAGTAAGCTGAAATAGAACAGTAGAAAGTAATGCTGGCCATTGTTATGACGTAATAAGTACCATCACACATTATAATTAAATACTGCATCTGAAAAATTGGATAAAAATGAAATGTTACACATGATACGGAAACTGATGTTGCACAAACTATTGAGAAAAGCAATATTGCAAATGATACTGATATTATTGTCTAATGTTTTTGTTGTCGCTCCTGCAGAAAGTGGAGGGTTTATACAGTTTGTTATTATTATAAAAGATCACCTGTAGCATAACTTTTAAGAAGTCTCTTGCTATATCTATTCACGCTTTAATGGCCAACGTGCTTTCTCTTACCTCCAGCATGGACACACACTGTTGTCTTCCCCCCATCTTCACTCGTACAAACAGCTACACCTGCACAGATACCTTCACGCATATATTCTAGAAGCACTTTAGCTGCAGATCAGAGGCGGCGCCGGCAGAGAGGCAGAGCTGCTTCATTATTGGTGCCATTTAGCAGGAGGACCCCTGCACCTTATCTAAGACAAATGCCAGTGTGCAGCACACGGTACCACTTATTATATACTGACATCTGTGGAAAGGTTAATACAGTCCTTCAGTGGGGGGAAATGCCTGGCTGCTCTGGGTTCCTCTGGTTTGCTGCACCTCCATTGGTCCGTGTGGTGCGAAGGGTGGAAGACGGGGCATGTGCAGGGCCAGCTGTGTTTATGACGTTGCTGTTCATCTGTTTGCGTGACAGCAGCTTCTGTGTGCGTCTGTAGGTGCGGGCAGGAGGGCGATTTTCCTTTTCTGCATGTAAAAACGAAGAAGCACAGAAAGGAAAATGAATCCGATCGAGTAGATGTGGAAAGAAAGGTGTAAGAAACGTGGATAGAAAAGTAAAAGTAGACGACGAGAGATGGTGCAGCTTCATGTGATATTAGGTTTGAAGCTCAGTAAGGAAGAGTTAAGAAAATTAGATGGAAATAGGAAGGAACAGAATGCACACTAAAGTGAGGTTTGGCGTGTGATGAGAAAAAGAAGGAAAAGATGAAACGCATGATTTTGGTTAGATCCACATAAGATATGGGAATAAACATGTAAACTACTATTCTCCAATGACTTTATCAATAATTCAATGCACTTCCATGACATGTTAGCATACGCCACATCGCAGCGGACTCAGGCGAAGGCAAGGGGACACCCTGGACAGGTCGCCAGCCTATCACGGGGTTACACATGGAGACGGACAATTTAGAATAATCATTTAACCTCAGCATGTTTTTGGACTGTGGGAGGAAGCCGGAGTACCCGGTGAGAACATGCAAACTCCACACAGAAAGATCCCAGGCGTCCTAACCGGGACGCGAACCGGGGATCTTCTAGCTTGTGGGGCGACGCTGCTAACCGCCGCGCCACTGTGCAGCAGTGAGTGTTGCTAATTAACATGCAAGTGACGACATTCTGATGGTGAAAATGTCAGTAATATGACAAAATACTGAATTTGTTTTCCATTAAAATACAAAATATCACAATACAAGATCTGCTAGCACTAACTGTGGCACTTTCAAGCATTATATTTTTATAATTAGGCAGTTTAGTACAGAGGAAAAGTTAGTAGTGACCTAAAAGAACCCAAACCAAGCCCTTACTCTTGTTTTTAGAGCCTAAACCTAACATTATCTTCATCTCAACTAGCTAAAACATTAATATACTGCTCACACAGTAATTCTGTAGCAATAATCATGCAATGATTTGATAAACCACTCTCACAGGAACTTTTTAAGCTGCCTATTACTTTAACTTTATACACTGCTGGTGGGGAAACTCTTGTTCTCTCTTGACTGCGATGACTTTTACTTGTAATGCAGCCGGCCTTACATTGTATTATTTCTAATTTTACTCAAGAGATCTCGGTGTTCCTCTCCACTATTTGATTATTACGTGAGCGCGTCTCTCGAATCTCCGCCGAAATCCGACTCGTAAGATCACTGATAAGTTAGTTATTCCCCGCGGTTTCGTGTCAGCCGTTTCTCCCAAGCTAATGAAGTTATCTGGGACCAGTTTCTGGTCCGCAAAATGCCAAATGCTAATTTTTCTCAACCCAGCCTCGTACAGTGTAATAAGTCAAACTGCTGCACTGTCAGTCTGAGAAATCTGACATGTATTTTAATGCCTTTTTTTGGCATTTTATTAATATTTGTGCAAGATTTTGGGGAAAAACAACACAGGAGGAGGATGCTGATGCTGTTTGATGATGATTTTTTTCACATTTCCTTGAATATTTAGCTGATATTGTTTGAGATATACGCTTGAATACGGAGCGAACCTTCTGAAAAATGGTTTCAACCTCCACCCAGCCGCCCCTCCGAGCTTGCTTTTGCTCCTGTGGCTCGGTGTCACTAGGAATCAACTTTAACAGTGCACCGCGACGTCTCCAGGGACTCTGGGGAAAAAAAAGGAAAAACCTGCAGAAACAGAGCCATGCCTGTTGTTTCTCTTTCTTTTCAAATAATAAAAAAAAAAAAACACCAACTTGTCTTTTGGTGTTCGGGGAGTACAGAGAATCAAAGAAAACATGTCCGTAGGTAAAAGACTAAATTAGGGATTTTCAGGTTTACTGCCTCGGGGTAAGGTAGCCTCTGGAGATGGTTTAAAATAAATGTCACGACTTTTGTTTTGAAATTCCCTCCATGGCCCCGGTTGGCTTTGAAGGGCTGCCGGTGGAGGGAGACTGGTTAATATGTATGGAGATGTTAATGAGCGAGGAAAAGGGAATCCTTAATACGGCGGAATGTGAGTATTTAATGATGTTAGAGTTGCTCTTTACTCACAAACGTAGCTTCGAGGAATAAATTAATGCATCTAGTTGTGGTGATCTGAGGTTGGCTTCGTGTCAGCAGCAGGAGGCTTCATGAGGGGAAACTAAGGCAGATGAAGAGAAACAGACTTCACACTGTGGAAAATGAGTTTTTCAAACAATTTAGTGACTTTTTTTGTTAAATCACATATAATAATAACTACAAAAACCCCTGTAAGAGGTTATTACTTACAGGTGGAGTGAAAGGAAAATGGGGCAAAACTGTAAACGGTGTCAAGAGTTTTGTATTTTTGTAAATAGTAGTTTGCTTTTTTACATTTGACCATAAAAAATACACAGTTTTTACAGTATTCAAGTCAGTAAAAACATGCATTTCTCACATTTGCCATTATTTTAAAGGAATATGATCCATTTTAAGACTTGAAAATTTGTTGCTGTTGACAAATTTTCCGTTTTGTTAAATCACGAATAAATTTGTGTCGTAAAATCACAGAAAAAGTATGAGTCTTTTACAGATTTTGGCAGTTTTTGTAAATTAAAAATTATAACTCGTGAAATGAAAAATAGAAAAAGCATTTAATAACTTGTCAACCACAAACAAAACGAAACAAAAACAGGGCAAAACTGCAAATAATGTCCTGTAATGAATTTTCTGTCTTGCCATTGAAGTTTTTTTTAAATTTATTTGTGTTTTTATGGTAACCTTACTACCTTTCTATGCTAAAGGCGTGTTGTCATTTTGAATTACAGAATTTTATGTATTTATTTGTTATTTTCAATCTCTTTAATTTATTTGTCATTTACATTTATATTGATCATAATATATTTCTGGTATTTTCCTGTTCTTCAGGTTGTATTTTGTAAACTTCCACTATATGTCTGCATTTTAAAGATAGCTGCTATTGCTTAGGTGACGCCTATTTTCCATTAAATTGCAGTGGCTAAATTAACAAATTAATATCTATATGCTGTGTTTTAGACACATGCAGTGACTGTTTTCGAGCATTTTTAAAATTTATTGTCTTTATTTTAACATTTTTTGTGTACATTATTTTCTTCATTTCAGATTTTTTTTCCTTTAAGCAATACAGCTTTTTTTCTTCCTTGCCTAAAGGTCGAAGCTCCATCCTACTCTCTCATGTAAAGCCAGCACCCACTTAGCATAGCTTAGCATAAAGACGGCAGAAAATGACTAGTTTAGCTAAATGGCCTGCTCTTTAATGGCATCTTCCTGCCTTGACAAAGTGCTTCACTGTGTTTCCCATTCATCCTCTTTAAAGGTCTCAGAATCGGCATACCTGCTCCTTTAATAGCCACTAATCAGCATATGTGCTATTATTCTATAGTATTTCTCTCAGTGTGTCGGCTTTGCACTTTATATTTCACTTTTCATATTGGCAAGAAAGGAAATGAGTGTATTTAACAAAATGTCAAGCTTTTTCTTTTCTCTTTGATGGAACCTTGCACCCTTTACTGTGATAAATGCTGCTGCTCAGATATTGTGAAATATGTTGTCAGTGTTTTTGTATGCGGTCTAAAATGCTCTGAACCATTGGGCATGGACAAGAGGACCTCTCAGGCTGTCCTATGGGGTCTGGGACCAGGATGTGGATCCTTTGGGTACTCTGGCTTGTGCAGTGGAGCCTCTGTCAATCAAACTGGTTCCACTGCATCCTGTTGATGCTTGATCACAATGGGGTGTAGGAAGTTTGGAGGTCTAATCAACATGTTGGGCCATCGTCATGTTCCTCAACATGTTCCTGATTGGTTGATGTTGTTTCCATGTGGTGGGGTGCATTTTCCTGCAGGGGTAGACCAGTGACATTTGGGATTTCCATTAGCATGAGGGAGTGTGCTTGTTGTGGGACAACGTTTATTTGGGTGACTAAGTCTCATCAACATGGATGTTAAAATCCAAGGTTTTCCAGCAGAACACCACATAGTAACAATATGATCAACGTTATTCATTTCACCTGTCAGTGGCCATAATGTTGTGGCTAATCTGTGTATATACAACATTAAAACCACCTTCTTGTGGGTTGTGAATAGTATAAAAAGCCTTTATTGTCATTGTATTCAGGATACAAAGAGATCTGCAGCCATTTCTGCTGGTGCATTGGAGATAAAAAAAACATGCATTACATTGCAATATTAAAAAAAACATTAAAAACACCATAAAACCACTGAACACAATATAGAAGAGGGAGCTGTGCGATAAAGTGCCAGTAGTACAGTAGTAGAAGCTGTTGTTCAAGTGTCAGTGGTTATTTATATGTGAAGTAAACTCTAACATGAAATAAATTAGATTTAAAATATAAAATAATACAATATCAGTATATTGAGAGTTTTATTGTGAGAGTTTGTGTAATAGTGGGCTACAGCTCTTCACATTTTGAGAGTTGGCAAAGGCCTTAGGGAAGAAATGTTGGTGGTTTAAGTTCTGGTTCCAGTGCATCTAACAGAGATGCACTATTGGGATCTGCAGAGTTTGCATATCAGTCAATGGTTTTGGCTCTTGATCGTGCTCCTGGAGCCGTTCTCGAGCAGTTTTTGGAGGCTGCTGCTATCAGGGAGTGCTGTTTTGCCGTTCAGGGGTTTGCTGATAACGAACACGAAATACAAAGTTGCTGTCTTATTCTGCATTCGAAGGGTTAGTGAGTAAATATTGTGACTCCTCTAACTGTGGTCTTTTTTTCTAGCCGTGTAATCCTGGGCTTCTACATGACTTGTTCAAATTCCAGAGCCTTCGTCATCCCTAAAAACCATGAATTATGCCAGCCGAAAACTGCAAAGCCTCGCAAAAAAAAATCTGCACGGAAACTGTTTATCTCGCACAAAAAAAGACAAAAGAAAAAACAAAACAAAAGCCCTCCGTCGCAGCATCCTGGAGTTTCCTGGAGGGGCTGATTAATGTTGGATGGAGTCATGTCTAACTTGTTTGTGTCGACGGGTCGGAAGAAGTTAAAGTTGCATGATTCTGCTGCGATGTTTGAACAGGGAGTCTGATTCAGCTGCTTAATCATGCTTCCTCGGGCGAGACCCCCCCCCCAAACCCGATACAGAAATAACCATCCGCTTCTTCATGCCTTCTGTTGACTCTCAAGTTGACGGTAACGCAGACAGACTCATGCACAAACATGGGTGTCGTCGTAACGCACCTACACACACACACACACACACACACACCCTCCCTGGTTTTTCCTCTAAATGATTTATCTGCTCTGATTTGGGAGAAATGATTCCCCGTAATGAAACAGACAGAGGAGATGATTTTTTTTATTCATCTCGGAGGAGAAAAGCAGGCCGTGGCCCTTCTCTTCATGGTAGACAGCTCGTATAAACACCGCCAATGAGTTTGGAGTTTTCCCATTACCCCCTCACACCCTCTCATCATCTCCACTCTGGAATCAGCACGCTCGGACAGACAGTCCATCTAATGAAGGTCTGAGAATTCACCGCGCGGCGCCTCGGAGAAAACCTCGCCGAGAATCTTTCTGTCGCCGTCCTCTCCTTAATCAATTTACAGGTCGTGAGCTGTGGGCTCAGCTCGGTGATTATTGTTATGGCGAGGCGGGCGTGCTCGTCGCTCGCTTGTCTAACCTCGCTAACACCCCTGGAGCAGGCGGCCAGATTGAACGATAAAGTCGTCTCCGCAAACCCATCCTGATTTAGAGCCGCTCGTAAAATTGATACTTATTTTTCTCTTCTGCGGCGCTCGCTCAAGTGCGATATCATAAACTGCTCCTCCTCTCTTTTTTTTTTTTTCTCATTCGGAGATTTAAGGCTCTGGGTCGCAGGGGTCACTGAGCAGGGCTCCCTCAATGTCACCGATCATCAAGCGGCTGCCTCTGAAGTCCTGGATTCAATTCCGGAGCTGAGGAGGGAAGAAAAACGACTGCCGATCCAGGTCTGAGTCACGGTGGAGGAGGCGTGAGGTGGTTTCTCTGAGCGATTTTCATTTTCGTGGGACTTGCGTTGATATTTAGGGGGCTTTGTGACCTCGCCTTCCAATCTCTGTTCTCTTTCTCTGTCGCACATTGCAGCTAAACTTCATGCTGCACTGTTATTATCTCCCTCCTAGTGTATAAAACGCAACGCTAGAGTGGGTCAAAAGCTGTCATACCGCTCCGATTTGACTGACTGACTGTTTCTGCATTGTGACTGGAAAGTTCTTCGAGCACGTCCCGCATTAAACTCTTGTTTTACACCGACGTAAGCACCGCAACAGACGCTCCTGCTGGATTCTTCCCTGCACCGGTGTCCACACTCCCACTGGGCCGCTGTGTTTTCAGTGTTGGCTGGAGGACGTGTGCATGGGTAATGCAGCGGAAGGGACATGACCTGGGCTCGTACGCTTGAAAAAAGGAGGGTATTGGAAGAAACCGGCAGCTGGATCTATTTTTTATCGAATGCGACCGCTTTCTATTGCAACCTTCATTACGTTTTGCAGCAAAGTGCTCCACATACTCTTACTTACATGGCGTCAAACCGCGGGAAATCACACAATTTATCACTTTTACACTCAGTGATGTCCTGATATTTGGACTTATTTGTGTTTTTTTGTTGAAAAATTACGCAGAAAATGGCCTTAATTCAGCTTTAATGTTGAGTTAAGCTATTTTGGTTGCTGCGATGATCATTTTAATTTAATTTTAAGAGAGAAAAACGAAATTCTTTTTGTCAGTATCACAGAAAAAAAGCACTTATCTGCACGAGACTAAAGCGGCCAGTAAAATGCAGGTAACAACACTTCTTTGAGTTTCTTTCTTCCGCCCGTGGTGTGTGTGTGTGTGTGTGTGTGTGTGTGGGCTCTGCATGTGGGCAGTTAGCACCTGGGAAGTGGAAACCTTAAGTCCAGAAGAGAAGACCTCCAGGACCCCCCAGGTTATTTCTCACTTTTCGAAGCCTACTTTAAATCCTTCAAATTCCTATTTTAGCTCGAGAGTTTCTCGTAAACTCCCACTGAAAATCAGTTGAGCCGGGCAGATTGAAACTTGGAAAGTCAGGGTGGTTAGGATGATGAAAGGCCTTACCACCTAACTATTTTAGATTAAAGGAATCATGCGACATTTTGGGGGGAAAATCCTCTTACGGTTTCTTGTCGGTGGTTAGATGGGAAGACTAGTACATGTGAGATATTCCTGTGTTACATAGAATGCAAGTTTCGAAGAAGATTTATTCATACAAAAAGGCAAATTACTCATTTTCTGGCTGCCTCAGTGTGTGCAAAGGTTCCATGTAAACAATTCCCAATGTTACTTCTTGTTGGAGGGGCACCATTGCTGCATCCTGGGCTTAGCAGCACCCAAAAGGACTGTGATTGGTTTAAAAGAAATACATTTTTAGGGGAAAATCCTCTCACGCTCTCTTGTCAGTGGTTAGATGGGAAGACCACACAACTGAAATATTCCTATGTTACATGGAATACTAAGCAAAATTTATTTACGTTGCACATTTCATGCACACAAGGCAAAGTGTGTTATATGTGCGTTAAATTCAATTCTTATCAAATGCAAATTAAAAGGACAGAAAACATTAAAGGTAAAGTATGAAACAATGAAATTAGAGACAACTTCAGCAGAAACACAGACATGTTTGAACCAGAATTTAGTGAGGATGTAAAAGGGCCACATTAATTATAATCAGTGGAATAGTCTTCAGCTTAGTTTAAATAAAAGAAAGCTGATTACAGCAGTTGGCAGCATAATGGCTAAAAGCCAATTCACCATAATTACAAAAAACAATGACAACAGAAAAAAGAAAGAAAATAGACATTTAAAAGATCAATATTTTAGTTGTTTAAAGTCACATATTTTGAAAGAACAATTCACTATTTATAAAACTACAGATTTGATGGATGCTATTTACAGTTTTTTTAATTAACATATTAATTAATACTGTTTTTCTAGGATTTTGCTAGTTATTTTATGCAATTTAACTAAACAAAGAAAACTTTAAAATAACAGTAGACTTAAAAATATTACAGTTAAAAACATAATTTGTCACAGTGCATGTCTGGTTTGAACTCTAACTGATCAGTCTCAACGGATCTGAGAAGCTTAGCAGGCTTGTACTGTTACCTTGATCATTGATAAACTTAGAAATTACAAGTAGGGCCTTAAATTTATTTGTAGATTTAACTTAAAGTCAGTGCAGGGATTTATAAATTGAAGGATTATGTCTTCTCTCTTCTTGGTGTTCATCAGTATTTTAGCAGAATTATTTTGACTCAGTTGTGAATCTCTAATGGTCTTAATGGGGATGCCATGGAGGACAGTGTTACAGTAGCGTCTTGCTTAAACTTGAATCTTCTCAGATTGGCCATGTTTGTAAAATGGCAAAGTGATGACTTATTTTAACCCTGCCTCCACAGGTTACGCTCATGAACAGTTCAACTACATTCTCATTTACATTTTGAAAGACATGTAATTTCATTTTGGCACATATTTTCTCACCTGTGATGTACTAGAATAGACACCCAGTCTGAAAGAGCCACAGAGTCTACAGAAGTAAGACAGATGGTTTGTGCTGTGTATAGAACCACTACTTTTTTAGACCTAAATCTAATTTCCACTTGTTTACTTTGGGTCTTCATTCACCCTTTGGTTAGGGTTTTGTACCAAAACTATATGGTCAGGTTTAGGAAAATATCACACTTTGGTTGGAACCTTGGTTAAGTTACAGTGTCAAAATTATTTGGTTAAATCTGGGAGAGTATTTCATGTTAATTGAGAATGTAGTTTATCTGTATCTGTGTAGACAGGGCTGCTTATTTATAGCTTTAATTCGTTCTTTGCAGACAAAAGAAAAATTTCAGTTGTATCTTTATTTAGATGAAGGACGTTCTGTTGCATCTCGTTGTTTCACAGCAAGTCTGTTGGTAAAAGCGCCAGTTAGATGGGTGTTGTCGTCATCGCTATTATAGGAAGCCCCATAGTCTCGGAGAAGTGTTAGAAGATAATTAAGAGAGCTTAGCATAAAGGCTTGAAAAGAATAAACTGATCCAAAGACGTCATCGTTCCCAAGCAACAAATATGTCGCTACCACAGACTGTATATAAAAATGGATGCTGGACAATGCGGAACGTCTTTATGGTTTTCCAGTTGGAGCCAGAAGATTCTGAATCGTGGAAGCGGGTTGGAACACGAGGGCGTGTACAACATCGTCCGTATGTTAGAAATTGCATTTAAACTGCATTAAAACTGGAAACATTTTAGAAAACAAACAAACATTTACTTCCTGTTAAAAAAAAAAACTGGATATCAGAATCCCTTAAGGGTCTGTTAGTACAATTAACCAAAGAACAAGCCGTAATTACAGTGAACTGTAATTATGTGCCTACTCCCCTGACAAATGACAGCAAAATAACAGTCATTATATCTCGACTGACTCACAACAATAAGCAGGCAACTCAGCAGCGAATGACCCTCAGGGCTGCATCATCCAAACACTCCGTCAATCACTCAGGACCAGGCATGTTTATGAAGCCTCCGAAGATACAGCTCTTTACGGCTCATTATCTGCTTTATTATGGATTAATTTTCTATATGACCACCAGATGAATTTAGCTGTTGTCATAGTGACTCGTGCTAAAACTGTGTTGAGATAGTATTTCAAGAGAGAAGTTGATGCCTTTTGAATGGAGTTTTTTTGAAGCCACCTAGTGACCACCAGTGGTACTGCACTTTAAGGTACTGCGACTTTGGCTTATATTTCCAAATGTAATTGCTGCTCCTTGTTGACCACATTTCCTACTGTTTTACCACTTTGTTTATATAGCCAATAAACAAAGAGATACAGCAAAGTAATTATTGAGGATTAGAGATGCTGGCAGTTTTTGTTGCTAGGCTAAAACCAGGCTAACTGTTCCCCCGTTTCCTATCTTTATTCTAAGATGAGCTAACTGGCTGCTGCTAGTTTCATGTTAGCATGCATATGAGTCTTGTTTTACTACTAGCAAGATAGTCTGATCAATCGGATGTACACTTTGAGTATAATATCACCATTCATTGCAACTTTTTGCTCCTTTTCTGTAACTTTGTAAAACCATTTTCAAAATCTCTCGTATTTACTATGGGAAACAACAGCAACAGCATCCAAGCGGCAACCTACATGTTGAATTTAACAATTTTTGAAGACATTTTTGGTTGCGCAAATGACAAATTAGCCACTTTTTGCTTGCTTCAAGGTGTGCAAAGGTTCCACATAAACATTTCCCCATATCACTTTGTTGGAGTGGCACCGTTGCTGCATCCCGGGCTTAGCACCGCCCAAGACAAGTGTGATTGGCTTAAAAAGAAATACAAACAAATCAAGCTGTTTTTTCACCTATAGCAGAATGATGATAAGGTGCAGACAGACCATTCTCCAGTGCCGAGCAGCAAAGAAACAAATAAATGCATTTACTAAAACTATTTCTTCATGTACATTGTTTTGTTGGTGGATACTTTCTCCCAGCACTGACCTCATACTGAACCAAATACGGCTTTGTGAGTGCCACATCTCCCCACTTAGGTTTAAGAAGGGGTCATGTTGACGTCTTGTCGATCATCTTTTCGTCAGACAACTCTAAATGATGCCTATCCCGAGAAAATGTCTGTTGAAATTCCCCCGACCTCAGGGAGAGACTCGGCTGCCTTTGCAAGGTTTGAAGACTTCTGTCAGTAGAAGTGACTGAGAGGAGCAGGAGGCAACATGCTCACTGTAGGTTTGACAGTTATAAATGTAAAAACCGTCCTGTTCTGAATGGGGAAAAATAAGTCTTTTTTAATTCTTTAAATGTGTATGGAAGGGATATAAAGGTAAGCATACATAAATGTGTAAACCATTTGCTCTCTTCTTCTGTTTTCTTTATCTTCTCCCTTCCTTTTCTTTCCTCCTCTTCATCCCCTCATCCATGTGTGTTCATTTCAATATTTAATTGCCAAGCTTTTCCATAATTCAGTCAGTGCACAGGCCAGGTGTGTGTCCTTGTATTTCTATCTTTGAAAGGACCAATTAGAGTTACGGAGCTTGAGAGGGGAGGTTTGTAATAACAGTTCCTCAGTGAGAGTCCTCACAAGTGTAAAAGGCTGGGTGGCATGCCAGCTGAGGAGGACGCACACAGCAGATAATTACTTTATCCACAGATTTTATTTCAGGTTGTTTTTTTTTTTTATCTGGCCTCCCTCTTTGCTGCTTTTGGTTTTCTGTTAATTTCGCTGCACTCCATTTACATTTTTTCTTCTGTCTTTCTGTCGGCTTCTTTTTTCACTCTCCTTTCCAACTCTGTCTGGATCTCATCTATTTGTTTGGAGCTGGACATTCTCAAAGCGCTCGCTGCAGTGGGAAGAAAGGCGGATCCTGTATGAAATCTTAAGGTTTTACCGAGCAGCTTTGTGTTTTGACAGGTAGGAGGAGCTGTGTTTTGCAGGTTGGTTGGATGGGAGCAACACGGGGAAGAGTTTGCTTTGTTTTGACATCAGTATCTTTTTGCCTTTTGGCTTTTCTTGCAAACAAATATTTAAAAAATGTGAAGTAAAGTGATTTTTTAAGCTTCAAATGTATTGCTTACTATTTCAGAGTTTTGGATCATCAGCAGAAAACCGAAATAGTTTGATATTTTGGTTATTCGCCTTCTTGCTGACAGTCAGATGTGAAGATCGATACACTCTGCTCAATATTAAGCTGCAGAAAAACGCTTAGCTTAGCGGGACCGTTTCTTGGCTGCGAGAGGAAACTTCCAGGAGTCTCTGCTGGTTCTCTGGCAAAATCAATGTGACAGCAAGACTCCAGGAATTTGTTGTTTCACACGTTTTTCTCCGGGGCAAATACAGAAAGTAGTTCTAAGTGGCAACTTTTAGCTCTCTTTTAGGAAAGCAACAAAGTACATTTCCCCAAAATGTCCAACTATTCCTTCAAGTTGGCTAAAATATGCTGGATCCTAATTTGGCACATGTCTTTTTCAGTCCAAAGCAAGACTTTGAAGTCTGGATCTAAGACATGAAGTTGGCTGAATGAGCTACAGTCGCCTCCAAAAGTGAAACTTCATGTTTTTGATATTTAACTTTAAGTGATTGGATTTGTGAAATAAAATCGGCACTATCAGCTTTCATCTCTTCACATGCACACTCATTTTGCAGTGTTCAGTGTGTTGACTGTATCCATTTTCACCTGACAAGCAGGTGTAATCCGCTGCCCAGGTGTTTTCTTTTGAATGAATTGTTCACACGTGAAGGGGCAGGAGGTCTCCAGCCTTCATTTCAGTCTGTCTTTTTATCCGTTTAGATCCAATTGTAGCCAGAAGGCATGTAGAAAGCATGAAGACCAGAGGAGACTGACAGAAAAACAGGCTTAAGAAGAGCAAAAATAAATAAATAAATAAATACAAATAAACAAAAACCAGTCAATAAGAACCAGAGCAGAGGAAATAAATATCTCAAATACAGCAGTGTGGAAAGTTGTGAAGAAAAAAGAGACCAGGGAAAACAACTACAGCTGATGAAAAATCCATACAACTGTGAAGAAGAAGCCCAAAATAACAGTTCAGTGGCATCAATGTCGGTCCATAGGGCATAAATGAGGAAGTTTTAGTACCCACACTTTGCAGAAGGCTGTGACAGCAAGCGATACACTAAAGACTGCCAAATTCACCAAACAGAAAGCAAACTCAAGCCAGGAAGGTTCTTGGCCCAAGGTCTGGAGATTAAAACTGACCTTTAGTAAAACCTAAATTGTGGAAAAAGACAGCAATGACCATCTCTCAAATCAGTCAAGCTCTTTTGTAAAGCATGGAGGTGGTCATGTCATGGATTGGTGATGTAGGGATGTTTCTGGAACTGGTTTAATCATCTTTCAATTCAACTCAGTTTTATTTATATAGTGCCAATTACTGCACCTCAATATAAACACACCATCCCCACAGTGAAGCATGGTGGTGGCAGTATCATGATGTAGGGATGATTCTTAGCAGCAGACTCTGGAAGGCTTGTAAAGGCCGACATACTGTACCTATTCGAAAGTATTCACAGCCTTCCCCTTTTATTGTTTCTTTAACACTGAATTATGGTCAATATAATTTGGCGATTTTGAGAAGAATGTCAAAAATAAAGACTATTTCATGTTAACATGAGAACAGATTTCTGCTGTTCTGCCACAAATTCTCAATCAAATTGTCAGTCAAAAATCTTGGCTCTGACTTGACCGCTCCAGAACATTATCTTGTACAATTTCTGTATTGCTTTGGGTCATTGTCTTGCTGAAAAACAGATCTTCTATTAAGGCACAGTACTCTTTAGTCCTCCAGGATATCCCAATACTTTGCTGTTTTTTTTTAGCCTTTACCTCAGGGGTGCCCAATCCTGGTCGTCGAGACCCCCTATCCAGCATGTTTTAGATGTTACCCTCTTCCAGCACACCTGACTAAATGATCAGGATTGTTATCAGGCTTCTGCAGAGCTTGATGATGAGCTGATCACTGGAATCAGGTGTTTTGGAAGAGGGAAACATCTAAAACATGCTGGATAGGGGGTCTCAAGGACCAGGATTGGGCACCCCTGCTTTACCTTAAGAAGCCTTCCAAGTCCTAATGCCGGCAAGCATCCCCACGTCATGATGCTGCCACCACCGTGCTTCACGTCATGATGTTGCCACCACCATGCTTCTTATCATGATGCTGCCACCACCATGCTTCACGTCATGATGCTGCCACCACCGTGCTTCACATCATGATGCTGCCACCACCATGCTTCACGTCATGATGTTGCCACCACCATGCTTCACATCATGATGCTGCCACCACCATGCTTCATGTCATGATGTTGCCACCACCATGCTTCACATCATGATGCTGCCACCACCATGCTTCACGTCATGATGCTGCCACCACCGTGCTTCACATCATGATGCTGCCACCACCATGCTTCACATCATGATGTTGCCACCACCATGCTTAATGTCAAGATGCTGCCACCACCATGCTTCACAGTAGGTGTTGTGTTTGTGATGATGTGCAGTCTTTGGCATCTGCCAAAAATAGCACCTAGTCTGACAGGCAAAAAGCTCAAATTTGGTGTCATCAGACCAAAGAACTTTCTTCCCCTTGACTTCAGAGTCTCCCATATCCTTTCTGACAAACTCTGGTACAGACTTGATATGAACTTTTTCAACAGCGTCTTTTTCCTTGCCACTATCTCATTTTCTTTGACTGGTTATATGAACAGTCTCTCAACCGCAGTGCTTGTAACTCTTTCAAAAGGAGTCATAGGTGTCTTGGTGGCCTCCCTAAACAGTCTCTTTCTTCCACTGTCACTCAGTTTTTCAAGATGACCTGCTCCAGACAGATTCACACATATTCCCTCTATTTCAAATTGATGGCTTTAACTGTGATATTGAGTAATATTCAGCAATTCGAAATTTTTCTAGTATCTATTCTCTGACTGATGATTTTCAAAAAACCTTTTCACTGAGTTGCTTGGAGTGTTCTTTTTTTTCATAGTGCAGTTATGGCCCAAAGCTCTGATTCACCAGTGACTGGACCTTCCAGCTTCAGGTGTCTTTATACTACAATCACTTGAGACACATTCACTGCACTCAGATAATCTCCATTACACTGTGTGATTTTTTTTTTTTTTTTTAGCACCAACTGGCTGCACTTTTGTGATGCATTAGGTTAGTCATTTTACAGGGGGTGGATTCATGCACACAGTGACTTATTTTGCATTGCATGCTTTTAATTAATTGGCTTTTCAGTCTTTTATTCTTTGTAAATTATTGTCAAAAAAGCCAAATTAAACGTGAAATGATTCAATGCTGTGAAGCAATAAAAGGAAACAACTTCTAAGGGAGGCTGAAAACATTTTATGGGCACTCTGTGTCCTCTCAAGGCACTTCAAATAGTAAGGTGAAGAGAAACACAACAAATCCAAACCCTTGGATTACTTTTGAACAAGCACTTAGCGACAGCGGGAAGAAGTGAACAGACTTCAGAAGTTTTCTGTGGCTACGTACAAAGAAATGTCTTGAGTTTTATTATGTTGTTGAAAGATGGAGGTCCGGCCAATGACCCCAAACTCACTGCCTGTGTAACCAAAGCTTTCTTTATGTGACAAAAAGTGGAAGGTTTTAAAACTGGCTGAGTTTTACCTGAAAATGAAATGGAAGACAGAGACTCTGTGTAACAAACATCAGCTAAAAGCAGCTGCTCTGAAGGCATGAAAGAGCATTTCTGAAGAAAGGTTCAGTTATGTCAGTGGGTCATGGACTAACGCTATTGTTGCACCAAAGAGCAGCGCAGCTAAATGTTAGACTTTACCACTTTTATTCCCTTTTACATTCATCATTTAATTTATTTTGCATATATGAAAAACACTGTAGTAGCTCTTTGTACAACATGGACATGCATGTGTCCTGTTTGATTTTAAATTCAAATGTCTAAAGTGGCAAAAAAAAATCATCTAATTGTTAACAGACTTTTGAGGGTCGCTGTATTTGGAAGAAAATTGTAGAAATTTGAGTGTCTGCCTTTGAATGAGCCTGATAATTTCTGACTGTGTGGTAGAAGCAAAGACTTCAACATTTTTAAATTTACAAGCAGAGTGTGGATCAACTTGACAGAATAAAAGTCTAATGCTGGTCATAAAAACGCACACAAATGCAAATTTGCAAAAAAAAAAAAAAAAAAAAAAGCACCTTCCTTCATGCACTTATTTTCAAGTCATGTCTCTGAGGCAAAGTAATACTGAGATAATATGCAATGTAATACTGACACTTACGGGCTGCAGGGGTGACCTGTTGGCAGAGGAAAAAGAAATCGATACAGAGGCGATGAAAACTACTGGCTGGAATAAAATAGCCATACCATCACTCATAAAATGCTTATAAAAAGGCCTCTGCTTGCCTGAACTGTGCTTAAAACAGAACATGCCACAGCCATTATAAAACCATTTTAAAATGGATAGAATTCATAAATAGAAAATATTCCTTTCTCAGAGCATCTCCAGCTGCAATCTAACATTTCACATTAGGACTCGAGTGATATGTGATGTTTACAGTCAGCGAGGCTAGAAAACATGTTTAGTACAACACTCGCAGAGGGCTGATTGAGATCCCCGCACGCCAAACATAAACGAACGCTCTGGAAAACTGATTTGCTCTTGACGTGTTGAGCGTGCCAAGCAATTACAAACAACATTAAAAATGTAATGAACCATATTCGCTTCTGGGCCAAAAGAGAGCGAGAGAGAGAGAGAAACAGATCTGAAAGATGGAGGAAGAGAAAGAGATATGAAGAAAGATACAGCAGAAGAGAGGACTTGAAGTATAAGGCGGTAGGAGAAGGTGTCTGAAGTGACTCAAAGGGGTGTTGAGAGGTCAGAGAGATGTTATCTTTAAGATTAATTTAAATATTGGGCTTAAAGGATCATTATTGACCTTAGAAATGGCAGGTTTGCATAAAAACGTCTTAGCAAAGGGTCATTTACTGTAAATTTGCTCAGCTTTAATACATGAATATGTCCCACAGAACTACATGATGTTTGCTCTGACCCATGTAGGTTCCTGCTAGTCTTCAGGTTATTTTCTCGCTGGAAAACAGATCTTCTATTAAGGAACAGTTCTCTTGCTGACTGCATTAGGTTGTCCTCCAGGATTTCCTAGTACTTTGCTGCACAGTTTTACCCTCTGTCTTTACAAAGCCTTCCAAGACCTAAGAAGCATCCCCACATCATGATGCTGCCACCACCATGCTTAACATTGGGGATGTTGTGTTTGTGATGATGTGCAGTCTTTGGTGTCTGCCAAACTTGTACTAGGTGAATTTCATCTCTCCCACAGGCCTTCTGGTGAACTCTAGTCAAAATTTATTATGACTTTTTTCAACAGTGGCTTTCTCTTTGCTACTATCACTTAATTTGAATATTGAGCTCATTGACCTTGGAAATGGCGGATTTCAAAAAAAAAAATCGTTGAAGCAAAGGGTCATTTACTGTAATTTTGCTCAGCTGTGATGTATGAATATGTGTCACAGCACTACATAATGTTTGCTTTAACCCTTGTAGGTTCCTTCTAGTCTTCAGGTCATTTTCTTGCTGGAAAACAGAACTTCCATTGAGGCGTAGTTCTCTTGCAGACTGCATCAGGTTGTCCTCCAGGATAACCTTATACTTTGCTGCATTAATTTTACCCTCCACCTTCGCAAGCCTTCCGAGGCCTGCTGCTGAGAAACATCCCCACATCATGATGATGCCACCCCCATGCTTCACATCATGATGCTGCCGCCACCATGCTTCACATAATGATTCTGCCGCCACCATGCTTCACAGTGGAGATGTTGTGTTTGTGATGATGTGCAGTCTTTGGTGTCTGCCAAACATAGTGTCATAGTCTGTTGTCAAAAAGCTCAGATTTGGTTACCCAAAAACCTTCTACTAGGTGACTTTCATGTCTCCCATGTCTTCTAGGGAACTCTAGTCAAAATGCATTATGACTTTCAACAGTGGCTTTCTTTTTGCCACTGTCACTTAATTTAAATATCAAACTTGGAAATGACTGATTTGCAAAAAAACCCCATCTTAGCAAAGGTTCATTTCACTTTAAATGTGCTCAGCTGTAATGCATGAATATGCGCCACAGAGCCACATAATTTTTGACACATGAGGTTCCTGCGAGTCTTCAGGTTTCCCCCAGATATTACAAATCAGTCCTCGGGAAGCTAAAAATAACTGCCGGCAAGGATTAAAGTTGATCAAAATTCCGTTGAAAGTAGCACTAATGTGAAATGAATCATGTGTTTTCCATTCTTCACTAACTCAGAGAAGGCATCCACTTACACAGTTTAATTGCTGTATATTTAACATGCCTTAATTAGCAGATGGAACTGAACTCGCAGCTTGTGTATTTAATTACATATCAAACATATGTAGATGTGAACTATGTGAAGTAATTGTGAAACTGCCTCTACTAATTATATTTTTTGCAAGCTTGGCAGCACTTTATATCTTTACCCACCTTCGATGTGCTCATGTTTGCAGCGAGGGCTGGAAAATTCCTGGATTCCAACCAAAAGTCAATATTCAATAAACTATTCAATAAAAGTCCGACTAAAAGTGTCCATGCAAGCTGTAGCCCAACATCAGATGAAATTTTACAACGAGCAAGAACTAAATAAAATGCTAACCTTCGCTTAAGTAAAAACATGAGGAGATGAAATCCCCGATGGAGAAGAAGAGCGAAGTGAATGGTCTGGTGTCACGTAGGAAATACAAAATGAGGACTGTGCTCGGATGAGAAATGGCAAGAGAGAAAGAGATGTAAGAAAGAAATAGACTTCACAGAGAGGGAAACATCACAGGGAGAGCGAGTGCAACTCAGAGGAAGAGAGCATGTGTCAAGGATCTAGAAGGAGAGAGAGAAGATATTCCCCCCCCCCATCGGATGACACTCAGATCTAATTCAGTCATTTGTCAGCCACATAGGCAGTGCGGCTGGCTAATGGACTGGGAAGGCATGAGAGACACAAGCTCAGGGAATCCCTCCGTTGTTATCTGCAGCAGACATTATCAGACCTACTTACTGAGAGCTGGCTGACAACAGGGCTGACACCAGGAATGGCACTGCAGCCAGAACTGATGGGGGAACATGGCCAGTAATTTGAGAGTTAGAGGGGAATAAAAGATTACTGTAATCTCATAAACGGTTCGTGTGATCTGATAACCAAAAATTGCATTGCCCTTGAATGTGGCGCTTAGCCTGACGACTGCTTCAGTGGAGCTGCTTGAGAGGCAGCAGTCTGTGGCTGCACTAGGCAGCTGCCATGCTGGAAATATTGGATGGATAAAGGTTTATCAAAACAACAAATGCATGCAGTAATAATAAACCATGGGTCCAATCCAGATTTCTTTGTAAAACTAAAGCAGGAAGAAGACAGGAAAATTGAAAAAATTGAAAAAACATCATGACATGGACGACTAAGGAGGCTCAATCTCTGGAAATGTAAATTTTTTTGTCAAATGTGATGAAACAGACATTGTCCTTCTAGCAATTTCAACCTACCAGCAAAAGCATCAAGTCTGGTTTTGTACAAACAGCAACTCCGGGGGCTGAAAATGAAGCCAAAATGAATTAAATGAATTAAATGAAAATCTGCAGTTCCTCAAATGGCCACTTGATACTGGCTCCAAAAGTGACTTAGCCCCCATAGACTCCCATGTTAAAATACTCAACTTTACAGCAGAAATAAACATATTTACAGCCTGGGACAAAAACTGTTTTGGTCTCTATAGCTAATTTTCCCATTCATGACAACTATACAAGGCATGAATTCATATATTAGACCATTTTAAATTGTATTAAGGCTTAAATGTATGCTCAATCACAGGCTGACACTTTGGTTGACAGATGGTTGGCATTAGAGGACAATCTGCTACCCAGAGTTGTTTGCATGGCCCAAAGCTCCATTAATGCTCCATTTTAATTGTTTTTTTTTAGATTAACCAGGAGTTTCAAAGGAGTCAAACACTGCAAAGATGCTGGAAATGCCATATTTGGTTTTAAGGCCACTGTTCAGGAACCCTGTGGGCGACGTCACTCAGAGTGTGTCCATCTTTATGTACAGTCGGTGGCTGTATATGATTAGCAAGGTTAGCTTTTGGCTCGGTTAAAATTTTGATACTTCTAACTTAAGTTTTGCTCATACATAAGAGTGTATACATCGATCAGCCACAACATTATGACCACTGAAGTGAATAACATTGATCATATTGGTACTATGTGCTGTTCTGCTGGAACATCCATGCTGATGAGACTTAGACGCCCAAATAATCATTGTCCCACAACAAGCACACTCCCTCATGCAAATGAAAATCCCAAATGTCACTGGCCTACCCCTGTAGGAAAATGCACCCCACCACATGGAAACAACATCAACCAATCAGGAACATGTTGAGGAACATGACAATGGACCAACATGTTGATTTGACCTCCAAACTTCCTACACCCCATTGTGATCAAGCATCAACAGGATGCAGTGGAACAAGTTTGATTGACAGAGGCCCCACTGCACAAGCCAGAGTACCCAAAGGATCCAGTGCCAAGGTCCTGGTTCCAGACCCCATAGGACACCCTGAGAGGTCCTCTTGTCCATGTCCAATGGTTCAGAGCATTTTGACCAACACAATATTAGGCAGGTGGTCATAATGTTATGCCTGATCGGTGTACTTAGAATGTTTTTCCCATGAAACAATCTCTTCCTGCCTCAATTTACACCCTGGTTGTCTGAATCTGTATTTTCAAGACTGTCATCTGTCCACTGCAACTTCAAGGTGCTTCAGTGCTGAGCCTTGCAGCTGTCTGCTTATTTTGGTCATGATATGTCTTTTAGCATATTAAATACACCATATGGGCATGTAAATGAGGTTAAAAAAAAAACAAAACCTAAACTTAATTTGTCTTTTAAGAAATATTCTCCTATGTGACCAGCCAACACCCAGAGTACAGCTGCTGCCTTTGTTTACTATTCATCATGAAGTAGAGAACACAATTATCTGGAGTATTTCTGATTCATTATTCAAAACTGTTCAATCAAAAACGGAGTAAATAACATCTATTTCAGGAAATATGTTTGAATCGTGGCTAACTTGAAGTGGACTGATGACGAAGATGTAGAGTCTGTAAAGCGCTCCTAAATGGACTCGGATTCTGGGAACTGTTTGATCATAATTTGCAAAGTACAAGAGAGTGGACAATGTAATTGGCCCTCTCTTGACATAAGAGGCTTTTAAGCCATTATACCTCGGTTGCTAAGACCTCTGCAGCATTTCTCCTGTTGCACGACGGTTCCTTAGCTACATGAGGAGCCACTGGTACAACACGCTACATCAATATATCACTGCTGTGCCTGTCATTGGAGCAAAGAACATCTTGTCTATTACTGCTATATGACTCCCGCATCTAGTGGGATTATATAGATGTAGGGAGACGGATGAATGATGTGAATGATGTCCTGGAGTTTAAAATTTCGTTGATGTACTTTCAGAACGTATGTGATGATAGAAATTTACAGACCAAAACAAGGCAAGCTTCCTAATGGACCTTAATCCTTATAGAGCTTTTTTTTCGGTAACAGCATTACTGTAAGTCAGAAATAGGTTATTTGGTGTGACAGAAGCTTATTTCTGATTCTGTATTCAAATTTTTTCCAGTCCCAATTGCAATATCTAATATCAATAGAAAAAAAATGACGACAATTCTTTAAAATAGTCTTAATGGACTCTAACTCTGGGGACTGATCATAATGCAAAGTAGAAGAAAGAGAACACGATAATTGGCCCTCTCCTGACATAAGAGCCTTTTTAAGCCATTATACCTCGGTTGCTAAGGCCTCTCCGGCGCTCTCCTGTTGCATTACTGTTCCTTAGTTACATAAGCAGCAGCTGGTACAAAATCATGCACATACACCACACTGACATATCATTGCTGTTCCTGTAATCTCGTCGAAGAACATCTTTTCTGTTGCTGCCGTATGACTCCTGGAAGGCGTGATTCAAAATTCAGGCTTGTATGATGAATGTAGCATAATGTAAAGCACAGGGTGTGGCTCTCCAGAAACGCCTGGCTCCTATATGTGCTTTTTTTCCTCCCCTTTCCAGGGATGATATCGTCAAATTCAAACACCTCAAGCCGCTTTAAATCACTCCTGAATTCATTTCTGTGAAAAACCCGATGTCTTTTCCCCCCTGTGGCATAGCAGCGAGCATGAAAAGCAGTGCAGAGCGCTGTCACTGTAGGCTGCTGTTCTGAGCGCCGTCGACACAGCGAAGAGCAATGGGAGCTCTGTCTTACACACAACCAAACAGCCGACAGGGAATACCAAAGGCACTTGTGGGTTTATCGTACCCATGACTCAGCTGCTTTTCTCCCCTGTCACTCGTAGACACTCGAAGGGCTACTGATGAACAAAAGGCGAAGTGAATCATGTATAGTAAATGCATACAGAATGGACAAAACATAGGCAAGATAAGGAGAAGATTGAAGCGCTTTTGTGTCATGCAGAAAAGAACTTGACTTGCATTGAGTGTAGATGGTTATAATATAATAAACCTCTTCAATATGTTGAATATATCCTTGACACAGCAACACAAACCCACTCAATCTAGGGGCCAAATGCACCTGATCATGCACCTATGATTGAACCTGTGGTCGCATATATGTTAAGCTGTTATTCCCAAGAAGTCCAAAAAGGGCTCAAAAAATTGTAAAATTGTTGTAAATGGAGACGTCCATTATCTGAATTTAGATCCAGTAACTTTTGTAAAATGGCATGGTATTATTTGGACAAAATCCAGTGGAACATATTTCATGTATGCATACTTTGTTTTCATGGTCTGCTTTTTTTGATTGATAAATTCCAACAATACAGATGTGCAGTAGAACATATAAAAAGTGGCATCATCAACATATTAATAAGATATTCATATCACAACAAATACTAATAGCGATGGGGTCCGCGTAGAACTGCTATGATTATACGCCGATCAGCCGCATCATTATGTCAACTGACAGGTGATGAAATGCACCAAGCAGAGATGGCTCCAAATCTCTTTGTATCCTGAATACAATGACTATAAAGGCTTTCTGTGCTATTCACAACCCACAAGAAGGTGGTTTTAATGTTGTATATGTACAGATTAGCCACAACATTCTGACCACTGACAGGTGAAGTGAATAACATTGATCATATTGGTACTATGTGGTGTTCTGATGGAAAACCTTGGATTTTAACATCCATGTTGATGAGAATTAGACACCCAAATAAACATTGTCCAAGAACAAACACACTCCCTCATGCAAATGGAAATCCCAAATGTCACTGGATGAAAATGCACCCCACCACATGGAAACAACATCAAACAATCAGGAACATGTTGAGGAACATGACAATGACCCAACATGTTGATTTGACCTCCAAACTTCCTACACCCCATTGTGATCAAGCATCAACAGGATGCAGTGGAACAAGTTTGATTGACAGAGGCCCCACTGCAAAAGCCAGAGTACCCAAAGGATCCAGTGCCAAGGTCCTGGTTCCAGACCCCATAGGACACCCTGAGAGGTCCTCTTGTCCATGATTCCCAATGGTTCAGAGCATTTTTGAGCACATAAGGGGGACCAACACAATATTAGGCAGGTGGTCATAATGTTATGCCTGATATGATTATATTATACTTCCTTTGAAAATGCTTTAAAATTAAATATAATATTAGTACTTTATCAAATTTGCTTATTCTAAATGAAGTTTTGTGGCCAGTGTGGCACCCTCTATTGCCTGGTTGTCACTGATCAATAGGTGAAAAAAAGGGGTGGGAACACATAGTTAATCTTTTTCACATTGTCTGCAAAAAAAAAAAGCTCCTCTAAAGACTTCTGTTAAGAGTTTAAGCTTCTAACCTCTGTGCAGCTTTTTCCCATTTTAAGTTAGAAATCCTTGATCGTTTACACCATTAAACTTGAAAAATATCCCAGTAAGTCTTCAGTGTAACAAATGATTGTTTGGATTGGGACGCCTTCACAACAGACTCCAAGTCCAACATCAGTAGAAGAGAACATTGCTGACATCACAAAACAAGCTTGCAATTTTTCAGGAGCAAAATATACCTTAGATTAAATTACTACTAACAAGCACTTTTAAAACTTTCATGCTTTGAAGGTTTTAACTCGTATAGGGATGAATGCTCTAAGTTTTCAACCATTTTTGCAGAAAAAAAATTGAAGGCATTGGGTAAAAATGTCCTCTCTTCTTTCCTCTTTCCTCCAAACTGTGCTGCACTTGAAGCTCTCTTGCAGTCTAGCTGATGTTTTTCCTTCAAACTTTTCTGAGAGGTTTTTAATGTACAGTATCCACAGACCGATTCCTTGAACTACCGTTTGCTGCCAAGATCCTAGAAAAAGCAGCCTCATTACAACTTCTGGGAACTCTCTCGGATAAGTGTATTTTTGTAAGGGGGGTCACACATGAGCACTTACTAAATGCAGATGCTGGAGACTGCTCAGTTATTATTTTATTTTAAAGTGCAGCATTTGGCACAGTGGGTCATGGTTTCCTCATAAACAGACTCCAGCATTAGGTTCGTATCTCTAATACAGCAATAAAGTGGCTTGAAGCATATTTGTCAGAGGTTGAGTTTTTTGTTTCAGTGGGTGTCTTGTCTTTGGCCCCAATGGCACCCAAGATTCACCTTCAAAGCTAATCTTTTTTTTCTTAACTATGCACGCTATCCACCAACAGTGTTGTTTTTCATTGCTATGCAGACGATACCCACCTATATCTCCACATAAAGCCCAGTAACATCCTTGTTTTTACTGTGGTTAACTGTTTAGTGAAGCGATGAACTGCGGTTCTGACTAAACTGAGATCCCCACTTTAGGTCTAGGAAGCAAATCAAGACGTATTTCAGCAACAGGTAATAGCTGATTGTGTGTATGGACACTGTTTGTGTCCAGGCGACATTTCCCTACCTCACGAGTGATGACAGTGGCCTGAACGCACAGTTAAACATCTGAGTAGTTCACATTTACTTGTGGGACTTGGACAGCTTTAAAGTTGCAGGTCCAGTTCTGTTTTTAAGGTAACATACTGTATATGCTATACTGTAAATAAGGCTCTTTGCTGCTGCGTTTGCACTTCTGGTTGGATGCTAAACTTCATTTCATTATCTCAGTACCTGTGTCTAATCTTATCTAATCTAAAGTTCCTCTCTGGTCATTGATTAAACCCTTAAAAACACATTTTTGTGTGACAGAGTTGCATATTTAGTTTTATTTCCATGAATGCAATCGTGTCCTGCTTTATAATGGTTTAGATTTAACTCTTCATCATTGCTTCCCTTAGCATGTGTGGATCTATGATCTGCCTCTTTCTTCTGCCACTTGGTGCAGCTCAAGCACACCAGCTCACCTGCGACTCTGCTTGAACACTGTAAAAACCACACTGTGCTACACAGTTGAAACGCTGAAGTAAACCAGCCATGCATGTTAAACTGGAAACTGATTCTAAAGGAGAATAATAGGACAGAATGAGATGGTGTACTCCACACTCCAAAAATGGCTACATTCCCTGAACACTTATGAGGACTCAGCCTTGATGTATTCAGTTTTGTCACATTGCAGTATGTCAAATTCATGTACATTCCCACCTCTACATGAATTTGACAATATGTTAACGTCCTACTGCGAATTTTGTATTGTGCAAATTGTGCTTCTGTCCAGGATCATTTAGTCACAAATATAATGTAAGAGCAGTGAAACCATGATGCAACACAACCTCTGACAGGGATAAATAGTGCTGTTGTATAAGCACAACTGACAAGTGATTTTAATTGCTGTAAACAGAATAATGACTGAAAATGACTCTTGGCAGATGCAACGTGAAGTGGTATTGACCAGAACAAACTCAAACATGCTCAATAATTTTAACTTCAAGGCCAGAAGGAGGCTTCTCCTGTTGTTCTCCACTGGTGGCCAAACAGTGCTGATTTGTTCAGTTTACTGTGTGCAACAGTTCACTTTCCTCCAGTGTCATTCTCAGATGTATACTAATTCAGTTCTCCTTCTAAGCCTGTAGTTATTGCCTCCATTCTAGTTCAAGTTCAGCCTTGTTTAGCTGCAGAATCGGATCTTTTATGCTGCAGTGTATATGCTCCATGGAGGTTTTATTTCACAACGAAGGGGCAAATCAAGGCTCGAACACTTCACACTGTCAATCTACACTGTAACTATTGCTAAAGAGAGAGAAGAAAACGATGCAAACGGATACAAGTGAATAGCCTGAATGCAGTTTCAGTTCACCTTGCCGATCTGTCCTTGAACAAAAAGCTAAATGCTCAGTAGATACATGAGTGCATTTCTCGTTACATTACAGGGATCAATAAAAGAGATAAAATACATCATGACAGTGTTGATTCTATTCGGCATCTTACTCGTCTTTAGAGAAGTAAAAAATATGTGCACCTGGATCTGCAGCAGGAGGCGAAACATCTGTCCCGGTGGTTTTTACAGCACGTCCGCTGGGGACGCTGTGCAGCACATCTGGAGCGGCCGACCACTGCCAAGGAGCTTCAAAGAACCTGGCATCCTTTGATGCTCCATCGCATTGTCTGCACCGGCCAAGAAACGTCCCGGTTTTGGCATCAGGTGCGGCGCCAGACATGCCAGAGAAGTCATTCACAGCTGGGAGCATGTTGAGAAGAGGTTCCAGAAGCAAGAGGGGTTGCAGTTTTGAGTGTAAGCCGAGATTCTTACATGTATTCACAGCTGTGATCATGGACAGTAAGGTAAAAGAAGACATAAGGTGGAGCACCATCTTCACATACTAAGTGCAATTTAAGTCTTTTTGGACGAGCTGATTGAAAAAAACAAGTATATCAATCATTTTAAAACTGGTAAATGAAGTTTTTCAACTAACCCATGTGTAGTAGTTTTCATCTGATGAATGACTTGGTTTCCAATTAGTCTCACATCATCCCAGAATAATTTCACGCAGCTACTTTTACTGACAGTTGTGTGCGTTTAGATAAATGACATTTGTGAAACAGGTGTAAACTTTTCTTGGAGTTCTAAATTAACGCAAAGCACAGAAGTTTTTCTGTTCAACACAACTCATCTTGTTAGTCTGAAATAAAAATGTCTTCGTTTTACTGATGGTATACCTCCTGCTTGGGAACTAATGTGCTCATTTTATTCAGATTCTGCAATTTGTCTTTAATTTACCTCAAATTGCTCCTGTTGATGTTAAATCTTCTAATGTGTCTGCCTTCTTATCACGCCTACGCACATGGACGACAGAAAATTAGCTTTTGAATATCTCTTATGCAATAACAATATGCACAGTGTGTTGCAGAAACAATAAAAAGCTATTTAAAAAAGGGAATTGACTGTTTTTTGAACAGCGCCCTCTGTGGACGTAAATGTTAACGCACCACATGCTGGCAGATACTTTCCTACATTTCCCAGCATTCTCTTCTCGTGGGCTCTTGAAAGATGTCATCAACAGGTGACCTGACCTGAAAGCATGGTTTGGAAGAAAGAGTCTGATGGATGTAACCTTGAATAAAAGAGCTGTAGAAGTTATTTTAGAGGACCTGGACATGAAAACATGCAAATCCACTAACCAGCCAAGACACCTGACAGTAGATACAAGAGGAGGAAGAACACCTGACTGAGAGTCTCCACAATGGAACTAAAAGTAGGAAGCAACAGAAGCATCTTCAGCCAAGGTACAGCGCCTCAGCTTATTGTTTTACTGTTGTGACATTGAGTTGTTTGTGAAAGCTTAAAAGGGGAGTTTGTGATTGTGGAGAAAGATTATTGATGCATTTAGGATCAGTGCTGCTTAACTTGGATCAATGTGCTGCCAAAGGATATTTTCATAATGTCTGTGAGAAGATATTCACTGACTTTTCCAAAAGCTAATTGGATTAGACTTTACCTTAAATAGGGGCACAACTAGACTTCCAAATGGAACAGTCTCATTCACAGCATTATCTAGGCAGCTCTATTTCCCATTAACCACTTGTCAAACGTTAGACTTGAAGTTAAATAACCCTATCAGTAATTTGAGACATGCACTCATCAGCTTCCTTGAATCTGAAAAATGACTTCTGCAGTGTTTAAAGCTGAACACATTCATTTGAAGAGTAGCTTTAGTAAGAAAGCAAGAGCTTCCTTACTTCCTTTAATTCGCTTTGAAAAGCCTCTTCAGTTCAGTTCAGTTTTATTTATACACCAAAATGTAACAGAAGTCCTCTCAGGGCACTTCACATGATAAAGTGAAGGCCTTACAATATTAAATTATAGAGAGAAATCAAATAAATCCCTTTTAGCAAGCAGTTTGGCAACAGTTGGAAGAAAAAAAATCAGTTTTAGGTGTTAAAAAAAACCTCCGGCAGAACCAGGTTCAGGGAGGGTGGTTATCTGCCTCGACACGTCGGGGTGAGGGGAAAAAATGTGTAATTTCTGACATAATAGCATGTAGTAAAATTTACAGGAACTACGAAACAAAGCATAAACCAAGCAAAACACAGATACCGCCACGTGACTCCAAACACCACTAAAGCAGAAATGAGAGAGCAACAGTTAGCATTCTTTGTACTTTTCTGGTCAGTCAAATCGATTTTTATCCCTATTTTTTGTTAATATGCCAGGTTATTGTCACATTTACAACAACAATTGGAAGAAAAAAAAATCTGATTTAGGTGTTTAAAAAAAACTCCGGCAGAACCAGGTTCAGGGAGGGTGGTTATCTGCCTCGACAGGTCGGGGTGAGGGGAAATGGAAAAGTCTTGAAGTTTGTTCTTGAATTTACCTGAATATGTGTATACTGGCATGACTACATTTTGATTTTGAACCGCAAAATGAGTTGATTATTGATTGTAAGTCAGAGTGTGAGAGTGTGAAAAGACTTTAAAGAGCTATAAGACTTACACTGATGTAGCTATGAGGCAACATGAAATGCCTGCGACTTCAGAAATGTAGAATGAGTTCTAGGTAGCAGCTGCTGTTTTTGTCAATCATCTCTGTGGTTCTTTTTATGCTCTACAGCAGCGGCGGTGTATGATGGGCTGCTCTCATTTTGTTACGGTCAAGTGAATCTTTGAGAAGAGCATAATAATCTATTTTCCAGCTCTCTTATTCCTTTGTGAGTGTGTATGTGTGTGGTTATGTACTGTTATGGATCGCACTGGCAGGTATTCTGTGAACCCCAGAGGAGCTCTGCCGCAGAGTGTTTCAGATGAATCACCTGGTAGGTGGCAGGGGGTTATTACAGAGAGAAAAACACTGAGATATAAAAAATCTAAAAGAGATAAAGAAGATTGATGCCTCTCCGGCGGGCACACGTGTTAAAACATGCCAATGACTCTATCACCTTTAGGTCCTCTCTCTTTTCTAGCTCTCCTCGCTCCACGTCTCCCAGTTTCTTGGTCGCCCCACTGCTTCTTCACTTCTTCTCGTCACCCCTGGCATCTACGCTAATAAATCCCATTTAAGCTCTCGTTGCGACCCCTCAATCATCGCCCGCGACCAGCTTAAAATAACACTGTGGGAACAGAGAGAATAGGGCTAGTGAGCAGAAGCCCCCATGCCGATGTTATTAATTGTTGAAGAGATGAATATCCCATTACAGTCCGACTAAGGAATGGAGATGGAGCGGGGGTTATACCGTGATTAATGCTAAGTTCATGCAATGCATGATTAATTCTGAAGTGCGAGTGGGTGTTTAATCAAGGCCGCATGCGATATGATCAATTATAGGGTGAAGAAAGAGAGCCGGGTGATTAGACTACCTTTCAGAGTGTGGAACATATGTCACCAGAGGTTTAGTGGGTTCAGTCGTAACGCAGGATTACACTGGTGGCAAAAATGAGGAATATAACCATGGAGGCTGGATTACACAGTTGCTTTGAAAAGATGTGAGGGTATTATATATATATTGGGCTCATCCAAGTGTGAGCTGAATGTGTTCACTACTTTCCAACAGGGAGAGCCGCATGAGTGTGTTCGACACAAATGGCTATAGTATGAAGCCACATTCGGTATGGAGTGTGCCACCTCACCGGCTTTGGGCTTTTTTTTTCATTTTGATGCCAGATTTTTCACACTAAAATGTGGATTTTATTTTAGGCATAGGGAAAAGGAAGGTTGCCTGATGGTGTTTCTTCACTGCTACCTGGATTTAAACATACCTGTCAAAGCCTGTGTTTTTCGCCAGAATTCTACCCTGTATTTCTCCTGTTTAAATAATGTCCTGTCAATCTCACGTATTTTTAACCTCCCTTAAAATAAGAAAAGGTTGGCGATATATCCCTTACGCTTAACCACGGGGCCTGTTTCATATCTTTTATTCATTGCCTTTGAGTAAAGAAAGAGGCAGTTTATAATATAAATGTAATATGTGGAGGGCCTCGCAGATTACACAAGAAACACCTCATGCCAGAGCCAGTGTCAATTTTTGGCAGATTTAATGAGAGGATGTAGCATCATTTGAGTGAACTGCAGAACCAGCTGTTGGATAAACTTGTATTGTCTCCTTCGAATCTGAAAATAATGCTGTTAGGTTGATGTACTAGCTTGCAGTGCATCTGTCTTAAGTCTGCATGTCTTGCTAACCTATCTGGCCAGTGGATCTCTTGCTTGCCTGCAGCCACTTCCAGCACACTGTTCTGTATGACAAAAGTGAAATACAACAATTTATTATGTTTCATAAACGCCAACAGGCATCCTGTACTGATAATACATGGGTGTGATAACACTCCTCATCGGCGCACATCATTTTTAAACAAGTTTTTCTAGCTTCTCAGTCAAGGTGTAGTTAAAAACTTGGATTAATGCAAGATGGAAAGCAGGATTCTCTGGTGTTGTCAGACTATTCTACAGCCCAGATTGGTCTGGCTACACCTTATAATCAACAAAAATATGAAACTGCAACTTAAGTTTATAAACAGTTGTTAACTTTAAAACTTGTGTTGATAGTTGTGATAATTAAGTACATAAAACTTAAAATTCCTTCTAAAACAAATGTGGAAAAACGAGTTTAAACAATTAAATTTCTACGAGTAATCAACTTAAAAGCTTTTGTTTGGACAACCAATTATTCAGTAGGCGGCAATTAAAAATACCACTGGTTAAAGCGGAAAGACAATTTGTTGGTTGAACTTCATTACGAAGAGGTCACCGCAATTTAAAAAGACTGATGCATTTTTTTGTTTTTGCCAAAACAATTATTTTTTACAGTGTTTGGAGGGAAAAAGCACCTTCACTTCATAGTATTTCTACAAACAGATCAAAATTGTATTGGGTGGATGCAGCAAAATAGTGATGGGGGGAATTGTGTCGGTTGTGTAGACGGAAGCGAGGACTGTCATTAAAATGGTTAATTCACCAAACAAACAACTAGCACGATCCAAATCTTTGATGAAACTTGACATTTTCAGCTAGTAGGTTGGTGCTTGGAAGTATTTGTTCTTGTTTCCCATGGTGACGTGGATGTTGAAAACAGTAACGCAGAGAGAGTGGAATATGAAGAGGAAGGCAGACTTATACCCACAGTCTACATTTGCTAAGTCAGACTAATTAATAATAGGCTGAGAGATGAAGCAAGCTGTTCTAAAGAATGATTGTAGGATTGTCCGGTGGGGAATTGGTGAATTTTTGGAGTTTTCATTAGCTAATGGATCGGGTAGAAGGAGTAGGATTTTGCTTAGTAGTTGAGGACTAGTGCTAGAACTAGTTTACCCAGTTCTTGTTATTGTGGTATTTCAAGACCACATGTGGTAAAAATCGTTTCTTTTTTCTTCTGTATTGCAGTTGTTAGAAACTTGGAGGTGTAAAATCAAAGCTCTTAAAATCTCAAACTACCCCCACAACGAGTTAGCCTTCCAGTTTTACAAGTGAGCAAGAGTTGACCTTGGTGCTACTATCTCTTAACTAACCAATCATTGTCCACTCCTGGCTGTCAATCACAGATGCAGGCAGGGTTTTCTTCCTGAAGGGGGCGTGACCAACTCGATTGTTTTCGGAGTATGAAAGCCCATTTTAAAAAGCTCTATATGGTATACAGTCAAGTGAAAAATCCTTGCAGTATTTTTAGATTTAGAAAGTGAAAGATGCACTATGGGGACCACATACGACCTTGAAAGCAAGTGGTTATGTTGCCTTGTCCAAAAGTTTGAGGCATGCGGACAGTGCTAGAGGTGGCAGGACAACCTAAGGTGGTGTACCGGAAAATTTCCCTTATTTTCAAACCCCAGTGTTGACAGGTATGGATTTAACCTAAAGGAAAACCTCCACACTAGCTCACTTTCTCGCATGAGGAGTCTGGCACCACTTCAGGTAAAGATAATGAAGCTGCAGCCAGTTTGCTTATCATAAACCTTACAAGTCAGCCTGTCTCTGGCCAAATGTAGAAAGAAACCTACCTCACAGGACCTTTAAATTGACTGGTCATCACGTTGCATCATTTTTTTGTTTCATCTGCACAAAGACTAACGTGTGGAAATGAGTATTTTCCGGAGGTGTGGTGATGCTGCCGGACGATTTCTTGGCAGAAGCTACGGCTGCAGAGCGTTCCCAGCCAAGACATTATTTTGTGATTCCTTTATTTGTGTTTTGTACGTTGCACAGATTGACATGACAGACGGCTCCGCAGCCTCATGTCCCAGACTCCTGAGTCAGAATTTTTACAACAACATGATGTGTTTAACTGAAAGACCCAGACAACTCTGTTTACCAGCTGCCTGCACTCGACATCCACGAGCCGCTGTACCTGCTGTCTCAATTAACACAAGATCATTTCTCTTTTTTTTTGAGTATAAATAAATACAGATGTTTGTCTGCTGCGACAAGCTCTGTTTGGCCCAATGTTAATACTACAGATACCAGCATAACAGAACAGAGAGAGCTCTTTTGCGAGCTCAAACTTTAATTAACTGGAGCTGATTAAATGTGCACGCAACTGTTTTTATTTAAGCCAATTAGTATTATTATTTCAACAGGAAAATAACAGTCTGAAGTCGTGATTTGGGGGATGCACCATTTCTAGATCTCCAAGGAACAAAAGATGAAAAATACATCTATCTGTTTTAGTATATATTAATCTCATCCCACCTTGTGCCAAAGCAAGAGAAGATAAAACTTTATTAATCCCAAAGAAAGTTCTTGTGCCAGACATTGCTCAGAAAAACAAATGACACAACGTAAGAAATGCAGCGCCTAAAAAGTAGGAAGCAATAAAATACAAATACGATACATCGCTGAAATAAAATAAGTGAGCAAAAATAAGACTAGAATAGAAAAGTAAAACATGATGCTGGCAATATGCTGAAGTAATGGGTGACATCGCGCATGATAATGAAATATTGCATCTGAAAAATGAAATGAAAAAAATGAAATATTGCACATTACATCAACAAGGTTGACATGAAGGTAAATACTGCACGTTTGCAAAATGTTACAAGTACTTCCAATAATATTGATAATGATAACTTTATTTATATAGTGCCTTTTAAAAACAGTGTTTACTTTAAAGATAAGGCAAAAGAGAAAAGAAGGATACTCAGGAAAAACAGTGAACAACAGAAGGCCGGTCAGTCCAAACATGACAAAAGATTTTCAAAATAAATCAGTACAATGACACCAAATAAAATAATAAAATGCCACATCTAAGTAAGTGGAATAAAATAGAGGGTAAAACCGTAAACATAAAATAAATACATAAATTGAACAAAGAGTGAACAATTGAAGGGTAAATAATAATATGAAGTTTAAAAAAACTATTAGACGACAAAAATAATGATGAGAACAAAGTAAAAAGAAAAATAGAAAATGAAAAGTTACAGAAAAGTTATTTTTTGCATCTTATTGAGACATTTTATAAATTTAAATTACTTTTTTACATTTTGGGATTTCAAATATTCAACAAAGGCTTGGTTCTTGTTATTATTCAGTAATATTTTTATTAATTTGTCAGCCTTTTTAAAAATCTTTTTTCCAGTCCTTTTTTTAAAAATATACATTTTTATTTAATTTTAATTTTTTACATTTTGAGGGGATTTTATTGAAACTTTATTTAAAAATATATGTTTTTCTTTATTATGTAGGAGATTTTATATGATCTGAGGGGCAACATGTTTTAGATTTGGTGGATTTTTGTGTCCTACCATACCTTAATATCCAAAACCACAAGAAGGCAGCTCTGTAAGGCCGCTGGAGGTACAGCAGGATTTCTCTGTCCAGGTCAGAGTATTTCTGTGTTTCCAGTACTCCAGTCTAACCATCAGCTTTCGATGGCCTGGCACACCGGCAGAACCACTCGTGAAAACGGTGCCCTTAATCTGGCCTCTGTAAATGGTCGCGTTGTGCCGTGCCAGCCTCCATAAGAGAGCCGCGGAGATGGAGCACCGCAGCCCAGAGCAGCACATCATAATTCAGGAGAATAATTGGGGCATTTAAACCAAACCTGGGACTCATCCATGCCAGACAGATACAGGTCAGAGAGGCCCGTCCGCCTGGGAGGACGGAAGGGATGGATGGACCGAGAGGGGAGGAGGACGGTATGACAAGTGGAAAGATGGATGGCGGGAGGTGGACAGATGGGGGAAGAGAGGATAGAAAAATAAATAGAAAAAGTCAGGGTTGGCAGAGAATACAAAAGCGGAGGTAGAAACACAGAATGAATGAAGGGGAAGAAAGAAAGAGGCGAGCGGCAGCAGAGGGAAAATGAGAAGGAGCAAGGACTAACCAGGAAGTCAATAACAATTATTTCCCTGCTTCATGAGGCGTAACGTAATCTCTGGTGTTCTCCTCTCCACAACTTTCCTAACAAGTTGGTAACAGCTGATGCAGAATGTAAATAAAGTAGAAGTGAGTTCTTTAATTTGGCATAAAGGACAGTATGCAAAGTAAGTAGCCCGAGCAGTGATTGATGCCCGGATTCGACCTCTGAGGCAAGCATCACAGAGCGGCGTGATTGAAAAGGTTTTAAGATGTAATACTCCATCATTAAGACCAGATATCATGTGAGAGAATATGAAAATTGATTAACCTGTGAGTGGAAGCTGGGCCAATCAGGAAACTAAATAGATGTTAAGATACAATATAAAAGGTTGGGCATCCACATAGTAATGACACTTCTTTCTGACAGACTTTCACTGCTTTACTGTTTAGGAAAGCCCTAAAACTCTAAAAACAAGACCAAGCAACACAAAGGAGACACAAAACAACAAAAACCAGACATGAAACAACACAAATGGGACATAGCAGGACTCGAATGAGACACGATGTGGCAAAAAAAAAAATTGTTACAAAACAATACAATCGAGAAAAAACAACATAGATTAGACACAAAACAATATAAACGAGAAAAAACAACACAAACGAGACACAAAACAACAAGAACCAGACACAAAACAACACAAACGAGACACAATATGACAAAAATGAGACGCAAACAACAAAAACAGAAAAAACTAGGACACAAAACAATACAAACAAGACACAAAAAACAAGAACCAGTCACAAAGCGACAAACGGCAGACAGGAAACAACAAAAATGTAACACATCGTGACAAAAACTAGACATAAAACATCAAAACTTGACACAAAACAACCAAAAAAATGGTGACAAAACAAAAAAAGAGACACGAAACAATGTAAACGAGAAAGAAACAACACAAACAAGACCCAGAGGAAATAAAACCAGACACAAAACAACACAAATGACACACAAAACAACACAAGTAAGACTCTAAAAACAAAAACTTGACACAAAACAACAGAAGTGAGACACAATATGACACAAACAAGACACAAAACAACAACCACCAGACATGACACAAACCAAAAGGGACACAAAACAACACAAGTGAGACACCAAAAACAAGAACTTGACACAAAACAACACAAATTTGACACAAACGACACAACTGGGACACAAAAACCAGACACCAAATAACAAACACCAGACACGACACAACAGAAATGGGACACAAAATGACTAAAACTCGACACAAAACGACCAAAAAACATCTACAAAACAACAAAAATAAGACACAAAACAATATAAATGAGAAAAAAACACAAATGAGATCCAAACCGAGATACACGAACGAGACACGAAACAACACAAACGGGACACCGAATGACAAAAACGAGACGCAAAACAACAAAAACCCATCAGCAAGCAACAAAATAAAAGGTGAATTACCAAATTAGATGGATGTTAAATGACATATTCACCAAAACACAGTATAGCCCTGTTCTTCCAGGATGTAATATTTCTATATCTCCACACATAAAAGAAGAAAAGCAGATATCTCAGCCATTGAAACGATAAAAAATGTTCATTTTAAAGATATAGAAATGTTTTAACATAAGTTTTGTTAACTAGGGTTTCATTTATTTGAGCATAATAGACATTTTGGATCCTGAAATAGTCAGAAATACCAGGAAAATGCATAAATTCTCATTACTTCTGCTATACGCTGAATGATTGTGGTGCATTCTGAGCCACAAACTAAATGTTCCTTTTAATTGCTGCACGGAAAAATATGAAAAGACTGAACACACAGGTGAACATGAAGATATGAGCAGCTTATCAGGTTACTGCTGCTAGTGATGGGAGCGGCTTGTTGTTCTCAGCCTGAAAGTAGAAAAGAATCTGCCTCGCTAATGAGGCTAAATGAGGGATACACAATGACATGTTGTTTTTAGCTTGTTAATTACAGTTCACCGTTAGTGTAGCGAGCTCGTGCGGCGCTGTAAAAGTTGCCAGCTGAGGGCATCACTTTTTTTGAAAGTTTGTTTGTGCTTGTGCTGTCGCCCTTATGGCAACGGTGACTGTCAATTCAATCCCAGTGCCAGATATTTCCAGGTTAACTGTCTGACGCCCAGGGGTGGGTTTCTTTATTGACAAAAAAATGAAACAAACCTTTAATCAACATGCACATCTTTATTTTCCCACTAGGTTTCACAAATACTGGAAAAATGTTAAATAGGGGCTCTGATTTGATTTATTTCTATACTTGTCTCCTATCCCCTCTGTGTAAACACTGCCTGCAGTTCAACCGAGTTTAGAATTTTTGTCACCTAACAGTTGGTCACAGTTGAGTCACTAGAGGCTTCACATTTGCACAAAAAAAGCGCAGAATTTTTTGTTTTTTACAGAATCTAGGTAGAGCAAACAGTATATTTATTGAGTATTTTTAAACGAGACATGTAGAATTAAGCGATTTTGATGAAAAAATGACCATTTTAATCTCCGATTTGGTCATTTGTTTTCAATGGAAGAGCATGAGTAGTTCAAGGACCATCAGAAAGTTAAAACACTGATAAATGGTGTAATTTTAGCACCTAATTTTAAAGACAACCTGCCTTTTAAAACCATGGTTTGACATTTAAAGGGTGGTGCCTCACAATGACATCTTATTGTGAAACCACCCGTCCTGTTGCCTCTAAAATAATGCTTAGTTTAATTAAGTTAAGAGCCTCATCGTTTTAAAATCTGGCATCTCGTTTTCTACTGTATACACCCAGCAGATGCATCACTAGCTGCTGCATACAACCTTGCCCCTCTTTGTGTTTTGGGTTGTAGCTAAATCATGTACATAATCCAGGAAGGCCGACCAAAATGTTGTTTTTTTGACTTCTGGCTCAGCTGCAGTTCGAGTACTAGAGGGAGAAAAGGCAGGCACTTAGCTCAACATATTGTAAGCATGACCTTGTTTCGCTGCTACTCCGCGGCGATGAAACTTGTGATGTTCAGCATGTTGGCGGAATCAATCACTCCCAGCATCCACCACCGGCATCCTGCCCTCGTTGTGTATCCTCTGTATTATTCAGGCGGTGAGACGGCAGAGCCTGTAGCCGACAACGAGAATTTGCAGAAGACAGGAAACAAAAAAAAACAAAAAAACAAGCCCTCGCGCGGGGATTCTTACATGGGTTTGAGAGACGGCTGCCTTATGGACTGTGCCGTGGCGGTCCCAGACCACAAAGCACGGCCATCTGGCAAGTAAGGCAGGCTAAGGCAAACAGTCGCTTTCCGAGTCGGTTTAAATCCCCCACCCCCTCGATTTTAGTCGCCCAGCATCCCTACATACCCTACGATGTTCACCATTCTCCGCAGCCTTTACTCTCCAAAAAAGCTTCACATTGAACACCAATAAAACAGTCCTTTCGTAAGAGTTGTCAGACTGTACTCCCAGCATGCTCATCCCACTGAGGTATTTCCACCTACCTGCCTTTATCCGCCAAAGCGTCATTCGTCAAAGCAGTTTGAGTCTCGTGAAGCGAACGCGAAGCAACACATTGGAAATAATGATGCATTTTAATCAAGATGATGTCAGAAATGATTAGGCCGCACTGAACCCCAGTTATCCTTTCGCCTTCATTATGCCACCCTTCGGCCCGTCATTGTGCGGGTTCCTCTCAAAAGGAAGGTAATTTAGTTCAAAGGGAAACACAAAAGGGGCTCAACAGAAAGGAAGTCATCTCCACTTTGAGCGTCGCTCAGCCGCTTCAATCATTCTCCCGCAACTTCCGGAGGAGAATTAAAAACTTACTGCGGCGTAATTTGCCTTTTGGAGGAAATTTAGGGCGGAATCGTCAGGGGCTGGAGTCGTTTTTGGAGTCGCACCGCAGCAGGAAGACGCAGAGTGAGGAAATCAAACTAAATAAAAAGCAATCTCCACAGCAGAGCCACTACGGTCACCTCTCTGATCAGTGGATTAAAAAACCTTATTTAATATGAGACACCATCACTTGGAGCACAGAGTAATAATAAAATGCAAGCAAAGGAAGGAGACAGGTAATTAGGCTGGTTCTCATTCTGGTAAATAAATCCAGCATCCTCCTAATAAGACATGAGCTCTACGAAAGACATGTAGTGTCTCTTATATAATAATAGTATGCTATTCTCACCATACAATTTCTAATTACCTTCAACATCACGGAACATGCGTAACATTGGGTTCCTACTGCTGTATGACTCCGACATAAGCATGATTAAGCACTGATCCACTATAATAAATAGACCAGCGTGCTTTCTATTCTTGCTGTCACCTTCGAAACTTGGCAGTTTGATATTGTCGCACTGTTGAAGAAAAAAATAAACTGTTAAAAGAACAGTAATAATCTGCCAGCTTGGGGCGGAAAATACTGCAAACTAACAGACAATAAACATCTCATAAAGCACAGTAATTTTCAGAATTAAAATAAGTTTTGTAGCCTTAATTATACAGGAGATAATGTGTATTTTTTTTTTTAGCTTTTTAATGTTTAATGAAAGATATGATGATGATGATGATGATGATGATAATAATGAGATTGATGAATATAATAATAAATAATAGGTATGTAATGAAAAAAACTGCAGTTTGCTGAATTACCAATATTACATAATATACACTGATTAAAAAAAATACGTTAATTCAATAATTTTGTTGTAAAAACTTTTCCATTTTTTAAAATTTATTACTGCTGATTACAGCTGTATATTTACAAATCCCTTTCTGATTCTACAACATGTCTCTTATTTAACAAACAAGTCAACGTAAAATTACAGAACCGTCACATCTTGTTCAGTGTCAATAAATGTGTCTAATACTATGAGGTATTGATCAACTATCCAAAAGATGCTGCCATCCCTGGAACTGCAGTGTAGCTAAAAATGTGTTCAGGACTGCACAAAAAGTACAAAATATACTTGTGTTTATGTGACAGTTGATTCAAAACAGTTACCTCTGATCAGTCTTCTTCTATTTTAATTGTCATATCCTAATGCTGTCCTTGCACTTATCTTGAACCTTCTGTCTTAAGCTGCCTTTGGATCATCATCATCATAGAACTTATTTTGAGCTGAATTAAGAAAATGCATTAAGGTTAAAAGCTCTGTCTGAAAACGTGCACTCCATGGCCTTCTGGTCTGATAATTGAAGCCTCAATGTGCAGTGAAAAGGTCAGGACCTCGTTGTTTTCTCATATATCGCCTCGAGACGAGTCGCGAAGCCATCCATTTGTGTGTGATTACTCCATCCGGACCCTTATCATTTTTAGTGACCTTTTCTGTCAGAACGTTGAGTGATTATTGGGGCAGTTACGGGTTATTTCCTGCATTTACCAAAGCAGATTACCCGTAGAATGTAATTACGGCGATGTATATGGCAGGGTTAGGGTTAATGGTTTATGTAGGTATGACTGTGCGTGTGGTGCTCCGTCTATCACGTGGACATGGGTGGTTAACGGTGAGTGACAGTGGTTCTGTTCAGCAGACAGTCTGGAGTGTTTTCCCTGAGGCCTGACCTTTGGCACTGGCTTATCAGTAACCATTATCAGCAATTACACAACACAGTGTCAGCTGTTGCCAGCACAAGAAGCTTTTTTTTTCTTTTAGAGGGCCTAACAAGACTTCCGGCTACATTTAGATTGCCCTTGAGCAAGATACTGAACCTGAACAATGGACTAACGGTAAAAAGGTCTTTTAGGTGCATCGCTGAATGAGAGAGATTCACTTTTGTTAGTTTTTAAAGGATAATGTTAGCAAAGGTGCAATAACAGACTAATACTAAACCAACAAAGAATTATCAGATAAAACAGGCCTAGAAATACTTCTCTAAATTGATTGCCAATATCCTAGTTAGAGAGGAAGGCTTTAGAAGAGCTGGTTTAACTCCTAAATGGTCACAGGGAGGCGATGCAAAAACATGCCAACATGGGGTTGATTTGGTTCAAATAAGCTGATTTAGGTTTAAATCTGGGTAACACTGGTGAAAGATCTATTCATCCATTCTTCCAGTAGCTGTAGTCGTTTTATCCTGTAGAGAGTTGCAGTGCTTAAAGCCCATCTCTCTTGGTAAAGAGGTGAGGTACACCTTGGACAGGTCACGAGTCCATCACAGAGCTAACACAAAGAGACAGACAACCCCGTCACGCTCGGACTCGTACTTACAGCCAATTTAGAATCACCAATTAACCCTCTGAACTTGAAAACCCATCGGCGCATTTGGAAAGCACACCGTCTTGAAAAAACCTTTTATCAGAGCCAGAAACTGTAAAAACAAAAAGAATAATTGGTTATTCCACCTTCTGATGATCCCTGAACTACTAATCTGTAGTCTTATTTATGTCTCATGTGTTACATTTTAAAAAATCGCTAAAAGTAAACCTTTTGATCTAACATAATTCTGTAAAAAACAAAAAATTCTGTTGTCCTTTCCATAACCACAAAGCCATTATTTACTCAGCATCAATACATAGTTACATCGCAAAAATTCAAGGATTCCTCAGCATAACTGCAGGCTGTTGACACTAATCAGAAAGGAGAGAAATATAGAAACAAAATGTAAATAGCAAGATATCTATTGTATGTAGAGCATGCATTTTTTTCAATAATGGTAACATCTGTGGACACTTGGAAAATGTCGTACTTGCTAATTCCAGGGTTTTCATTTTTTGTAAAATAAATGGTCAATGAAATTCAAAAATTCTCTTTTTCTTATTTATGATTTATTGCATTATTCCTGTGTCATGTTGCACAGGGAACATGTTTAAGTTCTCTACTTCTAGCCATGGTTGTGCTGTTTCCGTAAAGGTACAGGACGTATTTTTCAGCTAAAAAAAAAACAGCCTACAGTGAGTAAAAAATGTGACATGAGTTAGAAAAACACCTCCAAACTACTTGGAGTCCTACCATGTATGTTTGGGCTGTAAGGAAGCAAGAGCACCCGGAGAAAGCCCACAGGAAGAACATGCAAACTCCATACACAAAGGTTTCGGCCAACTGGCAGGTTCAAACCCCAAATCTTGTTGCTGTGAGGCAACAGTGGTGACTTGGCTGGAGATCTAACATAATTTTTTTTGCCACGCCTGCCACGCTGGCTTCATGGATGGTGTTGCTAGTTGATTGGTGACATGGTTCAACACTTCAGTCCAAGTTTGAATATACAGTAGATTCACATTTTTACTGTTTTCCATGATTGGTGGCATTGTAGGGTCTCAGCGTTGGTATATTTAGTATTGGTATACCACCAGTCAGCCACAACATCATGACCACTGACAGGTGAAGTGAATAACATTGATCATATTGGTACTATGTGCTGTTCTGATGAAAAACCTTGGATTTTACCATCCATGTTGATGAGACTTAGACACCCAAATAAACATTGTCCCACAACAAACACACTCCCTCATGGAAATGGAAATCCCAAATGTCACTGGCCTACCACTGCAGGAAAATGAACCCCACCACATGGAAACAACATCAACCAATCAGGAACATGTTGAGGAACATGACAATGGCCCAACATGTTGATTTGACCTCCAAACTTCCTACACCCCGTTGTGATCAAGCATCAACAGGATGCAGTGGAACAAGTTTGATTGACAGAGGCCCCACTGCACAAGCCAGAGTACCCAAAGGATCCAGTGCCAACGTCCTGGTTCCAGAACCCATAGGACACCCTGAAAGGCCCAGAGCATTTTTGAGCACATAAGGGGGACCAACACAATATTAGGCAGGTGGTCATAATGTTATGCCTGATCGATGTGTATATATGTGGTCAGTTGGAGTGTTGTTTTGTATTGTTTTTGCTGGGTTTGGTCCCTAGTATGTGGTCGCATCTTGGACGGCACTACAGGGTCTTAACTGGAGTGTTTGGTCTTGTTGGGCTGGTTTCATGATGCCAGTCATGGTCCAGCAGCTGTTGTATTGGATGTGCCGTCCAGGGATGTTGTCTTGACGTAACCATTTTATCTTGTTGACGCTGCATGTTTGCGATCATATGTACTTGCTGAATTTGTTTTCACTGTTCATATAATTTGACATTTGTTGTATTGGAAAAGCACTTTGTGGCTGGTGCTATACAAGTAAAGTTATCATTATTGTTGTGCTGACCGTCATGCTCTATGAAAAATGAAGCTGACTGACTTCGACGATGCCAGGAATCTGAGAAATTTGCTTATGAATAAAATCCCTATACAGTTATTGCCATATTATTAGCTGCATACATTCACCTCAGGATACACTGTATTTTAATAGTAAAGCAACAGTGTGTTTTACAGCTCACCTGTCATCCACACACACATTTACACACCGATCGCAGTGATTCAAGACGCTGATCTGCCCACTGGGAACAAGTTGGGGTTCAGAATCTTGCCCTGAGGATGCTGTGACATGAAACGCAGCATGTTAGCATTGAATCATAAACATGTTTGCATGCTGATCTTGACATGTAGGTCAAAGCTTCACTATGACTAAATCCAGTCACATAGACCTGCAAGCCTGGCTGCAGAGCTTTTGGTTGATTTCCAAACACAGCAGAATCATCACTGTAGGTAGTAATTATGACGGTAATTCAAAAAAATTAAAGTCATTTTAACGATGGAGAGGAATTGAAAATGACAGGAAACTGCAACAGATGGAGGTAGAGCCAAACAACAAAAGAACGGACATAGTGTGTGACAAGACAGACAGGAGAGGATATATGAGGTTATGTAAAAACTCTGTCTTCCCACCTCTCTGTGAAAGAAAGATTTAGAGACAGTTTTATTTGGTCTCTGTCTGGGTGAAGGAGCTCTGCAAAGACAATAAGAGCTGCAGTGTCAATATTTTGTGTGCTCCCTCAGGTGCAGGCATATGCAAAAAAAAAAAAGGTGGCAAGCCCCCACCACTAAAACTGCTTAATTGTGTTTTCACTGTTGTAATGACCCTCTGAAGAAAAATAAATGTCTCCACTTTGCTAAAACTCAGTGCAAAGACGTCAGCAGACAGATAATCAAGCGGCCCTGGCGTGCAGTGGCACATTACTTAGCATGTAGATTCGCTTTAGTCATGTTCGCTGAGAGCAAGTGTTTAAGGTCAGTATCACAGAGGGTATTCCTTTAAGTGGAAGAGAGCAGAGAAGCATCAAAAAATCATTTTGAACGGATGACTCATCAAATTTGCCTGAAACCATTCTGTACTACTCAGCTAAATGAACCAGAGGGGAAATTCACCAGGCAAGACGAGGCCCTTTTTTTCCCCACTCTTACAAAACCAAGCGGCAGATGAACGGAGCACTTTGTGGTTACCTTACAGCAATTTGCGTCAGTCAGCTAATGGCAAATCCAATGTGAAATGGCTCCGTTGGTGACAAGCGAGTTAAAAAAAATGGAGAAAATATCCCTGGCTGAAATGTCTGCCTATGTCTGAAGCGCTAACTTATTGATATTAAAAGTAAACTGTACCACCCCAATGAGTCGTACTCAACAGTGTAGAAAGATAGCAGGGAAATGGCAGCGGCTCAATGGCTAGTTTGAATGCATAAGATCACTCAGATAATATATTAGCATCTACTTAAGTCTCTAACATGGTTTGATATTCCACTAGTGTGCATTCAGCCCACTGCAGTTCCACAAAGCCTAACATTTCTTTTGGGGTTGCAGTATTATAGATGCATAATTAATCAAATTCATCACTTGGATTTTGCCTGTAGTATTTTAAAATAGCAATTTCTGAATGCACAAAGGTGAAAATGCAACTATGAGGCTATAGGTACAGGCTCTTTGAGTGCAGATAAGAGGACATATTTTCACTCAAGTACTCTTTAGTGTTAGTAAGCTCAGTTTTATATAAAGTAGTGTGGTGCCTATTCAAAATGTGCCTTTTTGCAGCTGAGTGAGTGATTGAAGTCATTTATTGCAGATGGAACGGGGCGTGTTAACAAATACCCAGCAGATTCAGGTTGGCATCTCGTTCCTGCCATTATTCAATCATATCGGTTGGGGACTGCAATCCAGATGTTTGGCATTATCTAGGTTTATAATATATGCATAGGATAAGCTAATATTTAATGTTACTTCCAGGAGTGCGCCCTGTAAGTGTGTGGCTATCGATCCATCTATTTTGTTCCACTTATCTGAGGTTGCGTCCGGCTAGACAGCAGGCCCAGCAAGGGATTTTAGATGTCCCTCTTTACAGCAGTGCTTTCCAGTTTCTGAGTGGATCCCAAGGTGGTCCCAGGCCAGATGAGATCCATATTCCCTCCAGTGATTGGTATACCTTGGAGTCTCCTCACACTCAACTGTGCCAGGAAAACCTCCAAAGGAAGTCACCCTGGAGGCATATAAATCAAATGTTTGAACCTCCTGAGCTGACTCCTTTTGGATCACCCTGTCTGTAAGGCTAAGCCCACTCACCCTATGGAAGAAACTCTTTTTGGTCACCTGTGTTCAAGATCTCATTTTTTCAGTCACTGCCCAAAGCTCATGACTGTCAGTGAGGGCATACATTAGTGTACATTAACTGGTAAATCGAGAGCTTTGCCATCCATCTCAGCTCCCTCTTCACCACAATGGTGCAATACAACACCTGCATTACTGCTGAGGCAGCCCCAGTCCATCTGTCTATCCCACACTGCAGTTTCGAGAACAAGTTCCTTAGATGCTTAGGCTCCTTTTCTTGAGGCACCACCTCACCGCCACCCCAGGTATAGAAATCCATCAGGTTGAAGCAAAGAATCATGGCCTCACACTTGAAGGTGTTGACTCTCATCACAGCCGCTTCACACTTGGCTGCAAACCGCCCTAGAGTGTGTTGAAAGTCACGGCCTGATGAAACCAACAGAACCAAAAGCAGAGGTCTCACTATAAATTTCTCAAACTAGACTCTCTCCTTACCCTGACTGCACCTTTAGATCCTGTCCATGAATATCATAGATAGACACACAGGATCAGAGATAAGGGGCAACCTTGGTGGAGTCCAACACCCACCGGAAACATGTTAGACTTTGTGTCGAGATTATAGTCACAACCCCAACTTTGGTTGTACATTGCCCGGATTGCTAGTAGGAGCAGCACCGGTACCCCACATGCCCACAAGTTTCTCTAGAGGACACAGTTGTAGACTTTTTCCTTGTCCACAAAACACTTGTGGATTGAATAGTTGATCTCCCACGTCCCGCTCAGCAACTCTGCAAGAGTGAAGAACTGGTTCACAGCCAAGACAGAATCCACATTGCTCCGCACTGAAAGGAGAACATTTATTTGTAAGGGTTGTTTGTGTGTTGCCCTTAATAAGCATTAAATGTCTGAAGGGAACCTAAGGAGCAGAGCTAATTCAAACCAAGCCAGCCATTGCTAAGTAATCAAAGAGAAACTTTTATTACTCACTTGCTTTGGCATTAACCACTGCAGTGATAATAAAATAGATAATGGGACAGCAGATGAGTTATCAAAGACAGCACCCGAAAAACAACTTGAGCTGTTGTGAATAGACCCTTAGCACGTCCTCCTGTTGCTGGCAACATCGGCATTGAAAGCATATTGTTGTGAATACATAACAGAAAACAACGTTTGGCCAAAATATTAGGACCGCTCATCCAAATGGCTTCACACTCAGCATTGCACTTACTTGAGTCCTCAGTGAGGCTCCTGCCAAGTGTGAAGTTGATTGGATTAGCGATTGTTGGGAAAAACAAAGAACAGACACACACACACACACACACACTGGTGCCTTTCATTATATTTGGAGAAATAAGTGTCTACATGCAATATGTTTGACACTGACCAAAAACGACTCCTGTCATGAAACAATTTCCTGAATTCCGGCCAGCAACAACTGTGGAACTGATCTTCCACAGTCAAACACTCCACACACCTGCCTTGTTGCCCTTTTGGCTGCGCTATAACAAATCTAGGTGTTACTCATAGTCATAATGACCACCTCGACTCACACATATGTAAAAGCACATCATCTGCCACTCTGTGTCATGCATAATGTCTTAAAAAGTGATGACAGTGCAATTATCCACTTTACAAAAAGACCTGTGCCATGCTCTGAAACCAATGAATTGTTTCCATCTCGCACAACGGAATAATAGAATAATCTTGATGGAAATAACTGCACATCAAAGTGGCTTCTATTTTTGCGCCCTCAGCTGTCTTGCCTGCTTTGTATTCCTTTTAAGCTTTGCAATAATAATGATTCTGACTTGCAAAACAACAACAGAGTACACGTGTTTGTTCCCTAGCTTACAGATAATGCACTCAAGTATGGAGCGCCAGCTGTTGCCTGCAGTACAGTATGCTAATTGCCATAGTTTTGAATGAATAGATATGCATAAGACCATACAGTGCTGCCTCAGACTGGAAGACGGAGCATGCAGTGTGTACCAAACGAACATTTAGGCATTGTTTGAAGTTTTGCTGAAATTTTAATGTGTGTTTTTGCAACAATCTGTTTAAATTTAAATCAGATTTTGAATCGTCTGCCTTGTGTATAGTAACAGCGCGTGTTTTATGCCAAATTTTATGTTTTAATTGACATCTTGTCCATTTAAATGTCAGAAAAGGATGTATTCTAATCATTGGTTAGCAGGTGACACCATCTGAGTCTGACACAGGAGTATATTTTGAGCCAGCAAAGATACACCCATCTATATCAGCCGGTTAACAAGCCTCCTGTACCATTTTGAAGGCTTAAAACCCACCAACGGCTGTCAAAATTTGGCCCGTGTGATGTGTTTAGATGTCGAGTGTACCTCCGCCTCTTTAATAACTCGACTCTGCAGTGCACAACACATCCTGTGTGGGTTTGTGAGCTGCAGTTAAAAAGGAGCAGGTTTGTCAGTCTGCATGCTCGGCACCTTCAAAAAGGCAACATTAAATATTAAATACACCGAAATATGTTTCATAACATGAGCATTTAACAATATAGTTCAGTGCAGTAAAACTACGTATGTCACAAAGTTTAGCATGGAACATAACTTTTCAAAGAGAGACATTAATAATCCCCATTTATATGCCTTCTCACGGTCTTAAGATGTTAAAATGATATTTTATGCCTTTTGATGCTTTAAATTTACCATGACTTCAGTTAGTGCAGATCATAGGGAAGTTCAGAACTCTTTTTACAGAAAGCTTGGTATAGTATGTCTTGTAATATGAAATGTCTATCAAACTAAATATTATCTGCAGAATGTATTTGGATATATCATAAATTATCATTTGACGTTTCCCTATTTAACACAGTGCATATCTGGTAAGGAATATCATAAACTCGCAGATCAGTATTGTTGGTGTAAAAAACCCACTATGGATCAGGCTATAAGTAATTGCTTGTATACATTTGCTATGGAAGGTGTGATTAAAAAGTTCAGAGAATTTACTGGTAATAAATTATGTGATTTAAAACTATGTATATAACTATATTCGATTAAACTTGGCCATTATTACTGTTGAAGTAGTCCTGTTGTGCAGTGATGCTCTGCTCCCAGTGCTCCTGCAACACTTGCAATGCTCCCTGGAAGAGCTGTTATGTAAGCAAGCACCATCTGCGATAAGCTTTGAATCTGTGTCAGAATGGCAATCTTTCAACCTGAATTTACTTTTAGGGAAGAGGAGAAAGTCACAGTCTCTGTCGAATGTGGCCAAAAAACCATTTGCAGTCATGAGGTATCAGAGCACCCACATGCCACATGGCACTCCATGTCATCCCTCGGACATTACAGTAAAACTCTGCCTCAACAGTCCAAGCCTTGGGGACTGGTTCCTGGTGTACAACCATGTAAATGCTAAAGAAAAGAATGAGCATGTTCCTGGTGTGTTTTTGACTTGCCGTGCCTTGTCCGGTTTTGGATACTGTGGAGTCTTCCACAGTGAAAATGGTTGTTTCTTCTCTTGCTGGTAGCCACTGACCCACCTCTCATCAGCAGTGATGATCCGTGACGTGGGTTAGGGTTAGGGTTAGAGGGTTGGAGGTTTCTACTGACTGAATGTGACGTTTTCAACTGAGTTTCTGTTTGTGGTCCATGAAGAAATTGCAAATCTTCACTCACCAGTGGCCACAATGATGTGTGTAACGCAGGTCCTGCTGGTTAACAGCGTTGTCCCACATCACCCTTGTTAGTAATAGTTACTGCTTGGACATAGTGTACATGCACCATGAGCAGTACAAGAAGTTTTGGTCCCATTATGTTGTAATATACTGTATATTTACAAGGTTACTTCCAAAGGTTCTTGATCTGACCCAGAAACAAGGGGTGTAACTCCCATTTTTGGGCATAACTGTTTCCTATGAGGCCTTCTATCGCTGTCCACAAAAACTCAAATGTTTAAATGCTCAAATGGCATAATGTCTTTGCAAGGAGAGGAAAGCTTTGAGCTGGCATGCTGTTGCTCCGGGACAATGCGTCCGTCCACACAGCAAAGATGGCAGAAGCAGCCAAATGTTGCTTTAAACTGTTGCCTCATGGACCTTAACAAACCGACCCTCACCGTACATTTCCCAAACTGAAATCCCACTTGCACCATTTGCAGAGAGATAATGTAGTCGTGCACGCTGCTGCGGACTATCTGGAGGCTCAACACGTGACCTCTTTCCATGAAGGGATAGTGAAGCTTGAACATCGCTGGACCAAGTGCATTGAAGTTAAAGAAGACCAATGTAGGGCGCATTACTTTTAAAAGGTTATTAGTTATAGTGACTAGTTACTTCTTCCAAAACTGAGTTAGTATCTGAATTACTCCACTGTAAAGGTAACTAGTTACCTGGGAAAGTAATTATTGCATTTCTTTTCTTTAGAGGTTAAATATGTCTAAGAATTTGGATTTTTTGCTAAGCAGGTTTCACAAGCCAGTTGCATAGGGTTGGATTGAATAGACAGGCACTTGCACAGAACTTTAAATGTTTACTGCACCTCAACAGAGCACAACTGGTAGCCATACCGTACTTCAAGTAATTAATTCTTCACAAAAATACAGCTTAACAACATAACCATTGCTTTTAATTCTCTGTAAATACAGTACTGTTCAAGTATTTCTCTAACTAACTTTCACCTCACATGTACGATCTTGCCTTTTACCTCAAGGAGGATAAAGTAGTGTCTGTACTTCCATTTTAAAAACGTCAACTTTCCCTCCAGACTCGCCACTGCACCCCATTTAATTGTTGGTAACAACATTGTAACGATGGAAATAATAATTAGATAGATTACCCGTTACTGAAAAACATAACGCTGTTTATTTTAACGCTGTTATCCCCATCACTGAAGAAGACTAACTTGAAGGTAGTCTTTTTGAAGGACCCTCGAGTATGTCCCTTTTACTGCCATGCCAGTGATTTCAACAGTACTTCAGTAACAGTCCAATGTTATTGTAAATTAGACTTCCATGTCAGAAAGGATTTTTGCTTAATTTACTCACGATTTCTTAATTATGCTCCCTCTAAGCAGCTCTCAGAGAGCTTCAAAAAGCACCAAAAGTCTGTATGCGCCTGAGGACCTTCACTGCAGCATTTATTTACCATCAGCTCCCATAGCAACCGTCCTGTTTGCGCAGTTTTCTCACCTAACACTTCACCTGGCCCTCTGTGTCAATGGATGTTGGGCTTGTGGGCAGAAAGCACACACACACACACACACACACACACACACACACACACACACACACACACACACACACACACACACACACACAGAGACACTACAAAATGCAGGACTATTGATTTGTTGAGCGCGGTGGTCGAGCAGCCCTGACTGGCCTCGCCCCCTTGGGTGAGACACACAATCGGCAGCGGATGTGCTGCTCCTAAACTGTCCCTGGGCACCGTTTCAAATCCCTGTAGATTCATGATATTGATTCGAAACCATTTCTCCCTCCGCCAGCGTCTTCTCCACCTCCATCATGTTCCCCCTCTCGCTTCTTTTTCATCCGACCTTTGTTGTTTTGTTTCTTCCTCCCAGAGGAAATTCAGTGATAAATAAAGGACAGGCATCAGTTCTTCTTCTTCTTTCCTTTTTTTTCCTCCATCCTTCCTCCTTTATATAAAAAGAGAGAGAGGGGAGGAACGGGGGGGCTGGAAAATCACGACAAGAGTCAAATCTAGTTACTGTTGTTGCAGAGGCAGGGGAAAAGCACTGTCATGCAAAGAGATGGGGGGGAAAAAATCCGAGGCTGGTATGATTGTATCCAGGGCCCCTTACAGAAATACCCATTTCCATGTGCCGCTATCTCTCTGTCATAGTGATGTGTCAACGTGGATTCAATCACACCTGGGTATGTGGTGAATATGAATGTTCTTTTTTTTAAACAAGAGGATTGAATTCAGTGCAGTGAAGAAATTGGTTTTGTGTACAAGTCGCTGTTTTACATTTTCTTGACAGGTTACGATTTGGCTGCTGAGTTTGTTCATTTAAAGCCGAGTGAGAAGACCTCCCTCTGGTCAATACCTCCTTTCACTCACTCCCCATCTCTCTCAGCTAGTTCTCATTGTCAGACTGTGTAATTGAGGTAATGCTGTTAATGATGTGTGAGTGGTCTCTCGCTTCCCCACACACACACACACACACACACACACACACACGAGCATTGATGGCAGCAGATAGGGCTATTTCATTAGAGCTGGCACGGCGAAGACGAGGCAACGGTGGCCTACGGGCACAGACGACCTCGCCGTGGGGGAGCAGGAGCTTTAAACACTAATTAGGATGACTTTGGGAGACAAAACAGGCACGGATGGGCAGACCGAGCGGAGGAGAGGCTGGAGATTTGAAAAAACACACAGGGCGGAGGGAGAGGGAGAGGTAGAGGTGATGAGTAAAAATGACAGACCGAACGGGATACAAAGACATGAGGAATGACAGTGACAGAGAAAAAAACACAAAAAAAGTCAGACACAAATGGACAGAGACAGCCGCGGCAGCAGAAGAGGAAAAACTGAGGGGGGGAAAAATCATGGATAATTTAGACAGACAGACAGAGAGTGAAATTTAGAGAGGGAGATTGCCAGCTTTGCTGCAATCAGACAGGTCTTGCCGGTGAAAGGAGGCATATGCGGCTTCCAAAAATACCTGAGTACCTGATATGTCCACACTGCTGTTGAACGGGAGCTGCTCACATCCAGGGTGCCTGGTCAAAAATATCATTAGTCACTCATTACGTCGAAAGGGTCAGGGAACAGATATTATGTCCTGCTGACGTCAGGGACTGATGCAAGCAACTGTGACTGTGAACAGAACAAGAAGCATCTATTTGATAGGCTGACATAGAGAGGTTCATTCCCTCTATGCCATTGATCAAACCCTGAAAAACTCATTTCTTTGTATCAAAGCTGCATATATAGAAGTTCTTTTCCAGAAAAAAAATGCTGTCCTACCTTCAAATGTCTTAGATGTTTAAAAGAAAATCAAAGGAGTGCAATCATGACTGTGGCGTTAAGTAAGAAGCTGCTGCCAATGCTTGGTTAGCCTAGCTTAGCACTTAGCAGGTGGACATGGCTCACCTCAGACTGTCCAGAGCGAACAAAAGAAAACCTTCAGAACCACAAGCAGCTTTTGAGAGTGTCACATTTTAGAATGCTTCACTGCAGTATAAAATCCTGCACCTTTACTCAAACAACACAACCATGGCTAGATGTAGAGAGAGCTCAAAAATGGTTTTGCACTATAAGACACAGTTTTAATGCTATAAATTATTAAATTTGAAAAAAAAAAAAACTTGAGCATGTACAACAGTTTCTGTTAAAGTGCCCAGAAGTGTTAAGTCTCACTTGATGGCGACAAAGATGGCGTCTCTACATATAATAGATACTTTGTAATTTACATTTTTAGCTTGTTTCTCATATCTCCTGTGTAAACACAGCCTGCAGTTCAGCCGAAAAGTCCCTACATTTTTTTTGTATGGCTCCTGGCTGCAGCTCCAGCAAGAAAAGCAGATTTTTTTTTTGTTTTTTTCTTTTTAAATGAGATGTGTGGAATAAAGTGATTTCAATGAAATATCAAAACTCTCAGCTCATATTTGCTTACGTTTCCCAGCCGAAAGGCACGTCACAGATCAGTAGTTTAAGGACTGTGGGAAACTTCAAAATCTGATGGTTCTGTCATCTTTACAGGTTCTGGCTCTGGTGAATGGTGTAGTCTGGGCTTTTTTTTAAAAAAAGCTGACATGCCTTTTAAACTGATAGGCTTTGGGAATGAAAGGGTTAAACTCAAGAATTATATTCTTGTTTGTTGAATGGAAAAACAGACAAATAAAAAATACATGATACACAATAAACTAGAGATCTTGAGGTCTTCAACATATTAAGCAAAAACATAAAAAAGGATAAATATGTGTAAATGAGAAACTACAGTCCAAAACCAAATAATTCTTTAACCTAGTTGCATTACACCTTTATATCTATTATATGTGCTATAGACCAGTGGTTCTCAACTGGTGGGTCGGGACCCAAAAGTGGGTCGCAAAGCTATTTTTACAGGGTCGCAGAAGTATGCCCCCCGACCCCAAAACGTAGCGGTATAAAGTCTTTTATTTTAAAGGACGTGTTTCTTATTACACAGCTTGCTTTCGAGAGCAGGATATTTAGTGGTGGTGACACCAGTAGTTGCCCTCTATTAACCTCTAGATTTGGCTCTGCATGCTTATTGGAGAAATTTATGCTAAAACGTGCCAAAAGTATATCAAAATGTGCTCAGAATCTGTCAAAATGGGCCAAAATATGTCCAGAACTTGGCAAAAGTGTCCAAATATACTAAAATGAGCAAAAAATAAGCCAAAATCTTCCCAAGCTGTACCAAAATGCGCTGAGACTACACCCAAATAAACCTTAATTTCTTAAGAGGAACCGCACTCTTCAAAAATATGGGTCGCGACTGTTATTAATAGAGACATAGTGGGTCCTGATACTGGACCAGTTGAGAACCACTGCTATAGACAAATTAACAACCTCCACTTAATTTAACATCTACTTGAAAGCAAAAATACAAATAATTTTTTTATATAATTGTAAATAAATTCATGCGTCAAGGGCCTATACTCTCATCTAACGCTTCTTATATGACAAAACAGAACAAAGAATTACAAAAAATACAAACCGTTCAGCCCAAATGACTCAAGCTAAACATTAACAGCAGCTATTTAAGTGAAATAACTACAATTACTGCCTCATGGTTGTTAGCTTTTGCCAACCTGTGAGTCTACATCCATGCCTGTTCAGACTTGGCCTTCTAGATATAAAACACTTTCATTTCATTCTGTTAGATATTTGTGCAATATTTTTGCATTAATTAGTAAATGAATTCCTATTGGTAGAAAAGAAGGGTTTCGTAGGGTCACAGGGACCTTGACCTCTGAGCACCAAATTCTAATCAGTTTCCTGTTTGAGTCCAAGTGACTGCATTTCTTAAAAAAACACAACAACAACTCTGTATGCACCTCCATTTTTACAACAACCGTCATGCAACCAGCCGAGCTGCCCTGTCTACTGTACTTCACAAAACCCCGCAGGCTCCTTCCAAGCAGCGAATCAAACAGAACGAGCGCCGGGTGCTGCTACGGTTGCTCTATTATGTACACACTGACAAACCGAACCGGCAGCCTGCTATCTTTCAGAGCAGCAAACGGCTAAACTGCTCTACGGTTTCAGCCGTGCGTCCTCCATTTCCATTCAGGGCCTCCACCGCTTCGCTACTGTCAGCCTCGGGCCAAACTCCTGCTGGAAAACGCACACGAATGACCTGCTGCAACACGCTTATGTAGATTTAGGCACACACGGCACGTCTGACTGTAGAAAACACGTGCAAACATACAGCCGTGATATGGAAACACATGTGCAAAAGCTGTATGTCCAGGCCGTCCATATACACCCACACTGGCCACAGTTCAAGACTCTTCCAGATATACCAGTGCACATGAGGATGGATGCACACACACACACACACACACAGACACATAGAGATATACACACTTTGCTTTGTTGCTGCTGTCAGTGAAGCCAAATCGCTGCTGGAACTGCTCATCACTACAGCACCTCATGGGCTGCTTCAGCCAGCAGAGGACAGATGCTGCGTAGGAGTGTAATTCTGTGTGTGTGTGTGTGTGTGTGTGTGTGTGTGTGTGTGTGTGTGCAATTGCATGTGCCTGGGAGGTGTTATGTCGAGCAGTTCTCTCTCTCTCAGCGTGTGTGTGTGTGTCTATATATGCATGTGTGTGTGTGTGTGTGTGTCGCAGTGGCCCTGAGCTAAACTAGCCCATCCTGCTTCTGCTAGGCAAGCTACTGCACACACACACACACACACACACACACATCTGCCAGCCTCTCAGCCATCTCCTCTCACGGCTCCACAGTGGCCTCCCTTCAGTAAATAACACCATTCATTATCTGCACGAAGCCCAGAAATCAACTCCATGGAATAGATTGGTGGGCTGGTGAATACAAACCAATAGCTGCTGTTCGTGTGGGGGGGGGGGGGAGGATCCTTGTAACTGTTGCCGTCAGTGCATTTTTTTTTTTCTGTTTGAACTTGAAGCCTATGTGCTGTAATTATTTCTGCTATGTTCTCAGTATGATGCCTTGAAACCCACAAAGCGGCAATATCTTGTTAGAAAATGTAACATTGGATAACAAGATGGGACTGCTCCGTTTTATAACAGCTTTTTTTAAAAATAGGAGTTAAATGTTAAGAAATCAGCAGTCGTGCAGGTGAGTCTGTGACACTGTACCAAATGTCAGAAAAGTAAGAGGGCTCATCATCTGGGGGCCATGAATGTCTGTATTAATTTTCAAGCCAATCCATCCAATAGTTATTGAGTTTTTTTCATGCTGCACCAAAATAGTGGTTTGACTATTACAATATAATACCCAATAGTGTGACTCACCGGATATAAAATGTTACGAGATTGTACTTGCAACCTACCGCACTGAAAATTTCAAGGTTTTTTGAGTGCTGGATTGTGCAGTAAGGCAGTGTTTTTGTGGGTTTTTGTGGGTTTTTTTTATAACGCTACTCATCTCCTGCATACACACCAAAACAGTCCCCCTATATCTATTTTAAAGGGACACCGTTGCTGCATCCCGGGCTCAACACAGCCTAAAACGATTAAAATTGATTTATTTTTCTCTGTTGGCAGAATGATAATGAGGGGCACTCAGACCATTCTGCACAGTACTGTGTCAGCACTGGAGAATGGTCTGGTTATGCCAAATTATACACCTACCAACTGTTTATACAGGTGGACAAACCCTCCATTACGTCACCCATTGGTATTCCAAAGAGGAGTTCAGTTTGGCAGTACCTCGTCTCATACAGAATGGTCTGACTGCACCACGCTATCACTCTGCTATAGGGGAATCTAATTGCAGTCGTCATTCGTGGGGCTAAGCGAAGGATTTGGCTTCAGTGTTGCCTCAAAATAGTGACTGCTTAAATTCTTGTGGTGCAGCATTTGCATGCAGTGCAACGAGCACTGTTCCTAAAATGAAAAATCTATCACAAAACAAGCAGAGCTGCCTCGAAGCACATTTCAAATCCTCAGAAAAACCTTTTCTTTAGGTCTGTTTTCAGTGCGGAAGGTTGCTGCCCAGAGGTTGCTATTGCTATTTTCGGGCCAATAGGAGGCTTATACCTACCCGGTGTCTGACGAGGCAGTACCTGACTCCTCCCAACTCCTCCTAAAGAGGTGAAGCATGAGTGGAGCTAAAGCGAGCCATGGAGTGTCCCATGAAAGCCCACTAGTCACTCAAAGTGGCCATATCTTTAATTATACATAATTTTACATCCTAATGCAAATTTAATGCGGGAGTTAGACACGAATTCAGCCCTGTACACTTGTCATGATCAAGGAAAATAGCAACAAAGACCAAAACTCTTTTTGTACTGGGCTCTACACATGTTTATTTCTGCTGTAAAGTTGGGCATTATAACATGGTGGTCTATGGGGGTTTTCTCACTTTTACAGCCAGCCTCTAGTGGTCATTCAAAGTACTGCAGTCCTGGAGGTTGCTGCTTGCATTTACCATATACTGAACTATCTTTAAAAATCCAATACAGACTAAACATAAAATCGATCTTCTTGCAAGCTGACAGGAATAGTGCCATAAAGTTGCTTCGAATACCTATTAAATCCACATCTATTGAAGGGATAGTAACCACAGTTTAGAGGATATAGCGAATGCTGCACTGCCTGACAAACGTCTCATGGTAAAGAACAGATGTCTGCCAACTCGACTTGACATTCATAAGTCATCAGACTGTACTAAAAGCTGTGTAATGACAAGCCGAAAATGAAATCCAAAAACATAAGATGGCAGGGGGAATCACAAAATGCTCGTCTGCCAAGAGCAGAGCAGCTGTGAGCAGATATTTTAATGCATTGCACAGGCTCCCGACAAGAATTCGAGTCAGGATTTTTGGCTGGGGTAACTCGCAGACCTTTACGTCGCTGTTCTGAAGCTATCCGCTGTTTGTTTTGTTGGATGCTCATAGTGTCCTGATTGAATCAATATCATCTCCACAATATAAAATCTATTTCTCTTCCCTGCTTCTGTCTCGGCCTCTCTAAATCATCACAAGTCTCAGAGTCCTGAAAGCCCCCCCCCCCCTCCGCCTCAGAGTGATTCTTCCACCTGCATGCGTCGCAGTAGGATGATGTTAGATGAAGGATGAGCTGTGCTGTACTGGGCTTCTGTCAGACATAACACCGGCTGAAGGTCAATTTTTGTTTCATCAGACCACATATTTCGTGTCATGCTCTCGGAGCTTTAACATGATTTTTTTCCCAAACGGTTGTCTTGCTGCTTTCGAGTCCCTTGGCTGTCCTCCTGGCCGAGGTCCTTCACACCCGATCAGTCAGTCCCGTAATGCAGGACGGGCCGAGATATTGTGTTACACTGATGGACTGTTTTTATGGACCTGAATATTGTTTTTTCTCGGGTCTTTGGCCTTGCATTCCATGCTTTTTGTCTTGTTAGGTCAGGTGGTTGATTGGTGCCCCACTTTGGCCCAGAGTGAAATACTACAAGAAGTATGACATGGATAGCCTTGAAATTTTGCAGAGACATTCATGGTCTCAAGAGGATGACTGTTCCTCTAGTACCACCATCGGATTGACTTCTTTGGTTAGAGTTGATTCAGGTTTTTGCTTGTCCTCTGGAGTATCTGACTATATGTAGCCTTTTTAAGACTTGGGATGCATTATATTGCTGCTAGTCTGTTATAATTTAGATATACTGTAGGTCGCTTTTACATGGCTTAATTCCAGTGACTGAGAAAGCATTGGTACCCATGTCATATTTGACATGAACATGAGATTATTACATCAAATGGAGTATAATGCAACCAACAGCAAGCTTATCAAACAGTCCAAATAACAGTTGTTTATGATTTATAAAACTAAAAATTCTCTTCGTTTGTGATGATAATTTGTCTTGTGTAGGGGGCAGTGGTGGTACAACACTTAAGTCTCTGGGCTACTGATCAGAAGGTCAAAGGATCAAACCCCAATGCGGCCATTGTTGGGCCCTTGAACAAGGCCCTTAACCCTTCCTGCTCCAGGGATGCCGTAACATGGCTGACCCTGCGCTCTGACCCCAACTGGGATATGCGAAAACAACATTTCACAAGTACTGTAACGATGTATTCGTGACAACTAAAGGTTTCTTCTTCTTCTACTAAACTTAAAATGTGTTTTCATTGCCATTCCGCCAGCTGTTGCCATATTTTTGAAGTTAATAATTAGGTCATGTTCTGTATGTAGATATAGGAAGCATCCCTGCACACAATAAGTGAGAAAAATGTTTGAAATAGACAAATATCATTGACTTTATGTATGGATCGAACTTTTACAGTCAAATAAGCTCAAGACTCAACCTGACCACAGACTCCAGCTTATAAACTGTGATTGTGTGTGTGGCAGCTCACATTTCTGAGGTAAATCCTGCTAAATCCTGTCTCCATGTTGGGGATAATTTTTAATCTTAAGTAATTATTGACTTGATGTACGTAAATCCACATACCTCTCTCTCTCTTTGAAGACGCTCATATGGATCCTGCTGCAGTCTGATGCTGCAGGTGTTTATTAAAGTCAGAGGAAAGACTCCTAGAAACAGCTGGAAGCAACAAACTAAACTTCAGCTCCTGTAATGTGATAAAACCCTTACTGCAATCTTTACCAGTGAGCCCCATTAACCTGACCTGTTACAGACTCTCTCTTCACTGCAGAGAAGTTTTATATTTCATTGCATATTTCAGTTTGCAATAGTTGTGAAGCAAAGTAACTGAAGCAAGGGCAGTAAAGTGCACATGCTCAGCAGCAGTTGTGTACATACAAGGAATATGCAGATGCTAGCCTATAGCACATGTATGGAGTCCTCCCAGTGGACTAGAACATAGTATAATAACTATGCATCTGTGTTGTCTACAGTTGCCCATGTCCACAGAAGAGAACAACAAAGGCTGCTAGAGTGGTTTTCAGATTAGCTGCAGTTTTCAGTTATCCATCTCATGCTATTTGCACTCCTATTTTAACCCTCGGAGCCCCGAACAGTAGTTTCTTGTCGAATTTTGCTCCTGTCACATTTTTATTCACTGTTGGCTCATTTTTTTCACTGCAATATATAGTCTTGCACCTCTATGGAAACAACACAACTGTGGCTAGAAGTACAGCGAGAACTCAAAAATGTCTTTTGTACACAGTGCAACAAAGTTAAAATGTTATAAATCATAAAAACGGTACATTTCGTTGATTATTAATTCTACAGAAATGGAAAAAAATGGAATCGGCTTGTGCAAAATTTGTCCGATTGCCAACAAGTGTTATCAAAACATGTAAATTGCAGATACTAGAGATATTTTACTACTTACATTACTTATTTATGTTAAATTTGTTTCTGCACTGCCTGCAGTTCAGTCGAGTAGATGCTGAATTTTTGATACGTGACTGCTGGTTTCACAGCTGTGCCGAGGAGCTCTGAATTTTTTGCTTTTTGCAGAATGTGGTTTGAGGTTTTTGGCAATTTTTAAAACGATACATGTAGAATTAAATCATTTTAAGATTAGGAACTGCACATCACACGCGATTAGTTCACGGACTGTCTGAAAACTGAAACTCTAACATTTCTGTCTGGTATTTTTTAATGTTTTTTGGCTCTGATAGACAGTGTCATTTGGGTTGTTTTTATTTATTCGTTTCTAAAGAGCATCAAACCAGCTGTGGTTCAGAGGGTTAAAATATGCTTTTTATTAAAAAAAGATGAGAAAAATCCAAATGACCTCAAATGAAATCTGTGTTCTCTTGACGAAACAATGCACAAATAATTCCAGACACTGATCACACTTCACTTTTAGCCCGTTTTGTTTGTGAATAGCTGATCAGTTTCAGTCATTCGCTTAGAAAAAGTGATTTTATTTACGATTCTTTGCCCCTGTAGTCTTATTTTTTTTTATCCCTCCTCTACAGCAAACACAATAGTTAACGGTCAGATAAATATTTATGGGATCAAGCTGCATCGGGATTTGTGCCAGGGTTTTCCCTATGAATTTTTCATCCACAGCAGAGTCTGCAGAAGTGTGTTGGGAGCTGTTCGGGCGTCTGTGCGAACCTAATGTCAGGAGGCGCAGCGGGTCGAAGTCGCAGTCGTACAGCTGCAGAGATACTAATGCTGCAGAGCTGGATATGCACGGCGGAGGATTGAGTTGCAGAGACAGAGTTAAACTGCTCTCTGGAGTTGATAGCTGGTTTGTGTGCAGCGCCGTGCACAGATTACACAACTCGGTGTGGCGTCCACAGGTGTGTGTTTTCAATTTTGCATGTTTTATGGACTCCCCTGCTCACTTCTCCCAGCCAGTTTGCCATCAGGGGTCAAAGGTGACGACACAGATCAAGAGGTCAGACAGTCAGAAACGAGCCATCAGTGGGAAGCACAATAAGGTCGATGTCTGCGAAAACGAAGAGGCCAGCTGAGGTCTTGTTCCATGACAGAGGTTACGCTTGCGGTTTGCGTGGGGGAATCCATGTGGTGCGCGTCCTGTTTACAAGGGGTCAGGCTCATTTGTTAGCTGTCAAACAGAGACGCTCGGACAGAGATCAAGAGCAGCTCACGGGGAGGGGGGGCTCGTCCTGCTCGCCGGTGGGAAATGGATTCTGTTTGATGTTCAGCACGAGCTGGAGGAGAGTGACGGTGGCTGGCAGGGAGGCAAGGAGGGATGAGGGCAAAATTTAGGGTAAAGAGACACAGAAACGGAGGCGTGAAAAGAGAATAAAGAAGTCTGGCAGATGAGGGTTGAAATTTAGATCAGCAACCTGAGATGAGGTAAGAAAACATGACTCATGGCTGCCAAAAAAATAAGCGAAGGGGAGGTGAGAAGAGAGGAGGGAGATGCTTTTGTGCTGCTGATACTCATCCGAGGGTTAATGAACGCTCCCGTATGCAGAGAAAGTCCCACAAACTAAACCGGGCGAGTGGATTACAAAGGGAATGAATCACAGGACATCTGAGATAGTCAAAAGTCTCATTTTATGCTGTGCGAGACATGAGCTGCAGATGGAGCCTGTTATTATCACTGTCTGGAGTGCGAGACAAGGATGTTTTTTTTACTAATCAAATGATATGCTTTCTTGGATTTTTCTTATTGACTTTTTACACTGATTTAACCGTAGGCTATTTTCAGGGTAATTTCACTACATGTACTTTTAAGCTCCTATCTTGGCCATCATAGGGGCGAGGCATACATGCTGTATCTTGTTTTGTTCAGAACAGTCTCTGCTATCCAGAGCTTTCATCATTTCATATCAGAAAACTTGCAGACTTTTTTATATTAGGCTTCAAATCAAAGAAAAGTAGAGTTTTGTGTCAGAAAACTGTTATGTTTTTACATGTATCTCGCCAGAAAATGCTGAAAATAGAGATACCTTTTTATATTTGTGTAGGGGAGAGTGTCTGGAATCTAGAAATATCAGAATCATGATGATGGGATGCTGTACGACTTAATGAAATATATCCTCAGTGCCAAAATACCTCATTGTTTTACTCACTCCAGAGGTTAACTTAGAAGAAGTGATGTGAATGTGGAAGTAAAGTGCAATCATTATTTACTAAGGGTTAAAACATAACAGTCGCACGTATGTTATGAAAACATGTGTGTAATTTATTGCAATATTGAGTTTTATTGTGGTACAGTACAGTTTCTGCAAAATACCAAGACAGGAGTGACTGTTTTTGGCTATTTTAGCAAAGTAAACATACGAAAAACCAAAGTTCTTTATCTTAATGATGGAGAAGGCTTATGAGAATTAGGTATTACCATGTTATAGTCCTGATGTTTGGTTTGCAACAGTGGCTTATACACTGAGAGATGGGAAAGTAGTTTTTGCAATATTAACTGTAAAAAATGATTTTCTTAGAAACTGTAGCAACTGTAGCATAAGCAGTTTCCCCTCGGGGATCAATTAAGTATTCCTGATTCTGATGACAGCTTAGTACATTTTTGGGTTATAGAGCGTTCTTAATTTCAAAACTTCAAATGATTAATAGCGAGCATTCCCGAAGAAATGATGGTTCTTTATAGGCGAATATTTGCAATCGTGCTTTTTTTAATGCCAGAATGGAGTGAAAACTGTGTTTACCCAGCTCGGCTTTGAAGTGCACAATTTTCAAGGTTTAATAGAATACAGTGGACGTGCCACAAATGTTTACATTCTTTTATATCCTTAATTGTGAGATTAAAGGTTATGTTTTTTGTAAAAAAAAAAAAAGATTAAAGTTCCTCTCCAGTAACTGTATACTGTTTAAACCCCTAAAAACTCATCTCTATGTATTAAAGTCACATATTTTCATAAAAATAATCCCTTTCTGGTTTAAAATGGCTCAAATTTAACTCTTCACCACTGCTTCGTCTAGAGTGTGCAGATCTAAGAAGTCTAAGCCTCTCTCTGCACCCACCCCTCTCACGCTAGCTGCAGCTCGAGCACACCAGCTCACCTCCAATGCTGCAGTTTCAAGGTGAAAACGCTCGACCGTGTGATGTGTATTTTTAAAAAAACACTACAGGGACAAGTTAACAAGGTAAAAAACTGGATTTTCACCTAAAGGGGGTCTTTAAATAAAAAACACCCACAGGGATAAGTGCAGTCTGTCCTGAGGTGATATAAATATCAGGGATTTGTCTGCAGAGTCGTCATCTCTGCAGAGATCCTGCATAGCTCCAGTAATGACAGATAATGGCGCATATCCCCATTATCCTGTTCTACTGTGATCAAATATAAAAATAACACCCCAGAGGTTGTTATTTATAATGCTTGTGGCTACGACAGCGCTGTCTTGGCATCATATCACAAATATACAACAATCACAGAACATAACCCTCCCTTTGGGAATCGAGGCCCTTATGCAGCCGCCATATGGCTCCAACAAAGTTTCACTCAGAATAATGCACATGTAGTGAATATATAATCAACTGCTGTGATTGCTCATTGGAATTTAATTCAAATTCAGCCGAGGATGGGGAAACTGTAAAATGTCATAGCAGTCAGATCCAGGTGATAGTCCGTATCTTCTCTTCGCGGCTAGCTGTGAGGGTGAGATCCCAGTAATCATCATCTTGTAATTATACTTTGAAAAGAGACGGAGCGAGAGGTATAGATTCGCACAGACGGTGTCATATAGAGTGTCTGGACCGTCTTTCTCTTTCTACCTCCACACGTCTGCTCGTCATCGCTTCTGTCAGCACCTCTCCTCCATGCCTCCCTCCCTCCACACATGCACACCCCTCTCCCTGCTTTCCCTATCAAACTTTTCTTCGCCGCACTGTCTTACTTTCCATATCCATCTCCCCGTCCATGTCTGGATCCCATTCTATCTCATTCTCACCTTTCCGACTCTTACCCTCCGCTATCCATCTCCTCCCCCCGCCCCTCTATCTATCCCATTCGGCTTCTGTTGGCATGACTGATTGCTAAAAGCGGGGCCGACTCTCCGCCACGCCGCCTGCAAAGTGTCCCTTGCAAACCACAACTGTGTCAACCCCTCGGTGCCCAGCCTCGGCGTTGCATTGATTACCCTACATAGCGAGGAGATAATCAGTGGGCGTGACCAGATTTTGAAACATGATGGGTCCGTGCTTGTGTTTAAATGAAGCTGATCTTGCTGGTTTTTAATCAGAGTCGCAGAGGACGCTTAATCAAGCAGTGTTTTGATGGATTCACAGAATGGGAAACCCATTCATCAAGTCAATTACACATTAATCACGAGCTCACCCACAGATTTGGGAGTGAGACATGAGGAGGGACTCCGCTTTGTTCTTGGAATGAATAGCGAGCGGCATTATGTAAAACCCTCTTATCCATGGCAATGAGTCTGTGAGTTATTGTTCAATAAAACATGCTCTGTTGAAGGATGTTGATCAGGCAGCCATTTATGTGTTTTACAAAGACAGATTCTTGAAGTGGCTCCATTTGATCAATGCTGGGTAAATTTCACTGAGAGCCATGTACAGTAGTGGAATGAATAAAAAATGAAGCAAAGGAATCATTGATTGTGTTGTCTGTACAGTAATGCAGCGCTCTGAGCGGCGTGTACCCGAGATTGGATGCCAATTAAAGCCCATTCACTGCCAAGTGTAGACACAGCGTGATTGATATTTAAATATTGATTATCATAGTCCCCTCGCCTTTGGAGTGCACTGTATGGACCGTTTCATTTGCATAACCTCCAGTTGCCAGTTAGTATTAAGGTCACAACAGGTGAACCGTCCCCAAAACCTCTGGCGGCTCGCGTCGATAAATCATTCAGTCTGACAAGCTCCGCAGTTGTCGAGGAAATCAAGGATGAAATATGGTTAAAGAAAGGCTGAGCAGTGCGATGGTGTGTGTGTGTGTGTGTGTTATGATAGCGCTTGTTGGCTCTAAACATCTTGGCAGTGAAGTGAATAAATGGAGAGCGAGGAGGGGGGAAATCATGATATGGTATTTGTGCAAATTATGTACATCTTCTCCTATAAGCTCCACATCTGCAAGGAGCTGAACAATTACAGCTTGTACATATTCAAGAGATGCATAAACACTTAAAGAAAAGTTTTTTGCTTTCACTAAACACTCAGTGAAGAGAAAAATGGATATCAAAGAAATCGTATATTATATTTTGTGCGATGCCAATGACAATTCAGGGAGAAAGTGGGGAAAAAAACATGTATATATCACTCATCAGCAACTTGAATCAGGCATAACATGATGACCACTTGCCTAATATTGTGTTGGTCCCCTTATGTGCTCGAAAATGATCTGAACCATTGGACATGGACAAGAGGACCTCTCAGGGTGTCCTATGGAGTCTGGAACCAGGACGTTGGCACTGGATCCTTTGGGTACTCTGGCTTGTGCAGTGGGGCCTCTGTCCATCAAACTTGTTCCACTGCATCCTGTTGATGCTTGATCACAATGGGCTGTAGGAAGTTTGGAGGTCAGATCAACATGTTGGACCATTGTCATGTTCCTCAACATGTTCCTGATTGTTTGATGTTTTTCCCATATGGTGGGGTGTATTTTCCTGTGAGGGTAGGCCAGTGACATTTGGGATTTCCATTAGCATGAGGGAGTGTGTTTGTTGTGGGACAATGTTTATATGGGTGTCTAAATCTGATCAACATGGATGTTAAGATCCAAGGTTTTCCATCAGAACACCACATAGTACCAATATGATCAATGTTATTCACTTCACCTGTCAGTGTTGTGGCTGTTGTGTTGCATTAATGTTGTGAAGTCAAGTCAAGATCAGATTTTATATATTCATGAATTTATTTACTCACAAGAAATATGAGTTTTTGTTTTAAATAGTTAATCAGTAGATGTCCTCAACTTACAACACAAACTGCATCTCATTAATGGTCTCGTCTTTTACCATCTTAACTCTTTCTGAAAGTTTCTGAGCATCACAGAGTTGAAATAAGAGTCCAGAGGCTGTTCAACCTGCTCCTACTGTGAGCACCTTTAAGTCCACGTTAAAAAAGTAATGTTTTGAACCTTAAAAATTCATTTAGAACCCCTCCTGCCCTCCTTTCTTTTATTCATGGCACCATTCCCAACTTTTTTAATTTTCTTTGAAAGTGTTCCTTTTAATTTGCTTTGTTTTTCCTGTTCATTTCTTTGTCCAAAAAATGTTTTTTTAATGCATTATGTAACACAGAAAGACTGAGAAAACTTAGTGAATTGCCTTTGGCTCTGAATTGTGCTTCACAAACAAGCCTTAAAACCTCGCCTCAGAAGAAACAGCAGTAAATATGGTGGAGGATATACCGGGTCAGCATTGGACAGTCTGCAAGATGTATGATTTATTTATTTTGTAACTGAAAACTGTTTTTATCGATTTCCTGTGAAACTGTGTGATCCTAAGCGGCTATTTCAGGCACATTTACACTGTCATAGTATGCATTTTAAGCTTTTACTGTCAAGAAAAGACAAGCAAAATGGTTATGGACATGAGGAGGATACTGTTTTTTGAGACTACATGACTTCAAATGACATGCAAGAAGGAAAAAAATACATTGCATGGTGCAATCGAAAAGTTCCAGGACTGTTTGTGTTGTGCATTAACGGAGCATGCCATGGTCGCACCTTAGCTGTATGTTCTAGCAGTATCTTTCGCGATTCAAACAACCAGCATTACATATGTTTTTCATGTGCAACGTGTCACTATGGACCGCAAACTCCTACAAAAAAGAAACCACCTACCTTCACCTATTACCTCGGATCATCACTGGTATTGAGAGCTGCGTCGGCGGCTACCACCAAGAGAAGAAACGGCAGTTTTTACACTGAAAGCCATTGGGAAAACTGTTGTTTCTTCTCCTAATGGTAGTTGCAGACCCACCTGTCTTCCTATGAAGGATTATGACTGTCAAGAGGTGGGGTCTGTGGCTACCATCAAGATCAGACTAGGCTAGTAAGGTCAGCAATTGATTGTGCACCAGTAATTAGTCAAGGCATAATTCTACTGTAACGCCCTAAGGTGTCTGAGGTGGAACATTCAGCACAAAAGAACTGAACTGTGGCACAAAGGCATGTGCCTACTCAACGCACAATGGGCCCGGTCACATAGTTGTAATTTCGCACTTATTTTTTGGCCGCAACAACACAATCATCACTCCCTACCTGGCCTACTGGCTAGATTTGTCTCCCTGTCACTTCTTCCCTCTTCAACCCAAAATGAAATTCAAGTAGAAGAGTCGCTGTTTTGACACAGTGGAAGAGATTCACCGCTTATTGAGGATGGTGCTTGACATGTTTGTATAGCGGGACTTCTAGGGAGAGATACAAGCATCACAGAAACACTTGGAGTGGTATATCTCCCCACATGGACACCGTTTTAACAGGGATGGCGACCAAGTTTAAATCCAATATGGTTTTTGATTTTAATAGGTGCAGTCTTGGAACTTTTTGATCAAACCTTATATTATAACTTGCATAGTGACCTGGCATAGTGTCACTTTTGTGATGACACTTGCTTCCCTGTATGTGAAAACCCACTTGGCAGTAAAACCCTTCTGGTTTCATGATACCAAGCTGTAATCACAAGACATTATCTGGCCTCATGTCCTTGGAAATAAACTTTTAGTTTTCGTGTCAGCCATTGGAGTTGGAAGCCAGAGCTTTTTGGCGCTAATGGTAGAGCTAGTCAGCCTCTGTTATCGCTGCTTTGGTTTGTAACTTTACACTCAGTGAAAATTCCACCCGAGACTTGCGAAATCTGGGAGAGCATTTCAATGTGCGAATTTAAAATTTTATGACGGATCCACATTTTTTAATGCAATAAGCCGCACATGAAATGATTCTTCTGCTTCTACAAGGCCGATATTACTCTAATCCATGGTCCTGTGAGGGGAAAAAAAGAATTCTTAAGCCAGAGCACAAACAAAATAAGATAAAAAACACAAAATGGATTTAAAAAGGACAACATTTCCCAATCGTGTTCCTGTTTCTCCATCACAGCTCAGTGTTCAGGTAAACACAAAGAGAGAATTTTGTTCTGGAGAAAGTGGAAGATATTCACTTGAATTGTTTAGCTCAGGCTGTTGTTGAAGCATCACATTAACTTTACATGAACTGCAGAGTGCATTTTCATTATTGTGCAGAATGAGGACTCCTTAATGGAAATCGCAGTGCAAAGGGACTTCCTTGCAGTCAGAATGGACGGGAAGAGCAAAGACAGCTGGTTTCGATGTGAATCTTGTTTTAAGACAGGCTTCTGGTCATTGACTAAACCTCTAAAAACTCACCTTTGTGTATAAAAGTGATCCATTTCCATTTTTTAAATGAAAATAATCCCTTCCTACCTTAAAAGGGTTTAGATGCAACCCTACAGCATTGCTTGTTATCTAGATGTGCAGATCTATGAAATCCTGCCTCTGTCTCCTACAAACCTTTACCACTCGCTGCAGCTTGAGCATACCAGCTTACCTTATACTCTTCCCAATGGCAAGTTATAGTATTGCAGTAATTCAGCCATGCATGTTAGAACAGGAGAAAGCCTCACCCTGCAAACTGACAGGAATGGTTCATATGAAACCCAAAAAAACCTGAATTTGTATGGCCTTGACTGCTTATTATCGTCATTATGTGTTTTCTAGCATTTAAAAAGCACCATCTGGACATGTCAACAAGGTAAAAACTCGATTTTCACTACAGGGGGTCTTTCATTTAAAGTTGCCGGTGGCAGTTTTCTCCCCTCCTTCTTACCATCGCAGAGTGTTCTCCACAAGTTGTGAAGACCTTTTGAAGATCTGTCCGAGTCTGTGATGTCAGTCGGCCACAGAAATGCTCGGTGACAGCTTGTAAAGTATTTTATCTTGACGAGGAAACGTTCTAATAAAAAGGAGTAATAGCACATACCACAGTGTGGAAATGTTTCACAAATGAAAGCCCTGCTGCAATGAAAACAGATTTTTTGAGCTTGCAGCTTACAGTATGATGATGAATGGCAACTGTTACAGTCAGCATTGGGGTTAATAAGCCATACAGGAAGTTCCACCCTCCAAGCTGACATGATTGGTTCCTTAGGTTTGTTACATAGGAAACCCTGGATGTTTAAATCTGTGTTTTTCAGACGGTTGTACACTTCAGTTTTAAGGTGGAAATGCTCAGCCATGATGTTCACTGCTTATTTTCCTCGTTATACGTCTTGTAGCAGACAAAAATAACACCATATGGGCATGTTAATAAGATAAAAAAAACTAAATTTTCACAGGAAAACGCCTTTAAACTCGTCCTGTCTTTATATGGTGGCTCCAAATCTTCTCCTTTTTTTTATTAAAACACACCATCTTTTCATGTGGTTTCAGTCAGCTCTGCAGCAGATGTGGGCCTTGATCTCATAAATCGCATTTTAAACCGGCTGCTCTTGGACAAACTTAATTTACAGCAAAGAGGGCTGAAAATATGAATAATTAAAATAATGAGTAAAATAAATGCCAGGCGAATGACTCCTCAAGGGCACAGCACAGCTCCCACCAGTTATCACAGACTGGTGGCACATTATGAAGTTTTTTTGCACAGAAATTATAACCTGGTTATGTAATACGAGGTAGAAAGCTGAAAAACACATTGCCGGCCTCTGGTCGATTGAGCATTTTCAACCCACTTGATTGCATTCAACAACGCTTACCTCTCTTTAAGGAACCAGTAGTGCATGCTAACCTACATGTGTGCAGTGTTGCAGACAGTCTGCTGCAGCTTCAGCACAGAAATGAGCAGAGAGGAAAAACAGGGGGTTTTGAGGGCTTTAAAATGCGTCTGAAATGCTGCTAAATGGACTGACTTGGTAGCGGTGGTGTCTGGCAACCGCATTTGTCAGAACCACTTCTGCATCACAAATGATTAGCCCAGTGATGGAGCATTATTTTTTAATCGCGGGAAACCAATTCATCATCCTTAGATGCGCTTAATTAAACCTGAGTGCAGCCGATCATGAAAGTTAGATTTGGGGAAAGTGGACATTGCTGCACTGCAAAGTGTGTTTTGATAACTGCCTGTACACCTGCAGTGTGACAGATCCGAATGTACCAGTCACTAAAGCTAGTTTGTTTTAACCCTCTGAACTCCAACCATTTTCTGAGGTTTTTTTTTGTTGTTGTTTTTTTTTGCTGCTGTCTCATTTTTTGCTCCATGTGGGCTCATTTTTCACTCCAATATAAAATCCTGCGCCTCTCTGGAAACAGCACAACCATGGCAGTAAGGAGAGGTAACTCAGAAATGTCCTATGTGCAGTATGACACAGTTAAATTTCCAGTACTTATAAAAGAGAAAAAACTACAGTTGAATTTCATTGATTGTTTGTTTCACAAAAATTGAAAGAAACCTGAAATCAACATAAACAACATTTTTCCAATTTCCCACAGGTGCTACCGATACTGAAGGGAAATGTGCCTGTATATATTGTAGATACAGTACATTAACTACTTAAATGTTGAAATTATTTCTGTACTTTTCTCCCATCTTCTCACCTAATGCACTGCCTGCAGCTCAACCTAGTTAAGCCGATATTTACTTGAATTTTTGACACGTGACTGGGTTTCGTGTTGGAGTCAGTCATGGCTTCTCCAGACGAACACGAGAACGCCGTTACGTCTGAAAATCTGACGGTTCTTATTTTTACAGTTTCTGATTCAGATAAATTGTGTCATTTTTTTGTTTTTTCTTTTTCCTCCCTGAGATAACACGTCTGTCAAACCCGACGGCAGATTCTGGGGCTCAGAAGGTTAAATTGCATCAGGACAGAGGATAAAATTACTTTCCAGATTTTTTATAACTAGAAATAGAGAGAAATGTGCAGTATGACACAGGTATAATGCCAAAAATCACAAAATAAGAAAACACGAAAGCTTCATTTCTTTGATTATTTGTTATCTGGGGCAGAAAAATCCTAGAATCAACACGTGCAACATTTACCAAGTGCCCACAGTTGTTACCAATATTGGAAAGAACTGGAAAAATTGTGACGCTACATACGATACATGTTCAGCTACTCTGGTTTTTAATTTGCTTTCATACTCATCTCCTATCTAAGCACTGCCTGCAGTTCAGCCGAGGTCAGTCAAAACGTTCCAGAATTTTTGCCATGTGACTGTTGGTCGCTGCTGAGTTACTACTGGTTTTGCAATTTTGCAGAGAAATGGAGGATTTCTTCTTTTTTTACAGAATCTGGCTGTAGGTTCCAAAAATTGAAGCCGTTAGCTTGACTCGCTGAATAGTCCTCTGTTTACACCACGTCCGTTGAACGGTTTACTTAAACTCACTAGCAACAAAAAGATGCTGTCCAAAAATAATCATCCTTTTCCAAGATGTGAAAAAGGTCCCAATTACAAAGTACAAAAATAAAGCAAGAAACAGAGACAGAGGTAAAAAAAAACAAAAAAAAAACGTGTGGCTCCACCCTCCATCTGGCTAGCCACGCCCACCAACCTCGTAGCTCCACAAGCAATTAAAGGTGCGTGCACAGTTACTGTGTAGAAATGATCACAGCCACCTGTTTCCACATGCAAAATATATGAATGAAACAAACATTTAAAACTAACCACACACCTCAAGTACAAAAATAAAGCTATTTAACTACATGACACATTATTTCCTTTTAAATCCATGTAAATTACTGTTGCTTTACTATGAACTTAAGTTACTGCCTTTTAAGTAGAAATCATAAGCATGAATGCATTTAGGCTCCTACACTGGCTCCTCCCAATCATTTATTTTTGTTAAATTTCTAAACAAAATAAAATGAACAAAGAGATTTTTCATGAAATATCGTGATTTTGAGGTTAGATTTGCTTAATTTTCCTAACAGAATGGGCACAGTACTGCTGGAAAGTTGAAAATCTGACTATTCTTTTTGTTTTTACAGTTTTTCGTGCATATAAATCGTGCAATTTTGCAAATTTTTTTGTGTTGTTTGTTCTCAAAGATTACAACCACTGGTGGGTTTTGGGGTTCTGAGGGTTAATTACCTGAATATGACAGTTTTTTTTAGTTTATATTACTCAAACAGAGCCTGAACAGACGGGCTGCTAGAGAAACCCAAACATTTTAATTTGTTGTAATTCTAAAGCTTGAAATCACAGGTTTCAAAAACAGCTGTTAGTGAAATATCAGATTTTCTTTTATTTTTTTGGGACCACACGAGGAGCTCGACTCTGGTCTCCGGTGCTCTGCTAGCAGCCATTAGACATTCTTATAACACTGTGTGCCGTTATCCATATGCACGCTATTACGCCAGATGGTATTGATCTAATTTAGTTCATTAGTTCCTATTGAATGCGGCAACAACGTTTGGTCTCTTTCAAGGGCGAGTGAAATATGGCGACGCGGGGAATAATGAGGAATGGTATGAAAACACGAGTTAATGGTCAGGCCTCTTTTTTCACTTGGACTCGCTTGGCCTTTGATCATTAGGTGTGTAATATGTTTTAATGAGGGTTCCTCTCTCAAGCAGCGTGCCGCGGGAAAATAATTAATCCTGAAATATGTTGCTTTTTTGCTACAAGCTTATTTGGAGCTTCGTCTTTGCACCTCTTGCACTGTGATTCATCGCTCTCACCGGCAAATGAAACACCCGCGCTCATCGACAAATCTCCTTTTGTTATAATAGAAAATGTAAGAAACGAGCCCTTGCAGTATATCTTACGGCGTCGTCTTTGTTTTGGCCTCCCGCCGGGTCAAACTCAATCCAAGTGTAGCCGGGTGATTTCACCCATCCCTATGTTTTAAGCCATGAATGGTTGAGTGCTGTTGGCCAACCTCAGCCAATAGATATCTCTCCCAGAACCCCGTTCTCCTCTGGCAGTCTCCAAGACCATATTTCTCCTGTCAGTTCACGTCCAGACCTGGAGTAAGCCAGCTGGCCTTTCTAAATCACCGTCCCCAGCCAGAAAGCCATAGGGCTCTCTATCCGCTGAACACTTTCAGCCAGGAAAAGTCACTCGAGTCTCCCTGTGCCAAAATAGCAACGAGCCATATGCACATTACGTTCTTGATGCATGGCAAAGCTACAAAAGATTGCTTGAAACAAAACAAAGCTTTGCTATGACGCTTTAAAGTGGAGCTCTGTAAGGTCCGATCCATGAGAATCGACTGGTTAACACACAAAGTGCGACTGGTTTAGTTCTCTTGGAGGTTTATCTCTCTTTGCATTCACCCTGCTTCACTTTCTCATATGGATTTTTTTTCTTTTTCGCCTGCAAATCCTCATTGATGTGTCTTTTCCACACATTCTCTGAAGCCGGCCAAGATAGAGCAGAGTTAGATCAGGAGTCAGATAACTTGGCCCGGAATCAAAGAAAAACATCGGTAACAAATACAAAACCCCACTTCTGTGTTTGCAATGACAAATGGCTTCTCTGTCACGACGGGGCCACAGACGGAATAAAATGAAATCTGCTTTGAGGACCTGTGAGTCAGCTTTAACACATGTGAGAAATCCAAAAACGGCATCTTGATGTGATGACACACTGCTCGAGCATATTGAATGAGCTGTAATGTTTTTTGACACTCCTGTAACTACATAATCTACTCATTTGGAGCATAAATCTATTTCTCTGTCAGCAACATGCCTGGGATCAGGGAGTCTGGTCCAGGGACTCGACTTTGAATAATGTTCTGTCCCTATAGCTCCATGTAGATAAGACCGGCCGGAAACATACTGCAGGGATCTATCTGACCAGTCAAATGAGACGCACTAGTTTGCTTAGTCACTGAGCTGCAGCCGCAAGAAAAATGTATATTTTTCTGCAGCCAGCACACGTCCGAGACCCTCTGAGGAGGCGTCTCTATTATGAAATCCTGCTTGGGGGGACAGGACTGTTATCTAACAAGCCCTCAAACTCATAAAATGAATTATTTAGATTTCAAATTAAATATGTAAACTCAATTTTTTTTTATTGAAATTAGGGAATGTTTGTTTGGTAAACAGATCACGTTGAGTGTCGTGTGTGTCTTTACCCACATGTACAACAACATTCATTTAGTATACCACATTAAAATGCAAAGACAAACTCCTGCAGAACAGTGTACTGTATATTAACCCTCTGAACCTCAAGCAACTGCTTTTTTCACATTTGAACTCACTGTTGGTTAATTTTTCACTGCAATATAAAGTCCTGCACCTCCATGGTAACAAAACAAACACGGCTGGGAGACAACTCAGAAATGTTTGTTGTTCATAAATCTTCAAAAAAGAAAAACAGGAAGTAGAATTACTTTAATGGTTTACTATACAGCAATTCAAATTTCTTTACCCACAGGTGTTAGTAATACTATAAAAGCCAATGGTGACTCCTCATATGCTATATATATTTAACTACATAGATTTTACATTTGTTTCTATACTCGTCTTCTATCTTGTCTTTGTATACACTGCCTGCAGTTCAGCCGACTTATGCCAAAAAGTTCCTGAATTTTTGTCACATGACTGTTGGTCGCTGCTGAGTCACTAAGGGCTTTATGGTTGTGCTCAGACTTGCAGAATATTTTCTTTTTTACAGAATCTGGTTACTCCCAAAGATGAATTTTTGCTGAATTTCTAAATGGAATAAAATGAATAAATAAATGCAAAAAAGCAGGTTAAAAGCACAGTTTTTTTTGTTGTTTACAGTATTTGGTTATTATAGATGCTATATATATTTTTTTGGCAATTTTTAAATAGACATGCAGTATGAAGTGATTTTGATGAATTATCACAATTTTAAGCTCAGATTGGATCAGATTATCAGATGAGTAGTTCAAGGACTGTCGTAAAGTTTAAAGTCTGATTCTCCTTTCTGTTTTTACAGTTTGTAGCTATGATAAACTTTAACATAAACATGAACTTTAACATGCTTTTCAAACCAGGTAGCACGTTTTGGGATTTTGTAGGGTTAAAATAATGCATGTGATATGTTATTATGATTAATAGCCTATAGTATTAGGTTTAAAAGCATGATATGTGTCTACATTGCCCTCGAATAACAATGACCTTAATAGTATTTTGCAAAAGTGTGGTTCAGTTAAAATGATTTAAATTCCCATCAGTTTGAAGCCAATTCCTCAAAGGCAGTCACAATGAAAGCGCTCTGATTGGCAGTCGACCGCAGCTCCTCTTAACTCTAAACGTAGTAAACCTGCTGAGAGGCTTTTCAGTCAGTGTGTCAGTTTAGATGCTGCGAGCTGGCCTGCATGCAAAACAAGAGCCCAGCGTTATTATTATTAAGCATCTACTGGAGTCTGCTCACAATTTACTATTTAAAATTATGATCCCTGGGATTTGCTTGAGTCAAATCCTGCTTTAGTTGATGTCTGTGTGTAGAATTCAGTGTATTTACTTTCTGCCATTGTCTCTCTGGATGACGTCATCCCACTGTTGGATTTACACACACACACACAATGTGCAGGAAGTGATGCGTTAATGCAATCCAGGTTAATTTCATCTCATTGTTATCAGCCTGACTGTTTTCTGTTCACGCTCTTCATGTTGTAACGGAGCCGTATTATATTAATGCTAATGCAAGTGGAATGTAGAAGCATTCGACTGACAAAACACAGGGTTACACAACAGTGACGCAGCGACAGCGTATTTGTCGCCATGGTGAGCACTAACTGCAAACGTAAAACAAACACAGAGCAATAGGGATGGATGCTTTTAGGCTGCTCTCTGTTTGAATGGTCAGTTTTTAAATATTAAAATGCGTCATGGAGCAACCACAGGTGCAGGAGGAATCATCCAACAAAAGAAGTGCAATCATTTCTGACAGGTCTTTTTTGTTTGTTTTGTTTCACTGTAAATGGATGCACCAGTTCTTTTGTTACATTTCTGACTGTCTGCTCAAGGACGGCGACACCGTCGGTACACCTGTCTCCAAACCAGCCAGAACTGAAAGCTCAAGGATTTCTAAAACTTCAAGCCTTTTAGCTCCTTTACCGTTTTATTGAGTAAACAACTAACTGAAAATACAGGAAAAGCCTCATAATAAACAGAATAAATTCCGCTCCCCCCCTTTGTTGCTTTTTCATCAAGCACAATCTACTGAAATTATACTAATAAATAGGTCTGTGTATCTCGTAATGAACAACCTCCTGAAGTCAAAGCTGCTTACCGAAATATTCGCTGAACCCCAAGCGGTTTCTGGGGGACTTTATTGCTCCTGTCACATTTTTACTCACTGTCAGTTCATTTTTCACTGCAATGTAAAGTCCTTGTACCTCTATGGAAACAGAACTACCATGACGAAAAGGAGAGAGAACTCAGTGATTTCATCTGTGTGCTATAACAAAGTCATAATGCCATGGGTTATAAGACAAAAAAAACAAAGCAAAAGTCAGATTTCTTTGATTAGTTATTTCACAAATATTAAAAAATATCTGGAACCAAAACAAAACCCTCAGCGTTGACCCTCCTGTTGTCTCTCAACCATCAGCAAACACACTACCTTCCAAAAAATGGAAAGCTATTACGGTCCGTCTCCCCACAAGGTGGACTTAGTGCTGCTAAGGTCGCCACAATAGTTCCAGGTCCCTCCAAATATGCTGTCAGCCATGTCCAAGACATAACATCAGCATCTGAGCTCTTCATAACACCATTAATTGAAAAGGATTTACTTGAGTTGACAAATTGAGAGGGGACAGTTTGAAAGACTTGGATGTGACCCACCTGCAAGCCTACACTGGGTTGCTCCACTGGCTTCCTGTTTGTTTTAGGGTTGTTTTTAAGGTTTTATTTCTTGTTTTTAAAGTTTTACATGAGTTGCCCCCCCCATTATTTAGCAGAGCTTATTCAGGTCCGCAAACCTGTTAAAGGACTGAGGTCGTCCAGTCAAGAGGTCCTGGAGGTCCCCAGATCCAGACTTGGGACTAAAGCTGACCGAGCCTTTCCAGTGGCAGCCCCTAAACTTTGGAACAGCCTACCGCTGGACATTAGGGCTGCTCAGACTATGGAATCTTTGAAGTCCCAGCTTAGGACCCACCTTTACTCAGTGGCTTTCAGATCTATCGGGCACTGACATCCTGGCTGCATACATATTGTTTTCATTGTACGTTCATGTATGCTCTTTTGCAGCGTTGATTTAGAAATCTGTAAAGCACTTTGGTCAACCTTGGTTGTTTTCAAATGTGCTATATAAATAAAAATTGACCTTGACCATTGACCTTGCTCATTTTGGCAGGAGTGTACAATTCAAAAGGGGAAGCCTTTGGGCAGCTGACACTGGAAGGGCAATATTTCCAGCTGCCATGTCTCTAAACACATTCCATGTTTTCTCCTGTGCCATACGCTTTGATGACAGACAAACCAAATTGACAAATTGACCCCAAGGACAAGAGATGTTAGTAAGTTTGAAGGTAATAGGAGTGTTAATACCACGACTGTAGGCTTAATTTTGCTGAAGTTTTCCGATGATGCAGCACATGACGCATAATCAGCTAGGGTTGAGGTTAGTTAAATTTTAAAAGTCAGTTGATTCTTGCTGTTTCTGCAGTTGTTGTCTCAAGTAATTGGTGTCATTTTGGCATTTATTAAAAAAAAATAAGATTAACCTTTCAATCTCGGCAGTGTGTTCTGGGGTTCAGAGGGTTAAGTTACACCATAAAAGAACTGAAATCGAGCCTCTCTCCAAATCCTGTTTGTTACAAAAGAACTATGCCAAAGTCCCAGCCACTGTGACACCAGCACACTGAGCTGCAAAATAAATCACTCACTGTGCAAGTTCTGAAACCCTTTGAATCATAAAAGAAACCAGCAGCGATCAGAAGTTACCTCCCAAAAATCTGCCAGTGAGGAATTGGACACAGTCACGTACATGATTAATTGTCAGACGGTTACAGGTTACTTGAACTCTATCAACGTCCACATCACTTCCTGCCATGTATTAAGTGGTGATGATATTGGGGGGGAAGCTGCACAGATGTAATGTTTGGAAGGGGCCCGGAGGTTTAAAATGCCAGGGTGGATTAATTCACCTCCTGCCATGACGGCCGCCCGCTGTTTAGATCCACAGCCCGACAGCTGTCCTCACTGGCTTTGATATGAGAGGGCTGGAGAGGCTGAGAAAGACAGGATGGAGAGGATGGAAGCAAACTAGAAAGAGGATGACTGCCGTCCATAACCAAGGACAAAGTCCAGATTGGAGGGGCGTGCGCGTGATTGACGGCGCTTTGCTTTTGATCAGCCAGGGGAGAAATGGGATGGGGCACGAGTGTGCGTTGCCGTGTGTGTATTGTAGCTAGGAGACGGTCCCCATGGAGACTAACCATCCAGTCAGGAGAGGAGGAAGTGAGCGCGGAGGCCAGTGTGTGTGTGCTTGTCTGACTGTGCTGCGCAAAAAAGTGTGACAGTGATGTGATGAGACGGATGTCCACTGTTTGATCCTTTGGTTCTGGACTGTGGAAGCATGTTTCCGCTGCTAATAGAAACCCAGTAAATCTCTGCTAGCTGGAGGACCCTGTATATACACTCAAATACATACAAACACAGTACACCAAGTACAGTACATATAGTGACTGAACGTATTAATGGAGTACTTATTTTGTGTCAGCCCGCGTCATGCAGATCAATTGTGCTGATTGCGCACAGTACGCTAGTTAACAAGCAGCACAAATGACTCAAATTCTTAAACAACTCTGCCTACCACGACTAATGCAGAGATAATTAAAATCAATTAGAGCCAAATTACATTTTTAAGCTCCTTTAGAAACACTGTCTCATAAACTTACAACTGGAGTGCCCTTAAAGGAGACGTTCATTTATCGCCGAGCCCATCTTAAAGACCCCCCACTGGTGAAAATCAAGTGTTATTACCTCGTCTGCATTTCTATACGGAGTTTTCTACGTATGCAGGAAGACGGATCATGTGCAAAATGAGCAGGAAATGCCGTGGCGGATCATTTGCACCTTAAAATGGCAGTTTTTACCCATGATAGTCTCAAAAATATGGATTCAAACGTCCCGTGTTTCATGCGTAACAAATAAAAGGAACCAATCCTGTCGTCTAGGGCTTTTCTAATCAGTTTCTGGGTGAAAAATGTATTGCAAGCTTGCCCTAACATTACATTGTGTAGAGCAGTTTTACAGCATCTGAGTGGAATCGTAGGTTAGCTAGCGAAAGAGGCAGGTACTAAGTAGGTCTACGTATTTCGGAGTAAGCAAAGGTGTAGAGCTGCATCTAAGCCACTTTAAGGCAGGAATCGATTACTTTCATTGGAAACACCTCTAAATATGTAACTTTGAGATGAGTTTTTAGGGGTTAAAACAATGACAGGAAAGTACCCACATGCCCATCTGGTAGAGTTCTTGGTCAATGTCATTCGTCCTGTGTGTACTCTAAGTTTTGAGATTACCTTCTCATGCAGTTTGTGCATCCTAAAGTTCAGCTGTAGCTAATATAAGACAGAGTGTAACAAATATTTTACTACAGCATTCCCTGCTAACCTCCAGGGTATGTAGAGCAACATAAAGATGGAACTGCATCCCCAAAAAGTACTGGAAGGGGGAATCTTTAATTGAACTCTGGAAACCTTAAATTAGATTTGGCTGAACTTTAGAATGCATTTTTGCAACGAAAGAACACAATGGATTTAGTCCCTTATCTCTTGCATTAACTTTGCATTAGGAGGTAATCTTTTCATGGACAGTGTGGTGAATGAGATCGGTTACTGTACAGTGTTGGAGAAGTCTTTCACTGTACATATGGGCATGGGAGTAATGCAGAGGTTTCCATAAGTGGCTACTTTATTGTATTAAATTTTGACTAAACACATGAGAACTGCACTGAATACACTGATAGAGACAAGGGACGGCCTCATTAGATGGGCTTCTTCAGTAGCATCTTGACAAGTGCGCAGCAAGAAAGATAAAGTCCACTGAAAGTATTGCATTTTCCATGCACACCAGACACACATGTACAAGCTGAATGAATTATTGAATGAAAGATCATCATTTATTTATGTTGTGCTTTTTACATCAGAAAATGACCAGAAGTGTTGTTGATTCACAAGAATCCTAATTATCCTTACAATAATTCACAACACATGTTTACATTAGGGCAGGCGGACTCATTAAAACTCATACGTGGCATCAGAATGTAGCAGAGGAAACCAATTTGGGGCTTTTACAGCAAATTTTTTCTGTAGAAAAGCAATGGACCTCTTAGCTGGCTTCTTTTTTCCTCTTTCTTGCTATTCCATATTCTTTTAGAGGGCCCTGTTGTTGTTTTTGTTGTTATTGAAAAATTTAGTCATGATTAATAGACATGATTAGTGTCTGGCAGAACCAGGTTGGGGTGTAGCAGACTAAGCAGTGTATTTGAGGAGTCCTTCCCCCCAGTGAAGTTTTCCGGTTCCTCCTGGAGGATTCAATGACGTTCCCAGGCCAGATGAGATATGTAATCCCTTCAGGTCTACCTCAAGTTCTCTTTCCAGTCGGATATAGTCAAAAACCTCTAAAGCAGGGGTCTCAAACTCCGGTCCTGGAGGGCCACTATGCTGCATGTTTCTGATGTTTCCCTCTTCCAACACACCTGATTCAAATGATCAGGATCGTTATCAGGCTTCTGCAGAGCTTGATGATGAGCTGATCATTTGAATCTGGTGTGCTGGAAGAGGGAAACATCTAAAACATGCAGGATAGTGGCCCTCCAGGACCGGAGTTTGAGACTCCTGCTCTAAAGGAAGACAACCAGGAGGCGACTATTTCTGAAACAGCTCAACTAGCTCCTTTTGATGCAAAGTAATGGCAACTCTACTTCAAGTTCCCTCTGAATGTCCAAGCTCCTCACCCTATCTCTAGAACTCAGCCTAGCGTTTCAGTCTCTTGTATCCAAGATCTCATTCTTTCAGTCACTACCCAGAGCTCATGACTGTAGGGGAGGGGTGGAACCTAGATCAACTTGTAAATCGAGAGCTTTGTCTTCTTTCTTAGTTCCCTTTTCACCATGACAGTGCAGTGCAATGCCTACATTCCTGCTGACGCTGCCACCAATCAATGTGTCCATCTCACGTTACATTTTCCCGTCACTTGAAAGCAAGACCACTCTCAACCAAGAGGGAGCAATCCACTGGGTTCCAGCAGAGAACTATAATCCCAGACTTGTAGGTTGGGACTCTTACCCTAGTAAATGCTGAAAATCATGGTTTAAACCACGTCATCGACAAAAAGCAAAGATGTGAGTCTGAGAATCTCAAACATCTCACATCTGTAAAGAACTAGAAAAGAAGTTGAACCCAGAAAAGACAGAAATCATATATTTATAATCCATAAAACTTATTTATAGGTGTGATTGTTCTGATATTGGAATTTGCAAGTCTGCTGCATGTTTTAGATATTTGCAGATTTAATGGCAAAACAAGCCATGTGATGATGTGCTACCTTTCCACTGGAATAAAGATTCTGAATACACATTGCAATTCTGCCAGCAAAGACCAGAAGCATTAAGCCAAAGTTTTAAATCTAGATATTTGCAACAGTAGCTGACAGTAAAAGATGTCTTACAGCCGTGCCTCATCTCACACTACAGATCAATTCATATGTAATCAAAAGCCTTCATATACGGTACCGAACTTGTCATCATCTGCCATCTCATTGTCCACGGACGATTTGCTTTCAGATACCCTCAATCACAGCATGAAACTGGGTCATGGAGAAGGGCAGAATGAAAGTCGGCGTGCTCCCAGGCAGCTATACATGTACATGTACATGTAGTCTGATAGCTCTTTATTGCAGCAATCAATACCTACTGCATGAGAGACATGGATGTACTTAAAAAGACACCAATCAATGAAGTCAGTGAGTCTAATGAGTCATTTGACGATTAATAAATGATACAACAGCATAAGAAAAATCTCAATTAAACTCCAATTTGTGTTATAGAAGAGTGGAGCGATATATTATTTAGTCTTAAGATGTATTATTCATGCAGGTTAATAAAGAGAATGGCCAGAGTACATTTTAAATGGTGAAATGTACAGTTTTTTAGCAGTGGTGTTCAGTTTCATATGTGATAGTCTTGGTAACAGCTTTGTCATCTATATAGTATATTAATACAAGTAAATAAACAGAGCAGCACTGATTTGAATTGATTTTCTTGAAATAAGGTGCTTCTAGTTTGTGACTCTACAAATGGGTTCCGTTCACTGTTCATGTCATGCTGTTTGACTGATGTTGAATAATGAGCTGGACTCATGTCAGTACATGCTGACATTGTTTTGGTATGGTTTACCAAAAAGTATCCGGTATCTGCATTAGCAAAGGAAATTATAGAAGAAATGAATAATATGTTAGGTTTCCAGAAGTGGGTTATAACAGAAACGCTATTATCTAAATGTACTAGCTTTATATAAAGATGGACAAACCTTCTGTGATTTCATTCATGGCTTTTCTAAACAGCAGTTTTCAAGCTCAGAGTCGTGGCTTTGGGCAGTAGGAAAGCTGTCCGAGTGCAGTCCAACTTGATACAATGCTTGTGTGCTGGTTGAAGGTCATTAAGCCTCATGGAAGTCTTTGTCATGGTGCCCTTTTACCAGCTAAACTCCCACAATGTTCTCTGCTTGGAAGAGTCCGCCTCTTCAGGTCACTACAGGATTAAATAGTAAGAGACTGCAGCTGGGGGGCAACTGGGTACTACAGCTAAGCTACAATACATTAAGTACTGTATGTAGGGAACTTGTATAGAGTATCTAGAGATACTAAATATTAAATGACTCGGATTGGATCGAGAGCAAAACAAAATACTTGATCGGGACACCCCTAGTTTAAGCATATTGTCATTTGTGTGGTCTGTGAGGAAATAGGACTATTGCACCTCACACAGGCTCCAGTGAGAAAATCTAGCCCATGATGGGAGGCTGTAGCCAGTCAACAAAGCAGGAAGTTATGACAAAATGAGGCTAGATGGAGGGCTTTCACTCTTTTGACTTTTACTTTGAAAACTGGTGTGAAGGGAGGGACTTAGAGCAGAAAGGGCAAAGAGAAGAGCTTTCCGTCTTCCTGCAGTTTTAGAATTTAAACAAGTTTTATAAAAATTCACCCATTGTACAGCTGTCATAAACAGATACATTAGCTATAGAGACCAAAATTCTGTACCAGCCTGTAAACATGTTTATGTCTGCTGTAAAGTTGTGCGTTTTAACATGGAGGTCTATGGGGGATTGACTCTCTTATGGATTCTGCCCCAAGTGGCCTTTCAGGGAACTGTGCTTTCTGGCACTTTAGCCTCACAGAAAACACCCACTTACAGCATGTTTTCCGGGAATCATATTCAAACACATCCCTGAGATTTAGCTTCATGTTGCATCAGCAAGTCAGATTTAATGGAGGAGCTACAGGTAGCCAATTAAAAGCAACGACGGTGTTTGGTTCAAGCAAAGTGCTCATGTCATCAACTTTAACCCTTTATGGCCTTTAAAAAGTTCCACTTAATAGCGCTACTTAATTACGTGCTGCAGAGGAATTGTAATCAAGCGATGCCCCTAAACTACAACAGCTCTTTAACACACACACTAAGGCACACGGGAAAGCAGAAACGTGTACAGTGTATATTAATAAGACCAAAGCATCTTAAAAAAATGAAGCAGCAGCAATTATAATGGTGAAAAATAACATGTAATGTACCTTTAATCAAACTGCTGTCCTGTTATGAGCTACAATACTTCGACTTCATTACATTTCATGGGGAATTTAGGTCATTATGTATTATATTGAGTCATTATTTAACCATTACTTATTAATCATTATTTATTTATCGGACAAAATGGTCCTCAAGGCTATTTTATTGCCATGATTCATGAGTCATTCACAACTAAAACAAATTCTTGAGGGGCTTTTTTTGTGATTTTCAGTTAATAAAACATGATGAAAAAGGTCCGCCATGTACTTTAAAAGGTAATCCTTGACCAGAGCAAAATTAAAGTGTCTTATCATGTCTGCTTCATTAACAAGGAAATAACAGACCTAACTAAGCTTTAACAGGTGCCATTTTGCAGCATAATGTAACCTACGAGCTCACTTTGATGCTTATCTTTTGATACTTGTACATTCATTTAAAAAGTGTTTTTTAATTGGAGCAGGGCTTTCATTAGTGAAATACTTCCACACTGTGGTATCTGCTATTCATTCTTTCTATTAGAATGCTTGTTCCACCATGAGAAATAGATTACAAGCTGTCACTGAGCATTTCTGTGGTTGACTAACATCACAGGCTCAGACAGATCTTCAAAGGTCTTCACAACTTGTGAAGAACACTCCGCAATGATAAGAAGGAGGGGAGAAAACTGCCACCGACAACTTTAAATGAAAGACCCCCTGTAGTGAAAATCAAGTTTTTACCTTGTTAACATGTTCATATGTTGTTTTTCTAAATGCTAAGGGGAAAAAATCATGAGCGAAATCAGCAGCCAACGCCATGGCTAAGCATTCCCAACTTCAAAATTGCAGCATGTAATTACAGTCTTAAAAATACAGGTTCAGACTGTTGGGGTTTCACATGTAACAAACCAAAAGAATCAGTCCTGTAAGTTTGCAGTTTCTGTGTCATTATCCGTTTTCAGAATCGGCCTCTGGTTCAAACATGCATGGCTGAATTTTTTCAGTTTTACAAGTTGCAGTTCTGTAGAGTTGAGTAGTTTTACAATGTTTGAGCAGAGCTGTAGGTGAGCTGGTGTGCTGAGCTGCAGTGAGCAGCGGAGGAATGACTAAATACATGAATTGAATAAGTAAATCTATGCTATCCGGCTAACTTACCAGACACTGTAGGTTGACACCATTGGAAGAAGGATGTTGTTGTCCTACAAAAAAGCAGAGGCAGAACATTCACAAACTGTTTTTTTTGAAGAATTAAAAAGAAATATTTATCTTCATTATTATTATTATTATTATTACTATTATTTTATTTTCAATAAAAGCACTTGTAGACCTAGCACAGTTGCAATATTGCACATATTAGTAGTATTTGAAATGTCTTGTGTCATAATAATATTAGTGAGGATATCAAATAAAAAGTATTATTCAAAATAGGCTTCAATGAATTTCTTGAATTTTTTTATTTTATTTTATTAAGTTGATTTAACTTAACTTTTTATTGTTTACCCAACCTGGAATTTTTACTTCTGTTAACTTAATCCAAAAGCTAGAGAGTAACACAATTGTTTTGTTTTATCACACTTTTTACTCCTGTTAATTTACTATAAATAATAATAGTAAGAATATAAAAATATTATTATTATCAAAATCGACCTAGTTAAATTCTTTAAAAAAGGTTAAATTGTTAAGGTGATCTGACGTAATTGTTTTATGTTTGTCCAACCTTGAATTTTGACTTAATATGATATTATTATTGTTGTCATTATTATTATTGTTGCTGTCATAATTATTATTATTGTTATTATTGTTGTTGTTATTCATTTTTAAAGATAATGATTATTAATAGTAATAGTAATAATAATAATAATAATAATAATAATAATAATAATAATAATGACTTAAGTTCTTGAAAAAGGTGTAATTATCAAGGTAATTTGACTTAATTTAACCTACGTCTTCATAAATGCTGCACTGATTTTTAATTTTTAGTTTACAAATAGACTATAACTACCATTTTATTATCTACATTTGTATTTCTATATTTACATTATCATGTCATGTTTGGTGCATCTAGACCAGCAGCTTCCAATTAGTACAGATTTCACTTAAACAATAAGAGAGTTTCTGAGGTGCATAGCTGACTTTGTCATGGTTTGCATTAATAATTTTGATCAGGCAGAAGATTATTGGATTCCTTTCAGATACATTATTTTAAGTCTGCCAACAAATGTGCTTTTGCAACTTTGGTGTATTTCACTGACAGATATTTTGACAATGCTTAGTCCAGTGTGGTGTTTTAGCTGTGATTTGGTGAAATATCACAGTACACAGGTAGCACAGTTATTGTGTTTTGGTGAGAATTGGCTCAGCTGAAGCACTGCTGTCCAGGGTGTTTCCCTGCCGTCTGTCCAGTCTTCTGTTCGCTGCCTGCCATGTTTTGGCCTCGGCTCCTGCTGTGATCCTGAACAGAAATAAATGGATAGAAATGATAAAAGAATGGTGAGTCAATTTTCCCAAAGCTCTGGTTCAGGCCCAATAACAGGCAACACGCGCGGCATGACAGCTTTAGGAATTTGCATTAAACTAGGCGAGCTGTCAACGGAGAAAGCGTCCGGAAAATAAATTTAAAACTGCACTTTTGAGGCGAAATACCTAGATTTTAAAACGGCGGCAAATGCATTTTCTCAAGGAAAGTGGGGGATCAGTCACACCTGACCGAGGTATGATCTTTGGAGGGGCTTACTTTAGGAATATCCAGTGCTGCACACACATCGACCCAAAGTTGGTGTAAGTAACTGGGCCCATTCTGCCTGTCAGACACATGAAATACTCAGGTGAGTACTGACTGTTGAGAGCTGGATTTGCTATGAGATGCACCAGCAGTGTGTTGTCAGCTTTTATAGTCTACAAATGATGATAAAGAGTGTTTTTCTGTCCCACTTTGTCAATAATACCCCAATATCTGCTGTTAGCAATTGAAGCCATCTGTCCTTTTACAAAATTTAACATTTAGGAGGAGCTATGGTGCTGTTAAATTCCATTTGGTAAGTAGTGGAAGCTGGTAAACTAAATTACTTGGCTAAGTTAGCCTAGCCTGATAATATACTTCTTGTTTACCACTAACTTATTTTTCTAGTAACGCCATTTCGACACCTGCCAAGTTATCCGGAGCTTCCACACACAGAAAAAAGTGTCTCACTAAAGCTGTCTTTAATCCTGTATGAATCTGCCATGTATGTGGTTTGTACAAATTCCACATCAAATTACAAACACAGAGGTGCTGTAAAAATGTGCCATTGCAGTAATTCAGGATATTCTTTGGTTTTTTTCTGCACCTTCACCTCTTCATCTTCCCCACTAGAGAATCCCGAAAGCTGCACTGGCGATTAAACTGGAGAAAAATGCAATTTTATTCACTCAAGTATTTGTTTTTCCAACACGTGGCATCTCCACAACAGAATGAATGTCAAGCAAACTCGTGCTATTTTGGAAATGATATTAAGCAGATGGAGAGTGGAGTCACAGAGCGGAAATCAAAGTCGCATACAGTTAAAGAGGTCGTCGATGCCGCTTGTGGAAAGTTGTCCGACTCTTCCTGAAGGGCTCAGTGAAGTTCGGGGACAAGATCAGGCTGTTGGACATCTGGAGCGTCATGTGGCAGATTGCCTGTCATACAATGCTGTCTGGGACAATTTCGTAGATGACAAATGGTGAAGTTGTGGACAGTCAAGTGCCTGGCTGTGGCCCGAAGTGACATACAGTATCCAACATGCAAACTGCCAGATCTTGCGTTTCTCTTGACATCTGTGGCATTTGAATTAAAGTGCATTTTAAGGTGGCTTTGCATCGTCTCTCATCGAAGAAGTTTCTAGTCACGATATCTGATTATTGGCCTTTAAAGTCACATCAACTAGAGTGTGGATTAATCAGAGGTCAAGAAGTTGTCATTACAATGAATCTGGGCGGCTCTGGCTGGAGTAGTAGAGCGTGTTGTCCACTAACTGTGAGGTTGACAGGTTCAATTCACTGCCCCTCCACATGTTGAAGTGTCCTTAGGCAAGATGTTGAACCCCAAGTTGCTCCCAATGGCAGGCAAGCACCTTGTATGGAAACTCTGTCACCACTGGTGTGTGGATGGATGAAGTGCAGACCATTTAGAATGAAGTTTTTGTGTACAATTGGCAAAAGTTAACCCTTTTCTAACACAAGACAATAAAAATGAGCTTTTTAACTTTTCCTCCTAAGCCAGAAAAGAAGACAGTTCGCATTCTGCCTTTGTCTTTTGGTTTCAGTATGTGAATAAAAGCATGGACAGCATTTTGGGTGCAAAATCAGGAGATATGTGATGCAACACGGCATGGAGACCCAACCACAGAAAGCTCACATTCATTCTTAGAGCGAAATCTTGAAGGACCACATGAACGTTGTTGTCTTTCAACAGACTCAACAGTTATTATGCTGCAATCTTTTGGTACCATACATAAAGATAATATCAGTAAAGTCGGGTGAAGTTCTCAGGTAGTACCAGTCCCATGTGAACAGGGCTCATACACTAATCAGGCATAACATTATGATGACCTGCGTAACATTGTGTTGGTCCCCTTATGTGATCAAAAATGCTCTGAACCATTGGACATGGCCAAGAGGACCTCTCAGGGTGTCCTATGGGATCTGGAACCAGGACGTTGGCACTGGATCCTTTGGGTACTCTGGCTTGTGCAGTGGGGCCTCTGTCAGTCAAACTTGTTCCACTGCATCCTGTTGATGCTTGATCACAATGGGCTGTAGGAAGTTTGGAGGTCAAATCAACATGTTGGGCCATTGTCATGTTCCTCAGCGTATTCCTGATTGTTGGATGTGTTTTTTTCATGTGGTGGGGTGCATTTTCATCCAGTGACATTTGGGATTTCCATTTGCCTCCATTTGTCTAAGGCTCATTAACATGGATGCCAAAATCCAAGGTTTTCCAGCGAAACACCACATAGCACCAATTTGATCAATGGTATTCACTTCACCTGTCAGTGGCCTGATCGGTGTAGATCAAACAGCAAGAGCGAAGGATGATATTGGACAAACATCATCAATTTAACCTTTTATTTCAATAAATTTGAGTGAAAAACTGACCACGCTTATCCTGTGTGAATGTGCCACACGAAACACAGAGGTAGGGTGAAGTTCTCGGGTAATACTAGTCCCATGTGAATAAAAAGATGAAAGCATCAGTGTCGTCTCACAACCTTGGGACACTGTATGTTGATTCCAGTGTTCCCCAACTAAGACTTGAAAGCTCTAATGCTCCATCATTTGCCCTCTTTCATCACATCTAAATGCATCTCTAATTTCAAAGTAGCTGTTATTAGGCTGAGACAGATTGAAACCGAGGAGTCGCAAGTGGAGACGATACTCAAGGCTTAAAACAAGTCGAGCTTACAAAGGCTCAAAATGAATTTAAATAGTCAAGTTGAGCAAATTAGATCAAACTGCAAAGGAGTAGGATGATGTGTCAAATTATAGCACAATACAAACTCAATTAAATAATTGAATAAACATGAATAAGTGAGTAATTTGTAAGTGGCTTTTATGAATTCATTACCAAATTGACTCACCCTCATGTCTCGTTGTATACTTAAAGAGGCTTTCTGCACTACGCTGATCTCTTAAAAAAACATTCACCGTCTCTTTAAGTCTCAGTCTTCCTCTCTCTCACTCGGATGATCGTGCTTCCTTCCTCTCTCGCGCACAAAAACCGAGAAATGATTCTACTACCCATAGAGTATTGCCAAACCCTCCTGTGACAACCCCCCCTCTCCCATTTTCTGCCTTTGTCAAAAAAATAACTAAAAAAAAACAAAAATACACTCACGCTACAATTCACCAGCTGCCATTTTAAACAAGTTCCAACACAATATAAAAACAGTATCAACGCAACACCTGTCACCATTTAGACACTCGCAACTTCAAAATGGGAGACAGTCTGGTGGAGAACACTTGGCATACTGGCCCCAATTCCAATCATTTCTGCTTTAGGAGCTTAAGGGACAGATGCTGCGTAACATCTTTAATTACAACCTTCTGCTCGTTAATTTGCAAGATATGTTTTCTAATGTAAATGAGAATGAGGCTTGTCATGGTAGAAGGTGGGGGACGTGGGAACGAAATATACCTCTGGGAATAATATGTTGGGGAAGGTTCTTTGTTGGATCAGAAAACACTGCAATTTACCCTCAAACCCGCTCCCTGTGGGAGATACCTGGCACCTGTGTTTTGTAAGTTTTCTTCTTTGTTGCTCATTAAATTCTCTTCTTTTGCATTATGGAACTTCTCGCAGGCTCGTTGCGACACTCAACACAAATTGAAGCGTCACTCGCATAAAGCATACAAGCTTAGGAAAGCAAAAGAATTGATGCAGTTTATTATATCCAGACTTCATTTGCTTAAGCTTGATTTGTGGTTTCTGCCTCTATGTGCGCGAGCAGATGTGGATTTTTAATGCGGTTACGTTCAAACTATGGTTTTTGGCATTTATCGACACGTTCCACCCACCCAGTAGGGTATATTGGTGCAAGTGTTGACAAACAACAGTGAGGAGGAGCCATGTGGTATTGCTTCTGATATTAACCACAGAAAAACACAAGTCTGGTGGTTTTTGCCTGTATTTTGAGACAGAGAAAGTAGGACTGGAAATGCAGTGGAAATAGCAGAGTAACAGCAAATAGTCCCCAGTGAGGATTTGAACTGGGCATCTGCTCCTCTGGGGATATGCTGCCATGTACGTTCCCTGTAACTGCCTGTATCACTGCAGAAAGCTTACTACATAGTTACTGTATGTTGTGGTTGCTGAGAAGATAGAACCTCTCCGCAACTACAAATTACAACACAAAAAGCATCCAATTGATTTTCCTGGAGCATGTGCAGGTGTATTTGCAGTTGGTACTAAGTTCCAAATTTTGGGTTGCACACAGACTTGGGCAGATGTTGAAATCTATATCGCATGGACCTGCGTGAGGATGCAGAAAGCATAAGTTTTTGTGAACCTACAGTCATCTGATAGATAGTCAGCAGACCAATTTAAGAATAATGCCACATTAAAAATATGTAGAACACCGATAAGCCACAACATTCTGACCACTGACAGGTGAAGTGAATAACATTGATCATACTGGTACTATGTGGTGTTGTGATGGAAAACCTTGGATTTTAACATCCGTGTTGATCAGACTTAGACACTCAAATAAACACTGTCCAAGAACAAGCACACTCCCTCATGCAAATGGAAATCCCAAATGTCACTCAGGCAAATGCACCCCACCACATGGCAACAACATCAAACAATTAGGAACATGTTGAGGAACATGACAATGGCCCAACATGTTGATTTGACCTCCAAACTTCCTACAGCCCATTGTGATCAATCAGAGTACCCAAAGGATCCACAGTCAACGTCCTGGTTCCAGATCCCATAGGCATAATAGGCAGGTGGCCATGATGGTATGCCTGATCGGTCTATATTTTAAAGCTGTTATTGTCTTTGCTACAGCCAAGAATCACAACTAAGTCATACTGAATTATATTTCATGTGGACAAAAGTATTAAGAAAGTCCTTCTACATGGGGGTGCAATAACTTTACGTGCAAAAAATGTCTTCAGGCCTGTTGCATCGTGATCCCTGAACCCAACTGTGCAGTGTGTGTTGAGTGTGGTTTGGTTTATATGCACAGGAATAGAAAAAAACCCCAGAAAACAATGACCACACTTATACAAGTTACATATACTTTGTCACAGCGGGTTTGGTGTTGTATGGAAGCCTTAAATGGGCGGGCTAAAGGCAACTGGGGGAAGAGCTGATGCTGGAAGCCATGCAGAGTCTATAATCTGTGCCGTAATTACAGTATATTAAGCAGGTTTATGGAAGGCACATAATAGGTACTCTTGCTTCTCACAGCATGAAAACCACAGGTGTTATTTTTAACGTAAGCCGCGGTTGTGTTCCATTTAGTAAGTTTCAGAGCCCTGCTGTTGTAAAAAGTCCTGTTGATACATGCAATTACATATCCAGTGATATTCTGAGAATAAAATAGTTACAAGAGTGAAAATAATAAAGATTTGACTTTTCTACCAGAACAGAACAATATAATAATCATCTACAGATAAGTGACAATGTAAAAAAAACCCTGAAAACTAGCTGTTTCAATGACATGAGTTTGAATGAGGCAGCACGTCGTCTTAATTGCTTTTCACTTTCCACGATTGTTTCTTCAGTTTGAATGCCTCATTGTATTGATGCGACTGTAATTTCAACTTTCCAGTCAGTTCTCCTGCTTTGTGAAAGGATGAACGCAGCATAATTCAGCGCCATTTGTCAAAGCAGACATTTTGACTGACGCTCGCTTGTGATTAATAACGTTAATTAATGGTGGATCAGTTTCAGTCGGTCGTGTCGGCTATTAGTGCAGTTACATTAACCAGTAAGCTAATCAGCAGAGCCGCCATCCAGCCAACTCACCTGACACAGACGTAGTCATCATTTAAAGGAAAGTTTGACGATTTATGAAATTTACACCTTCACTTTGTTGACAACTGTTAGATGTTAGTCATGTGTATCAACTCCAAAGCTACAGTCTAATTTTAGTTACCTTAGCTTAGCATAAAGGCTAAAGGCAGCAGACAATGGCTGTTTTGACCCTTTCCAAAGCTTACTTGCCTATAAAGCTTACAAGTAAATAAGTCAGATCTTCTTTGTTTAAGCGGTACAGAAGCCTCATGTCCTGGAAAAATGACTGTAGTGGCCTGCAAAATAGTGAAATAATGTCCTTTGTGCCAAGAAAGTCCTGGCGGTAGAGCCTACCTGTTCACATCGCAGTTTCAAAGTGCATGTTTTGGCCAACAGAGTGGCTGCTCGCTATTGTAGCTTCATATCGCTCTTCTTTTTCCACCAACATCACCACAAATGTCTTTTCAAAGCGAGGCAAAAGGAGAAAGGAGGAAGACAGGTAAAAATAGGATTACTAGTGCACTGTTTAAAAAAACAAAAGGATAATATTCGGGCTGCTGTGGTGCCAAATAATACTGCTAAATAACAACATAATCATCTAGTAGAAATACGGTAATGCTCCATAATATGTTTTTTAGCCTTTGTTTCAAATAAGATCATGTATATTTCTTTGGCTTTTTCATTTAAATTTGTAAAAACAATGAAATTACATCACATAAAATCATATATAGTGATAAAACTATATATTATACACTGATCTCACTGAGTTAAGGCGTTACCACGTGGGCACAGGTTGCCGGCAGCGGTCGTGAGTTTGAGTCATGACCCTTTGCTGCATGTCTCTCTATCCTCTCTACCACCTTTCACTCTGTCAATCAATAAAGTTTCAAAAATCTCCCCCCAAAAAATAATATTTAAAAAAAAAAGAAAGCAGAGCCGATACCTTCCTCCTTGTTATTTGTCACTAATTGTATATAATTTTAGATAACAATTATATTTACAGCATTAAAATTTAATTCAAAGGTTTAAAAAAGGGGGGCATATTTGGGAAATTGCTATAAATTTGTATCTGTTTATGTAAAAATATATACATTTTCTGTAAAATTCTTTGAAATACAGTTTTAAGTCTTTTGGTAATATGATTTTTTTTTTTTTTTTTGTTGGTATTTAAAAAATAAAGGGGAAAAGTCATAACATTACCTTTTTCTGCAGTGTTAGTGTAAAAGAGCATGGCTGATCCATGAACAGACCCCCCCATGGTGTGGCGATGTATGTGCACTGTAGAATATTTGCCAGATTTAATGTATTATAGTACGAGTTACAGTTTCACTCCCGGCAGAGTTGCAGTGAACAGACAGACAAGAGATAGGTATGTGTGTTTTCCCCTGGATTGCAACGATTGGTTTCGGGAAGAGCAATTTATGTAAAGGCCTTCGCTTTGACCTCCACTGAATGAAATCCGCCAACCTGAATTGTCCCCCTTTTTTGATTTCATAGATAATAATGCTGGGCATTTTAATGAAATATTGACTGCTGGTCTGGAAATGTCCCTGGTTTTCATGATATTCTGGCCTCTATCTGAGCCTCAGATGGAAGTGAACTACCTCCCTTCTTGTCTTCTTACTGACTGACTTCTAGCTGCTTATGCACAGATGTCAAAGTGATATTGATTGTCTTGTTCTACTCCCGGCAAGGAAGCAAATCAGCATATTTCCCAACGTATTTGTTTAGCATTGCCTTCGCTTTGCCTGCTAACACATGTTTAAATGTCTAATGAGACCATTCTGCATCCACAAAAGTAGTTGTCTCTGTCATTCAAAAGCTGTAATCGCATCATAACCCACATCTGATGCATATGTTGAGCTAAACCCGTCAATATTGTTTTCTCCATCTGAACTTGCACAACCTTTTCAGATAGCAAAAAACCCCCAAAACACAGAAAAGTGTGCGTTTTTCAATCCCCTCTGGCAGTATGTTTAGCACAAGGCCTTGGCGCCGACATATGGGCTCAGAGAGCTCCATTAAAATCAACAGATGGGGATAGGCTGCAGCTTTTCCTCTCTCCTCGCACCTCAAAGCACATCTCCACATAAAGAGTCCCTTTAAAGGATTTCGTCCAAGGTTACCTCGTCTCGCTCTCTCTCTCTTTTTTTAAAAATGTTATTTCCCCAACAACCACCAGGGGAGCGAAAAAGCCTCGATTTTGGCAGAAAAATTCCACCAGAATCCTCAGACCTTAGAACAAAACTCTAATGGGAAGATGATGAGTTTGAAAGAGCTGCGGCATGAAAGCTATTTTTTTCAGAAACATGTTTGCATTGTGTGTCAAACAGGAAACTTATGTATTCTTCCTTGGTCTTGGAGCTTTTTTGCATCAATCATTATGTATTTGTGTGACTCCATGAGTGTCTACGTGCGTCTGTAAGCCAAAGCTCATCTCTTTAATGGGACCCATTCTTTGTCTATCACTGACAAGCATGGCCGCCGTCCCAATCCCCCTCAATGTAGTTTCATGCATGGTTGGAACTAATCATTATTCGTGTGGACACAGTGACAGTTTCACAGGGAAAGATGGAGGATATTGCAGCGGCGTGAAAAAAAAAAAACCGAGCGAGAGAGAGCACGTCACTGCTTTCCTTCTAAATAGGACATGAGAAATGGCTTTGATGGTTGACGCTTTTTGCATATTTGATACGTTTTGCAGCTAATATTTTAGTCTGAGCTGGAATTTATAACGTAGGTACTCAAGATTCATGAGTAAAAATGGAATGAATCCCATGAAAGTGGTTTATTCTGTTGAGATATTTTACACAATATACAGATATTGTAATCTCAAAAGGTAAAACATGGATTAAATCTGAGTCTAAATTGGAATTTATAATTTATGCAGTCAAGATTCCTGTGTATAAATGGAATAAATCCAATGAAAGTAGGTTATCCTGTTAAAATTGGCACAACATGAACAGGTTTCCTGATCTCCAATGGGGGAAAATGGATTAAATCTGAGTTTGAGTTGTTGTTTTTAACTGATGCACTCAAGATTTATGTGTAAAAATGGAATGAATCCCGTGAAAGTGGTTTATTCTGTTAAAATCAGACACGAAATATACAAGTTTCCTAAATACAAATGTAAAAAATGGAATAAATCGGAGTCTGAGTTGGAATTTGTAATTTATACACTCAAGATTCTTATGTATAAATGGAATGAATCCCGTGAAAGTGGTTTATTCTGTTTTTTATATAAGTTTTCTCATTTCTAAGGATAAAAAATGGATTAAATCTGAGTCTGAGTTGGACTTATACATTTAAGATTCATGTGTGTAAATGGAATGAATTCCATGAAAGTAGTTTATTCTGTTAAAATCTAACACAAAATACACAAGTTTCCTAATCTCCTAAGGTAAAAAATGGATTAAATCTGAGTCACAGTTGGTATTTATAACGTATGTCCTCAAGATTCATGTGTATAAATAGAATGAATCTCATGAAAGAAGTTTATTCTGTTAAAATTGACACAAAGTAAACAAGTTTCCTGATCTCCAAAGCTAAAAAAAATTGATTAAATCGTAGTTTGAGTTGGAATTTATGAATCATGCACTCAGGATTCATGTGTAGAAATGGAATTAAACCTACGAATGTACTTCATTCTGTCAAAATTTTACACAAAATACACAGGTGTCCTAATCTCCAAAGGTAAAAATGGATTAAATATGCAAGAAAAATGCCATTAAATAAGCATGATGCTATTTTTTAGACTTGCGTTTGATAGTGGCCATTTCTAATATCTGCCCCATCTTCCCAGCTGTGGAGGCCTTTATCTCTGCTGTCTGATGATGTATTCTGACATTAATGGCTGGTTTTTGGCTGCGATAGGCTTTGCTTTTCTTCTCTCTGCACGCCTGGCAGTGTCACTGCAGCTCAGCTCTGAGCTGAGAACCACAATTCAAAAAAGAACTTCCCCATGGGACGATATGAATAACTTCACATTTTTAAAAGCCTGAGCTGCAGCTGATAGCGCTGCCACCTGGATAACGGCCAGCTGACACTGGCAGGCCAGCGAGCGAGACAATAAAGGAGGCTGCCGGGAGCCAACAGGTAGTCTCCAATGGTAGTATTTATTCCGGTTCCAGCTGGCCGCTGGTCGCTGCCCTTTCTCGGTGGTCAGGCTTCTTGTGAGGTCGGCCTTATAATCCCCACCACTGTACCAAACTCCGGATGCTACACTGGGGCAAGTCAGGACAGAAAAGGTGCTCTCCAGCGGATTTAAGATATATAATTATATTTTACAGAACAGTTTGACCTGTTCTGTTCGTTCCCTAAACCTCTTAAGCTTCCGCAGCCTCACCTCTACAACAAATTGTGTAGCCAGCTGCTTCTTTTAAGCTGCAATTACTGAGCTTTTTCCGGGACGGTGTAGGAGATTTGCTAATGCAGCAACAAAGACAACAACTCTTGCTTGGCTTTCTGTGTGCAAACACAACCAGCTGTCTTTTATAAAAATGCACACTTCTTTCAGAATCAAATCCTTGCTTTGGGATGGGAACTTTTCCAGGGCTTTGGTGCTCCATCGCCGAACTTAAGACGATATTTAAGTAAATAAAGAAAAGAGGGCTTATTATGTATTAGGTCAGCAGAGCAGCTCCCAAATAAAATTCAAACAAATCTTCTAACAAAGTGGAAAAAGTTTGTGAACACTTTACAAGCGCAGAGTTTCTAAAGCAACTCCTTTTCTCGTCATTGTGTAATTCGATTTTAAATTCCATATCATTTAAATAGACAATTCATACCTATGCCATCTCAACGCACTTAACATAGTAAGGTGAAGACAAAGAACCAATCAAAACCAAAGCAGCTGCTCTCTGATTTTGATAATAGCTTCAAATTCTATGAAAGTATAGTTGAAATACATTGTTTTTAACTGATGTGTGTGGGGTGATTTTTTTTCTGACAACAGAAAAAGAAAAAAATATAAATGAGAACAACTTTATTGGAAATTCAGCTGCGTTAAAAAACAGTATAAGCGAGCACAGAGAGCAGGAGAGAAGTAAAGTGCGTCCTCACTGAGAAACAACTGTTTGCCCAATTCTTTGGAAACTTTTACACCGAAGCGAGTTGAACTTTGCAGCTGCCTCCATTGTCTAAAACGGTAGTGCTGACTGCAGCTGACCAATGACTGGAGCCAAAAACGTCATGACGATACTGAAGAGCGACATTCAAAGTAAATACAGTAGGGATGGATCGACATGGGGCTTGTTTAGTTGTTGTTGTTTTTTAGGGCCGATACCGATAGTGTGTAATCATGAAGGCCAATAACCAATATTCTGACCTGATATACATTAACCTGTCATTCATAATGTCTTCATTAATAAGGGTGGCTATAATAGAAATAGAGGTGATTAAATTAGGACGTTTTTCTCTGTCTGTGTGGGATCAACTGAGATTGATGAATTTGTCTCCTATAGTTACGTCTGCTTTTCTGTTTTCTTAAGCTTTCGCTGTTTTATCACTTTTATTGCCCACTAAGGTCCACATATTAAAACATTATTAATTATTGTTTTCATTCTGTTTCAGGTTCATCTGCACTGCCTTCTAACTTAGCCGCTAGCCGTTAGCGTAGCCTTAGCCACTGTGAGAGAGGCTAATTCCCTGTTTGGTGGCGACGGCTTGTGTTTGTTGTTTCAGTTTTTGCTGCTTGAGAGACATTTCTGAGACCACAGAGTGACGACAGACGGAGAGAGGAGGCTGCATCAGACCTGAAACAGAGCATTTATTACATTGATCAATAATCAGTTAATAAGAATATGATACAGATAATTGGAGAAGTGCCAAATATCGGCCACGATAATCAGCCAATCCGATAAACTGTTTATCCCTAAAATAGTGTTACAGTTACCTAATGTCAGCTATAATAATTTATTTGCTGTAATAACAATCTCTACTTAAAATTAACCATATCGTAGTTGCCAAATGCACAATCAGGTTGCAAAATACATGGCAGACAGGAACAGCTTGGCTCCTCTTAAAAAGACACAACTGTCTCGAAAACAGAATTTCTGAAATTTTGCAGGGGGCCTCTAAAATATTGACAACGTGCTATTTTTGCAGTGAATTTTGGTTCGTTTTGCATCTTCATCATGAGGGATCATGCGTAAAACTGGGCTATTATTGATTTTTAATTCATGCATGAAGGTGATTCATCACTAATTCGCTTTTTAAAAAGCAGCCTGCATGCACGCTGCTCTCGCCGTCACCGTCGTAGCGGCAAAGTATCGCAAAACTTTGCTCTCTGTAGCTTTTTGGAACCATTGTAGAACAAAGCAGAAGAAAGCAGAAGAACAAACCTCTTTGCTGCTTTAAGGTATTTTTTTATGTTTTCTTATTCATTTTCTTCTCAATAGGAATAACTGAGAAATAAAAGCTAAACCAAGTGCTTTATAAATGTTGTATCTGCAGGATTATGTGTGAAAAATGTCGGCACTTTAAGGTATCCAAGTCTTTAAGCCTCTCAAGTGTTCTCGTTTCACATGAGGCGGCTCGATGGCAGCAGGAGAAATGCCATGAGACCAATATGAGTGCAGTTTGTGACAGCGGGGAGATGATTGATGTGGCTAAGCCTGTTGTGAAGATTGTGTTTGACATAATCAGATAATTGCTATAATATGGATGACTGCATATAAATGAAAACATTAATTCTTTTTTTTTCCCCGAGAATCAAAACACAATAATGAACGCTTTTGAGCAAAGTCACTGCTGGTTTAACAAAAAGCATCGCAGCAGTGTAAATTGTTTGTGTTTCCTCTCGGAGTGTTAATAAACCGAAAGGCAGAGGAACAGATGAAATTTGTTTTTTTTTTTTTAAAAAACAGCTTGACGTTTATTATCGCTATAAGACTAGAAATGTGTCTCCTAATGATGTGCCCGTATCTCTGACTGATTGCTCATTTCCATTTGTAGTCGAGTCTTCATTAGCCTGATGGGACATGTAACATTCAGAAACATATAGCACACACACACACACACACACACACACACACACACATCCATAGACAATAACTTGATGCTCTCAGAGTACAATATTATCCTGATCAGCTAATTAAACATCCAGTGTCAGTGTGTACAGGGCTAATGATAATGGATTCTGCTAGTTAGTGTAAGACTTAATAAGCGCCATGTGCTGCGGCCTCGAGGAACTTTCAAACCTGCCGCTGCCGAACACAGTAAACAGTAAAAAGGTCAGAGGTTTCAAGAGAACAGATTATATTTATACCCTCTGTTATGATTTATTTTTGCAACTTTAACCCATTTAATGGCGCTCAGCTGTGCCATACTGTGATAATGAATGTTATTTTTCCACTCAATTACAACACAACTCTGTATTCATCATAACTGCACATTATGCAGAGTTCGAGAAGCCGGGAAGAGTAAAAGCACAATCACAGGCTGTTGACTTTTGCAGTTGTATGTAAACACAAACTGTATGTGTTGACTTAAAGGTCCCATATTGTATCTTAAAAATCAATTTTTATTGTGTTTTGTGGTTGTTAGAAAGGTGGAGGTGTAAAGTAAAGGTTGTTAAGTTATGAGGACTCATCACTCAAGCTCCCACACAACTAGATAACTTACCAGCATTACCAGCAGACAGAATTTTCCTAAGGGGCAATGATAAATCGATAGTTGTCTAGCTAAAACTTTGTATAACCCTGCTTCTTCACTGCGCCTGAGGTGAGCCATTCAGAGAGCTTGATTTACTCTCTAGATCTGCCTTTGCAAACTCTAAAATGTCTCAGCCACCAACAAAACACACTAAATGTTGTGCTGTTGGCTGCAAGAGTGAACGCAAGAGTCTTCATGCGCTACCAGCATCTGAGGAACTGAAGATCCAGTGGATTACTTTTACTGTTGGACGCAATGTCCTCACAATAATAGGAAATTACTAAGGGCAAGTGCATTGTGCAACTAATGTGGCTAATGTTAGCATTAGCTTTGATTATATGGCCACAGGTGAGAGATCTATGGAAACCGTAATGTTGAGGGTTTGAAACCAATAAACAAGGACTGGATGGGTTTCTGTGTTTTCATGCCAGTTTTACATCTTTACTTCTCTCCTGCTCTCTGTGCTCACATTTACAACGTTTTTATAGAGCCGAGAGACTTTCTTATCGGCATATTTTTCTGTCTGTGTACTTAGATAATGAAGCAAATATGAAATAGTGACTGAAACACAGCCCTTTGAGACTACATGTTAACAAGGAATCACTTCAATGCCATTTCCTAAACTACTGGCGTCATAATCGCAACATTGTCTGAGAAACTCCCCATACACAAATGAAAAGTACTGACTGTGGTGTGATTTTAGTGACATTTCCATGTAAAATGATCGCTCAGAGAGAGAGTTATAAGTGATAGAAAGTCCTGATCTCACACCTCTGTTTACGTCTGTGTAGGCTGCATGGCGGTCAAGGGTTTTGCTATACGCTGTCAATCACAGATCGCAGCGAGAGTTTTCTTCCTGAAGGGGGCGTGGACAGCAGCAGCTCAGCTACATTTAAAGCTACAAATACTGAAACAGCCCATTTAGAACAAGACTAAAAGCCAGAGCCATCGAGAAATTAAGCATCAAAACACTGAACAACACACTCTAGGGGCATGCCAGACTTTGATTAATTAGCTGAAAGGAGGTACATTACCTTCAAAGTATGCTACTCGAAGCCAATACCTCTCTACCTCGGTTTTGTTTTAAGCACTGGTAGCCTATAGAGAATAAGGCTCGTGTCTGGAGGGCATCTCAGTTAATAGAGTCAAGGAAAAGCACTCCACAGTTGCAGCAGACAAAGAGGACAGTGCTTTAATTTGCCATCCTTCAGATATATGTTTGGTTCATTGTTCTCTCACAAAACCACCTCTTCACCTGCCATTATTAATATTTCCTTGCTGTTAGAGTTCATTCGATTTCTTGTCAGGCTAAACTAAGAGCAGTACATTGTCAGTTGCAATCCAGTGTTAAATAAAAGAAGTGCAAGCTCATGTTTGAAATGCTTTCACTTGGCCTTTGCTGTATCCGACCTCAGCTGGCCTCGAAAAAGTGCAGGTGATTTGATCTTCATCCTCCTGCGTACACAGAGCAGAGGCTCTTTCATTTACGCTACATTTCTATTTCCTCAGTTTTATTTAGTCACACGTCTCTTTCCTTATTTCATCCTTGTGTTTCTTTGAACTCAATCCTTATCTCTTCTCTGTCACATCTACTTGACACTCTACATAACAAGTGCTTATGTACTTCTGTTTCTTATGTGCTACAGGTTTTGCATATGCAAGCGACTGAGGCAGCTTCGATCCAACTTGTCAACAAGAAAGAAAGAAACAACAGCAATGCAGTTTACAGAAGACGTGCCTGTGCTCGCCTCCTACAGGTAAGGAATATAATAGCTGCTGTGATTGTGATATTAGCGCCACCTGCAGGTAATGAGCTTCATAACTGCCCTTTTTGCATCCATGCGTCTGAGGTTCTGTTTTAATAATGCAAGACGAAGGATTTGATTTTTGAAACTACACCACATTTGTTCAAGTCTTGATCCTTGCTAAACTTTTGGTGCAGCCTACATAAATCACACATTCAAGTGTGCAAGTAAAATATGTTGATGGGCCCTAAATGAGTCTTAAAGTCACAACAGAACAAGTCATATATTCTGGAAAAACAGCTGTTGCTAGAGGTTTGGTGATTTAGCACCTCCTCTTAAAGATAATTGATGTAGCTGGTGAGCTGACTGCCAACATATGGGTAATTGTGGAGCATGGTAGCAGTTGTCAGTCACAGTAGCTTTCAGTTTTCTGTTTTCTCTGCATGCATTGCCTTTTTTTTCTCAGGACTATACATTCTTTTTAATTCAGTTGAGGATTTTTTAAAGAAGTTTGCAATACCACTGTTTGATAAATGTTTGCAAACCACACTTTTTGTGTAGGATTTTATAGCCTGACAGAACTGGTAACTAAATGCGGATGTTGCCACATAACTAAAAACCAATGACTGCCTCTCTCTTTTGGAGCCTTCTGGCGAGTAAACCCATCGATGGTGATGATTCCACTGAAATGAGCTGATTTTGCTGCAAAATTTGAGTTCAAATGCTTGAGCCTTTCAGTGCAGTTCTCCATCTAGAGACAGGAGAAATGTGTTTAAGTCGCTTTGTTCTTAGTTGCACGGTTCAGGAGAAGATCTGTGACACTGGAACATTATTGCCCATTACTGCTGTCCCCTCTGATGGTACAAGTCTGGACCTAAAAGGAACCTGACACCATCATCTGTGGAGATGCTAGAGCTGGGTGCTACAACTACAACTTTTAATTAATTATTTTTAATGAAGACAGACTGAATGTAAGGTTAAATTTAACAACATTCACCTATTTATCAACGTACACAAGTAAAAATAAAGGAATCAAGTAAGGATGAAGGAATCGACTAGGGTGAAGCTGCCACACTGCACTGACATTAGGATTGTGAGTGTGTGGATTGAAACAGGTATAACTAGAAGGAGATCCTGCATTAGCCTCCCCATTTACCCCAACGTCAAGTCCGTCAGGTCTAGGAACAGGCTACTGGGAGTTCATTGCTTAGGTAGTGGTGATAGTAGACACAAAATCGTAGGTGTTTTTAGACCACAAAGACCATCTCTCAATAGCCGTCAACAAGAGACTGAGGCAGTTGTGGACTAGCATTTATTAGGAAGGCTGTACTGAAGTCACGGGGAAAGCGATTGAGGCCGAAGCATCTCCATTATCAAGGGATGTGATTGACTGTTGTGAGTCAGGAAGGAAGTGTGCTTGGGGTTTCTTCATGCAAACAAACTGCTTTCATAATGGAAAGTGAAATGACAGTGACTCTATCGAACCTTCTATTGTGATATTTTCTTATTGGCTACTGATAAAGTGTCTATCATCGGTATATATCGCCAGTGTTTTATCACATTTATGTAGAGCAGAATAGTGTAAAATCTTGCTGATAGATCAGTTTAATTCCAAAACAGAATAAAGGTGCACGTGGGTAGTTTCTGCGTAGCTCACGCTGAAAGACTTGTCACTTGGGTGTGTACAGACTTTATGCTGTTTTATGCGTAAGTGTGTCACTGTGTCTCTGATCCCTTGCATCTTTATTTCATGATATCTCATACTGACACTGGTGGTTCTTCCACATCAGTACCTCATGGCTGTCCAGAAAGGTTTCCTCCTGGGAAAAAGAAATGCACACATACACGCTCAAAAACACGTGCACAGACCTTTGCTGCCCAATGCGAGCATCCACAGTAAAGGAGATATGTGAGGGGAGGCTTTAACCTGCTCTGTGCTAATCCACTCGCACACAGACACACTATGCTTTTGATTCAGACCACATTCATCCAATCTGATGCAGCAGACTTGGTGTGTTTGCAGCACAGACAAAGAGGGTAAAGAGACACAAGCCAATAAGTGCCTCGGCTGTATTTGTATGGTCATCAGGCTCCCTTTGCTGCCTCACTCGTCAGCGTTGAAACTGAGCTCGCACAGCCCGAGAGTGTGTTTGTGTGTAAGTAAGAAAGACAAGGAGAGAATGAAAAAGAGGGAGAGAGAATGTTTTAAATGAAAGTCTCCAAGTCATCCTAATTGATGATGAAAAACTAGATTTCTAACTACTAGGACCTAAGTGCCTCCACCATTAAGAAAATGACCATTTTGTAATGACAATAACTGCTTGAGAGAGGCTTTTATTTGTGTGTATATGTGTGTGTTTGTGTACCTTGTTGAGTTTGTGTACTTGTGCCATCCAAGTATTTTCTTTGGGTAATGGCTGTATATCATTTTGGAATTATGGGCAATGTTGGTAATTGCTGGCTGTTGAAATGATTGATGATATACATCGATCAGCAGACATTAAAATCCCTGCTTGATATTGTGTAGATCCTCTTTGTCCTGTGGTGTCTGGCACTGGGATATTAGCAGTGGATCCTTGGGGTCCTGTGGGTTGCAGGATTGATCCTTTGTGGATCAGGTTTCTCATGGATGTTCAGTCTGATTGAGATTTTACGACTTTGGAAGCTGGATCATTGTCTTGGAGTCATTTTTTGGGTTCCTCGAGCTGTCCCTGACCAGTTTTTAAGGTGTTGCCAGGAGCAAGAATGTTTTGGTTGGTGGAACCTGTCAAAGAAACATCCACATCAATGAAAGAACTCAAGATTTTTCAGCAAAACATTGCATTGTAACATCCATCCATCCATCCATCCATCCATCCATCCATCCATCCATCCATCCATCCATCCACCCATCCATCCATCATCTATACACCACTTAATCCTCTGTAGGGTTGCGGGGGGGCTGGAGCCTATCCCAACCAACTCTGGCGAAGACAGGGGACACTCTGGACAGGTCGCCAGTCCATCACAGGGCCACACATAGAGACAGACTTGTAACAACTTGATCTGTCTTATTCACTTCAACTGTCAGTGGTTTGAATATAAATGTTGGTATATATACTCTTTCCAGTCATTCTGCAATACTTTAGTGTGTACCTTTAGACAATGCAAAGCACATTCTATGCTTCTATGCTAATACAAAGAAATGCAATGCAGTTTTCCTATCTGCGGACTTGGACATTGTTTGTTTCCATCAGAACCAGTGTTTTCTATCACCACTTTATACTAAGCCACATGTCTGCAGCAATAATTGGTTTCTGAATTTCATTTTCCATAAGATACTTTGAGCATTGAGGCTCGTTTGTGAAACTTTAAGCTTTATGGACAGTAGTAGTATGATTTCTCTGACAGTTTTACTGAACTGCCGATGTCTGAAAGTACATGAAAAGGAATTACAACTGCCCATAACTAGAGTTACACCAATATTTTGACTGTGTTTTCCCCACCAGGCCAGGTTTTTTGTATGTATGAATCATGCTGAACTTTTCTCGGTATCTTAAACTGTTACATCAGCCACCAGCATCTTCGTTTAGCTGGATGGGTTTTGTTGGGACAGCGAGGCGGTACAGATGACTGCTCTCTGGATGATGTATCGAATCCTGAACTGGATCAATTGACAGCCGCATTCTTCAAAAGCAGGCTGGTGGCCACTCTAAGCTCCCGTCTGCTGTCTGTAGCATTAAACAAATGTCAGGGTAAACAAAAGCTACGCAACAATGCCACTCTTGGACACTTAAAGGTCCCCGAAACATTTGTCTCAAAGTATTTGTGCTTACATTGACCTGAGAACATGACTTTTTTCCCCAGCTGAACCCTGCTCACTTAAAATCAGAGAGAAAAGCAATCATAAAAAAAGACTAAATCGAGGATTTAAAATAACAAAAAGTCTTCTAACTTTGGTAGAAAATACCATTTTCATGCAAGACTCAGCCATACATACACTGAGGCAGATGTTAAAGGTCATTATAACTACTTCATTTGAGAGCTGAAACATTCCCAGAGTGTGCAAAAAAAAATCAATGTATATCATTAACACTGACAAAGAATAAATTAGCCATGAGATTGTGAACCGCAGTAACTTATACACTGCATCTTCTGGAAAACAAAGCATGTGTATGGCGAGTCAAATGGGAATCCAAGGCAGCGGGAGGTATAATAGACTTAGACAAGAAGAGTTTGTTGCCGTGGGATGAATTGGGTCATGTCTTGGTTTGAACCAAATCATGTTTCATTGTGCATCCAGTAGAATAGTTTTCAGGATGCGAATAGGCATCTGGAGCTGACATCTCATGATATAAGATGTGCAAAGGCGCAACCCCGAGTGCGGGGGTAGAATATGGACCTCTGAATGGGTCAGGAGCTATTAGCATTGGCTGAGACTCAGATCTCAGCACAATGAATTTCAGTCGGTGTAACTGTAACGCAGGCGTAGGACCAGTTTCTTCCTGTAAAGTAGATGGAGGCATATTATCCTGCAAGCATGTGTGTGATGGAGGAGCCTCTTAGGATTAAGTGCAGTGTGGGCAGTTTACTCCCATGGGCACACCTTCAAAGAAAGTCCTGCCATAGCATGATAAAAACGACTTGTAAACAGGTTGTGTAACATTCATATACATTTGTCGCAGATGCTTCAAGCTGCCTGTCAAAGAAGATAACAAGGCACCACTTGATGTCAAATGGGTGGAATATGGGGCTGGAAATTTCAGATTGAGTTTCATTATAACTCGTACTAAAAATAAACACGTGGAAATTTGTTCTCTAAAATTTATACAGTCGCACCTCTGAGCCATTTCACCGTAGCAAGAAGATTCTTCCAACTTTGCAGAATGCATTGTTCCTGTGATTACTCACATTTTCATGAGCCGTCTTAAAGTGCTTTGAGAACAACATTACACTGAGAGTTCCTTTGGGCGCAAGTGGAGGCTTTTAGCGAAATGTCAGAGAAATGTACGCGGCACTGAAAACGTCTGATCTCTTTATGTAATTGACGTGCAGCTTGTTTTTTTTTTCCGAGAGGCCGCGCACATGTGTGCTTATCCGGGCAAGTGACGTTTGCATGTTGTTGCCTGGAAAGCCTGTGGGTTTGTTTTTATGCAGAATGTCAACCTGTGCCGAAGCTTTCATTTGCTGCGAAGGCCGGTTGACATGCGACATGGAAAACTGCATAACCGTTCCGAGGATAAAAACAATGCACAGATTTGCAGGAGGCTATTCCACTGTTATTATTTATGTATACTGAAACAAAAAGTGTGTAGACCGAAAGGGAAGCAGTGTTTTTGCCTTTCGTCCTTCATGCATATTTGACTGCTAGCTTGTTTATGCAGCCTGTGTTGATTTGCCCTAAACAGCCAATGTGTCAGCTGTACCGACATTCTCTAACTAGAGACAGGCTTGCCTCTGTGTGTGTTTTTGTCAGTTGAGGCTGATCTCAGAGTTTACCAGGAAGGCCAGTTCTTGTCATTTCCCTCCAGTCTGTCCTTTTTCACAAACCTCCCCGAAAAGTGTGAATGTTTTGCTGAAGCTGAAGCATTTTCAGCTCACGCGGATGTGTCTTTGCCTAAGGCCACTCCACCCAGAATGAATTTGTGTCTAATCGGCCCACTTGAGACTTTCCATTGACTTTGAAATTTGCTTTGCCTTCTGCCATAACATAGCTTATGACTATACAGCTATGCTAGCAGCTCTGTGAGGCTTAAAGTGGATATTGCTAAAAATAATTTTACATCCCATTAAACTCAATTTATCCACATTTTTAAGCTATATATTTTAAAATCTATCCACTGTTTTGAACTTTTGTCAATCTATAATCCATACTGTTAGAGTTTCAGTTATTTTTTTCACACTTTTACCAACACTTTCCAATTGTTTGTCCATAGGCCTACTTTTAGACAAATATTTTAGCTGTTTATCTACTATTAGCAAACAGGTTTAGCTGTTAACGAACAATTTCAACCTTTTCCATACTTTTAGCAAATAAATTCCAACTGTTTATTTCCTTATTTAGCTAACTGTTCCTAGTTTAGTTAGCAATATAATTTGTTTAGCTAGCAGTTTCAACTGTTAGCCATACTTTTAGCAAATAGTTTTCAACAGTTTATTCCTCATTTAGCTACTTATTCCTGATTTAGCTAACAATATAATTTGTTTAGCTAACAATTAAAACTGTTGGACATTCTTTAGGGTTTGCAAATAATTTCCAACTGTTAGGCATTTATTCCTAGTTTAACTGAAAATATATTTTTTTAGCTAGCAATTTCAACTGTTAGCCATACATTTAGGTAACATTTTCCAAATGTTTACCCATATTTTAAGCTAACAGTTGAAACTATTTTTTTGATGCTATTAGCTAACAATTACAACTTCTCACCATACAGTTTGAAAGAAATTGCAGTCGACGTTAGTTGTAGCAGTTTGGCTGATTGTAAAGTGCTTCATGATTTTTTAATTTTGTTTTGCTGGTAGTGTTGCTAGTTCCATTGCAAGCTTCACAAATCACTTGTTATTGCCACTTAAACTTCTTGATGTCTTCTTAAGACACACTTAAATAAGTCATAGGGTCTTAGTACATGCTAAGTCACAATTCCTTGAAACCTATGGCTGACACATACAGATTGTTACATCTTAAACAGATGAACAAGGAGTGAAATACAAGATAAAAATGTGTTTTTCTCCAATACAGCTAAACGGCACAGGTTCTAAGCTTCATTTACTTAAGGTTTAAGAAATATCTGCTTCGATTTCATTATTTCTCACATAACATTTGCAAATTGCGTAGCTGAGGCTAATCCTAAATCTGAACATGAATGCAGGTTTAGGATTAGCATCAAATTTCATGACCATTCATATTATACTAGTGGAGACATTTCAGCAGAAACTCTCTTCATAGTGGTGCAATAGGAAAGTCAGGTCAGGGGATCACCAGAGTCAGTGAGCTGTATCCTCGGTGGACCATGAATGCTAATGCAGTTCATCCAGTAGAGATGTATTTGCATGATGAGTGAAAAATAAAAACATAATCATAGATTCTTATGGGCTGTAAAATGTGACCTCTCTGGTGACTTTGACTTTTAGAAAGCAAAGTCATGAATTTTCCTGATTTTGCAATAGTTTATTATGGCAGTGTTGTGTTTGGAAGGTAAAACACCTTAAAATACAAGCTGCAATTGATGTATTTATTACTGCACAAAGAAGAAAAGGGTCAGTTCTGCAAGTTTTCAAACAGTGAGTCAGTGGGGATCTGTGGAGATGCTGGTGCAGCAACCTGAACCATCCCCTGCATCTCTACCAGTAAGGTGTATGTGAGCTCGGCTTCACGCTGCTATGCTATATATGAGCACATGAGGCCAGTCACACACCCAGTGGTTTAGAAAATGACTCAGTCTGACCTTAGTCTCAGCTGACAGTGTGTAGGAGCTGCATGCCCTATAAACTGCACAATGGGCCCAGCGGCTGGCAGGTAAACACAGACACACCAAGAAAGGTCATCCTATATAGCTCCTAACAAGATTAAAAATGATTCATGAGACCTCAGTGTTGCTTTTCACCCTCCTGCTAAGAAAACTGCCTCACTTTCCCAGCGGAGGAAGAAGAAGAAGTATGTATTTTTAAACTTTTTTGAACGTCAGGCTACACAAAGGTGAAGCAGTGGCCTCCTTGCCCAGTCAGTCGATCCTAAAAAAGACCTTGCATTGGGTGTATTCATTATGTGGAGCGGTTTTAAGCCAGATGGAAGCAGCTTCCGGTGGCTTCCTTCCTCCACTGAAATCGATTTACATCCACTCTTGGAGTTTAGATGAGGCGGGTTTCTGCCTGTTGGGCCGTGTTTCAGTGCCTGTGCACATAAGCCTCTGAAAATATTGTCCTTCTTCCTATCTGCATCTATTTGTGTGTGCATACGCTGCATTTGCATCTGTATGTATGAGTCCCGGGACTGCGGGCCATTTTATTATCTAAATGGGACCAGGCAGCGCTGGGCTGGAACCAATCACACCGACCTGCTATGATAGGAATCCTGGGGGACAGCATCAACTAAATTCCTTCACTTTTCCATCTCAAATGTGGTTCTTCTTTACTTTATATGCACATGAATCAGCCAAATATGACCGTTTTAAGATAACAGCAGTCATCAAATTGTCAAACAGAGGAACACCACCTGCATCTGCTTCCACACAGGCAGTGCCTTTATGTTCTTTTTTATTGTTATATATTTCCAAAATTGATAACAAAGCACTCCTTCCTACCTTATAACTGCGGCCACAAGTAGAAATACAAATCTTAATAACAACCCAAAAACAAATCAAGTACAAATGTGTCTTTGACTGACAAAAACTGGTATTTTATTTTGACATTTGTTTATATAGTATGTGATTAGAATTTGTGCACAGCTTGCTGTGTTTGTTGTTTTTATATTAAACAGGAAAGGTCACTGTAACATAATGATGGTTTATTCAGGTGCCACTGTCATTGTTTTGTTACTTAAGCACACTTAAATCATCACTAAGTGTTTCCAGCCATGTTATTAGCCTCTGTAAGTCTGTACTTAAATACATCAGGGATTTGAGCTGCAATATTAACATTTAGATTATAAGTAGGTGCGATGTTTACCATGATCACCGCATTAGTTTAACATATTAGCATGCTGACAGTTATCAATTAAGTCCAGAGGCTGATGGGAGTGTCATGAGTTGCACTGTTATCTAGTCCTGTCCACATGAACCCACAGACACAAGTCCTTATCCTAATCAGAATGACATGCACAAGATCTTCTTCTTTCTTTCTTTGATGAAGTATTACCATTATCAAAGTTGGCAAGACCAAGGTTCAAATGTATGTAGAAGAGACTCAAGAGGCACCAGCAGCAGGTTACATTGCCTCAAAATAACAGTGTAAATGAGTAGAGACTATAATTTGATTGCTGAATTTAGGAACTTTAATGCACTACGTATTGCATTACAGATGAATGTAATATGATTACAATAATGCACTGACTGGACCACAGGAGGAAATGGGGCAACATAGTCAGAGAGTCATAAAGGAGGAGGTCAGGGTGGATGGATGGGGCGACAAATCTCTGGACTGTTGTTATTCATTTCCTGTTTCAGACCAGTAATCTTAACTGTACATTTAATCATAGAGCCTTGACAGCAAAAAAACTGCTGTCTGGTTCCCGTTTTAAACTTAAAAGGTTATTCTAGCGATTAGAGTCCATAACCTTGTGTTTCATTTTTGTAACCATGTGATAAAAAGTCCTCTATGCCAACTAAAACCCTGATCTTTCAATAAATCTAACCAGAATTTTTGGGCCTAAAGTCGTCCTGGTTGGAGGGCATGTTAGAATGTGTGCACCAGAGGAGGAGGTCAGGGTCGATTGATGGGTCAACAAATCAGTGAACTACAGTTTTTCCCCTGTTTTTCAAACCTGTAACCTTAACTTTACTTTTACTCATAGAACTTTGGTAGCAAATAACTGCTGTTTGGTGCCTGTTTAAAACTTAAAAGGTGATTTTAGCAATTCAATTCAATTCAATTCAATTCAGTTTTATTTATATAGCGCATATTTACAACACAGGTCGTCACAAAGCGCTTAACATTGTAAGAAAGAACAGGAAACAGAAAAAGAAACAGAAAAACCCAATAATCCAAGGTTGCTTTTGGATTCCCTATGAGCAAGCAGTCAGCGACGGTGGGAAGGAACCAAAAACCCCCTATGGTAGGGAAGGGGGAAAAAAAAACCTCCGACAGAACCAGGCTCAGGGAGGGCGGCCATCTGCCTCGACCGGTTGGGTTGGGAGTGGGGAAGAGGAGGGAGGGAGGGATAGTAGGAGAGGTTGGGGTAGGGGTTGGAGGTGGTGAGGCCAGCGGCTGCAGATCAGGGATTGCAATTGCATTACATCACCATGAGGACAAAAGTCCCCCATGCCAACTAAAACCTTGATCTTTCTTTAAACCTAGCCAGAATTTTTGGATCTAAAGTCATCCGGGTTGGAGGCCTTGTTAGAATGTGTGCACCATATTTACAGGCAGTCAACCCAATTGTAAAGACATTTCACTTGAAACAGCGCATGTCTGCCTTACGGTGATTTCATGGCAGTCCATTCAGCCAGACAAATGTAATGGGATTACTGTAATGCTTTACAATAATTGGAGCACAGCAGGAAGTGGAGCAATGCAGTTATAGAGCCATAAAAGAGGAAGTCAGGGTGGATGGATGGGTTGACAAATCATTGGACTGCAGTTTTTTTTTCCAGTTTCAAACCAGTAACCTCAACTCTACATTTACAAATAGAACTCTGATGGCAAATAACTTCTGTTTGGTTTCTGTTTGTAAGTTATTTTAGTCATTTCATAACGTTACATTTATTATTAACAGTAACAAATCCTCTATTTCAACTAAAACCCTGATTTTTCTCGAGACCTAGCCGATTTGTTTTGTGCCTCAAGTCATGTAGGGTGGACAGACAGACAAATGTAAAGGGGATTACAGTAATATGTTACCTACAACGCTGATTTGAGCACAGGGGGAAGTGGAGCAAAGTAGTTATAGAGCCATAAAGGAGGAGGAGGAGGTCAGAGTGGATGGATGGGCCCACAAATGATTGGATTGCTGTTTTGTTTCTGTTTAAAGCCAGTAACCTTAACTGTAAATGTAGTCATAGAACCTTGATAAGAAAGACTAAAACGACTGATATTTTGTTCCTGTTTCAAAAACCCAGTATTTTAACCCAAACCTCGATTTTTCTCTAAACTCAGCCAAATTCTTTTCACAGGCAATCGGCCCAATTGCTGAGACACTTCACTTAAAACAACAAATGTCTGCCTCATGGTGGTTTCATTTCAGTCCATTCAGTCGCTGGTTAGGTATTTCAGTCTGGATCAAGCTGATGGACGGCCCATCCGACGCTGCCATCTGTAGAGCCGTGCTGCCAATGTAGCTTAATGATATTCAATCATTTATCAGCCCTTTTTCAAAGCCCCCAAATAAGAAATTACCTTTCTCATAATCCACAGCATTTGTTTATTACATACGATTTATAATTAAAAAAGGAATGTGAATATGAAATGCTGTGGCCTTATTACTCAGTCCAATTTTAAAGTGGTCTGAAGGCATTGCAAGTATGAAAGCTGATTTCTAATCTGGATAAACACCTGCAAAGCTGCTACTTAGCTTCAAGGGAGTTCCATATGAGTAGTGTTGTCGTGACCGCGGCTTTGTCTCCGGATATGATGGGATGAATCACCGAAGGAAGTGATTCGTGAATTGGGTTTTATTTGCTCTAATCTCTGCATCGATTAAAGGATGGAAGCCGCACCAAGTAGTTGCACTGCTAAATTTTTCATACGGCATGAATTAAGAATGTGACGATCCCCGAGGGGGAGACAAAAGAATGCAGGCGGATAGTGGGTGGAAAAAACTACTAAACACTGGAGGAGATGCCTGACAGAGGTGTATCTGCGCGTGCTTGTGCATGGAGGTTGTTTTCTTGGAAAGCCAAAGGACACAGATGCAGTCTCAATCCTGCAAGCAGGACTCTGGAGGTGCACACAAATCCTGGCAAACTTAACCACACATGCACGCTTAGTCGAAGTCCACTCGTGCATATCAGTAAAGCTGATGATCTTAAACTGTAATCCATCCTGAAAAACAGCAGCTTTGCTCGTGTCTTTCGAACCCATTTTCAAAGCATGTGCTCCTCTTAAATTTATGCCGGGATCAAAATCCATTTAACTGTGTTTTGAAGCTCTTTAATTCAAATCAATAACTGAAAAAAATAAAAAAAAAAGATCTCCTAAGGCTCTTCGAGAGGTGGGGGAGACAAAGAGGTGAGAGAGAAAATGAGATATAGGGGGAGAGCGGTGAGAAAACTGCAAACAAGGGAAACAAATGGCTGGATCAGACTTGATTCACAAATTCGAGCTGTGGCACTTTTATTTAGGGAAATGTCAATAGATATCAGATGCATTTCTTTCTTATCTAATTCACTCAAGCTCATGAAAAGTGGTAAAAGACTCTCGCCCATTTAGTTCATGTTTGCAATCACAACGTAGTGATTCATGCAGTGAGTCTTTAGCTACAAAATGTAGCTTTTTATACCAGTTAGGCTAATTAACACTGATTGTTTTCTGTATATTTGAAGCTATAATCCTTGACAAACTAGTTTAGGTGTAGACAACATTCCAACCCAAAGCCACTGGGTCTTTTCAGTTCACATCAGGTTCGGGCATCAGCATCACACCTTCCTTGATTGAACCACCGCTGGGCCAAGGAGAGAAAATACACTTTGATCCAAATGAGTGCTGAGAGAGACGAAGGATTGGACTCTCCAGGAAAAGTGGGCTTTCTTTGAATTCAGTCAGGGAAATGAGTGTTGGCTGTAATGGCTTCAATAAGGAGTTTGCCAGCAGCCTGTGTGCTGGCATGGCTGCTCAAATTGTCCTCCTTTCAGCGAAATTCAAGGGAGTTTCTTTTCACAGGGAGGAGACGTGAGCACACTCAGTGCGTCTGCGAGGACGGCCAGGTGGTGTGAACAGGTTTGTGGAAGTGAGGAGACAAACAGGCGCACAACAGGCATGCGAAGAATTTGCTGAATGATTGAATCGAGGCTGGATAGTGGATAAAAAGATGCCAAGGACAGCTAAGCTACGGATGGGTGAAAAACTAAAGGGAGAAACCAACCTAAGAAAGCTTCAGTGCTCCTTAGCGTTGATTCTACTCTTAATAAAGAGATTGAACGGCAATAATCCTAAAGGCATTCCCTCACTTGGAGATTTTATGGCTTTGGTGGGGGGGGGGGCTTTGTCAAAACCCCTCTTATTCCTTTTAATGAGACTCCTAGCAGGCAGCTCCTTCAAAATAAAGCAACAAATTGTGTTGGCCAGTTAAATAAGTGAAACCTTAAAGTCCATGAACCCCAAGCAGTTTTTAGGCTTTTTTAAATTTGCTCCTGTCACATTTTTATTCACTGTGGACTCATTTTTCACTGGAATATAAAGTCCTGCACCTCTGTGGAAAAAAATACATCCATGGCTAGAAGTAGAGGGAACTCAGAAATGTGTTCTGTGAAGTATGACTCAGTTATAAAAGTCAAAAAAGTTGAATTTATGTTCTTATTAATTTTAGAAAAACTGAAAAACGTGGAATCAACATGTATATGTACATGTACTTTCCTAATTGCCCTCAGGTGTTACTGATACCGACTGGCTCTGCATATACAGTCATCCCTCGCCGTATCGCGGTTCACTTTTCATGGTCTCACTGTATCACGGATTTTTAAATTGTACATAAAATTCGTAACATACAGCAGATGAGTAGACGCACATACGGAAAATGCAGCTGCGGCCGCTTCCTCTTGAGCTAGTCGGTCGCTGATTGATTGGCGGTGATGGAAGCCAGTCAGAACCTTTGGTCCCACACAGTGAGTGTTTACTGGAAATGACCATCAGAGAACCGGTGACAGTCTGTAGGATTACCGTAACATCATCATCAGTTTACCGGTAGGCAGCCGGACGCCCTCAGTGTCGGTGTGTTTAAAATACGGCAAAGTTTTTCCAAAGTGGGCGTTTCAAGTGGATCGCTGCGTCGCTAGTTCCATTATTGGAACGACTGTAGATGCTTCTCTTGATGGAAGGTTTAAGAGCATAGGAAGTGTTTATAAGAGTGTGGGAAAGGTTAATAACAGTGTGGGGAGGGTTTATAAAGCCTTAATACATATATAAATAATAAAATAAATAAGGTCGCTACTTTGTGGATTTCGCCAATCGCGTGGGGGTTCTGTAACCTAACCCCTGTGATTGGTGAGGGATTACTGTATTACCTACTTAAATGTTTAACTTCATTTCTATACTTTTCTCTATCTGCTCTCTGAAAACACTGCCTGCAGTTCAGCCCAGTAATGCCAAAAAAAGTCCCTGAATTTTTGTCATGAGACTCTTGATTGCAGTGTAGTCACTCTTAGCTTTTTACTTGCACCAATAAACACAGAATTTTTTTATTTTTGTAGATTATTGTTACTGCAATTGGTTAGTTTGTGGTGAATTTTTAAATGAGACATGTAGAATACATTGATTTTGATCAAATATATTGTGATTTTAAGCATGGATTGGTTTCATTTTCCAGGCAAAACTGGAAGTCACTCATTAGAAAATCAATAACTGCCTGAAAGTTTAAAATCTGATAGTTGTTCCTTTTTTGGGGGTTTCTGTGTCAGATAAATGGTACAATTTTGATTATTTTTTTCATAGATAACTCCCTTTTCAAAAGTGCCAGCAGGTTTTCATTTTCAGAATGTGAAATGGATTTTAAGAAAAGAGGATAAAATTACCTTCCAGATTGGTCTAATCTGGCACCACTGTGGTTAAGGTTTGGCTAGATTCAGGACCATAATAAGTTGTTCATTGTTCAGGAACAAATGTGGTCGTGCCGACTGCTGATCTCCCAATTTCTGTTCCAATGGCGGCTAATGGAGGTAATTTCTGACTCTTTCAAACAACTTATGCTGCTGTTTCTCTTTGTAAGCTTCACTCTTTGAGACAAATACAAACACACACAGGGTGCTAATTGCATGAACTTTGCCTCATACAGTAGTTTGATTTGGTGCCCACCGCCAGGCCTCTTTGCAAAGGGCAGGCAGAGTGAACATAGTGACATTTTCAGAGAGCCTTGCAGTCATTCATTCATCCCCATCTCTCTCCCTCAGAGTCCTTCTGTAAGCCAATTCTGATCCCGAGCAGCAGAGTGGCTGACTGAGTGCCTGTCTGGTAGACACACCGACTGTGCCCAGTGGTGGATTAATGTGGTTACTATTGAATCCCCGGGTTAGGAATCGATCTGTCCGTTCGTGGCATGAATGCTTAAGGAGGGAGGGATCAGCGTGCGGGAGCTGCAGAAGTAGTGTGTGCTTGCGCGGCCATGTTTGTGTCTGGGAGGTTATGCATATACGCCGTGGGCATGCGCGACCTCTTTGCCCAAGTTTTCATGCGCATCGATTTCAACACACTGCTCTGTTCATTTTGCATCAGAGCTACACTGCGCCTTCATCTTTTCCCCCCTTCTGATTCCTGTTAATTGTATCTGAGGGTCATGTCTTTGCTGATCACCTGTCTCCATTTGGACGATGGATGGAGGGCTGATTTCATGATGGCTCTCTTCATTGCCTGATACAGCTCTATTAAATCTAGTCTAATTTCATTTCTCTTGGTGATTTGGCCACATGTCTCCTGCACACAGGTCTCATTGAGGTCTAGATTGAATTGGATCAGGGCCTATCAGCTTCTGACTAGATCAGGCTTTGCTTTAGTTCCAAGGCAGCATGTGCAGGCTCTTCTGTATGTTTATGTGCGTTGTGATGGTAATACACACATGCACATCTTCCTGAGCTGCATAATGAGAAAAATTACCGCATTCCTATTGTTTAAAAGTCTAGAATCAGGCTTTAACATGAGCATGCTAAAATGCTCGCAATGCCAGTGATGTTTTAGACACAATGTTTACCATCTTAGCTTTGTTTGCTAATTAGCATGAAGCACACAGAGCACCTGAAGCTGGAAATGCCATTAGTTTAGCAGGTATTGGGTCATAAATGAAACTCTTGGGGAAAAAAATAAACTTGTTTTTTGGCTCTAGTTGCAAATCTGTTTTCTATTTGGCATCAGCAGCAGCCGCAAGAACTTTGGCTACGTGCCATTTAAATAGCTTTATTATATTTCTGGGCCTTTTAAATTCTTTGTTTTATCACATATTCAGGCGATATATAGAGAAAAAGGCTGCTGAAGTGTGGAAGGGTAACGCTGAAAGAGGCCAGCTGGATCTACTGCCATCCCACCTACACTCTCGCATAAGCTCCGTGATTTAAAGCCACTGTGGACCACAAAAAAATCTAAATGCCTCGAAAAGGTGAGGCTGAATCAGTCAGTCTGTCTGTTCACGAGCTGCTGGAACTACTTTTTACAAAAAAGAAAAAACCTCTTTGGCAAAGAGCTACAAATCACGTCTGCGTGCCCAGCGGCTACAGCCCAAGAGAGGGTCATCACCCTATTTCATTTAAATGAACACAGCAGTCGGCATTACCTGTACAAGCAGCGTAACAGGCGGTTTTATTAAATTTAAAACAACCATGCTAATAAATAATATAATGAAACAGTCCATGGGTCCTGCTAAAACAACAGGGTAGAAAGAGAGGAGACAGTCAGAGGTTGCAGCACAGTGTGGTGCAACATAATGAATTCTTTACCTCTGCTGCTGGTTCAGGTGCCACCACAGACCAAACGGTCCTAAAGGGAAGGTAGTGTGAAAAGTCAATGATAAAATGTCTCAAAAGAAATCACAAGAGAGAACACTCATATTACAAGATCAAAGTCCTGCTTGAGAATAATCAGAGCTTGACAGAATTTCAGTCCATACAATCTGAGAAGCAGCAGGTTTGTTTGTCCTGAGGAAAAGATTTATTTCCCAGATACTGATCGATAATTTGCCAGATTTCTTCCTCTTACTCCTCATTGTGTTCCCAATGAATGGTTTATCTTAATATTTCAGGAGGATATCAATGAACTTTTGTTTTCTGTACCTGTTGTTAGGGTGTCATCCTGAATAGAGGCAGCCAGACTGGCTAAGACCACCCCCCCTGCTCAAATGACTCCTCAGTCTTGCTAAACATATGCTGAACACGTCCAAAGGTTTCCAAGATCACAGCGCTGACCTACAATTTTCGCTGGCAGACTCGGATGACCCGAAAACCACCAAAGTGTGCAGCACTGAAAAACAAAATCCGAGTTATCTGTCACAATCTTGTGGATTACCAAGCCTCCGTACAAAATCTGTCTGCTGAAATGGATCACATGGAAAAAGCAGTCAAGAAGAGAGAATCTGCCGATAGATGGTGTGCCGAATTCAAAATCGGAGTCTTTGAGTGAGGCAGAGATGAAAGCAAAGAAAGATCCGACCAACTTAAAATAGACTCTTAAGCTTATAGAAACCGAAAGATCTCATCAGACTGGAAAATATTACCAAGCTGACAACTCAGTCTCCACAAAATTATATTCCTGTACAACTGAACTGCATTTTCATTTACACCGATCAGGCGTAACTTTATGACCACCTGCCTAATATTGTGTTGGTCCCTTTATGTGCTCAAAATGCTCTGAACCATTGGGCATGGACAAGAGGACCTCTCAGGGTGTCCTATGGGGTCTGGAACCAGGACGTTGGCACTGGATCTTTTGGGTACTCTGGCTTGTGCAGTGGGGCCTCTGTCAATCAAACTTGTTCCACTGCATCCTGTTGATGCTTGATCAGAATGGGGTGTAGGAAGTTTGGAGGTCAGATCAACATGTTGGGTCATTGTCATGTTCCTCAACATGTTCCTGATGTTTTTCCATGTGGTGGGGTGCATTTTCCTGCAGGGGTAGGCCAGTGATATGTGGGATTTCCATTTGCATAAGGGAGTGTGCTTGTTGTGGGACAATGTTTATCTGGGTGTCTAAATCTCATCAATACGGATGTTAAAATCCAAGGTTTTCCATCAGAACAGCACATAGTACCAATATGATCAATGTTATTCACTTCACCTGTCAGTGGTCATAATGTTGTGGCTGAACGTTCTATGTTTTGAAAGAAACACAATTTTGTTCTGAGATAAATGTAGGTTTGCACATTTGTTTCACATTTAGACACCAAAACGACAAGTTTAGCTTCAAAATAAAAGTCTTTCCAACAGGTTTAAAGCTTCTCTTACATTTTCTTTGTTACCAGAGTTACGAGTCCTGCCCCATCTAAGATTGGTTGACTAAAAATGCCTGGCAGTAAAACAAGAAAATAAAAGACGAAGATATGCTGATTTGAAACATATTTGTGATCCGGCACAATCAAATTTAATCTGGCAGAAGACATGTTTCTCTCAAAATGCACTTGAATATTCAGTGTAGTTGTATACAAACGTCATTTTTGGAAAACTGGGTTCCACGCTTGTCAGATTTGTCGATTCCAAGACAAAGCAGAAATTTCAAAGAGAGTGAAACATCCCTTAACATTGCATTCAATGATGACTTTTCAAAAATATGCTGGCATGAACTGAAATAACTTGCCTTCTGAAACATGATGAACTTCTTGTGCACCCTTCTCAGTTTGATTACTCTGCTATATGGTCCACTAAAGTGTCACAGATCTCTTGAAAACATGTTGTTAAAGGTGTTGCGGTGAAACTGTTATGTAAATGAGTGTAATTCTACCTCATTAGAAGACCTGGCTTTTAATCTCTATGATTTTATTAGGTGTAATATCACAATGTGCAATGATAGTAAGCTTCTCAACTGAAAAAGGACTCAAGGTCTGTACAACTGTTGTTGTGGAGACGATTTTAATCATTTCTGCGGTAGCTTACTGCATCAAAAAACAATATTTTCACCTTAAAACACACAGTTTAAAAAAATCTAACTCAGTATCTTTAAATGCAGTTTCTGTCTATTCAATACTTCACTTATACTGTTGGAGTTTTTGTCTTTATTGACAATCATTTTCAGTTTATTTAGAGGAAAGAGCTCAGTCCTGGTTTAGACAGAATTGAGCTTGTCATCACTTTTCATAAAAACACCAGGTTCTTCTAATTGGTTGCATTTATCGCCCATCCGGTATTGATGCTGGCATCTTTAATGATGTTCTGTCTTCTACCGCGGAGTTGATCAAATGAAATGCATGAATTCTTCTCGGAGAAAAAAGAGAGTCTAATCTAGTTACTGAGTTCTTGAATGTCTTACCTCCACCCATTTATCTGCAAACCAACTGGGATAACCAGCACACATGCACATTTCACAGACAACATATTTGCAAATTATTTTGAGCATATACTCAACTGTAGATTATTTTTAGCTGACATTTTCCGATGTATTCCATTTTAAACCAAAACCAGTTCATAAGGAAAACCTATTGTTACAATGAAATGTAAGAGAAATGAGAACTTATTCGAAACCTTGATAGAGGAATTTTTATGAAAAGAGGTGCTCTGTCATCATGATGCTTAATCAGCTTATCTCACAATCATTCGTATGTTTTTATCTATGTTTGACAAATGTGCTCCGCTTGTTCACAGGAACAGTCTGAAAACTCTAAGCTGTAAAGTAAAGATGCAAAATTATATTGCAAAAAAAAAAAGTCTGCTCATAGCCTCATCGCAATTATATTAAATTTTCTATTTTTTAAAATCAATTATTTCATAAAGTTACCGCTCAAGGCATGAAAATGACTTTTAAAAAATCCTCCAGAATAATTTAAAGACCATTTGTAACCTCAATAATGAATTACGGCAAAAATATAAAGCCTTCACACCTCTTCCCTGTCAATTATCCAATGGTATTACAAACTTCACAAGTCCTTCTTTATTTATTATTATTTTCTGTATTATTTTTTTTTAGTAAATGCTGGTCCTTTTTTGTCTAAAAAGAAAAAACTGAAAATACAGTCGAATCTCTCTTTGTGAATATCTGGGAGCAGCATCCTTGTACGTTTGACCCTCCTATCTCTGAAGAAGTTCTTGGCACCATGCAGGAAATGAAAGACTCCTCTGCAGATGAAACAAGATCCACTCTTGGAGCTCAGGCTGCTCTTTAAATCAAGCAATTCCAGCATACTTACTATCATCTCATATCTGTTTTCCACTATTTTTCTAAAGGTCTTGAGAAATTAGAATATTGAAGAATAAAAAAAAAACATGGATGAGAGCAACATGTGGTAAAGTCATCAAAATGGTTTTAAGAAACCCAAAGTCCACAGAAATGCCTTTTTTTGCAACTTGTTCCACAGCTTTAGGCAACAAAAAAATCTCTTTTTTCACAACATTCTTATTGCAAAATTACAGAAATATGGCCTTCATGATATTGTTGGGAAATGACTGCTATATAAAGGGCAACAGACAGTATATATCTATTAATAAGCATAATTCAAAAAGAGCTAAACGACTTTGTGGAGTACCTCAGGGATCCATTCTTGGTCCTCTTTTGTTTTTGATTTACATAAACTGTACTGTCTCCTTTATTTGCTGGTGACATTAGGCTTAAATTCTCAGATCAGAACTGAAGATGCCTCTTTGATGAGTTTTATAACATATTAAAGAACAAAAAAGAGAAGTTCAATTGCTTTTTAATGAAGTACTTAGCATTACTATGACCTGGATTACTGAGAGTCTACACAGACTCAATGTAAATTAGATATTTATATCAATTTTGTGTCACTGCTTGGACTTAAATCTTCAATAAATAATACAGTTTTTGTTTTTATCGTTTCATAATTGACATTTATTACGGTGTCAATATGGGTTTTTATACATTTTTTATTGTTCTTTTCTGTTTCTTGTATCTGCAAAATACAGGCATAAAGATTTCAAAGGATCAGACGGGTAGATCGAGATATTACACTGGATAAATGACAACTATGATCCAGTGGTAGAGCTACAGTCAAGGGATCACATAAGGAGACATCATCTGGGGACCATGAATGCTTCTCTTTGAATTCTTGCTCTCTGTTTTAATAATAACAATAATTCAGAGGATCAAAATAGTAAATGTTGAGATATTTCACGAGATACATGACAGCTATGATCAACTGGTAGAACCACAGGAAGAGTCAACAGATAAGGAGACTTCATCTGGTGACCATGAATGCTTGCTCTAAATTGCATTATAATCAGTTTGATAATTACTTGACTTAATTCAAAACAGACTTGGTGTAATGGGCATTTTTTTCTAAATTGCCCATTTTTAGCTGTGCAGCAGCTGCTCCAAAGGCACCGTCATCTCAGACTGACTTTATTAAGATTTCATGTTTCGTCTTATCAGGTGTTCGGGGGGGAAAATGGGTCACGTTACATTTAAATTCTAGATGAAATCAGCCTGAATCAAACGGGCTGTTTGAAAAGTTTAAAAAATGGAGAGGGAAAAGAAGACTCATCGTTCTCTTGGAGCAGAATGAAATATTACTCGTCATTAAGGCGTTTTCTTTCATTTGTCTTTCAAAGAGAAAAGTGGTTCATTATTCAATTTGAATCCTTTGTAGGTGAGGCTTTGATTCATTTAATAAAGCCTTTCTTCAGTAATCAGTGATATATTGGAGAAAATATTTGGTATTGGCATTAACTTGAGTAAACAGCACAAAAATGAAAAACTGATTTGCTCATATACTGTATAACTGTAACCACAGAGACACCGAAGATACAGTAACCACATGTACACACCTCTACAATTATGACACTTGACAATTTTGGCAAAAAAAATTTACCAGCACCCCCCGCCTCGTCCTCCCACTAACCAGTTATCACCTCTGCTCTGTAAATCACTACCTTCCACTGGCTTCCTCCCAGCCTGCTGCCTCAGTGTCTCCATGGGTGGGTCTCTTTGACTAAGATCACGCAGCAGCATGCAGCAGCTGGTGATGGATTGTACCATTACTCTGCAACTTGCCTGCTGTTTGCCAGTGGTCGACCACAGTGTGTTAGAGTGGATTGTGGAGTGTTGGTGTGCGCGTGTGTGTGTGTGCAGGCACTTTTGTACTGCTGTTGTTATGAGGTCCTAATGCCCTCGTGGTCATAAGAAAATAAATATAAAGATCATTGTATTTTAAGCTGCACGGTTTGGATTATAATTTGCTATTTAAATACATTTTAAGGTCATTAAAGCTGCTATGAATAATTGATCTGTTGGCAAAAAAGTGTTTACTTACACATCCAGCTGCCTTAAAGCAACATTAATTTATTGGCAGTTCCTTCTGCCCACTTGAAAAACCTCAAAAAAACAATATTCACTTGTGGTTTTAGGTCAGTTTAGTTGCACTCTCCACCAAAACTGCATATCTGGATTGTTCTCACTGTAGAACTTGCTCCGTCTGTCAGCTGCTTGTTGCTAGGAAGGTATTATGCAGTGGGTTTGTAAAAATGTGTTTGTTCTGAAAGCACCTGCATGCTGCCGCTAGGAAAGTACATTCAGTTCATTCAGTTTTATTCATATCGCGCCACTTCAGAATATCACTTACCTCAGGACACCACACTTGTAAGGTGAAGATCTTTCATTTATATATGATAGAGAGAAGCACAACAAATCTAAAGATTGTCTATGAGCAGATATTTGGCAACAGAAGTCAAGAAAAAAAAAAACTCCCATCCAACAGACAGAAACCATCAGCAGAACCAGGCTCAGGGAGGGTAGACATCTGCCTCGACCGGTTGGGGGAAGGATAGCAGATCAGACAAACAACACATAATAGAATAAACACTCAGGAGGGTGTTGAGGTCAGTAGCCACAAATGAGAACCATGTAGCTCCAAAGAAATACCTGCAGTGGACAAAAAACTAACTATAGGAGAGAGAATACACGATGGCAGGTAATGGTGCATCTGTATGTATGGAAAGTGAAGGCACGGAGAAGAGAGTCCCCCAAAAGTACGGCCTACAGCAACATAACAAAAGGATGGTTAAGGGTTACCTGAGCCAGCCCTAACTATAAACTTTATTAAAAAGAAGAGTTTTAAGCCAAATCGGCAAAGCAGAGAAGATGTTTGTCTCACAAAAACAAACTGTGAGTTCGTTCCACAGCAGTGGAGCCCGATAGCTGAAGGGCCTGCTTCTTATTCTGCTTTTGGAAGATTTGCAACCACAAGCGAACCTGTACTGGGAGAGCAAAGTGCGATCTGCTGGGAGACAATAAGGTCTTCAAGGTCTGACCTTAAGATCATACATCAATCAGAGGTAAATTTTCAGGCTAAAAAAATCAAATGAAACATCTCAAAGGCACTAAAACGCTCCATGTAGCGCTGCAGGCTGGGTCTCGGATTAGGATAGTTAATGATTTACATATGATACTGAAGACAGAGGTGCTAAAATAACTGTCTGAATATGTATCCTGTAGGTGTGTATGTAATATAAACCATTGTGTTGATGTGATTGTGTGCTGCAGATCTGCTAACTCTATAAGATACCTGAAGCTTAAAGATTTAAAGAGAAATCTCTGGACCCTCTCCAGAGAGTGTTCTTTCAGTCTATTAAAATCGTAAACACTTTGGCAGAATTCACAGTAACAGAGAAATGACAACCTGTTCCTGGATGTGCAGCACCACAATACTGCATACATGCAGGAGCTCCAAAACGCAATCATAAGCACGGTAAATGATTAATGCAAATGATTTTATAAACAGCAAGCTTGTGCGCCGTTGTTTTGCTGGTTCAGTGAGTGTTTGAAGACGTTTTCAGTCTGCAGGTTTTTTGAAGATGGCATGACTCCCCTCACTTTGATTTTTTCACCATAACAGCCCACACTCACAGGATGTTCTCCCACGCCTACCGCCTCTACAGCTACCAAGTCCTCCCACCATCCTGCATCCTGCAAGAATTCTCATCTCATGTCATCAGTCCTTGTTAACCCATTGAACCCCAATCAGTTACTGGGCTTTTCTTTCGCTTTGTGTCTTGCTCCTTTGGGCTCATTTTTCACTTCGATGTAAAATCCTGCTTTTCTAAGCAAACAGCACAACCATGGCTAGAAGTAAAGAGAACTGGGAAATGTCTTAACAACTTTATAATGCTAGAAATCATTAATTAAATAAAAAAAAGTTAAACCTCTTTGAATATTTGTTCAACAAAAAACTGAAAACCTTGAAGCATGTGTAGCATTTTTCTAAGTGCTGACCAAAGTTACAAATACTGTAAAAAAAAAAGGGGGGGGGGCCTCTACATACTGCAGATGTTTTATTATTTACATCTTCATTTTCCTTTATACTTGCCTCCTATCCATAAACACAGCCTGCAGTTAAATCCAGTACAGCTGAGAAGTTCATGAATTTTTGCCATGCGATTGTTGGTTGCAATTGAATTAATCATGGCTTCTAGGTTTTGCTAAGAAAAGCAGAATTTTTTGTTTTTTATAGAATCGTATTAGTGCAAAACGTTTATTTTTGGCAAATTTTTACACGAGATATGCAGCGCTCAGTTTAACTACATGTACCAACAGAACTGCATGTCATGTGTGATCATTTCAAGGACCGTGAGAAAGCTGAAAACCCAGCGATTCTTTCTGGTTTTGCAGTATCTGGCTCTGGTAAAGGGTGTAATTTTGTCTTTGTTTTTATAGTTTATAGATGCCTTCCAAATCTGCCATTGTGTTTTCTAGTTTAGAGGGTTATTAAGCTTGAATATACACAGATCGGGCACATTATGACCACCTGCTTAATATTGTGTTGGTCCCCCTTATGTGGTCAAAAATGCTGTGAACCATTGGGCATGGACAAGAGAACCTCTCAGGGTGTCCTATGGGGTCTGGAACCAGGACGTGGGCACTGGATCAGCACTGGAATCATATGAGGCTGTTATAAGAATACTTTATCTCAGACAGTGTTATATAAATGTGTGCTGATCCATCACAGCCTGATGTGGAGCCTGATATACTTCATTCACTCCCACTTTCCCTTCATTCATCAGCCTCTCGGCCCCCTGGCTCCTGTCCATTCAGATACGCTCCCACTCCCCTTCATTATTCTATCAGCTTAAGTCTAAGGGGAAACTCCTTCCTGATTCATTCAATCTAATCAAGTGAGCCTGCAGCTACCACTCCTGTCACTTATCCACATAGGAACCAATCGCTAATCACCCTCCTCTTTATCAATCCAATTAGCTGCACCTGTAGAGCGCCACTTCCAGCTCCTGATGCAAACATCCAGCTGCATTTGGCTTCTTACCGCTCGCCGCCTTCTTTTTTTTTCTTCCTCCCAGCACATTGCCTTTAAGTGCTGTTTGCTGTTCTCTGTCATCTTGTGTGAAGCCGCTGAGTGAATTTCCCATGGCACGGCCTTCAACCTCAATTTAAGCCTGCCGTTGTTTCCCAATTCAGCAACGTTTGTTCATTCTGCCTCAAAAAAAAAAGGACATGAAAGTCTTTGCACCACCCACAGTGCTGCTGCTGGAGGAAAAGCAACAACTTAATAATATTCCTAATATCCAGTCTGATTTGTAGCTGTGAAGCCTGCAATCCAAAATCACCAGGCTGCTGTCATAAACCAGGCTTTTTCTGGAGCATTTAATGGAAAGATCACCGTTAATGTTTTGTATATAAACTGGTCCTCCCTGATTGAATACAGCAAACCTCCCAGTAATCCTGACAACTCAGAAAGTGTCTCTGAGCTACAGTGGCTGACTCAGCTGAGTGTGTTTGGAAGGAAAGGAGGGGTAAAGGAAGCCACAAAAAAAAAAGAAAAGAAAACTTGTCTCAGCTGAAATCCCTGTGATTTCTACCATCGTTAACGTAACAGCAAATTTAAACTACCACCTACCAGTGGGTAGCAGAAGAAAACAGAGCGAATTCTACCAGAGAGAAGGTGAAAAATTGGCAAACTTTCCCTTTAAAGTCAAACTGAAGTTAAAATTCATGCTCTAAAATAAGATGTGCACCCCGAGGGCTTGTTTCGACTTGTGTATTAATCTGGTAAAAAATTGTAACTACACCGAAAAGGAGAAATTAAGGCTTTAATTAGCTATCTGCCTTGAAAACGACTCCCACATTAGTGTACGGCAGGTGGTGTGAATATTTGTCTCAGGCTGACGGTGCTGGAAATACAATTAATTGGTCCAATATTTGTGTGGTTGGGCAATAAAATGGTTCTTAAATGTCTCTTAATGTTCCCCTTTTCAGGAAATAATAAGTGTCACATGCCCTGAGAATATGTGAATGTGCTCTGCATACTGAAGATGGTTCATTTGTCCATGACTGGGGTTTTAGTCCTGTGTTAAATTTGCTGATTAAGTGTCTGTAGCTTTAAATGCAGCCGAACTGCTGATGCCCACGCCCCCTTCAGGAAGAAGACTCTCTCTGCAGCCGTGATTCACAGAACAGAGCAAAACAGCCGATCGCAATGCAGCCAACACTCACGTAAATAAGTGTTTAAGAGCAGGGCTTTCTATGGCTTCTAACTTTCAGGCACAGGTTTTGTTTTTAACTTATGTGTTAAATAAATCTAAAGTGGTTAGAGTGGTTAGTGGTCATGGTTAACATGAGAGCTCGATAGGCTGTCTGACAACAGAAACAGGAAAATATGATGATGAGAACACCTTTACTGGGAATTTAGCTGTATTAAAGTTATGTTAAAATCACTTCCTCAGATGCTAGGAGTGCATGAAGACTTCTGTGTTCACTCTTGCAGCAGACAGCAGACACCTTAGGGTTCGCATAAGAAACTGTAGAATTGGTTTCTCAGTTTTCCACCATATGGGGCCTTTAAAGTTGAGTCCTACTGTGTTCTTCCCACAGACTGCAAATGCTAATGTTAATTATAAACGTCTTTATAAAAGCCTGTAGATAAATGTCAATCTGTAACATACTTGGTTTTTGTTTTGTGCAGCGTAAAGTAACCCTGGTATTATTCTCTCATTTTGAGTAAAAAGCATCCAAAATAACCATAAATGTACTATAATAGTGTGTTTGTGTTATATGTGTGTAGCTGTCAGCTTGTAGACCTTGGCTCCTTTTGCCTCCATGATTGAAGCACTTCATTCATTACTCTGTGATCAGTGTTGAGTTTCTCAATGAAAACTGTGACAAAAAAACCCCCACACTTTTCACAACATAAAATAATAAATGAAAAGTAACCTTGAAAATGAGAATCATACTGTAATTTAAAAAATCAACAAAAAGCACTAGGAAGATCTGGCAGCATGGATGCCAGTATAATACATTTAAAAACCGTGAAATTGTGAAAATAACCACTTACATCTGCAGAAATAATAATATATTTATAGTTAATTTAAAAATGTCATTTTATAGTCACTCATTGTAAAAGAACAGATTACTATTTGTCAAAATAATTATTTTTTGTGGGAAAGTACATTAATACTTTTTTTCTGTGATATTATTTAAGATAATAAGATAAGATTTTTAAGATATTATGTGGAATTTTAACAGAATCTGTAAAGTAACAGCTTTAAAATGATTCACAGTCTTCAGTTTTTCAGTCAAATAACGACAATTATTTGTCAAAATAAGAATATTTTTTGTTGTCTGTTACTTAACATTATCTGTAATTTCACAAAACAGGGGAAATCTGTAAAATAAAAGTTAAAAAATGATTTTTAAAATCCTGATACACATGCAACCTTTCTTTTAAATAACAGCAGTGTTCCATAAAATGCCAAAAATTTCGGAGTCTTAAAACAGTAAAACTTCTGTAATTTTGTAGTCAAATGTTCAAAAAAAGAGTTTAATTGCCGTTTATCAAAATAGTACAGACAATTAATGTGGACATTATTTACAGTTTTTACATTTTTTAATGTTAAAAATGTAAATTAATACTTTTTTCATTGATTTTAATAGGTGTTATTAACAATTTAGCAAAACAGGGCAAATCTGTAAAATAGCAGTAAATTTAAAAATTATTTAATACTTCCTTTTTTTACAGTGTATGATAAAACATGTATGTTTTTATACATTAAATGATTTGCATGTGTGTGTGAAATCCTAATTAGTAAAGCAGTTAGCCCAGCTTGCTAGTTATCACTTTATAATTGAAATACAAAAAAATATTAATGTTAAAATACGTTATTTCTACATGATGTCACAAAACCTTCAATCCGTAGAAAAAAAAAGAGCATAAAAGCAGCAGCATCATGGTAGTTTATTTCTGACAAAATAGGTGAGAAGAATTCAGTTCCACAGAGAAACTGGAAAAGCAGAATGTGAACGAAGAGTTCAATTAGATTTTCCTTCCTTTGTGGGACAAATGATACGACTCGGGTGACAATAAGTGCAAGGAAGCTGGGTTGTATTAGCGAGGGCTGTGGAGGTTAAAAAACCCGGCGGTTGACTCATACAGGCTGAGGGTTGAGCCTGTGATTGGTGAGTGGAGTGAGAACTGGGAAGCAATGATTAGGGAGCTTTTTTTCTATCCGTGAGCTCTGCCCAGGAGAGTTATGGCATTAAAATGTAGCACTTTTTTTTCTCCCCCCTTTCCTGGCTCAGAAAAAGGCTTTACAAAGTAAGCTCTTCGAATATTTGGACGGTGACACACTTTTTTTTATTATTTTGGATGAGAAATGACAGACTGCCAGCTTTAATTTCAAGATATTTTTCGAACATGTCGGTTGAAAAGCAGTAGAGTCCTCATTTTGAAGTCACGCCTTATTGCAGCGAGCCTTAAAAGAATCTCCACAGATTAAGTTTTTCCTTCATGTGCGTTTGCTTCTGGTTGAGGACACTAACCTGGAGAGGCTCATTGCTGATTCAGGAAGACAGAGACAAAATTAGAGAGAGAAGGAGCAGTGAGGGGCAGAAAAAGACAGATAGGCAAAAAAAAGAGAAACGAGAAACAAGTGACAGCTCCAGCCCCTTCACTCCACTTTGCCAGTGTGAGGATTTACACCTCAGCAATATTTGCCCCCCAAACAGCTCCCTCGGCGGGCTGTCAGCCTCGAGACTGTCCCTTTTCACACCCAGGAGCCATCCGCAGTCTGACAAGGCGTGCACAAAGCTGAAACCAACACACGCGACAGACCTACACAGGCTTAAAAAAAAAAACCCTCACACACAAGTACGCTGTCAGGTGTGCACCTGTCAGCGCAGGTATGGGTGCACACACATTAAAAAACCCACGCACTCAGGAGGCCAAGTGAGGTGGAAGAAGAATCCTATCAACTGTCCACCTACAGATTGAGAGAAGCTGGAGCCCCCCTCTCTCTCTCTCACACACACACTCACACACACACACACACACACATACAGCACAGTGTTGTCACTTTAACTGTGCTAACCTGCTCAAGCTTGCATCTGATGCCGGAATGAAATGTGCATGACAGTCCTCTGCACCGGTAAACAAACAAGTGAGGTGAAGTAAGTGACAGGGTTGCATTACAGGTAGCCAAGACCAAATCCTGCCCCTGGGAATTGGTTCTTGCATCGCGTCAACCACTCAAAAAGGCAAATATTTCTCTTTGAACTAACAGCCAGACAGGCGTGAATCAAGTCATCTTTTGTTGCACAGCCTAGTGGCAGTTTAGGCTTCCCCTGCTTCAGTTTAAATCCAACTAATTAACCAGCTGAAAGGACAAATCAGTCACATCTTGGACTCAAAACGTCTTTTCCAGCCTGACAAACTAAAGAAAGATTGTCCAGCTTGAACCACACAAGCAAATGAGCTGCTGAATCAATTGTCTGGAACCAAATGACAACGTCTCTAATGAATCTGATATCATCTCGGTGGTATTTTCCAGGTGTCACTGATTGAAAGCACTGAATAAGCTGGAAGCAGGGCGTTCAGTTTTTGTTTCTGCGTCGGATTAAGTGCACTCTGGTAGATTTTGACATTTGAAAACAAAAAATGAACACCGAGCATAAGTGATAGATGACTCAGGCTGTGTTCCTAATGCAGTTATTGCCTCTAATGCATGGATTTTAAGGTCCTGTATTGTCCCATTTGGAGCAAATTTAAGATTTAGGCATGAATTTTGAAATTGTATGAATATATGGGTATTTTCTACCAGTGCAAATTCTGTAAGTATAGCCATCTGACAAGGCATATAGAATCTAAAGACAAGAAAATAATAGAAGAATGAGCTATTTAAGGAAAAAAGTAAGTCTGACATTCATTTAAATGAACTTTTTCACTATTTTAACATGCCAATATGGTATTTTTGATTCTAGAGGAAGCAACAGTAACATCTACTAAGTCACTTTAAGGCATGAGGGGATTATTTTCGTGGAAAAACTTGTAAATACGGACTTTTTTATTACCTTTGTGCATACATCAGATTATCTAATTCTTTGCAGATGATGGTTGCATGTATTTTACTTTAGTAAACTTTGTCATCTTCCTTTTCACAAGTCTTCTTTATATATGTACATGAGCAAAGGTGGTGGCAAAGTGCACCAAGAGTACCTGGCTGCAGACCTCCACTGTGAGGTCGCTTCTGCCGCAGACCTCCACTGTGAGGACACCTCCACTGTCAGGACAGGAAGTAACGGGTAAAAAACAGAAAAGTACATTTAAAGCGTCCAGTCCGGTAGGTGGCGGTGACGCATGTGAAGTTGGTTTGCTAACCGCTAATTAAATCAAAAGAAGAAGCAGCCATTTAACGCGAGTGGTTGTGGCCGTTTCTCAATATGCGTACTTGTCCACGGTACGATCGTGACTGTGACACAAAATGTAGTTTTAAGATTATTTGAGGCAATAAAGTGGTTGTATAAACATCAAATCTGTGGTCAATTTATCAGGATAAATTCTGCTTAAAAATTGACTCCAACGATGTCGGAGATGCGAGTGTCCCCGTTAGACAGCTACTACCAGGCGGTCAGCGCTCACAGCTCCCCGCTGACAGCAGCCTTAGCTCGGCTAGACTTTTTGAAATCTGCCGCTGGCTCTGACGGTTCTGTAGCAGGATAGAAGTAGTTTTACGGGAATCTAACGGTTACACTTTTGTTATTTAATGTCCCCGGTCGCCGACTTTGTCATTATATTAGTAATTATTGTGTTGTCTTCATGACCTGTAGTGCGTCTTTGTTCTATTCTTATGACTGTAACTGTGCATTAAAAATAACATTTAAGGATTATTCTGTTAGCAGACATAAAACTCACAATGGGGCTCATTCTCAAAATAATCACAAATTCAATATATAAATTAAAACCATATATACTATATACAATGGTCGAGTTGATTTTACGTTGTTTACTACGCGATTTTATTTTGTAATGCATCCCGTGCATTTCCTGTCCTCACAGTGGAGGTCTGCGGCAGAAGCGACCTCACAGTGGAGGTCTGCAGCCAGGTGCCTCTCAAGTGCACAGGAGTTGCACACATTCTAATTTTGCATTAGTAGTTTCGGAGCCTAATTGCATTTTAGTTGAAGTCCATGCTACAACAATAATTTACACTGAGTTAAGAGGATTAAAATCAGCATTGACAGTATGCAAAGGTGGCTGTATAGATAGATCTCATTTTTATGGTGATATACTAGGTGAGTAATTTTATTTCTTGCACTTAACGTAGGTGGATGATTAGAAATGTTTAACAATATCATTTATTTAACCTTGTGATATGTGTTAATAGGCGGGGATCGTGCTTCCAAGTGAACCTCTAATTGCTTATTGCTTATTTTTTCTCGGGTTTTTTCTCTATTATTTCTGATACATTTAGAAAAGCAGTAATCATTCTTGTTGTGTGTGAGATCAAGTAGAAAGTTCCCCTTAATCAAGTGGTTTTATTCTTTTTTGATGTGGGTTCAAGGGGAATTCTCAGTGCACAAAGCTGACGGCTTCATTAACTGGAACCTGGGATTAGAATAATATGTAAAACATTATTATTGGTGAAGGAAAATTGTTGTTTTTTGAGGCTAGATGAGGTTAGAGTAAGAAAGCAGAATGTAATGCAGAGCCTAAGAACCGCAACAGAAATAACTCATGGTGAGCAGTTCACACAGTAATTACAGTATGTAGAGAAACAAGTGGATGAAATATGATAGCTATAAGATTTCCGATTGTGCAGACTTTTCATTACTGATTACTGCTGTTTTGCTTCAGTTATTACCCACTCAGGTTTGAAAATGGATTAATTACATGACTGCATACACCGATCAGACATAACATTATGACCACCCGCCTAACATTGTGTTGGTCCTCCTTATGTGGCTAAAATGCTCTGAACCATTGGACATGGACAAGAGGACCTCTCAGGGTGTCCTATGGGGTCTGGAACCAGGACTTTGGCAGTGGATCCTATACGTGCATTTTCCTGCGGGGGTAGGCCAGTGACATTTGGGATTTCCATTTGCATGAGGGAGTGTGTTTGTTGTGGGACAATGTTTATTTGGGTGTCTAAGTCTCATCAACACTGATGTTAAAATCCAAGGTTTTCCATCAGAACACCACATAGTACCAATATGATCAATGTTATTCACTTCACCTGTCAGTGGTCATGATGTTGTGGCTGATCAGTGTATGTACCTGTGCAGGTTTTGTTGCTCTGTGCCACTGCAAGTACACACAGTCCACTTATAGCCCAGTGACTCACCACAACGCTCCATTTATGCAATTTTGCAGGAAGCAAACAGATTGTACTGGCAACGTGGAGATGAACAGTAATGTCAGCTTGTTCCCACACTAAGATTAGCCCATTTAGCTCCCTCTGTGGAGGAACACTGAGCTGCCATGGACATCATATCCTCCCAGTACAGAGTCAGAAGGTCCTTATAGTTGTGACAGGATCTGCACAGAATGCCAATCAACCACAAGCCTTAACAGCATCTGCAGCAAACTTCACAGCTCCTCTAAGATCATCAAAACTCCTGATGGCGCTCATTAATCATCCCAATAATTACCAGACAGAAAATAAACACTTTCTCATTTTCACTCATCTTCTTATCATTCCTTGTGTAAAAAAAAAACTAAAGTTCTGACTTTGCACGTCCTTCTCACTGATCTCCAGATGCTTGTTTCTTCCAGTCCTCTCTGCATTGCCAGTGCATTGTGTGAGAGAAGCCAGTGGCAGGTAATTTGAGAGAAAGCTGAGCCTCTGTTGCGCCGACTGATATGCCAACTCAACCTGCTCTAATTACTTCCCAGCCAGACATAGGCACTTTATGTTTACTTATGTGTGCAGGGGTTTTTCCTTTTTGTATGTCTGCAATCTCTGCTGCATTGTCTGCAGTTGGGCATTTTTCATCGGAATGGGACTTTGTCTCCAGAGCCTCGCTGGCAAAGCTTGGAGGCTGGGCAGTGAAACCCCCATTTGAGGGTATTATAGACTGAAAGGTGCTGTGAATGGTGGAGTAGATTATGGAGGCGATTCCCTTGTGCACTCCGCCGCCTCTTCCCATTACACAACTAACACACACAGTGGCTCCCTGGCTTTGCTTATCCCCTCAGATCAAACCAGATTTTTTTTATTTAATCAGCCGGGAGCCAGCCAATTCGCGCCGACTGTTTCGACGCGCATTTGCATCTGTTTGGCTGTCGAGCAATTTTCGCCGCGGCGTGAGAAGATGCAGGTAGGACTCGGCAAGGTTATTGCACTCCAGGTAGGAAATCACAGCTTTCCAATCATCCCGACATGAACACACATAAACAAGAAATCCAAACTACCAATTCCTCCCGCGCGCTTCTTTATCCCCCGAGTTTACTGTATATTGCCATTCTAGCCGCCTTGAGATTGTCGGATAGCACAGACACATATCCCATATCCCCGGATCTCTTTCGGGGTTATTTTATATTTAGCCTTCTAGTGGCTGGTCTCGCATGGCTGCACGAGCCTCTTGCTCAATGCTGTGCCGAGAATCCATAAAGCCGCCCTGAGGATTCGGGCCTGTCAATTTGTGTTATTTTTTTTTTTCTTTTTTTACTTGAGAATACTGATTTCTGCCCTTCATGCTTCTCCTCTATTCCTCAGTCAGTCGTAGGGGCTGCGGAGGGGAGGGTAAAATAAAGAAGAAGATATATCAAGAAAGAGACAGAATGTGCACGAGACTGGAAGTCGAGTCTGGGATGTGGTTCTTGACAGAAAATATGAAAGGATGCGGAGGCCAGGAGGCTGAAGGAAGAGAGAGCAGACATGGAAGTTGGGATATTAAAACGCTGGAGGGCAACAAATGGAAACAGTCTGAAGGGGGTGTTTGCCGTGGAAGAAAGAGTCGGGATGGAAGGAGGGCAACGGGGTTGGAAAAACAGAATGAAATGGAGCAAAAGGAACGACTGAGCAATGTGGGCAGGCATGTTAAAAAAAGTTAGCTCAGATCGGAGATGAAGGCAGGAGCAGGACTGGAGGAAACGAAGGGTTAGTGAGAGATTAGACCTGCCGCCTGCCTGTCTGGGATTGATCTAATTCCTGATCGGATTGCAGGAGAAGCACATCCGCTCCTCCGCATGTAAATATTTCGCCACTTGTTTGTTCATCCTCAAAGTTCTTAACCCATTTAGAAATCAATCACGGCTTCAGAAAGGGGATTTGTTTCCTCTTATTACGGCAGAACAATACCGGCTTCTGTAAAGAAACACAGTTCCTCCTTTCTATAAATGGCCCGTTTACAGGCTTTAGACTGGCAGCTTTAAACCGACGGGAAATTTACACACAATAGCTTTGATTAGAGCCTTTTTGCTTCGTGCTTCACCTCCTATTCCCAGACTTCCGCTTCCAAGTACAGTAGCTTCCAAAACGCTCATGCGGGATCATTTCGGATTCCCAGAGAAACGTATTCATTAGCATGCAAATTAGTTTGGGAGTCGTTGACTTAAAGCATTCGCCATACTTCATTTCAGACTCTGTAAATGCAATTAATGGGACCTCGTTCACAAGAAAGAGAATCGCCTGCAGATAATTGTCATTGTGGGGATCCTATTAAAAAGTTTCTCCCTCCTCGGTAAAACACAGCGTCGAGTGGAAGCGGCTGGCCGTTGCGTCACAGGGCCCCGTAATGGGATAATAAAAACCGCTTTCATGTGCCGTGAATGGAGCGACACTCGCAACAAAGCAACACAGAATGATTTCCGGCACGATTTCTCGAGAACACCCCATTCAATTAGCATTTCTCGAAACAATCTATGCAACTGGGCTACCTGCGGCGCCCAGCTGCGACGGGTGTGAAATCCTGCTTAGCGGGGATCGGGGAGGGGAAATGAGCACGACATAAAGAGACGTAAGGAAAAAGTTATTCAGAAGGATTCAGATACAGTAGAAGGAGTTTTCTAAGCAGCGGCGTCGTATATTGAGGCGGAGACGGCTGAGAGGGAATCGAAGAAGCTGCCTTTTTAAATCTGGGGCTGCCGGGTTCATCGCTGTTGTGATAATCTGTGATCCAGCCTGATAGGGGTCAGAGGCAGGTGACAGACAAACCGCCTCGAGCAAACGGAGATAGAGTCCGTGGATGCGTGTTGCGAACTCTCTGCAAATCTTCCCCCTCGGAGGCCAAAACAGCACACGAGCTGTGAACCGAGCACGACTCGGCTGACTTAAATTGTTTATTCGGGGTCGTAACGTGCGGAGCTTAAAAGCTGCATTTATCAAAAATAATTTGCATTAATATTGAATGCGACTGTTTTAGCTCATTACTTTGAGTTCGCTCTGTGTTTTGTCTGGTCTTTTTCGCTCGCAGGCACTTTGCACCTTTTGCTCTGCATCGCTTTCTGTCTGAGTTTTGCAGAAGATTTAAAATAAAACCCTGCAACACATTCAGATGCTCGGTCACGACCCCTTGATGTCTGACGCACTTCTGTGTTATTTTCAAGCGATAATAGGTCAGATAGTATATAAAGCGACAAAGGTCTTATAATGATGCCGGAGGGCTGTCGGTGGCATTAGTCGGACTTGAGACTCTCTTCCAGAATAATGGGTTTTGTGTCCTCGGCATTATTTTTTCATGATGTTCAGCTCATTCTCAGTCATATTATATTCAGCTTTTTTTTTGTCTTATTCCTTTCATTTTCACTCACTGTTTGGTTTGGCAACAAAACTACATACAAGTGTTAATCGAAAATAAAAATTCGATCAAAAATGGCCTCCAGTCCTCTTTGAAGTAGCCTCCTTGAGCAGTAATGCGGACTAGGCGCCGTGTGTGATGAGCAAGGAATCTCTTCATCTGTGTCAAAATGTTGACTCTTCAACTTGGATTTCATTTTAGAGACAAGGACCAAGTCACAGGGAGCACCCACTTGTCTTTGCACCACAATTTACGCCATATTCACTGAATGTTTATCCTCGCACACCTCAGGACGTTACAAAAGAACCACGACAGTCCAACTAACTTCTGGTGCACAGAAAACAATAAGCATGCTCCCGATGCTAGTGACTAACTCACAATATGATGTTTGCTTTCGAGTCCATTTTGCAGTCCATGGAGAAATCAGAAATGTGCACGAAAGCATGTGTCGCACAGGTGCAGCTATTGGTTGTGCAATAACATGTGGCACGCTAACTCATGACAGCTACAGCTAGCAGATGTTGCACACACAACCATGACTTGCTCCGTGCACGTGCACCAAGAACAGTCAAACCTCGTAGACCTTTTTAAGTTAAAATCCTCCCTTCTGCATCAACCTTCTCCCCTACTTTCATTCTTGACATTGGCGATGATTCCTGACAAAGCTACTGTGTGATTCATTCCAGTTGATAGTGCGATGTCATGTCACGTCCTGACTCACGACAGCTACTGCTAGCACACGTTGCACTTGCGTGATCATGACTTGCTCCATGCATGTGCACCAAGGACAGTCTTGGAACTTTTTGATCAAACCTTGTAGACCCTTTAACAACATTACCCATATGTTAAAAGGCAAAATCCTCTCTTCTGCATCATCCTTCTTTCCCACTTTCATTGTTGATATTAGCGATGAATCTGTGCAAAGCTACTGTTCAACTCCTTGCCTTAAAAACAAGCAACTTATGACGTTGTTTTTTCTGACACTTAGAAAGTTCTAAAGAAGCTTTTAGGACTGCCTGCACACAGGGAAATGATGCTAAAGAGGTATTTTGTGCGTCCCCTAGGACCAAGCAGCTACACGACAATGAGGCTAGTAAATGTAAAAACCAGAAAATAGAGCTAATGCACAATGCAATGACTTTGTTCAAATTTTTCAATCCACACACTCAGGTTTATAACAAAGAAGCAGCAACAAAACCGAGAAAAACTGCCGCCTTTGATGGTCCTGAATCAATTTCTGTGTGCCAAATTGGATTGATGTATCGGATTTTGTAACGACACCGCCCTTTTTTTGTTCAATTACAAATGTGGCATTACAAATGTGTTCCCCTCTTCCTCCATTTCATTTTCTCCCGGCTTCGGGCAGCGTGCCAAGCCAGGAGGCAATACAAGCAAACGCACCTGTTATCCATTTGTAAATGACAGCAGAGAGATCCGTGTGCCGAACAGGTGGGTCACTCTATTCTCACCGTGTTGTTTACCCGGGTTCAACACTCACCCCTGCTGCTGGAAGGCATATTATCCCTTTAGCTCTGTTCCCATTAGTCAGAAGTCTGCTGAAATGTTAATCTGCAGCTACAAGACAAAACAGGCGGCGAGGGGTTCGTCGGCGACTCCGCTCCGGTCAGCTCGGCTCGTGCAATGAAGGGTCAAGACATTTATCTCAAGCGTGTAATCATCGCCAGTGAGCATCATCATCTGTATTGTCAGGATTGGATTACTTTCCACATGTGGGAAGAGATGATTCATGCATGCCGTCGCATGCGCACGTGCTTTTTATCGTAGGTGTCCGTTCCCGGTGGGATCTCAGGTAATCATGGATGTCAGCAGAAGGTGCCGGGATGGAAACCCGCTTCGATTGCAGCCGCGCATCTCCATTAGCGGAGAGGATAATTACACTTTCTCATCAAATCATCTCGTTCTGTCACTGCTCTTTGGGTTTTGGCCGGCTGACAGATAGAAGGGACAAATTATGCTTCTATTCCACATCATAAACAGCGACGTGTTGCATGATTACAAATAGAAGAATATACTCTGGTTGCGTATCATCACCCCTGACCTCTGAGTATAGGGATGTGCTTTACGTGAAAATAGAAAAATATGCTTTTTTACATATAGATTGAAGCAGGCTATTGAGCTCTGTATTGAAAAGTTAAATTATAGAATCAACCTCATGAACTGTGTGCATGGAACAAAGAGCAGCGCGGTAATGGATTGCCCGCTATTCTTTCATATACCGTGCTGGTGGTGTATCAGAAGCAGGCTGATTGAAGTACTGGATTGTAATGGGAGAATTCATCAGTGATCTTCTCATACCTCAACATGAAGGTTGAATAGGCGATAATAAGTTGTCTGTAAATTCAGAATTCTACCGCAAGCAGTTAAAGAGTTAGTTAAAGAGTCCATAATAAGCACATTTACAGATTCACAATTTTACTTTGGGGGGTAACTTGAACATGTTTGCATGCTTTAATGGTCCAAAAACATTATTTTTCTCATACTGTACATTCCTTATTTTCTGTCTGAAATACTTCTCTTTTAGCTCCTGTCTCTTTATTGGTCAGCTGGCCCAACATAAGACATAAATCAACACTGGTTATGTATTGTGACCTTATATCTTGCAGTACAGGGGTGTTTTCATGCTTTAATGTTCAAAAAACACATTATTTTAGTCGTACTTTGAATGGCTGCAGCACCTCATTCCAGTGTCTCTCTGAAGCGCTCTGTTTTAGCTCCTGTCGCCTTAAGGCCCTCCTCCCTGCTCTGATTGGTCAGTTGGCCTAACATAAGACATAATTCAACCTTGGTTTTTGTATTGTAACCCCAGATGTCACAGTATATGGATATATCTTTGACAGAAGGAGAGAAATTATGGCAGTTTGTGAGGCAGTGGCTCAAGCTTGCCAAGTTCGCCGGCAGGCAGACATTGTGCAACTTGTCGATGTTACATTGTGACATCATCAAGTACAGGTAGAAAAGCGTGGACGTCAAATGAGGTGTTTCAGGAGAAGAAGAAACCTTTATTTGTCATAAATACATTCCAGCACTGTGAAAATTCAGCTTTTTGCATCTTTTCCCGGCTTGTTAGGAAGTAGTTGTCAGGGTCAACAGATGGGGTTCAGGGCCTCGATGAGGGGCCCAACAGTGGCTTGAACTTTGACTTTCTGATCAGTGATCCAGAGCCTCAGCCACTGAGCCACTGCAGCCAATGTTGTCTGACTGAGAATACCTCCCTTTGACCTGAACTGTAGGTTGTGGAACATGCGCAGACCTTTAACATGCACAAACAAAAGCTAAAACACACTAAATGAAAGGGCTCTTTAAAGAAGCTGCTACATATGAGTAGCTAAAAGTGGCTACATATGAAGCTATGATGTTACTACAAGGCTAGCTTTGGGGCTAACCGTTAGAATAAGTGGGAATAAGGTGAGGTTTTCCTGCTTATCACACACACTCTGCCAGCATTGCATAAATGCAGCATATTAACACTGTCACTGTGAGCACGAGGCTGTGCTGATGTTAGCACTTAACTCCAAGAACTGCTGTGCCAAAGTAAACTCTCACAGAGCTGTTAGCGTGGCTGTTTGAAGACAAACGGGAGGCGTTGCAGGATATTGTCTCCGCTTGATTTGTTTATAATTCACTTGTTAATTTTTCCAATAAGACAAACATGTCAGCTGATTGTCAAAAAAAGCCAGTGGCGTGTTGTTTTTTTTATCTGTATTCCAGAGCCCTTTGTGTGTCACGCTGATATTGTTTTCACTGAAAGCAAGAAACAGAGAGGATATTGCTGTTGCTGAGGGCTAGAAATGAGAGACGTTACCGTTTACGCTGACGTTTTATCAGCACAACAATTAACTGTCTGACTCGATGAAGCCGCTCAGCTCCGGCATTAAGATCTCTTTCTTCCTCCGTGCTTGAACCGCTGTCTCGCAGATATTCAAGAGGCATCTCGGCTTCCTTCGCCTCCTCTTAATCCATGACAGTAAGAGAGAGAGCCCGCTGTGGCACCAATAAGAAGACTTAGTTCGCTTAAATCACCGAGTGGCAAGCTAAGTTCAAAGCCCTCCTCGGTGGCCCAATAAAGAGGAAGTAGCTTGTGTCTGGACGGATCAAAGGGAAGCAGCGTAGAGAAAGGTCAGGCCTCGGATGCTCCCACAGCGAGGAGCTCAGCGCTGCACTGAAAGAGTAGAAGCTCCCCACCAGGTTTTCTATTACTGACACAATGACTGCTGCTAGGCCCGTGCTAGGTGATCTGTTGCTTTACATGTCCGACCCGAGACATTATTCTACGAAAAGAAAGAAAAATCCACAACTTACCAGCAGTCTCTTAGCTCTAAAACACTTCTCGCTGCTTGGGATGTGTCATTATTGTTAGATCTTAATGTCAAATTAAAAGCCTAAAAATGAAATCCTGTAAAGGCAGGATTTTACGTGTTAAACACAGCTGAAAAAACTGACCACCACACACTGTCTACATCTAAGACTCCACACTGTGTCTCTATCAAATCATTCATGACAACACTGTGTCTTGTCTATGCTCGCTGATGCTACTGCTCGAGTCTTTCTAGGGAATTAGTTTTGTATCATCAAATTAACGTTTGTTACCTGTAAAGCCGGAGATCAATGAGCCAGTTTCCTGCTTTGGTTCTATAAAGTATCACTATAAAACTGTGTAAAGTTCCGCTTCTTTGCCTTATTAAGGTTTCACTGAGTTGTGAAAAATCAATGAAACATGCCGTTGATGTCGTCCCATAATCAGTTAGAGGACCGCAGCAAGAGACGTATCGATAACAGAAAGCAAGAACTGAAATGTCACATCAACCCTCCGGACTCCAAACAGTTCCTGTGCATTTTTTACTCCACATTTTTTACTCCCATTGGGCTCATTTTTCACCGTAATATAAAGTCCTACACCTTTATGGAAACAGCACAATCATGACGAGAAGCAAAGGGATTTTAAAAATGTATTTTGTGCAGTTTAACACAGAAATTGAAAAATCTTGGATTCTACATGTACAACATTTTTCCAAGTGCCCACAGGTGTTATCAATACCAGAAATAAAATACTGGCCCTACATACCATAGATATTTAGCTACTTATATTTTTGTTATGTTTTCATACTTGTCTCCTCTTTGCTCTGTGTAAACACATCCTGCAGTTCAGCCGAACAGCCTCTGAATTTTTGTCATGTGCCTGTTGGATGCAGCTGAACCAACCAATATTACTATTATTGCACAGGACAGGGCTGATTTTTTTTAACAGAATCTGGCTAATGCAAATATTTTATTTTTGACGAATTTACAGAGTTTTGCTTTTTTTTTTAACAAATACAACAAACCTGCTGGTGGATTTTGGGATTCAAAGGGTGAAGAGTGTGTTCAGTATTAAATAAATTAGAAAGAGATTCCCAAATTAGTAACTGTATGAACAGTGAACATCAAGCCAAAACTGTAAATAACATCCACATCAAAATCTATATTTTATTAGTTTTGTTTTATATTTGACGGCAAAAATTAACTATTTTACTGTGATTAAATAAGCAAAAAATAATTATTTCCATATGTTTTAAATAGAAATAATAAAAAATGTATATTAAGGATTTATATATATATTTTTTTAAAACTATAATTTCACAGATTTTCATAGTTTTGTTAAATTACAGGTAATAACTAATAAAATCAGTGAAATAAAAATAAAAAATCCATATTAACCATAGAAAAGCAGGAATTTTCTACATAATGTCCAAATCAAAAATCTGATACTATTTTTTTTTAAAATAGTAATTAATTATTTTACAGTGTGTTACTGTAAAATTAAACTTTGACTGTATTTAAATCAGGAAAAATATTATTTTACATTGATTTCACTGTTTTTGAAAGTTAAGTAATATGTGACTCTGTAGTTTAACTGTTATTGTTTTGTTTATTTTGGGTTTTTTTTGCATCCTTGCTGCCAGATTTCCACCATTTCTTTGTGTTTTTACAGTTTGGCTGTATTTACTGTAAAGTAGACACGACTGGATTGGTTTGAACTTCTTATCCATCAGTCGACTGAAGGAATACTTGAAAAATGATACAGTATCTACAAACAATCTGAGACCACAGAAGGAGGCAGGAAAACATGGTTAAATCAACATACAGTAACTGGGATGTAGCAAATAAGGAACATGCTTGGATGTGGACTTTGGTATCTCTTGAATCTGGTGCAGCTCACAATCAGTTAGCTCAGCTTGTATAAAGACAGGAAGTAAAGGAAAACAGTTACCTCCTTCCAGCTGCCTCTAAAGCTCGTTTATTTGCATGTTATATGTTTGTTTTATGCAATTAAAAAGAAGTAAAAAATGACAATGATTCACCTTTTTCTGTTGACAGTTCCTCTGTCGAACACTTAAATGACTGAAGAATGTGAACTTCATCGAGCCCAGTCGCTTCATGGTGGAATCAACACAGTCAAAAGCAACATGAGCCAACAGTGGAGCACAAATGGAGGGAATGAAGGCAAAGGAAGAGCATTAGAGGGAAACGCAGAAGCGAGGTCACGGTCAAGTAGTCAAAGGTCACCTCATAAAAGCATTTCCACCGCGAAGAGTTTTAAGAAGCTATTTAAGAAATGATTCCGTTAGCCAGCCGAGGAACAAAAGCTTGAAGGCTTGATTGCTTCTTTTTTCTTTGTTGTTCCAGGCAGCAACCATTGATTATCACTCCTCATCACCTACTTTGGGTTATTTCCCTTCACTATTTAGAGATTCCTTTAGTCTGGTCATTCAACAGGGGCCATTCCTCCTTTTTATGGTTATAAATTCCATATATTTTCACCCCGGACATTAATAAACCCTGTCAAATATTTGAAATCTGGGTCACAGGAAGTACAGTATAGCCGGGGGATAGGCCTCATAGGAATCTGACAAAGTAATTCGTTAACGCTTTACTGTATTTCCACTGGGTCTTCATCTAAACGAGTTCATTATCTGACTGTATTTGAAATATTGAGGCTGTTTCAACACGTTTTTCTGCTGTACTTCACATGAAACGCTTAATTCAACCATATCAAGCATCAAGTGAACACCGAAGAACAACAGAGAGCTCTTTGTTGCTTTAGTTACAGGTATCATTCATGGCTTCCTCCCTGTTTTCTCAGCGACAGAGTTTTCTGCTAAGATAGGGAGGGGGGATGATACTTCTGCCAAAGCAGTGTGTTTATCTGATTTTTTTTTTTCAAAGCCGCTGCACTCGGCGGCAGCTTGTGGGTGTTTCACTTGAAATCCTCATCTACATTTTCGAAAACACCATTTAAACGCCGCAGATATCTTCCCGAAATCCATTTGAACTCCGACGGAGGCCAGACCACGGCGAACAACAGAGCCGGAGTCACAATGCTGGTTTCATGTTGAGAGGGAATGAGATAATATTTTATTAGGGGTGGTGGTGGGGAGCCAGAAAAGAAAAGAAAAGAAAAAAAAAAGTCAGCCAAGCGTCTTTTTGTACAACTTCGGAGCCTTTGAGAGGAGGCAGCGCTCACATCCTCCAAAATAGCAATATCCAGAGTCAGTGTTCTCATGCCTTGTGTGCTCTTGGAGTTTTTGGAAATGTTACGTAAAAAGCGAAGGGAGGATAACACATGTAGGCCACGGCTCATGCATTATATCCGAGTCGAAGCAGTGTAGCTTCTGATTTGCATCTAAAGGCTGCGGCGGCGGCGGAGGCTAAGGGTTTTGCGAGGCTCTGGCTTCACTCCCACAGTCACTGACACGACACCACATAGGAGGTAACATGCCAGTGCTTTTCAACCAGGGCTGTAATTGACTGTCTGCATTGAGTCTGTGACAGTGTGGGAGGGATGGGAGTTGATTTCTTTTTTGGTAAAATACGTCCTTTTCACAACATTATTAACATACAGAACAGAGCAATTACATTCAGATTTAGAGGCGACACAAATAACAATTAACAAGGCTGTTTTATTGCACCCAGTGTGGTTTACAAGAGAACCAGTCTAGTGCACATTACTACAGCAGAGGGTAAGCGGGGAGAACTTGGAGCCCCTATAAAGGAACTTGCTGGAAATGATAGACCATCTCTATCAGTGCCTGAACAGAGCAGCAACATTTTTTTTCTTTTTGGCTTGAATATTGAGTAATTTGTTTCCCTGAAGTCGGCAGGAGCAGCGTGGGTGCAGACTTGAAGGATTAGCGTGCGCGGCAGGTTATGCTGAGGCGAACGCATGGAAGCCTCTGGAGCCATCGGTGGTGCTGAAGTTCAGTTGTAGGCTGCAGTCCGTGGTGCTGAAGCCTGGAGCTGGAGCTGTCCGTGGTGCTGAAGCTGCACCACTTTGAATATGGCCGAGGAGCTGTCCGTGGTGCTGAAACTGGCCACTGCTCTGTGAACTGGATCTGGGAGCTGACCGTGGTGCTGAAGCTGCACAGAGCTGTCCACTGCACTGTGTATAAGATTGAGTCGCTCTCCATGGTGCTGAAGCTGCCCAGTCTACTGTGCATGAGGCAGGGGAGCTGTCCATGGTGCTGAAACAGTGAATCCTGCTCCTGTATGTACTTACAGTTGCAATGCAGTGTGAAAGTACCCCATCACAAGTAAAGGTTTAGGGATATTAAGCAGTAATTGGTGTTTTCAATTCACTGTTTTTGCAGAAATATGACCACTCTGAGTGTGTCGCATTTGGGCAGACCTGATTTAGATGCTCCACTCCCCTCCAAATTTCCTTCCTCATGTTTTCCCTTGGATAATGAGCCTTGCTAATCTTTAAATAGCGCTACAATCATTTTACAGGTCTGAGAAAATAAGATAATATAAGCAGTTTTAAGGCTGAGCCACAGTCCGTTATACTGAAACAGTGCGCTCAGATTTAGTTTGTACTTGTAGGGGCAATGCAAGGTGAAAACACCCAATTACGAGCAAAAGTCATGAAATATTAAGATATAATCAGCATTTTTAAAAGGAGAAATGTTTCTCTTTGCAGAACTGTGGCTGCTGTGAGTGGGGTAAACCTAGGCCAGATGTCCTCACTCCTTAAAAATATAATTCCTCAGGTCTTTTCTTGGATAATACCAGCCTTTCTAATCTTTAAATAGCAATAAAATCATTTTACTGGTCTGATTTTTTTTTTTTAAGTAGTTTAAAGGCTAAGTCACTGACCGTGGTGCTGAAACAGTGCATTCAGGTCCTGTATTACTTACACAGGCAATGCAATGTGAAAGTACTCCATTACAAGTAAAAGTTCTGAAAAATTAAGCAGGAATCCATGTATCTAAAAGCAGAATTCACTTTTTTTGCACAAATATCTCCACTATGAACGTATATCGTAGTCATTCCTCTGGTCTTTTCTTGGATAATAACAGCCTTGTTAAGCTTTAAGTAGCACTAAAATCATTTTACTGATCTGAGAATATATAAATAGAAAGTGGTTGCTGAGTCGCTGTCCATGGTGCTGAAACAGTGCATGGCCTTATAGGGGCAATGCAATGTAAAAGTACCCCATGACAAGTAATAGTGAGGAAATGTTAAGAAGCAATTAGTGTTTTAAAAAGAGGAAATTATTCTTTCGGTAGAAATATGGCCACTGTGAGTGTGTAGCATTGGGGTTCTCAGGTCTTTTCTTGGATAATAACAGTCTTGCTAATCTTTAAATAGCACTTTTGGTCTGAGAATTTTTTTTTAAAAAGGTGGTTTTGGGGTCTACTCATGTACCATTTTGACAGTACAAAATAAGTTCCTGTGTGTTTTTCTTTATAATAATTTACATATACAAACTTCACTAAGATAAAACTGTACCAATCAGAAATCTTAGAAAACAAAATTACGTAACATTTGGAAATGCAGTGACGAGTAGAAGAGCAATAAGATTTGAGTACTTAAATTTGAGTATTTAAGTACTGAAAATAACATAAATAAGCTAAAATAAGGCTACAGAACAAAAGTAAGAAGTAACACTGGCAGCGATTCTGAGGCAGTAAAGTAATATTACATATGACAATGAAATATCACACCTGAGATTGGAATATTACAAACCATTAATCAGACCTCTGAGTTAAGACCCCCGTGAACATCTATGATTTTCAATACTCTGACCGAGATATCAGACTAATGAAGGTTCGCCATCATCTAATGCAGTAACACAAAAGCTAACCAGCAGTAAATATTATAATATTATCTGCGTTAAAGGCTAGCTAGCTGACTTCATGTTAAACTAGCAACGTAATCACAACCCATCATTTTTATGTCAGGAATCTGAATATCAGTGATGATAATAAAGTTAGAGTTAATCTCTCTTACTGTGATTTGTCTGAGGCCCATCAATCAAGCTGTTTATTAAGAAGTCAACAATAACTTTTATCTTCATTATGTACCACTCATGTTGCAGCTGAAGTCAGAGCAACATCAGAATTTCAGAATAATGTTGATGTCATGCATTAGCATCAATCATATATATGTCAAAATGACTTATGAGGTAACATTTCCCCTGTGTAGGAAGGTTTCTCTCTGAGTCGTGGGGACAGATGACCCTTGATGTTTAGTTTTACAATTACAAAGACTGCTGTGGGTTAACTGCCCTCTAAATTTGTTCACTAAATCATACTTCTGGTCTGTATATTCATATTCAAAATGTATATGTTTGAAAAGAAAATAGAAATTGGTCTTACACTTTTTAAAAAACAGCAGTTTGAATTCATCTTTTTGAGTTAGGACAGCTTTCTATCGAAATGATGTTCAACCAACAAACTACACCGAGTGAGTGGAATTCGCTTTTCCTCTTCAATCAAATATATTTTTAATTGCCAGTTTTAAACATCTTAAATTGTCCTGGCGTGTCACGAAAGAAGAAGGGACTTGCAATCCTCAGCTGAAGGTGAAAAAGAATGTAAGCCATCAAGCCGATTTCATTAAATGAACACAACTTGAATGTAGTTTTCAGTCAACTAACGCAGAAATTTGAGTTTATATTACACATAATATTAAGTTGATGCAATTATCAACATCATTATGTCAACACAAGCCATCAGAAATGTTATTTTTACTCAAACAGTTTATCTAAATCAATAAATTACATATTTTTTCTATCTTGCAACCATGCATTTACTGAAGTGGTGGGAATCGCTCCTTTAAATGACTTTATAGAGTTTAAGGTTGGCGTCTTAACCCAGTTTACTGAACTTTAAATGGTGGTTGTGCTAATTTTCACTACTTGACTCTGTTTGGTCAATAATAAAAGGGATAGAATCATCCTACTGTATGTATTTTTGAGGTCTACAAACCACAAGAGTGATAAATATCACCCTCTGAAATTAAATGTATAGTGGCACACACTGGGACTGCATGCGCCTCTCCAGAACTTAAGTGCAGCACTTGAGTAAATGTGCTCTCAGCCCCGTCCTGGGGCTCAGTGATCCTCAACCTGGAGTGTCAATCAGTGGCTCCATCTCCACCGCAGAAAGTCCACAAACAGAGTATTGATCCTCCACGAACAGAGGGGACTGTAATAGATTTACTGCGGCGGTATGGTAGCAGGTTTGGGCTCGAGATGGCAATTAAATGCATTTTAAATGGAAGTAATGCCTCCAATTGGTGCATCTAAATGCTCACTTGTGCATAAAAAAGAATGTTGAGGACATTTTGTGCAAAAAAAAAAAGTACAAAAATAGCACATTTATTGCTGAAATGGAACCTTGCGCTCAATGAAAATGGACATTTGCTGCAGGATTTCACACTGTGCACGTGTGAGAATGATGCCTTTCATTGAGGAAACTGCTTATTGCTCGTGGGAAAACACCACTCACTCATTATTGATTGAGAAAAATCAAACACCTCGTACAATACATAGAAAACCAATGCAGCTCGAGCCTGGATTCATTTTTTTCTGATGTCTCTTTTTTTGCATCCCAGCTGTTGTCATGTCTCTTAAACTGCCACCTCGAGTGGCTTATTGCTGACGTAATATCGATTATCTGAATGTTTCACTTTGGATTTTTTTTTTAAAAAAAAAAGAATCGCCTGGATTCGCACAGTGCGCACTTTTCCTCTCCCTCCGTCTCCATCCTCCTCCTCCTCCTTCTCCTCCTCCTGCATCCACGCTCTGATCTCCATCTACTTTGCGCCCAAACCGTCAGCTTGAAGGACTTTCTTTTCCTTTTCTTCCACCTTCCTTCCTTTCATCCATCCATCCATCCAGGCGGATTGTAAAACGAGGAGATTTTCTCTCTTCTTCTTCTTCTTTTTTTTTCTCTTTGAGCTGCGCCGTCGGAGCTGCTGAGGGGAAAAAAAACCTACCACAGGTGAAAAAAAAGAGAGGAGCGTTTACGACGCTGCGGTACAGATGATTGAACACTTTGAGCGTTAACTCAGCGCAAATCTTCAGGCGTCAGCGACATATAGGACGACCGGAGAGGCTGGCACACTTTGGAAACAACTAAACTTGAACGAATATAAAAAACACACACACACACACAACCACACACTGCGCTATTCTCTCTCTCTAACTGGGTTTTCCAAGGAAGATGTGACCTTTTTTTTCTTTTCCTTTGCGCACCGGCATAAGGAGCACCGCTTTTTCCATCAGTTTGCTCGATCCTGACATGCCTTTTTGTGGGATTACACGCGGAGATACGAGCACAGGATTGTAAAATAATCTCATCTTCCCCCTCCCTTTTTCCCCCCATTCTCATTATTATTATTATTTCTCTCCATAAAGAGGAAGTGCTCCGTTTTTCTTTCAATGGCTCCGGTGTCAAGGTTGGCGCGGCGCAAAGATGCCAGTCGAGGCTGGCCGAGGATGTCGTCAACTTTCTGGGCTGTGGTGCTTCTGACAGCGCTGCTGCTTCTCTATTGCGGTAAGTCCCGCCGCTTCATGCCTCTCTTTTCCCCCTCTCTGACCAACACACACACACACACACACACACACATGGAGGTGCGCTAAATCGTGTCATGTGGGGACGCTTTGCCAAGAAAATTGTGCGTTATTGGCAATCCCCCTTTTTAGCGCATTGATCGGAGGAGTTGTGCCATTTTTTCCCCCCCTTTCTTTTTAACCCTCCCTCTTTGGAAGCTGCTGTCCAAAAAAAAAAAAAAGAAAAAAGGCACCCTTAAGGTTTTTCCCTCTTGCTTTTCATTCATGCATAACCAGACAGGGATGATGCACAGATATGTGTCCTACTGTCTGCTGCACTTTCTGGGTTAACTTAAGGCCTTATTAAGTCCCTTTAATTCACCCTCAACCTCACACATCCCTATCCTGAGGGCAGTGTTCCCCCCAGACTGACTTCCTGAGGTCAGACAGTCATGCATCTGTCATATTGTCTGGGTTGAAAAAAGGAAAGTATAAAGATATAAAGCTATAAAAGCCAGAGTTTTCTTCTACAATCCCTGTTAAGTTGGACAAACACCACTCGGAGGCTGCCTGAGGATCACCTTATTAAGGCAAATGTATGCACACACATGCCCGCACACTATTCATCTCTCTCCAAGGCTACTTTTCTCTAGCCGTGGATGTCTTTTCATTTCCTCGCACCTTCTCTCTCTCTCTCTCTCTCTCAAACTGACTCACTTTAAGAGGAGGAATCCAGCTGGCACACACAAGCGCTCCGGTCTGCTGTGTTTGGGAAAAAAAAGACGGAGTGCAACAGCCATGGTTAAAAAAGCAACTGAAAAAACTGAGCTGTTTTTTTATGAGCTGCCGAGCTTAATGATTAATACAACACATTACTGGTGCTGCAGAGGAATTAACAGACTGTTGAGTGGTCCTTGCGCCGACTGACCGGAGGTTCTTTTCTTTCCACGCCTCGAGTAGAAGATTGAGTTTGCTTTTGTAATCACACAGGCCTCAGGTTAATCAAAGGGGCGCTTTTGGTTTATGAGAGCAAAAGCTTCAGGGTGAGGAGGGGGGGGGGTCCTTTTCTTCCTTTATGGTGCCTTCGGCCACGTTGATTGATCCTCTGCTCGCGTCCAATCAATGCAGCTCGGATGTTTGTTTCAGTCAGCAATGCTCGAGCCCCCCCTCACCCACCCTCCCTCGACCTCTTACCCAGCAGCCCCTCGCCTCTTCTGGAACTTTATAATTCTTGTGTTTTTCCTCTTTTCGGCTCAGCTGCATTGTTCGGTACCTTTAAAGTTCCATTCCTCCGAACAACTTGTCTTCCTGCTTCTGCCAGGATTCATGTATTAAACCACAGGGGTCCTCTTTCTCTCTCTGTTTTTGTCTTCTTCCTTTTTTTTCCGCTGATAAATCTCCGAATCATTTGAACTTTCAGGTCAGCAGTTACGGCTCACAACTGTCTTTCACTGTTAGTTTGCTCTTTCTTCTCCTCCGTTCCCATTTAGTGTGACCTTCCTCGTCTGTGCTGTATTTCTGTTTTATCCTCGTCTTTTATATTTATCTCACCCTCCACTTTGTTCTGGTGTCCTTGGACATCCCGGTCACGCCAACTCATGCTGCCTTTTATGTTTTCTGTCCATCTTTCTCTCCATTTTAGCCTCAGTTTTTCATATTTTTTTGATTTTCTTTCTCTTTCTTTCCCATTTCTTTCTTTCTTTGTCATTCTTTGAGGTCTCTGCATGTTGCTATTCCGCCAGAGGTCTTTGCTCTCTCAGCAGTTTTTTTTTTCCTTCTCCTCCCATCATCTCTTGCCCTCTCTCCTGCTCCACTGCTGACTTCTCTTCTTCCATTCTCATTAACAATTTAATGACTTATCAAACTAAATAAATTTCCTTTTTAAATTTCTGTTCTTTCCCCGTTCTTAGAAATTGGCCCGAACAGTAAAAATCTTAATGTTCCAAGGTTTCTGCACTTGAGGGCTGCAGCTAATGATTATTTGCATTGGCGATTGATGGATTCTTAATTAATCCGAGCTATAAGATCAATTTAATGTAATGTAAGAGAGCGGAGGAGTTTGATTTTAGAAGCTGGAGCTGCTAAATGTTTGACTCTTTGCTTGAAAATCACTTTCGATCAGTTGGTTCAGCTGCACATATAGACTGAATGTCTAATTACTGCAGCTATACTACACATTCTACAAGAAGTTCATGCATTTTTATACATATACGGAAGGATTAAACCCGTATATGCTGAACTACCCATTGAGTTGTCTGTAAAAATGGGTATATACACACACAAAAGCAGCATTTCTGCATATAAATGCATAAAAAATGCTCTCATGCAGATTTCTGTATTGTTTTAGCTCACATGGCTGATTGGGGTAATCTGCTCTTGTGACTGCAGTTCCTGAAGTGTTTAGACATCCCATCCCTCGTAGAATATTTACATGCATGGTGTGTGCCGCTACTGTACAGCCATTGTTTGTACCAAGGGCAATTTTTTTTTTTTTTTGCTTTGCAGTGCTGCTGTGTTGTGCAGCCAAAGGGGGGGATCGAGGGAAGCTCTGTGATTATGCCTATGACTCATATGGTGCCTGTCACCTAGAATCAGCATCCAACTTCACACGATCTGCCGTCCTCACTCAGGCCCTTCTGAGGGGAGGAGGGGGAGAGATTTAAAGAGAGGAGAGAGGAGAGAAGAAAGGAAGGGAGGGAGGAATAGAGGCAGTGGGAGTGAAAGAGGTGAGAGCAGGCGGTGGTTTGATATCCTTACTAATGCCTTGATAAGGAAAGGGAGGGATGAGAGAGGAAAGAGGTGAAGAAAGGAGGGTGAAATACAAGGCAGTGGTGAAAATAAGTGAAAATAACGAAGGAGAAGACGAGCAGAAAGAGAGAAAAGCTGACAGCTCAACAATTTAACCGTTCATAACGTACGCTCGGCGTTGGAAGCGGTAATCACACCACAATGCTCCAGTACCCTCTGATTACATTACAATGAAAACAACAACAACAACATTGTATTCTGTGCACCAGCTCCCTCCTCTGGAAGCTCTCGGCCGTGCATTTGTTTGCCGACGGTGCAATTATGTATTCATGAGGCTGTAGCCCTGCATGTGAGCTCGGAGGAAGGCAGATGAGAGAGCCCACAAGGGCGGCTAATCAGTATGCTAATCTTAGCTCGGGAATGGCGAAGGAATGTAGCGGTCCTGGGCTGGAGAGAAAGGAGGGTGGATGGAGTAACAAGTAAGGGAAATGCTCAAAGGAGGTGGAAATAAAGGAAGAGAGGTCATGCACAACTCTTCTCTTACGGCAACGTTCAGTATGAGACATCTAGCAACTGCTGATTCATTCCAGCCTTGGATGTAATGCAGCGACTTCACACCTACAGCACATCACAGGCACATCTAAGCGCTAAAAAAAGCATATAGTGGAGACGTTAATGAACGTAACATCAAAGCAGGAAGCGGTGCAGACACATGCATCAAAGCAGTTAATCAAGGTCGCACAGGAACACCCGACTCGCACGTCACCCTGCAAGGAATTTACCAAAGGTCAGACGCATGAGTTGGCATTCCACGGAATGAAAACTCTCCAATCTGCTCCCATCAGATCACTCCATCTCCCAGCGTGGTCTCCTGTCTGTTTGTTCATGAGCCACTGTAGTTCTGCCGCCCCAATCGATACGCTGTTGACTGTTACTGAAAACCGCAGCTCGGGGGCATCCGTAGAGAAAAGATGGCGCCCAGGCGTCTGAACCCCCCCGTCGCCCGAGGACTTCAAAACACATAATCACACATAGGCGGTGACAGGGGATCCGCAGCACAAACACAATCTGAGGTGTCTGAGAAACATCAGGAGGCTGAGAGGAAAACGGAACTCGACTGACCTCGAAAAACGCAAGAACTTGTAGGTGAACGCGTGCACATATTTGAATATCTTATCCTATTTTCAGCATAGCCCGGAGCCTCTTCCTCTGCAGGGAGGCAGACGGAGAGAGGAGCCACTGTCAGGAAGCAGGCGAGGGAGGGCCGCTGATGGCCCGGGGACGCAAATTCATATAAAGGGAGTCAACTTGTTGAGTTTTTCCACCGAGAAAGCAAAGAGCCACATTATGGACCCCCGGAAATGGGGGCAGGGATCGCATGCATATTTGAGGAGCTTTTTAAAAGGCGGCTTTGCAAAATTTAAAGACCTCGACGAGTGTTGGTTGAAGGGGAGGAGGGGCAATTGGTGTTATAGCGTAATGACCCTGCTACAGATAGAAAACGTCAAGTTTAGAAGGACTGATATGAAGAACTTCGTGTCTTTCAGGGTGAAATATTAAGCAGCATTGGGATCTTTTTCAGCGTGTGACACTAAGTGGGAGATGGCAGCGAGGCCACAGACATTTCCTTTTCTTTTTCTTGTCTTTGTAGTGCTCATGTGTCGACTCGTTGCTGCTTTCCGTTGTGAGGAAATGAACTGTACAAGTTAGACTTCGGGAATTTGCTTGTTGACAACAGATCTTTAGGCCTGCTGCTGGTAATTTTGGCTCTGTCGGTGAGGCAATGGGCATCCATCATCCTGTAAGTTTTTAAATAGGTGTTGATGTTTGCACAGTTTGGACTGTGGAAAAAGCAATTACATCAAACCGCAGACCCTTTTATACTGTCAACTTCTTGCCAAAGAAGTTGACAAGTAGATTGCTTTCTTTCTCAACAACATTTCCAGTGATACAGTGGCCATCTGGTGTAAGGTGTGCATACAGAATTTCCTGTTTACCTTGAATTCCATTAACTTATTAGCCCTACGAGTAATATGACCCAAGGGAAGGCCATGCCAGCCTGTTAGTCAGTCCAGACTGAAATACCTCAACAACTATAGATTGTTGTTGTAAGATTTTGAATTACGGTGCCTGGAAGACGTATGCTGCTAATATTGGTTATATTAAACTCCTGGAAAATGCATGCTTTTTAAGCACTATTTAGCAAATATTAGCATGCTAGCATTCTAAACATGGATGGTAATCATTGCGAACACTATTCCTGCGACTATTCAGCATGCTAGCATACCAAGTTTGTTCGACCTACATCTGTTCCAGTGTACAGCCTCGGGGAGCATTCAAGATTCCTCATTGGTCATCATTTGCGTAGCTTTCCACATATGCAGAGTGAAGGATTATGGGCATTCAGCAAACACAAAGGCTACAGCACTTAAGTGTAGTCCCCCAAGATGCCAACAGTATGTTGCACCTTAGCAATGACACTATATGCATACAGCAAGTGCTGATTGTTTAAAAGGTTCACTTAAGCCAGGAAGTGTAAAGGGTTCTATCAGTTTAAAGTGTTTTCAGCAGTGCTTGTGACTGCTGATTCAACAGGACTTGGTTTCACTCCACTATACTCCACTATGACTTCTGTCTTTTCTGCTCCAGGCGCAAAAGCAAAAGAAGCAATCACAGCACAAACATGAACAAGAAAAGATAATGTTTCTGGTTGTTCCACATATTTTTGACAGCTACAACAGGTAGATGTGCATTATTGTATGAATGGATGAATGATGAACATATTGTAAAGCGCTTTGAGTACCACTAAGGTAGAACAGTGCTATTTAAGTGGAAACAATTTACTTTACCGAGCCTCTAGCATGACTGCTGTTAAACCTTGAAATACTCTGGTGCAGACACGTTGTTGTACCTATCATACTGCTTTTGTTGTCCACTTGGAATGCTCCATTGCATACATACACAGCAGGTCAGATCCATGTACTCCATACATGCACACTGCTGCTGAGCATATGAACTATTTCCCTCGTACCCCGACCTGACACACATTTTATACGCACTGTCTGTGTGCACTTTCAGATTCGGGGAGATGACAAGAGTCCAGTGAAGCACACTTTCATGGACACAGAAAGTAGAACTCAAGATTCAAGATCAGTTTATTGTCGTTGTGTCAAGACACAACAAAATTTTAGTGCACTGAGTTCAGAAATATACATAAATATCTATCATACTCATTCAAACATGTACACATACACAGTTACAGACATTCCCATAAGTTCCAACATATGCTCAAAAGAAAGTTTAAAAATTGTCACTTGTGGAGGCGCCCTGATAGCCTAATTGTTATGTCGCATGACCCAAGTGCAGAGGTGTAGCGGCAGTCCCGGGTTCGACTCCGACCTCAGGCGTTTACTGCATGTCCTTCCCTACTCTCTCCTGTTTCCGATTCTATCCACTGTCCTATCTAATAAAGGCACAAAAGGCCAAAAATAAATCTTTTTTAAAAAAAATTGTCACTTGTGAAAGATATTGCATTTGAGTAAAGATCTTGTAATAGATAAATAAATCAACAAGTAACAATAAGCAGTATTGAACAGAGATATTGATAGATTTGATGTATCAGTGATATTATAAATAAATATTTTTTTGGGGGAGAGATTTTTGAAGTTTTTTATTGATAGACAGAGTGAAAGGGGGTACAGAGGAGAGAGACATGCAGCAAAGGGTCGTGAGCCGGACTCGAACTCACACCTGCTGCTGGCGACCTGCGCCCATGTGGTAACGCCATAACTCGGTGAGCTATACAGCAGCCCGATAGAAACAGTTTATAATGTTAGAGTGCGTGCTTTAATGCACCTGTGATGTAATGCAGTATACTTTCTGCTGCAGAGCTGCTTTATACACACCAGTGTTTATAATACTTCTCTAGTCCGCAGGTGTCCACTTAGAGGACATATCAGTAGGTCCTATCCATGTAGTTTGCACATGCTCACTGCTGCCAAGCATGTGCACTGTTGCCCTTGTAGCCTCGTCACATTGTGGGTGCAAATTTTGAGGTATGTGTGCGGCTTGTTGCAGACTTTGGAAGATGACCTCAGTGGAGCTTCGCCAGCTTACGGACACGGAAAGTGTAGCATTGTGCTTAGCCTTGTTCAATAATGAGTCTCAGCTATGCAGAAGAGAGACAGCCGACCAGCGTCTTCTGAAAAACTCAAAAAGAACCGTCTTGATTTACATCATAACATAGAAGTCAAACAGAATTATTTATAAATTACGGATGCATTGTTCTCCCCAGCCTCGCACTGAATCAATGAGCGCTGCCCTTTTAGTTGACTGCTCGAGTTAAGCCTAATACACATAACACTCATGAATTCAGGTATACAATCAATTACAGCCTCAGAGCTTCTCCATTCAATATTAACACCGTGCGCGCGCGCCTTTTGCTTCTTGTTAAAAGTATCGATTGTGGGTAAAACACACAAGGAAAAAACAGCTTAATAAAACAAGGATGTAACGTCAGTCCAGGTTGAAAAGAAGTGCATGTTCACATATAGTTGGTGCGTGCATGTAGTCACGCACATGCGAGCAAAACTAAGGAATCATGCTGACTTGAGAGAGCACCACAGCTGCTTCATGGCCCCAGAACAGTTAGCAGCAACAACAGTTGGTGCACTTGTTAACATTAAAATGCAGTAAAAGTTGCATCAAAGCTTCTTCGTCTCACTGATTCTGTTTCTTCGTCCTCTTCTCCTTTTTTCTGTGTCCTTCTCTGTTCCTCCACATGCACCTTGGTAACCCCGCTGCAGAAGTGTAAAAAAAAACAAAACACGGACGCTATTATAGCATGCTAATACGCTGTGACATTTACTTAATGTGAAAACAAATAGCAAAGTGTTTGGAGTATAGGCAAAGTATCACCGTGGCCGCCTCCATGGCTAATTGCACCTTAAATGCTCCGTGTCCCGCCGTGAATTAATTTGGTGTCAATGTGACTTTAATTACCACTAAAACCTCATGTATAATATTTACATATCACATTATAAGTAGTGTGTGACTGCGGGGCTCAACAGGTCACAGCTGGAGAACGGGTTTGTATAATAACCGCATGCAAAAACGAAGCCGCTCGTCCGGCTCTGCGGTGACAAAGTAAATGAGGATTTTCTTGTTAAATTTAAAGTTCAAACGCCGAATTTTTAAGATGCAGAAGTTTCACGCGGAGCTCTTTGACAGACGAAACGTGATTAATGACAAGTTCTTGAAACCAATTCTGCAAATTATGTGACACGGCTTAATTGGGTCGGAATCCGGACGAGAGACTCGCGGCGTACTCGCGCCTCCGGAGGATTCGCGGATGTGCACTTGTGCTTGTTTTGCCTGAGGCCAGTAAGCCCATTCACGGAGAGATGCTAAAGCTACTCCCCGCCTCCCCTACCCCACCCCACCTCCATCCTCCTTCTTTATTACTGCAAAAAGCAATTGCTTGGAAGAAAATGCCAGAATGGTGCTTTGAATTCCTGGAGGGGCCCATCACTGAGACGCAGCCCACGGAGCTGAGACAGCTAGCATCTGGAGCAAAGACATGGCGGTAAAGTGGGGAGAGGAGAGGGAAGGAGGGAGTCGGGAGGAAGGGGGCGAGGATGGAGAGAGTTGGGGAGAGATAGACATAGCGCACTGGGGAGACAGAGAAATGGCGAGTGCGAGACAGACAGAGCAAAGGGGTTGACGAGGGAGCAGTAGAAAGAGCTTTGGAGAGGGGGGGGAAAAAGGACTGCGCAGGCAATGAGACAAAAGACAGACAGACGAGAACACTCAGACGGTCCACCAATTGACAGCCGGTTGGGGAATAAAGTCGGCTAACACAATGAAACAGTCGGCAGACAGACTTGCTGCAGAGTAGCCGAGAGGCTCTCAGAAGTAGAAACAAATATTACATTAGAAGAGACAGAAGCCATTTGTCACAGTGGGAGGCCTGAGAGGTAGTTAAGCTGCAGAATATAGGGGACCGTCGGCCTGCTTGATGCATGTCGCCACGAAGAGGAAATTGTGCAGAAGTCAACTCCGTTCAATCAATTGTCTGGTGTCCTTCAATGACTCCTGCACTTAACAAGATAACACCGGAGCAAAGTTTCACCGGCCCACATCTTGAGAACTTGTTATGGGGCCGTGAGGACCTCCAGCTCAATCCCACCTCCCATTCTTTTCTTTTTCATTCCACTTCCTTCTTGCCATCTTGTCAGGCAAACCGTCTCCACTTCGAGGCCCGGTGACAAACATGCTGACAGCTGCGATTCAATGTTAATGTTTCAGGGGGATAAATCTGCCGGACATTTATGGCCTAAATGACAGCTGCACTCTGTCTGCACCCGCATGTCAAGAGATATTTGAGATTCCGAAGCCGTTTCAAGGATTGTCAGTCACCTGATCAGTCAGTTGGAGTTTCTGACTTCCTGCCAGGATGTGCATTACCTCCGTTTGAGATTAAATAACATCTGGAGTATGTTCATAATAACAAAAGCATCTATTTCCCTTCTCCTTTTCCTTCTTTCCCCAACTTAAGCTGCTGACTCTACCCATGATTGATATGGAAATTACAACGCGCCTGCCCTCATTTATCTTTTGCAGTGTTGCTGCTCCAACAACCATTTTGGGATGCAGAAGCGATGAACTGATTTGCAGCCGCTGTTGCAGAGAGCATAAAAAAAGAGGGATATACAGTAAAGATTTGATTTGAGACCCAGCATAGCTCAGTGGATTCAGGAAGGTTTCCCGATTTAATGGAAAAACACGAAACAAGGCAGTAACCTCAATATTTCCAGGGGCACATACGGAGTCCCAGAAGCAACAAATGCCACTAATCAGATGAGTCAAATGTATCACTGAATACATAAATAAATAACACAGTGCAGATAAATAATGGAAATCTGTGTGTGTTCCTAAAACCTCCTTATTTACCTGCAGTTCAGCCATGAGAATGAATTTCTACTGTCTGTCCCTGCCGCGTCCCTTGTTTGTGGGTCATAGCACATGTTTAATCGATTTATTCTGCCAACTCCACATTTTCCATTTTCCTTGTTGTCGCTCTCAATGTTTCAACCCTTAAACAGGGCATCAAAAACTGCCATTTTCTCAAAGCCACTGGTGTCAAAACAGGGTGTCCTTTGGTGTCTGTAATGCCCACGTCAATATACGATAGCGGGAGCTTTTTCCAATTTAAAATGGCCTCATAAGGAGGCTGGAGGGATGGAAGAGGCTTTAAGTCACAGGACTCTGGCTCAGGAGAATGAGCTTTGTGTCCCGTGTCAGGCCATTATTATTTCACTTAATTTCACTAAGTCTCTGTAGATTCTCACTCATCCAGGTCGTGTTAATCCTCGGAGCTTTAGTAGAAGGCTATTGTTCTTTTTTCCCCTGTTTTTTTTTAATATGTTTTACTTCTTGAAGCTGTTTCACCTCTCAGCCAACAGAATAAGAAACTTCTTGGACGAAAAGTGAAATAACCAAAGATGTCGATTTGTCTCTTACTGAAGGGACTTTTAATTGCATTTTGTTTTGTAACTTAAGTTTAACTCACTTTTTGGTTTAGTTAAGACAATAAAATTGCTTGTTTAAGTTTAGGAAAAGATAATGGTTTGTGTTAAAATACACCCTTACACAACTTTGACCATATGGTAAAAGGCAAACGTCTTGTTGCTTGATAAAGAGCAACACCTGCAGAGGACATTTGGCTCTGACATTTACAGATTTGACAACTCTGCATGTTAAAAATGATGCTAAAGTTTACCCAGTGTCTTAAATTTTTACACCAAAGGCTCCTGATAAAGCAGCAGCATGTGTCAAGTTTGGAGTCAACATTTTTGTCTTGTGTACCACCACAAATCTGTCAGATGAGCCCCTTTATTGACATCCGTCATGTGTTCTTTTGCAGCAATATTAAATCAGATTCTATATAATACTAAAAATCACATGAACCACTACTAGTGATTCTCAAACAATTACAATATCATGGAAAAGATGATTATTTTCCACCAGTTATTGAAGAAAGTGAAAATTTACATATAGTCTAGACTCATTATGTGTAAAGTTTGGTTTAATTTTGATCATTATGGCTTCTAGCTGATGAAAAGCTGAATTCCGGCATCTAATTTCATGTTTCAGTAAATTACTATTTAAACAGTATAAATATTGTGTATCTCAAATTTCTAATGTCTATCTAATTTCTTGAGATGCTTTAGCACACTTTTAGTAGTTAGCATCTATTTTAGTCTCTTATCTTGAATAGCTGACTATTTCAGCTGTTTATCCATTACTTGTATCTAAGTTGTTGACTTATATCAAACCATTTTCACAATCTATTATTTAGCTCACTGTGTAGCTCAAGTGCTCACTTGCTAACTAGTTTTCAGTATGTTGTGTTCAGGTGTTACTTGAATAGCTGCTGATCCACAGTCTTTCATCATATCCCACAGCAGAGGTATTTCTTGGAGCACATGCCCCCCTGGTTGCACTGACATATATGTTAAGTTAACCTAAGCAAATTCCTCCTTTGATAATATCCTTTATTGTTTAGTCAGATCTTTGTCATTTACATTCAGAGCTCCACGTTCTGATCCAGCAGATGTTGGAGGTGCGGCACAAGCAAAGTCAATAGACAGCAGTGTGGGCTAAAATTAGCAGCGAGTTACGTGTCCCAGCTGAGCTTAAAAACTCAGTAAAGTTGCTCACCGAAGTTTCTCTCTGCTATGAGGACGTTGGAAAAATATGTTAAGATTTAAAAACCTCAGAGTGGATAAGCCTGATCTCACTACAGCGGCTGGAAAGACTAATGGTATGACAGAAAACACAGGAGGGCGTTTCTGCCTGGAAAGAAACGAGGCAGTCGGATGAAATAAGTAGTGGAGCTCAACTGTTGCAGTCTTAGCTTCTTGAGACCATTTTAAAGCTCCAAAGGAGCTTTCGCAAACCCTCGCTACAAGATATTAACTTGATAGATGTACTTTTATAAATTTTAAAGGGACATATTACATTCATTTCCAGCTTTATACTTTTATTCTGGGACTCCACTGGAGTTTATTTGCATGATTCACAGTTAATAAAACATCTTATCTATCTTATGCTGCCTATTTTAAAGCTCCTAAGATGAACAGTTACCTGGAAAAGTGTAATATTAGCTGCTGGCTCTTTAAAGCCCCTTCCTAAAGGCCTGGTTTCTTCTGATTGGCCAACTTATGGAAGCCTGCAGGGACCAGAGCTTGTGAGCAGCACATCTTCTTGTTGGTGTGAAAGCTCAGAAAATAAACTGTAAACCTACAAAGTGGTGTAATTTCTCATTCTTGAGTAGAAATTGGATCTTCTAAAATCTGTTAGTGCATGTTTGAGCCTGAATATGATCTGTAATATGACAGAAACAAAGATTATAGCAGGACATTTCAATACGATTCATATTACACATAGTACCTGCTTATTGTGGTACATAATGATGAATTTAATCTTAATAACATTGGTGGTATATAAAAAGTTTGGTGTTTATGCCATTGTAAATATTCATACATATGGAAATGTGCTAAAATGTCGAGTAAAGTGCTGTAACAGAATTGCATAGGTAGCATAGTTGGTGAAATATGATTCAGTGCAGTATCTCTCTGCACCATCGGTTATTTGTAAGCTGCAGCACATTAAAGGTGGAGTTTACAATTCTGAATGAAAATTGCTGGTAAATGGCTGGTTAGCATAATTAGATTGCTAGTATGTGCCAGGTTTACTATCTCCCTCACTTCCACTGCACTGTGCATGAGCAGAAACATGCGCAGGATTTTGCCAGAATGATGTTGTGAAGGTCAGTTTGGGTCACTTGGTTTATTTCCCATTTACAGAACCAGGGTTGTGTACAAGCACCAGTTTTCTTTGCATACTTTACCTTTAGGGTGCTGTGTCTTGAGTAAAGCATTGGAAAGAACATCGGAAAAACATTGGAAATCAGTATTCAGGGCAGTCTGAAGGTGAGCTATTGGGTCACATGGATTGTTTTTACATGTATTTCCTTCATTTTTCAAAAATATTTAGTCAAGTTTAATATGAAACATCTGACATCTGAAAATCATAATATGTCCCCTTTAAACTGTGCTTGTGTGAGTGAATGCTGTCAGACTGTATTTAGTTGGAGTATCTCAGTTCATGGCAATGTTATTGTACAGACCAGATTCATGAGCAGAGCTGCAGACTGTCTTTTTATGTAAGCAGACAGCCTCAGAACTACCACTGGTAGCTCTGCCTGTATTCACCTCATTTGCACTACTTTACTTGTTCCAGGAAATAGCCACTGCTTCTAATGTGAGGTCGGACAAGGTCAGAAACTCTTCCTTTCTCTTGTGTAACCTGCCTACTTACAATCAGTAGCAGTCATCAGAGTGGAAGCAATACCTAAATGCTACAATCTGTGTGACTAATCTTAGCTTTCTTTAAGATGTTTAGGCTGCTACTAGTCTTGACCTAACTTGATTCTGGTGCTGGTGATATCAGTTCACGTACATACTTGCTGCCCTTGAAACATCCTGAACTCCCTCCCATATGGTAAAGAATGATAAAGAGAACCACAGAGTGGATTTGGGGCTTGTCAGACAGCAGTTTGATGCTTGTTAGCCTGTTTCTAGCAGACCTACAGAGTTTTATGAGACTCCTGCTGCCATTTATTTGTGCTAAGCTGTTAACAGTTTTTGGCTGAAGAAATGGTGTCGTCAGCTCTCACTCTTGGCAGTATTTATATTTAGCACTAATTAGCAATTGTTAGCATGCTAACAAGTAAACTAAGATGCTTCAACTGCTATGTGCTGAATATGGCATGTTAGCACTGTCAGTATAAACATGGTTCTTGTCTTACCCTAATGTGAAGCTAACTTCACTCTCCACAATTTGGTTGCCACCACATCTTTGAATTTTTCTAATATTTTAGAATTCCATCGCTGCAAACGTTAGCAGGCTAACAGACTAAATGGAACAGGTAAACATGTTGAGTGCTAAATATAGCATGTTAGCATTCTCAATATAAACATGGCAGTAAGGATTGTCTTAGCTTAATTTTAAGCTAAATTAACCCTCACCATTTGATCACCACCAAACATTATATTTTTCCAATATTTTGGACTGCCATCACTGCAAATGTTAGCTTGCTAACAGACTTAATAAAACCGGTAAACAATGATGCATGCTAAACACAGCATGTTAGCATTGTCAATATGAACATGCTAGTAAGGTGACATTAGCATTTAGCTCAAAGCACTGCTTTGTTGGAGTACTCTCTTATAATAGAATACATAAACTTCTATATATATTTATAAATATATAATGTATATAATGTTTAGCACTTATCCTATATAACCTCCAAAAATACTTTGGAGTGGTACTAAAACATAACATCCACTCATCCACCAGCAGATCCTTTTAGCATCAGTTCATCTAACACTCCAAAACCCATAAAACTTGAATGTTTGATGGTCTGGTCTGTACTGAGGCAACATTACAATCACTCTTCCCAGCACTAGCAGTCATATTTTTGCCAGAAATATGGATAAATACTCTGCTGTGGTTTGTGCATGTTGGAGTATTTTGTCAGTCGTCACCTCTGGAGCTCTGTCGCATAGAAAAGGGTTGAAGAAGATCCCTGTCTGGCTCTTTCTGTCTTTATCCTTCTGACACAGTCTGAGGAGGAGATGGGCGGGATGCAGGAATAGATGCAAAAAAGAGAAAGCCAGAAGAAGAGGGTTTGGGACAGAAGGTTTGCACTGCTGCAAGCAATACAGTAAGAGACGAGAGCGCTCAGCGAGCTGCAGCAGCGTAGTTCCAGCTGATACTCCCAGACATGCTGAAACATGCCTCCGCTTTGCATGCATGGCAGGCTGGAGGAGGTTTTTTTTTTAATTTCTCTTGTGCGCTATCTCAGTCTGTCAGTCTGTACTGTATTCCCTCCTTTCCTCCACAATCTCCTCAGCTCCCTCTGCTCCCTCTGTCTCTCTTCCCCCGAAGCCTTTGGCAGCGATAAACCCTTCAATTGTCACAGTGACAGCAGAACATGCGAGTTATGCCTGCCTCTTTAGGGTTGAAGAGCTCATTACGACTTCTAAGCAGCGGGACCCTATAGGCAACAATATATGTGATGTGACACAATCAGAGAAATTCATGCAAATGCGCTCTGTTATGAATTCTACTGGTGGATATTACCTTTCGTGCTATATAACACTCACCAAGCCCCATCTGCAACATGGAAAACCGCCTTTAAACAACACCAGCAGTAGGAGGCCTGTGTTCAGCTACACAGCAGAACACTTTTTGTTCATGTTTTCTCTCTGGCTTCCATCCATTTAAGATATCATCTGGGGATATATTCAAATGGTATAAGTGGCTGATGGGGAAAGTGACTCATTCTGACTGATAATTTCATGAAAACTGGACTGAAGAATCCAATCTCAGGCACAAAACCAGAATATTATCCATCATTTTTTTTCATAAAAATATGCAATTTTACAAAATGTCAGCACCGTCACTGACCAAATGGATATGAAGGAACTTTTTCATATCTTCAGTTAGTCTAAAGGTTGCTTCGAAAAGAAAAAAAGAAAAAATATATATACTAATTTTTCTGGGGGTTCTTTTGGAAATATGCTGGGTGGCTTTTTGCTCCCACTTTAAGATAATGGAGGTGAATGGAAGCTTGCTTTCAACTTCTTCCCTGTCTGTTTTTGGAAGTGGATACCGTGGAGTTCCTCAAATGTCATTGTTTAAACGCTTGTGTCGTTTATTTATTTCCAGCAAACCAAATTTCATTTACCTCCATTCTTTATAAGGCAAAAATCGTAGAGGCAGATCTTAAAACTTGAAGAAATGACATCCAAGCTGTCAGCATTGTTAAAAATCACTTTAAAACATCACTACAACTCTGTACCTTTACAATGATGTTCTCATTTTACTAAATTGTTTTCTTAAATACATTTTCAAGCAAATATAATTGCTGAGTTCTTGTATAAAGGAATAAAACTTTGGTTTAAGTTGGGAAAAGTTTGTTTTTTTAAATATTGAATTGAAGTAGTCTTTCTTGTGCCAATGAGTCCACAAAGAAATTAACATTTTTCCAACCATATACAACCAGAGCAAGTATGACTTTCTTTACAAATTAAAAATTTCCAGGCAAAAAAGTTATGAAGGACTTGGTGCCCCAGTATCCATAAGCTTCCATCAGATTTGAACTAATTTGCTGATTAATTCAAGTCATTTTTCAAGCAAGCAACTGAACATTTTATGCTTCCTTCCTCACAAAAATCAGTAGATTCTGCTTTTCTTTGTCTTGCGATGCTTTTAATTTGGAGGTTTGACTCACAGACTGAGAAAACAAGCTTCTTGAAAGTGTCGCTTTGACTCCTGGTAACAGTAATTGGCATTTCTCACTATTTTATATTCAACAAATCCATTGGTTAATGGAGAAAATAACCATCGGGTCACTCTATAATTAACATAATTATCAGTTGCTGGTCTGTTCATAATATTTAGCTGCACCTTAACCATCTGTGCAACAATAAAATGCTGCTTACACATTAAAACATGCATAATAATGATCTAATTACAGTCATAAGGGGTGTTTTTTTCTGCATTGTGCACTTTAACTTTTGATATTTTTGTGACTGCATTTGAATAATTCTTCCTCTCCTTCTTTATGCAGGACTTTAGCTTGTAATAGAGTAATGTTACAGCGTGGTGTTGGGACTTATAAGAGAATATCCCCTGCTTCTGGCCCCAAGCAAGTGCTTTGAGTTGCCCAATAAGCCCATAAAACTGTGAATCAAGCTTTAAAGTGAACAATGCGTCTGTTGCAGTGAAAACAAATAACATTTATTGCTAGTTTTGCAGATATGTTACCAGATTGAGTGTGTGCACATTTCATATTAACTGAAAAATCAATGATGATATATTCCTACAGATTCCGCATCACGTCGGAGCCGCTAATTAACAAATGTCAGTGTGTTTCTTGTAACCCTCAAATGATGAGTAATTGCCACGGAGTCGAACACGCGGGAAAATTGTATATCATCGACTCGGGGGCTGCAACTGAATTCCATACATAATGGCGGGGAGTGATTTCATTTTGATAAAAAATGATGTGTTATCACAGGAAGATGCATGTGTCACCAGCTCCCCAATTAAATCAGAAGCTTTTGGTGGCGAGCGGGTTTGGTTGATGAATCAATCCTACACACTCACATAAATGTAATTACTTCATTTGTCAACGTCTGGGGAGACCACATCGAGCTCTCGGTGCACCCAAAGCATCCAGCGGAGGAATGAATAGAGAGAACTCCCTGCCATTTTGCCCCGCGCTTCATCTCCTGTAGGGTCTGTCCCACACAACTTAATCACAGCTATAATCATTACATAAGAGCACAAGTCATCGTTTTATCAATTCCCTTTGGCCCGTGGAGGACATTACAAGTGGGGTATGAGTTCCACATCAAAGCGGATGGCGGCCCCTTCCACACCCACCAACACACAAATACGCTATTTATTGCTCCTCTCTCCAAAGAAGGCCATGCATTATTCAACAACATGCTAGCATCAATTAAAGGATTGCATAAAAAATGAGCTTTTTTTTTTAACCTTGTAGCGACAGAGTTGGGGGTGGCTGATATCTGTTGTTATGGGTGCCGTTGCGGAAAGGTGGCGCTCAGACGATGGGCGTTAATTTTTCTCATTTCTTCTTTTCTTTTCTTTTTGTATTCTAATCCCATCTCGCATTGAGAGGACAGATGTTGGCAAGCTAATTAACGAATCCTCGGGCGATGTCGGAGCGCGTCTTTCCCATTCGGAGGGAAGGGAGATGTTTTGTTGGATCATACACAGTCAGCATATCAATACACAAGTCGGCTGGTGTGTTTAGGAGCGGCGGCGTTCCCTCTCCGCCTGCACTACAAACCACCCCAGCCTTTGGAGTGACACGATTCTGAGTGCAGGCGAAAACCAGAGTGAGAGACGCGAGGAGGAGGAGGAGGAGGGGGGAGGCGGCGTGACTCGCTTTCTATTTCCTTTTGACACGCCGTGTCATCGCCAGCCATCAGCTGTTGCTGTTTTATGTGCAAGAGACACAGGCATCACATTATTGCTTTGATAAGTCAGATAAAAGTAAACAGGATATTTCAACATTTTTGCATCAGGCGAGTAATAATTACTCATCTATTTTCTCAGCAGTAGAGATGCTCGATTTAATCTTAGAAATGGGGATCAAGACATTTTCTAATTGATCTGTATGAGCTTTAACCAAAGCATGATTATCATTTGTTTATGTTGATTGTCACACAGGTTTCTTAAAGAGAGAGCATAGTTTGTGGCAGGATGCTAGAGATGCAAATTCTTGATAATTTTCTAAATCAATAATCACAGCGTCATTAGTCACTGATGATTAAGTGACGACATATTAGGCAGAGAAGACATTTATCCCGTGATGATCGTGTTGTTTCAGTCCACAGACGCATGAAATGAACCGTTACATACACCACTGAGATATCATACATTGTCCTTGTTGATCTCAGTTCTCTTTAAACACTTGCCGGAGGTCATTAAGCATCCCAGGAGTCTATGTCATGGTGCCCTGCTGCTAGATAAACCCCCACAATTCTCTCTGCTTGCCAGCATGGAACTGTAACGAGAACAGAAATGCATTTTTTCTTAATGCCTTGCAGATTTATTCAGTTGCCAAGCATAAACATTCGGTTCATTTTAATGACTTAAATTCACTTGAAGTGCAATGGTATTGGATGGGGCAGATATTAAATGACTCAAAAGCTTGATCCCGATTAGTGAGATTAGTGTATATTAAGCATTTTCATGAACTACGCTGATCTGTTTAATATTTACATGTGTTTATTCTTTATTTAAAGGGGCAGTCCACCAGTATTTAACTCAAAATTATATTTTTTGCCATTTGGGAGCAGCGACAACAAACATGTTAGCAAACAGCTGCTTTTTAGACATCCACACAGTTTGAAGCAACATTAGAATTCATTCAGGACTGTTTCTCTAACTACTGACCATAATTAAGTACAATATTCAAATTATTTTAGCTGGCTAAAGGCTCAATTCACCAGCATGTTGTGGTCAAAAACTATGAAGGGGGTGAGCTTGATCCAAAATGGTAAAGTTGCAGGTGAAACAGCTAAACAATGAACTGAGCTGATAGAAGCTGCGGATTCAGATGATGATTCTCTTCAGATTCATTATCAGGGTTTTTTACTGGCTCAAAATGGGCCTTTAGGCAATGGGACTGTGTTACCTCATCTCTGTATTTTCCTATTGATTTTGCTGGAATATTACAAACCAAAGTTGAAGGTGCATGCAACCACCTACTGTTCGGCTGGATACATGGAGAAACTGAAGTAGGAGGCGGTTTGCAGCCTGACTCTGGATGGTAAAACTCAGATCCTATTAGTGTTACTTGACACCAGAGCATTCAGCTTAGCTGGATTATCCAACACCAGCCTCATGTGTAAAACATAGCAGCTGTAGATGAGGAGGTGGTTGACAGCCGGAAGGCAAAAGTATTACATTTTGAGTTTATATCCTGCTTGTTCAACAGTTGTTTGATAAAACAGCATTAAACACGTTGGGGTTGCTATTTTTATTGTCAGTTGTTATCGTTTTGGTGCCAGTGATTTTTCCTTTGGCGCTGGCTGAAACCTCTTGGGGGATGCCAAAAATGTCTCTATTCAGGAAAACCCAGATTGCAAGAATTTTTATTTCTAAAAATAGCAGCTTACGTCTATGAGAAGGCGCCTAGCTTTTTATTATTGGAAAAGTAAGAGCCAGAAATGTTGTTTTAACCAAGCTAAGACCCCCCAAAAAACCCGATATCTCAGTCTCTGTTGAATCAATTGTGACTGTTCTATTCTGAATACAGCTATTGCAAGACTCATAACTGAACTGCTCTTTTGTCTCATCATTATTTGTTTTTGATGATACTTGCTTTATTGTATCTTCGTAAACTCCTACAGCGTGTCTAGAAATGCAGTTTTTCGTTCATAATGAGTTTCGTAATTAACAAGAGAGAAAAATGCCTCTGATACAAGCTTTTATGCAGTTTAACTGGTTTAACCAACACGTCACAGTCTTTTTTTTTTTGCTGTGCAGTTAATACCAGCCAACATGTGTGATCCGGCACCAGCGTCCTGTTCAACATTCATGAACGCTGCATTATTTACAGACTTTAATGCGCCGTACTGTATGTTCATGAATACTTAACTTAAACCATTTTTAAATTATACAGCTTCGCACAATTTGTCTCGTAAAAAATGCTTCTTGGTGCAGTTTTGTTCTCTATTTTTCTTCCGTCTCTTGACTTGACTCACCATTTCCTCTGAGGCCTTCTAGGTTTCGCATTTGCCTTTCAAGCCTGCACTTTGGTCGACTCGGCATTGAGCGTCTGATCAGAGGGCTGGACGACCACTAACCCTCAGCAGGAGCCGGGGCTGAACTTGTCATGGCGGCGGCTCGCAGGAACGTAAAGCATTAAAGCTTCTAGTTATTGCATAGAGTGAAGGCTCATAGGGCAGTTTAGGGGCACAATGATTTTCTCTTGAACACCCCCTCTAAGATGCTCGTACACTCATCATTTACACCATTTGCCGGCAGCCTTCCTTCTCATTTTCACTTGCAGTCACGTTCTCAATCCACCACACTGAAGCACACCATTGTTTTAAATTACATCCTGGAGGTTTACCTCAATTCGAACCACTTTTAACCCCAGCTCCAATCCATCTTCGAGCTCACGAGTGCAGCTAAACACAGCCGCAGAGCTACACACGTGTAGCCCCACACTCGCTCTCATCCACATAGTATGCAAATTCACAAGATAGCGCACAGAGAGGGTAGCAAATAATGAATCCTCTCCCTACTATTGCAGGGAGATGAATGGCCAGGAGGGTGGAAATAGAATTTCTCGATTTCATAACCCCATTCTTTTGTTGTATTGTCATCCCGCCGCAACGAGGTCACCTCAAATCGCTCCTCGCACACTGGGAATCAGGGGAACAGGAGTACGTTAGGGGAGGAAAAAGAGGAGAGAAAGAAGGGGTAGAATGTAATGTCAGAAATGAAGGATTCTCAAGGGCCAATCTTAACTGTGCGGATTTAGCGGCTAATGTGTTGAAAGCTTTGAAAGCCATGTTTTAACCTATGGCGCCCGGTGCTTTCTGTTTTGAATATGTGGCTTTAAGTGTGCATAAAGGCGGTTCTGTCGAGGTTTGCCAGCGTGCACTCAGACGCATTGTGCGACTGCAATGAATTATCTGAAGCCTCACAGTGAAACACACCTTTGAATATACATGCGGGTGCACACATGCTTTCCTCTCCATCTTTTTAATCTTCCTCTATGTCCCATTTGCAGCCTCCTCCATGCTGCTACCTCCAGCCCTGGGAAGGGGCACTAAAGTTCTCCTCCTTTGGGAGCCACCAAGAGAGATTAACGTGAAGTATTTCTCTCTCCACGGTGGTTCGCTTCTGTAGTGCTGCTAATCTAATGCACACATTATTCAGCCAGGCCTTGCATCTATTAATGGAGAGCAGCTAGATTTATCGCCCAGGTTTAACTGTATGGTAAAATAGCGCATTAAGCAGATGATATCACAGCGTACATGAAATAATTATGCTGGCTCCCAGATAGAGAAAAAAAAGAGGCTGAGGGGACCTGCTTAATTAAATGCGGGGTTCACTAATATATATCACTGGTTTTCCTTTTGAACAGGCCACTTAATGTAAACTGTGAGGAAGGGAGCAGTTTTTGCTTCCCTTTTAACAGCACAGACCTGATGTGAGTGTTTTATCCCTCCTCCTCCGTACTCTCCCTCTCTGCTGTGTCATCTCGAAAAGCCATTGTGCCCAAATTATGCCTCAAATTTCTTCCTGCTTGCTGGTTTTTCACTAAAAAAACGAGCCAAATGGCTTCCTCTGTGGCTCGCTCCCGCTGCATGTGTAATCTCTTTCTCGCCACACAACAGAACAAGTGTGCTTGAAGTCCATTAATACTCCAGAAATCTTCTGTTTGACATTGTTAAATTAACAGTTTGTACTCAAAAGGGCTTAAACGGCCACGTTATTGACTAACTGAGAGTAATGAACGCTCTCGCTGGAAAGCTGTGACCTTTGCATGAGGACACGCACTCAGACGCCCCTCTGCTAAATTTGGATTCTCGCCGATCGTCTGCTCGGCTACAAGCATATAGGCTTCACGATTCAACGAGAAATCCCAACATGTAGTGTCACTCTTAACTGCGCGCTGTGTTAGTTGTAAAGTGCAGAAGCTGTTTCCCCTCGCGAGCATACAAAATTTAGGTTCTGTTTGGGAACGGCGGATCCGAGCACGATGCAGCGGCCTTTAAATAAGCCATAGATTTCCTCTCTGTTCTTTTATCAGGGTAAGCACACAAACCCTGGGATAATTCAGGCAGAACTGAATGCTCACTCACATTTTTTTTCCGTCCATCCTGCTCCTCGGAGCTCCCCGAAGCTTCTTTATTGAATAGCCCAAGATGTTGTAAAAAGGAAAGTGGGTAGGGACCACCAGTGCTGCCAGAAAATGCAACGGTGGCTCCAGGGTGAAGCAGCGGAGTATCAGTGTCTGATGCGTTTGCGTGCTGTTAGTTTTTGAGTGTGTATATTATATGTGCATGCTTTATATTTTATTTGGGTACACTTAAGGACCAGACATAACAAAGTGCTTTGCAATAAAAGATCAAGGACAAAGTAATACACTGTATGCATTCACAATTATTAGTTAAAGTGTAGTCGTTGGACAGTTATAAGGCTGCGTTTAACAATGTAAAAAGTGAGTTTTGTCCTTTTCAAGGGAATATAAAAGGGTGTAGGCAACTAAATTACAAATGTATAATACATAAATAGCACAAATTGACAGGCAAGTAAGATTTTTGAACAATATACCCACTCGTCTTTTCAATACCCGTCATCAGCCTTAAATCCGTGGAGTCTGTCATTTTCTTGTCCTGTACGTGACACTTTCTGTTCAAACACGTGTTCTGTGTTCCTTACACTGTAAATCTCACCTTTTAGAAGGGCTTAATAGGATTTAAGTCATCTTCAAAAGCCTTCGCCAGCTCGCCAAGCAGTGGAGCACTCGGATGAAAGCGATGGCGCATCTTGAATACTGTGGATTTTGTCCCGTGCTCCACCTTGTTTATACCGAATTCAAAGTGGTGTCCATTAGCGACCCGGCTACAGGTCCATCCATCTGCTCCATCCGGAGCCACTCTAACCTGTCCATAAAACCTTTGAAAAATCTGTCTCCAGATTTTTCCTGGCTAAATCTTGATGCTTTAACCTGTGAATCTCATTCAAAGATGGTGACGTTTCAGTTTTCCTTACCTCTGCTGTCTGAGCATTTTACATTTTGTATTTCTGAACTCTCCAGATAGCTTGCAGTTCTAAAATATGGCAGAGCTGGAGGATGATGGGTTCCTGGTAGCTAAGTTTAATAGCTTTCATGTCTTTTATAGGTAGTTTGTCTCTTTTTGGAACTCAGTGGAATATGTGCAACAAAACTTGGCATTATCTGATAGGCGCTCCTCAATAATTTTGCTATTTGGAGAGCATTGCATCCATTCGAAAGGAATTTTTTACTTTTCAGTTTCAGTCAAGGGCCGATTCCTGCTTTCTGTGTGCACAGCCGGATATGTGTTAGTCTGCTTTGTGGATGATAGCATTGTTCTCTGTATCAAACACAGAAATGTGATTGTGATTATTCCTCATTTGGTGGACATAGCACAGGATATCTGGAGAATTTAGAAATTCCTATGGTGTTTAGGCTCCGTTGACGGAAAGACAACCTAAATTACAACTCTGTTTCTTTTCATACCAAACATTTCTTTTAGGCACCACTTATTTTCCTCCCACTTGTGCAGAAAGCACTTTTGCAGTCAATGTGGTCACAAATATTGGATTGCACATAGACGTCTACATAGGGGATGACAAAATGCATGTCATGCTTACCCTTGCAGACACAGAAAGCTTGAATTGGCTTTAAATCTTTTATAGACCTGATGTAGTAAAGCTACCTAATAATTATGCACATCTTAATATCACTTGAAGCCACACCCTCCCTTATTACACAAATGTGCATCACCTGAAAATGATTTAATCCAATAAGCACTGAAGTTTGTATTGCTTGGAGTTGGAAAATGTTCCAAAGAATCACCCCAACTTGCCAATGTTTGCACACTGGAACCAACTTTTAGGTGCATTTCGTCATTGTTTTTTCATCGCTCTTACTTTTAATGTGCACAACTGTTGTCGGGTTAATGATAACACACCTAAATATAACGGCAAAGTGCTTCAGAAAGCTATGGTCTGTGCAATATTATTGAAATGTGAGCCAAATCCTTTTTAATGGCCGCATCATAAAAATAATGGCAAAAAAGGGAGGTTGATCTATAGACTCCTCCAGCTGTGCGGCGCCCTTGCAGGGGGACCTTGTGTTTGTGCCAGGCAGCCCCCTCGTGAGCGCTTAGCTGGTCTTTAAATGTTCACTCACAGATTTGTATTGGGTTACTTTGACTGACAGCAACTGGGAATGCAGCCACGGCGAGGTGAGCTGACAGACCTCCTCATGCCGCAGAGGAAGTGGATGCACTTGCAGGAAGAGACACGATCCAACCCCCGCAATGCAAACACCGCCTTTTTAGCAACCTATGAGCCACAACTCCAGCTGCAGCGTGCATGCATTCTTTGTTCCCTTTCCAAGGAACGCACACATAAACATGCGTTGACATGAAACACTGCATTGCATTAAAAAACACATAAGTGGTTCCCTTGGGAGAGCGTAGGTGGAATATATAGGGGCATTTCCAAAGCCCAAGGCACACTATGCCACTGCACTTTCAGACAACAGGCTGCTAATAGGCTTTGCCTGAACTCAGTGGGTGTGAGCTGTGAAGAAAGGGTTACAATGGAAAACAAATCTCGTATAGCACTCGAAATAGTTTGTTTGCATGGGAATAAACAGTCAGACTTGGTGGAATAAAAAGCTGGAGTTTCGTAGGTTTAGCCGCTGAGACATGTGTGAAAGTGAATAAGGCTATTTGGCTTGTGGAGAAACCTCTGATTTAGATAGATGCAGGAAACTATACATCGTTTTAATGTCTTTGTCGCTTACTTTCTAACTTATTCTCCACGGGCCTTTCTTTTTCTTTCATCTCTCGCGTCCTATCCCTCATATCTGTATGTAAATTTGCATCTTTTTTTCCCATGCTCCTCAACAAGCACATTACCTCCTTCTTTCCGCTTTCTTTCCCCTTTTGTCTGCATCATTTTTCTCCCACTGCTTAACGGGCTTCATCAGCAGCAGCGGAGCAATAAAGTGCTTTATTTTATGCTAAGGCTCCTGGCCCTGGAAAAACTCTCGGACAACTTTGCCTAGTCATGCAGTTAAAATCGCACGGTCGCTGTCCAAAACATCACAAGCAGCAGTTCTGATGTGATTTAAATCGAGGGGAAACGTGGCAAAGTCCAATTACAGCTGTGTATTTATTTTCCTACTTAAGAACCTCAGGCCTACACCCCTTTTTCTGGTCTTTATTTATTTATCCTGCCATCCAAATTAGAGGAGGGAGGAAGAATGGAGGGGAAGAGAGGGAATGTAAGCACATCTATACCTCCTACTAGCTGCCATCATTGGTGGTTCTGTTTGCAGTGTTTTCAAGAATGCATCATATTTTATACCCACCGCCTGATGCACCTTGAATTGCTGTAATAATATCGTTCAGGCTTTTAGAATTATCACACACCTTCTTGCCACATGGCAGATGTCAATGTCTCTCAATAATTCATGCGGTTTCTACAGTCTTGCTTATTTACTGTGTCCTTGGAAACGATAATGAATGCAGTTTTAAGGTTGTCTTATGCAGAAATAGGTATTCTGTTTGGTTATTTGTGATGATATTTACTTTACAGATGTAAATCAAAGATGGTGGCGCGTTTTCTTGGAAACTAGCTTGGTGGCAGATGTCTGGATTTGGTGCATTTATGAGGCACTGGGGGCAGAGCTGTTACATACAGGTGTATAGGCAGCTCTAAGAGTGCATGTTCATTTACATGCCGCACTTCTTGCCTTGTTTTCAACGACATCAAGTCCCCCTGGCTCGTGCTGTTTCAAACAGAGGGAAACATCTGTGCTGCACTGGCTACTCCAAATGCACTGAAAAACCTTCTGCTATGATCAGTCCATCTTTAGAAATTCCGAATTCTATATTTTAGAAACCAGAATAGTGGCAGTAGTCGGAAAGCACAAATACTTTTGCCTACTTTCTGTTCTTTGTTCCATACAATGTAAAAAATTATACAAGCTTTTTACAGTTTCTTTGCCGTACATTTTTGAAAACTGTTATTTTACAGATTTTCCCTGTTTTTTCTTATATTACTGCTAATAATTGGTAAAATCACAGAAAGAGTTTATTAAATGTTTTTTAAAAAGGCCAAAACTGTAAATAATAAATAAATAAGGTGATACTGACAAATAGTAATTAATTCATTTACAATGTTAAATTAAAATTACCCTTTTTTTTTTACTTTTTTAAAATCAGAATATTGGAATAATATTTTTAATTGATATTTTTTGTGAATAATTTTTAACATTTTTACATATTTCCCGTTTTGTTCAATTACAGGTAACACTGAGTAAAAATCACAGAAAAAAAGTACATAGTCAAATTTACGTTTGACTAAAAAAAAGGGTCCAAAACTGCACACAGTGTCCACATCAAAAATATGTAGTTTGACAAACTCTAGTTAGCTCTTATGCCATGGGTGACTGTAAGTGTCATTACAATGTCAGATTTTATGTCTGAAATTAATAAGAAATATGTAATTCATGTTGGGTAATTTCATGTTTGGATAAATAAGTTAAAAACCTTAAGGTCAAGAGTAGGTTTTAAGGTGGAACTTAAGCTCAGAGTTTTTGGTTCCTACGGCGGAGTTTAGAGACGGGCTGCACATTAATGTATGCAACCTCACGTGAAAGCCTACAGACTTAAGACGACGGTAAAAAGAAGATTATTAAAGACTCTTTTTATGAGAAGCGGTGAATGTGGTACTGTTTGATTAGCAGATATGTTATGTATTTTATTGTTATATGACATGTACAAGCTGCACTTTTATGACACCGTTTGCACTTTTTGTTTGTGCCGGTTGTAGTTGTCACGACGACTTGATGCTCTACAAGACTGCACTAGAATTAAGCGCCCGTTTCAAAAGAACTTGTGTCCAGTGTCTTGAAGAGAGCTACAGTGACCATAAAATTACGCACTTTTACTATATTTAAATCTGTTTAAAAAAATCTCATTTTTTACAGGTATTTTCTGTTTTTTTACAGTTAATATTGTAATATTCTTTTGTTTTTTTATTGCATTTTTCTGGAATTTTTGCTGTGAGTTTCACCTTTTTTGTAATCACTGAGTTTTCATATTTACAGTGTAATTATCCTAAGCTAAGGAAATTACTAGAACCGAATCCCATGATTTCCCACACTGCTTCGCAACCTTGAATGCAGCAGCTGAGGGTGAGGAAGGACGGGGCAGGACGGAGGAGGACGAGGAGGTTGGAGAAGACGAGGAAATAGAAAAAAAAAGGCTTCATTTCATGGCTTTTGCCTTGAGAGTGTCCTTGTGTGCTTTGCATATTTATGACAGTGAGGGGACAGGTAGAAGATCGGAGACAGGATTTAGAGTAATTCCCAATTGACCCCCCTGGCAGTAAAATTGTAATAAGAAGCCATCTTATATTCAAAGGTATATTAACTTAGTGGGTTCACTGTCCCTCTCTTTTTTTTCTTCGCTGTGTGAATCGATGACTGACCACGTTTAACTGCGCCGGTACCTTTTTATTTGCCTTTTTATCTTAAAGCTTATGAAGGTTTTTGTTACTCAAAAACACACTGCTGTTCTCTCCACCGCGCCTCCGAGTCCTTACGTGACATTACTGGGTCATACTATTAATATACACCACAGGGGGCTTCATTGCCTCATTGCATTCTTCTCTTTAAATATTACAGTAATTCCAAGAATGCCTTCGTACTTTGGGTATCAGACGCTGCGTTTGTCAAAATGTGGCGAGTCAAGATGACACTCACTTGCCAAATAGAGTTTAAGCTCATCTGTGACCGCTCATTTCGCACCCTGGTGAATAATATTTTCCTTTTAAAGTATATTTCTGTCCCTAAACCCAACAAAAGTAGCTTTAGACGCAACAATAGTTTGATTGTGTTGGAGGCTTATTTGACAAGGGAGGATCCTGAAGCTAAAATTCTTGCCAAAAGCCATCCAGTTATTTATTTTTTTAAATATCAACTTCAAAACAGTCTGACACATTAACGTCACATCAACATCAGTCCTCGACCTCATCAAAATCCTCTTCAAACTAAGTCCCTCAGCAGGAACCTGTCAAGCAAATCACCGAGGAGTACAAAGTGCATTGAAGAACCTCTTCCCTGGTACAGATCAATTTTCTTTGTGATCAGCCGAGCTTGATGAGATAAAAGTGTTTCAAAACGTTTTAAAGGCAAAGCTGTTTCCCTCTCTGTCTCCCCAGTCAGCCACTTTGAAGGCTTAAGGCTTTTTTCCTCCTCTTTCTTCCTTTTTGTTGACTACACTGAGGGTGCTAAAGTGGGCTTCTCATTTCAGGAGCGCAGCGGGAAGCAGCGAGAGGCCACCGTGCAAAATATCACAACCAGCAGTCATCACATCATCGAATCCGACACCAAACTTGATGCCACATCTGATTATCGCATTTATGCGTATTCAAAAAGAAACCCTATCTAGCATTTGTTCCTTTTTTTGTTTACAAGTTTCAGGTCTCGAATCAAAGCGCCCCCAAAGAGTCCCTCCTGAAATATTATCCCCTCTAATTCAGATGTATTTCGCCTGCGAGGAGGGAAGAGGCAGGATTGTGGGATCACAGCGTGGTTCAGGATTTAAACCTGCATGGGTGGTGGCAGCCTGTCCGAGCACCAGACTCTGGTGTTAGCCACTGGTGCTGCCAAAGCGGGCCGCCGCCATATAAACAGGATTTCCCCCTTGGCGGGCAGGCTGGCACAGCGGGCCCTTGCGGCCCTTTGAAGTGACAGAGTCCCCTGGGAGAGGCTTGGGATCTGATCCCTCGGCTCACATGTGCTCTTGCCAGAACACAAACACACACATATTCCTATATTCACATGTACAAAGACATAACCTGCCCTCGCTCGATCGGGCGGCCAAAAAATACGATCGAACCGTCGTGTCCGGTGCATACAGCAACGCACACAAACCACACTTATATATCTGTGGCCTGTGCTGATAAAGGGCAAGCCGGAAGCTCCCATAGTGCACCTGGCTCTGTGTTGATAATGGAGCAGGTCGCGGCTCCCAGCATGCATCCAGGGATGGGCCAGGAAAAGAAGGATGAGGCTGACTGACAGAAGAAAGCAAAAAAACACAGTTTTCTTCAAATATATTTATCAGCTGCTTCACCACCTCTCTACTAAACGTATGTTCTTAAATCCCAATAGAAATATCTTAGACTTTTCACGCAAAACGCATATTTTCTCATTTGGTTAGTCGCCATGCAAACAGCTTTTCATGTACTCACATTCTGAGATGTCAATCTTTGCAATTTGTGCCTCCACCGAGACATAATTGAGGTCTGTGTGATGTTATTTTTTGAATTAATCCTGCAAACATAATTGAGAGAGTGATAACAGAGCTGTAATGACTTGTTCTGCGGAGCTGATGTTCATATATTATACATTTGAAATTGGAAAAAAATGTCATGAAGCCTGCATTCTATTTGAGGAAACATCTTAATGAACAAATCCATAAAGTTGCACAGGATTCATACTGATCGTATCATTAAACAGTGTTTCTCTACCGTATCTGCTGAAGTTCTTTTTCAGCACCCAGAGCGCCTGGTTAAAGCAGCGCTAATAAATATTCTCATATTAACAATGGATGTCATGTGGAAAGGGTCGCTCATGATGACAAACCTACAGACACTGCAGATAATTAGAACTCCCCCTCAGCTCCACTGAGGGTTCAAGCATCTGTCAGCTCTTTGTTTTGGTTGGCTCACAACTTTTTTTTGTTGCGGTTCACTCTCACTGCTCCCACTGGCATCATATCCAGCCAAGATATTTTGAAAACGCTTTTTAAAAATGAGTATATGCTTCCTACCTGGCATTAACAACTGGCAAAAAAGTTAGTGACTAGCTGGTGAATCTATCTGTCTATTAGAAGGCCTTATGTACAAAAACAATCTTAAATGAGTCATAACTGTTAGGTAAGCTTTTTTTGTTGGGCATTTTGACCAAAAAGTCCAAACTAATTCTTCATCATTTTGTAATTCAAGTATTCTGTGAGGACACTAGATTTCTTCACCTCCGCTTGACTCTAATTTTAGGTTTTAGGAAATGTAGCCCATGATGGAAGATCTTAGCCAATCACGGGGCTGTTTACCGATCACATGAACAAAGTGTATAGAAGATATCAACCCACTTTTCACAGAATTACATTCCTGTACAGCTAACCTGCATTCACAACTGTTATTTTAAGGAAAACGTACAGGTTTCTGACAGGTTAATTTTGTTTGTTATGTATCACAAATACACCGATCAGACATAGCATTATGACCATCTGTCTAATATTGTGTTGGTCCCCCTTATGTGTTCAAAAATGCTCTGAACCATTGGGCATGGACCAGAGGACCTCTCAGGGTGTCCTATGGGGTCTGGAACCAGGACGTTGGCACTGGATCCTTTGGGTACTCTGTCTTGTGCAGTGGAGCCTCTGTCAATCAAACTTGTTCCACTGCATCCTGTTGATGCTTGATCACAATGGGGTGTAGGAAGTTTGGAGGTCAGATCAGCATGTTGGGCCATTGTCATGTTCCTCAACATGTTCCTGATTGTATGATGTTGTTTCCATGTGGTGGGGTGCATTTTCCTTTGGAGGTGGGCCAGTGACATTTGGGATTTCCATTTGCATGAGGGAGTGTGTTTGTTGTGGGACAATGTTTATTTGGGTGTCTAAGTCTGATCAACATGGATGTTAAAATCCGAGGTTTTCCATCAGAACAGCACATAGTACCAATATGATCAATGTTATTCACTTCACCTGTCAGTGGTCAGAATGTTGCGGCTGATTGGTTTATATTGTCATCTCTAAGTCACATGGCATATGACCAAAGACTCAAATGCCTCAAAGTTCAAAAGGTGGTGAAACTTTCTGAGGAGAGATCTCAAGACTGCATTATGAGCACTTGATAAGTGATATACATTTGTGAAAACCAGCAATAGCAGATTGTTTGGACACCCAGGCCCAGCAAAAACAAGCTGTGAAAACAAGGACGTGTTATGTTCTAAGTCTAAGGGCTTTGGTAGAAGGAAACTAGACATCTCTTCTGGTTCTTGAAGACATTTCACCTCTCATCCAAGAGGCTTCTCCAGTTCCAGCTGACTGATGTGGAGTCCCAAATAGGCCTATATACCACTCATCACTTACTTATAATGCAGTCTTGAGATCTTTCCCTTGAATGTTTCACCACCTTGCACACCTCGAGGTCATTATTCATGCGATTTAGAGGCGACATTGTGTATCTGGGACCACTCACAAGCTTAGAACAAAGAGGGTAGAAGGAAAAAGCTCCAAATATTAGCTTAAAACAGCAACATGAAAGAACATATCCTGGTTTTTACAGCTTTTCTCTGCTGACCAAAAAAATCTGTTGCTGCAGATTGTGATGTTGATTTGATTTTACTTCACCTTAAGTGGTATATTTTAATGCCCATAGTCTTAAGCATGAAGGACTCAAGATGTGATCTCCAATTTCTGCTCAAAATCCTTTCTACAATTCGTCATTGACCTCCTCCATTTCAGGACACTACATTGGGTTACATTGGCAGGGACATGTTCCAGACAGGAAAAACATTACTTTTAAAATTCATTTGGGCTTTGTAATGAATGAATGTCATCCTCAAGAAAACATGGTTTGCTATTGATGTTCCCCACACAAATTCACAGGCTTGCCTCGTACTCAAGCGCCACACAAACTGTCTCTTCCACTAAAACGTGACAAATAAGTTGTTGAAATAGTTTAATTAATTGGCCCTCTCTGTCAAGTACATGATTTAAATACTTCTCGGCCTCTGAATTTGCAAATTGACAATTATAATTATTGGATTTCGCCGAGAGGGGAGAAAGCTAATGATTTGAGCTCATTTTATTGGGATTAATTTAATTTATATTTTCAAGATTGTGTGTACTAATTGATTAGCTTTATTCTATCTGAATGCGCAAGTCACTTTGCCCACGGCGCCGTGGATTATGTCCTGACGCAGGGGTTTCGTTTGGGTTTTCGAGGCTGCATTTCATCCAAACGTGTTGCTCATCTGCCCACAAACTGATAGGTGTTTGTTAGACACATCAATGGGAGACAGTGAGATTGATTGCACTGCGAGTTGGTTGAAAAGATTAAGAGAGAGGGGAAGACAGGCGCATAAATAAAGACAGAGCTCGGTGGGAACGACAATTCAGAAGTGCAAGAGAGTTAAACGGAAAGAAAAAAGGGGGACGAAAGGGAGAAAGAGAGAGGCTAGAAATCAAAAGGGAATCAATGAAGAGAGAGAGGCTTTCAACCCGGTGCCAAGCTTTGAAAGGGACTTCATCAAAATTGGTCTCCTCGACCCTCCCCCACCTCCCCCACAGCCGCCACCCACCCTCCTCCTGTTGACTGTGGTGTGCTCCATTAGCCAGGGGCTTGGCAGTAGCAATGGTAATATTGCAGGAGTTGCCTATTATCGATTAGCTCGTGGCAGCCCTCCTTCATTCTATCTGTCACTATTAGCCCAGTGAGTGAGGGGACACAGGGGGAGTATGAAGGGGAATGCAGGGCTCTCGTGGTAGAGGGGTGAGGTATGTGCAGAGAAGAAAACAGGAAATGCAATACAAAAATGCTCGATGGACAAGAAATATTGTTTGCTTTGTTTGAAAATTTTCCTCTGTAGGAGCTTGCAGGGTGTTGTAGGGTGGCTTGGATCTTTACGTATGTTCCGACAACAAGAACCACACCTGTAGAACCTCATTCAGCACTGTTTTTGAGAGAGTAAAGTACCTACTCCAGGTAAGCTCTCAAAAATGAAGTATATCCTTGTACCTTTAGGGGTTCAACAGCTTGTCAATGAGGGGGCACCCTCTAAGATACTTCTGTTGTACCCTTGATAGCGAGTGCTTATTAGTACGCTTGTGGTTTATTCCTTGTGGAGACCAATCTTTGATTCAATTTTGCACCTTCATGTTAAAGTCCAAAGGATCTACTCCAGAGTACACACTCTGAAAATGAAGTATATTTTTGTACCTTTGGGGGCTTGTAAATTTGGGTGTTCTCCCTTTAAGATACTGCTGTTGTACCCTTGATATTTATAGTTGTACCCTTAAGGTTTATTCCTTGTAGAGACCAATCTTTGATTCAATTTTGTACCTTCATGTTAAAGTCTAAAGGATCTACTCCAGAGTACACACTCAGAAGATAAAGTGTATTTTTTGTACCTTTAGGGGCTTGTAAATGGGGTGGCACCCTTTAGGATACTGCTGTTGTAGCCTTGATATTGATATTTGTACCCTCAAGGTTTATACCATGTGGAGACCAACCTTTATTTTACTATTGTACCTTCACGTAAAAGTCCAAAGGATGTACTCCAGAGTACACACTCAGAAAATAAAGTATATTTTTGTACCTTCAGGGGCTTGTAAATGGGGTGGCACCCTCTAAAATACTGCTGTTGTTCCCTTGGTAGTGAGTACTTATTAGTACACTTGGGGTTTATACCTTGCGGAGACCAACCTTCAATTCAGTATTCAGTATGTACCTTCATGTAAAAGTCCAAAGGATCCACTCCAGGAACACACTCAGAAAATAAATGGGGTTGTAAATGGGGCGGGACCCTCTAAGATACTGCTGTTGTACCCTTGATATTGATAGTTGTACCCTTGAGGTTTATACCTTGTGGACACCAATCTTGAAGTCAATTTTGTGCCTTAATTTAAAGGTCTAAACATATAAACTATTACAGAGTAAGTGTCATTTGCCTGGAAGTCCATTTCATCTCCTGGTTTCGTAAAGTATTTTCTTCATCGACCTTGACACTGTATGCATGAAGAAAATGAGTCATTTCATTCATTCAATAATTCAATTTTATTTAAACTCAGAGTACATTGAGTTATAAAGGCCTCATTTACGATTTAGCCCAGTAAAACAATGTCGACACAGATTCAGATAACAAACTCAGATAGTGATATAATAATAAAACACAAAGGACATCAAATAATAAAACGTTAATTAGATCATTTAAGTTTTAAAACAAATATGTCAAGAGAAGCTGGAAGTAAAATGATCTTTAATTGGCCAAAGGATAGAGATTAGTCCAGGTTTAAATTAGGAACCAACATTTTTCCGCATGTTGTGAAGTGCTAACAGTGTCCTTGATTTGGCAAAATAGTGGAATCATCTCTGAAGGGATTACATCTATTAAAAAAAACCATCCTGGGAAAGAGGAGAAAGAGGGATGCAGTAAAGGGTCGTGAGCCAGACTTGAACTCACGACTGCTGATGGCGACCTGCATCTACATGGTAACGCCCTGACTCAGCGAGCTATACGGCGGCCCTATTATTGTCATTATAACCCCCAAAAATGAATTTAAAATGCATACACAGGGCGCAAGTAGTAAAACACCCTCCCATGCTTTCTCTCTAAACTTTACGCCGCTATCTTTCCTCTTTTCTGCCTCTTTTTATACAGTCCCCTATGAGAAGCCTGTCAAAATAGCCTCTCAGCAATGGTTATGTTTGAATAGGGCCATTTCCCCGCAAACATAATGTATAACGGATCCATTTCTGCTTTCTTTATCTCCTCGTCTCTCTTTTTATTCTCACCCACACCCCCCCCTCCACTGCCCCCCTTTTCCCATCCTTTTTTATTCTCTTGTATCTCTCGACAACCTGCCTTTGTTCTCTATCTTCCCCCTGCCTTGTCAAGTGATTGAGAGCTATGATGTGAAAAGAGGGGAACAGGAAGGGAGGAAATAAACCAAAAAAGACGCAGCGAGCAGGCAGTGAAACCCACCGGCTCCTACATCCCACCGAGGCACAGAAGGGTGTGGTGATTGGGTTGTAGTAGCAAGAATTGCTGAGCCCAGAAACGCTCGTGCTGACTTTTTTTTTTAGAGCCCTTCCACCCGTAAATGCATGTAAATAGTCGTGTCTTGTAAGCAGTCCAGATGACAGGCAGCAGATGTTTACCCCAGAGCTCAGTAAATCACAGGTTAGTTACTTTGATTATGGAACCTCGTCAGTTCCCAGAGGAATAACTTGACAGGCTTTAAGGCGAGCTTGTGGCACGCATTGTAAATAACACACTCAGTCAGTTTGCTGGTCGTCGACGGCCTTCCAAGGAAACCGTGACGGTGTTTGCCTCAAGAAGTAGTTTCTCTGAAGTTACAGATGTGACGGACATGGTTTTTCAAAACTCCCTTCTACTAAATCATATTTATATTCCATTAATTTTATTCATTTCTCCAACTAAAACTACAGTCTGCTGCATCACTGGCCTGGAGTTTATCCAATCCAGTAGGTGTCACGTTCTCACACTGCATCAGTCAAAAGTTGGAGATCCAAAGTGCTCCATTATAGGATCAATAAATCTGACTTAATACAGGCTATTAACTGCGAAATGATACAATAAATAGTCAAAACAATCGGGGCAGAGCCAGTTATGTGACTGACTGTAGGTTCTGTCTGAATGAATGATCAACCATGTGCACAACTGCTGTCATGATGACAACCAGCGTTATAATGTGACTGCTTAAGAACTTCAGGGAGAATGGAAACAGAAGCAGGATGAAATGATGATTTTGGACTATTTTACAATATAGTTATTATTTATTTCATGACATACTCTCTAACATATCTTTAATTGTTTATTAATTCCATAATAAGGTAAATAGGTTAAGGTTGGTATTAGATTATAATTCACTTTGTTTATTATATAATTCCCTGGTGCTCCCATATTTGAGTTATGGTGCGGAACTATGGGGAAACAATTATAGAACAAATATTGAGAAAATTTTTCTACTTTAGAAGAAGGTGATTAGAATTGTTCATCACTCCGATTGTTACGCACCAACAAATCCTATCTTTGTTTCATCAAAGATATTAAAAATGCATGATATTGTTAATTTTAAAACTGTAACAGTAATATTTTTGGCACACAATAACAAACTTCCTTTAAAAATTCAAAACATGTTTGCAAATAGAGAGTCATTATAGCCTTAGGAGAACACACATGTTTAGAACAAAAATGGCGAGAACAAATAAAAAAAGTCAATGCGTTTCTGTGAAAGGGGTGAGTTTATGGAATAAATTAAATGATAATATAAAAAGAAGTAATTTGCTGAAAGCCTTTAAAAGGCAGTATAAATGTTCAGTTTTTGAAAAATACCAATCTCAGGAATAACACTGAGAAGATTTTGTTGTTTAGTCTCCTCTGTTACCTGTGGATATTTATAATCGCTGACTTTGTTGATTTAAAGTGTTTGTTTTGTTGATCGCAAAAGACTTTACTTGATTTGTAACAGGGTTAGGCATAATAAGTTTAACTTCAGCCTACACCCTTCGGTCACTTTTGAAGTATTGTGATGTCTTAATGTTATTATGTATGGTGTATGTTGACCGAATAAACTACTACTACTACTAATATTGCAGACTTTGGATCTCCACATTGAAATCCATATTTGGGGGTAAAAAACGTGCAACTTTCACCTTGTCCACACGTAGCCAGGTATCTCACAAAACGAAGATATTTTTCTACGACTTGGCCTGTCATCCACACGAAAACACAGATTTACGGCATTAAAAACGATTCTTTTAAAAACCTCCGACCCAAGTGAAGATTTGCGAATTCTCCGTTTCTGCGTCTGCATGTGGACGTCAATAATCGGAGTTTTGCGTTTCGAAACGTCACTGCCTGCGACAAAATATGTTCTTACGTCACACATGCGACCTGTGTTTACATTCAGAAACACTATGGATGCCCTCACGAGGTTTTTGGCGCAGTTTCTTCTCCTCCTTTTTGTCTCTTGCTTGTTTTTACAAGCACCAGATACTGCTTCACATAAACAACACAGGCGAAGGACGATGTTAAGGACGATTATTTTCCATGTGTCATGTTTTGTGGAAGTGACGTAGAGAAACGGAAGCTTCCTCTGATTGGATAGGATTTGGGGAACTACTGCCACCTAAAGGTCTGGCATGCTTATGAATGTGCTTAAAAACGTACTTTTAGGTGTGGATGATTTCTTTGTTTCTAGACAGAGGGGGCAGGTTATTCGGTTTTACAAAAACCCGGCTACGTGTGGACAAGGTCTTTAACACTAGATTTCACGTTTTGTAGTACTGATTTTTACATTATGGTAAGTTTACAACACTAAAATATTTGATTAAAGTTGCAGAAGGACAGCTTTTGGTTAAATAAGCCCCTTTTTGATGTTTTTTTTTAATTAATATGACAGCATCTGAACGCATCAGCATCATAACTAAATGAGCACACTGATCACTTTTCCATGGAAGTTGCAACAACAATTCATACTAGGTTGGACCTAGCAGCATTTGCATGTCATTTTTAATACAGCAGAAATCTGACCTGCATGCTGTTATAATAGCAAATAGGCACGTACAAGTGGCGTTCTTTGATTCATCGTCGATATTGGTCCAAAAACATCACAGACAGCGCAAAAAAAACCCTTTCTCAATAGTTTTGCTCTGCGATATCACATTTATTCCATAAAAATTAAACCCTGCTGCGATGAAGAGATCAGATTAATTAGACTCATCAATAATAACTGCAATCCAGATTTTGACAAAACGCCAACAGGAGCTGAAGTTTAGTCTCTTGAATCCAGCTGTTGCAGAGTTTTTCCTCTGAGTTCATTAAATACCTGCAGGATCAAACAGCAGCAAGATCCATATGAGTGACTGTAAATGATCCCCGACATGGAGACAGGAGTGTTTAAGTGAACGAGGAACATTAACATGAAAGGAAAACATGTCTGAATGACAAAAAATTAATGATGTCTTCGGTGCCAACAGCAGATCCACGAAACAAATGAAATAGGTTGAATATTTTGCAAATGTCACATTCTATATTTGGACGCAGTGAACATTTTGCACCATTAATCGTCCCTCATTATGATGCCCACCATTTTATTCATCTTCATTTAGTGCATGCTGCCATTTTTCTAAATAGCAAAGCAGAATCAAGCTCACACTGATGGGAATGCGATTCATTTTGAGCATATTTGGTCGTGAACCAAAGTATCAGGCAAAATACAGTTTTGATCTCCAGGTGTGCTGATCTTGAAAATGCATATTTGTTGTTTCTGTTTGATATGTAAAAATTTAGTACTAGACACTTGTTCTAACATTCTCCTGTACCAAGTCCTTTCTGATGTAATATATTTAATTACTTCTCCAAACAGAATGGACTTCAGCCACGCTGTAGTTTGGCATTATGGTGGTTGTTGTGACGAGACACAGACCTTTCCCTCCCAGTAAAAAGCTTCCTTTCAAATCAGGCGTCTAACAATTAATATTACTCAACCTCCATCATCTCCGTGTTTCAGGAGGCGGCTCGACGAGATGCTTTCCGCTGCCAAGTTTTGTTCTATGGAGCAGATTTGTTATCGCGAAGGGAATTCACAAAACTGCTTCCAGACGGTGTTTAAGGCATTTTTGGCATCGCTCGATGAGACTTAGCTGTCTAAGTGCAACTTATGAGCTTTGCTGCTATGTTGTAGCTTTATGTGGTGTAAAGTCTGCATTTTCCTGCACTTCAAATTGGAACTTTGCACTGAATACGAATGCTTTGTGTGTCTGTCATTTTGTGTCATAGTACAATCTGAAGACCTATTCCCACCATTTAATTAAATGCATGGTTGGAAGGTAAAACTCCAGTTTGCAGATTAAGATAAACCTTTTAGGTTGCAAGCCGTATTTTGATTGATTGGGTTGACAGAACATTGTTGGTAATGACATCAACTTAATATTGTGAGTGATTTACTCTCAAATTTCTGCATTAGTTGATTTAAGACTAAATTCTAGTTGTTGTAATTCAATAAAATGGGCTTGATAACTTTATTTTTCTGTCCTATGACTTCAGGATTTTCACTAAACATACCTGGATAAGCAAAGACTGTGTTTTAGGGGCCTAAAGCTGAACAAATATGACACAATGGACACTTTAATTTGTTTCTTTTACAAATATGATCAACTGAAGCAATGAATTTGGGTCTATTTTCAATTGTGATACGACCAGTTGTTGACTTGTGTCGAAAGGTTAGGCTACATATGCTAAAATTGTTAATGGAATGTGTTGTAGTTCTGCATGCAGCTAATGCTAGTCATATTTAGCAATGAAATTTGTCCATCCGGCTCATCAGTTTAACAAACTGGGGGATAAGAATGATTTCATTTTACAGATCAGTTTAGACAGAGAGAGATTGTAATTTGAATTTTAATGTGTTGTGTGGAGTTTTTTTCTTAATCAAGTAGCTATCAATTATCAAATTCTTTGCACAAACCTTACTGACTCACTATTTGGTTCCAAATGATTTCCATGGAAATGGCTTAATTATGGTAAATTAAGTACATAAAAATTAAAATTTCCCTTTATCTATTGTGGAAGTAATAGTCGGAACCACTCAATTTTTATGTCTCATCACCTTAAAGACTTATGTTCATGCTTCAAATCATTAAGTTATTAAAAATACCTTTGATTGTAGAGGAAAAGCTAATTCTTTTAACTCAATATAGTCTATTGGTTGACCATAATTTTATTAGAAGTTGTTATAACGCTGCAACAAGCTGATGCAAATATCAAGTTTTAGAGTGTAACAGGCGCTTTATATCTACTTTGCGCGTTTATTTGAGTGACCGAAGTGGTGCGTTTGCTACCAGACATACAAGCTAATGCAGATTTTACTGCCATTTTCAGAGGACAGGGTTGTGTGCATTGAACTGTGCAGTGTGTATGTTTGCATTTGCAGAACCATTTTCCACAAACATACTTTTCTTGTATGTGTGTGTTTGACATGAGACCAGCCAGTGTTCTCATCGCCATGAAAGAGCTCGCCGCTCGATAGGTGGTGGCGCACGAAGCCGGTGCAAGCTGCCTCTGTGTGTGTGTGTGTGCATGTGTGCCTATATGTGTGTGTATGTTTATGTGTGTGTGTGGCGGCCAAGCAGGCAGTCAGGCATCATGCGGCCACTGTATCAAACAACAGCAGTGGATGCCAGCCACACTTCCGCTCTTCACATGAAAGGAGGCAGGATGGAAATGCTTTGCGGTTCAGGGGGAGGTGGGGGAGGATGGAGGGGTGAGGTTGGTCGGATTGGACGGCGGATCGGCCGGAGGAGACTGCCAGGCACCCAACTTCCCTGCACAGATGGACCCTCCTCCTCCTCCTCCTTTTTTCCTCCTCCTTCTCCCAGCACTGCCCAGCCAAGTCGTCCACAGCTCGAACGTGTGTGAAAGATGTATGTGCTGGGAATTATGAGGTGTGTGAGGCCCTATATGTGCGTGTGCATGTGAACAATAGATTTTTTACCCCCACGTTTCTGTGTGTGTGTGCAAGATTTGCTGAGATCCAGAGAGGTGGTTATTTGTACAGTACTGTGGGCTGTAGAATGCAAATTCCCCTTCCGAAAGAGAAAACTCAGGCCTCAGCTCATTTTTATGCATTTTTTTAACGCTTACCGCGCTTAAATCAATCAATAAATAAAGCAAACGTGGTGAAAGAAGAGAGAGGAAGAAAAGGGAAAACGTGCATTTGTGGGCAGAATATTGTTTGCTGGATAAATATGTAAATGGCCAGAGCTGCTGTGAAACATCGCCATTGCCCTCCAAGCATTTTGGGGCCTACTTTAGATGCAAACACATGAGTGATCAGAGTCGGAGCTCTTCTCCGGGAAGCTTTTTATGACATGCACTCCGTTTCCTCTCTCTGTTCTTAATCACTTCACCCCTCTCACTCTCAATTAGTCAGCCTCTCTCTGTCTGTTTATCATACATTCAATTAACAAAACCTCCTTTTTTTTCCTCCCGTCTTGGCTGCAGATTTGTAGTCACACTAACAGTACGATGCCGTCATCACTCCCGCGGTTCATGTAAAAGCCTTCCCGCTCTAGTAGTTGTGTGTATCACATCAAACGAAGCATTTGACTCCGCTTTGACTCCACCTTGACTCCTCCATGGATCAGCCCCTGCAGTGAAAGCAAGAACAGACATCCGTGCCCTTGGCGGCTACAAAGGCAGATGATTATCACGGACCGGGGGTGATATGTGTTTGTGTGTTCATAAATGCTGTGTGTGTGTAGCAGAGATGTGATGATGAATATGTTAGAGGCTGCCTTTGACTCATGCAGGATGCAACCTTGTGTGCTGCCGCCGCCGCCGCCGCCGCGCCTGTGCATCTGGGCGGGGATCTATAAATTCTTGTGTGCGATAATTCTTTTTTCCCCCCCCCCCCTCGTACAGAGTGAGATACAGGTTGCAGAGAAAGGCAGGCCCAGCGAGCAAACATGTGCCACTTGCCAACACCCCGCAAAACTAATCTCGCGTCTTACTTTTGCTGCCGGGAGATTGTTTGTGCGACGGCCCTAAGGAGAGCCGAGGAGGCAGGGAGGGGATAAAATCAAATCTAGCTCTTGTCACCGATTCAATTCTCCCGGTGGCGGGTGCGCGACGACATAAAGCCGCACGTGGGACTCGGAACATGCGTGTGTTTTACGGCCCATCCCTGCGAAAATCAAGTTATTCATTGGTATGCCAAAGTTACAGGAGGCCGTGAATATGGCTGCTGCTCGAAACGAGTGCCATCCATTCTCCGCTCTAGTTCTATTTGCCCTTCAACTAAAAAGCCTCTCGAGCCTATGAGAATGGGTGAGAGCATTCGTTTTTCTTTTTTTTTTCTTTTTTTTTTTTAAAGCTGGAGCTTCAATATACAGTGCAGGTGGTGCCGTCGCCCCTGCGCTGTGGAATAAGAGATGAAGATGGAGCCGTTACATCTCTATAGCCGGGGATAATGGGATTCCAGGCCATATTTTCACGGTGTAAAGAGACAAAGCCTGGTTGGAATCAGGCTTGATCCCTTGTCTTTTTAGTGCTGTCAGGGGGAGTTTGAGCCCTGGAGAGGCCAGAGGATGGTGCTCCATCTTTACAGTGTTTGTCCTCTTCCTTATATTCTCTCACTTTATCTGTTATTGCTTTTCTTTCTTTGTCCCTGTCAACACATTTCTTTCTCCCCTTCTCTCTCTCTCTCTCTCTCTCTGTCATCACTTCCTGTCTTTCTGCTTCTCTTCCTCTAACTATATGCTGTCACAGTGTTTTTCATCCTGGTTTGACAGTCTTCTAAGGCTGACTTGTCAAAAAAGTTCACTGTTTAAAGCACCATGCTAGTGCATTTGCAGGTTTTAGCTTTGTGCATCGCCCAAAACATCCTGTATAATTCATATATTTCTACTCATTTTCTCATGCATGCCACACAGTTGAAAACTTTTGGATGTATTTATAACTTTGACCGAAATGAATCGGTCTTGATCCTTGGCGTGGTAGAATACACATCTCGTGCAAGTTTTTTGTGTTTATTTCTTGACTTAAGTAATAAAATAGCATTCGAATTTCTAAACCCCAGCTAGCAACGTTTGCGAAATCACCGAAAATATGGCTAAAATGTGCAAAAGTACAGTCACAGTATGGTTAAATTAGGCTTAACGCTGCACTAATTGATATTTTCATTCAATAAATGGATCAGATGGTGATTTGTTTTGGAAAGAAGGCCACTTGCTCACCTGAATCTGCAGCTCCAAACAGCTCTATAGTGTGCTTTAGCGTCTTTCATCTCACTGTTTTGAGGGGTTTGGGGTAGCTAGGGTTAGCGCCACTGGACCGGTTCTTTTGTTGCATCTTCACTGCCGGCCCAGTACTAAAAAACAGACAGACAATATTAATCATAATTTACTCTCTGAAACCTAAAACCCACCAGCGGGTTAGAAAAGGCCTGTTATCTTAACACAACAACAACAAAAACACCAAAGTGGCACCTTTTATCAGAGCCAGAAACTGTAAAAACAAAACAGATATGTCAGATTCTCACCTCTCTGATGTTCCTTGATCTAATCAAGTTTGACTTCCAGTTCCTGTGGGAAAATTAAGCAAATCTCAGCTTAAAATCTTGATATTTAATCAAAAAGCACTTTAATCCATGTGTCTTATCTAAAATATTTAAAATAAACTGTTTTTCTTGAACCAGATTTGGTTAAAAAAAATTGCCCCTTGGCATAACTGAAAAATCCCTTAGAGAGTCAGCTGCGTCCAACAGTGGTGAGACACGAGTGTGTAGTGTGGCTACATTGGGTTGAACTGCAGGCTGTGTTTACATAGAGCACACTGTATAGGAGACATGTCCTGAAACAAATCAAAAATGTAACTGTGATCTACTTCTGTCCAGGTTGTGCTGTTTCCATAGAGGTGCAGGATTTTTTATTTCAGTGAAAAATGAGCTCACTACAAGTAAAAATGTGACAGAGGCAAAAAAAAAGAACACATCCAGAAACTGCTTGGAGTTCAGAGGTTTATGCAGCTACAGACACAAAAATTTCCTTCAAGAGTTGGTGGAGACCAAAACAGAGCTTAAAGGGCAGTAAATGTTGGACATACATTCAAGAGGTGTCTAGAAATGGCTCCAAATGAGCTAGTTGTGCAGGTAGGCAAGTATGAGGTAACGTCAACTTAATGCCACTGATAATGTGTCAATCTTGAGTTTATACATAGGTTTCCTATGTAGTCAACAAAATATGTACATGTACTTTACATTTTTGCATTTTCAAATGTTGCTTGTAGAGTTAAATGTTAGGATGTGTTTTTAATTTGATCAAAAATTGAAGTTTTTCTGTTTTATAGCAATAGAGTGCACATCTCAAATTAGTTCAGCTTGGAGTTGTAGAAGAAATGCATTCAGATTTTTCGAAGCCTGGTTTGCAAAATGGTTATTTGTGATGCAAATTATACGTGTTTCATAGTAAATGGGCTTTAAAAATACCACATCCTTTCTGTGAGGCTGGGAAATGGGTTTAGTAGCTATCCTAACAATAAGAAATAGCACACATTCCCCCTTTACCCTCATTTAATCTTGCGGCGTAGAAGCAAATGTTTAGATTTCCAGATACTAAACTTTCCACAAGGATTAGTTTTGTGGCCATTGATAAACAGTCTACAACATGCACAAGAGAAAGCATAAAAACACACACGAGCTTCTTAGTTTTCTTGCCAGCGTTTAATATTAAATGATGACAATATCCCTGAACTGTCGCTTCGACTGCTTAACTGAAGGCCGCGTCTCCCGTGAAGAACTGCAGCTGAGCAAAGAGGCGGTGTATGGATCCAATAATGTGTGTCCATCAGCAGCCTGTGGTGACAGGCAGACTGTGTTAGTGTCTGATTTTCTGTTGAAGCGTTGCTGCAAAATTGTGAATCATCTTGCCCTTCGTGTCACTCCATGTGCTTTACCCACTGTCCTCCTGATGCCCCACAGACTAAAATGAGTTTCTCCATGTCTGACCCTTCTTTTTTTAACCCTCTTTTATGCCCGCCCTGCTCCACTCTGACTCCTTCTCTTTTCGTTCCTCTTTCTCTCTCTCCACATGCCGCCATCTAATAATCACATTTCTTTTGAAATGCTTTCCATCTCTTTCTCTCTCTCTTTTTCTCTGCTCACAGATGAATGAAAGCATGTCTGGATGATTCAAGGTTACACCAATCGAGAGAGGAGACTGCTCTTTTCTTTTTTTTCCCTTTTTTTTGCCTTGTGCCAGACAATGCTGCTACCAAATATTATCATCATCTACTCGAGTTCCACAATTGAATTTTGTTTTGGTCACAGAGGCCACAGCTCCTCCTGCTTTGCGGCTATTTGTGCTTTTCAATTCCCTTTGTGTCGCTTCGTCCCATCACAAGTATACGCGGGGCCTGCTGTGCATCATTTATTTTAAATAGGCTTCAAAGACACACTGAAATATATACAAAGTGTGCAGTAATGATGTGAAAAGCATGAAAAAGAGCAATACACAGCGATCAACCACAACATTAAAACCAATGGCGAATGGATTCTGCTGGGAAATTTTGAGTTCTGGTATTCATGTGGGTCTTACTTTGACATACACTGATCAGGCATAACATTATGACCACCTGCCTAATATTGTGTTGGTCCCCCTTATGTGCTCAAAAATGCTCTGAACCATTGGTATGGACAAGAGGACCTCTCAGGGTGTCCTATGGGGTCTGGAACCAGGATGTTGGCACTGGATCCTTTGGGTACTCTGGGGCCTCTGTCAATCAAACTTGTTCCACTGCATCCTGTTGATGCTTGATCAGAATGGGGTGTAGGAAGTTTGGAGGTCACATCAGCATGTTGGACCATTGTCATGTTCCTCAACATGTTCCTGATTGGTTGATGTTGTTTCCATGTGGTGGGGTGCATTTTCCTGCAGGGGTAGGCCACTGATATTAGGGATTTCCATTTACACGAGGGAGTGTGCTTGTTGTGGGACAATGTCTATTTGAGTGTCTAAGTCTCATCATAATGGATGCCAAAATCCAAGGTTTCCATCAGAACATGGTACCAATATGATCGATGTTACTCACTTCACCTGTTAGTAGTCATAATGTTGTGTATATCACCTACTTAAACACTGTTGCAGAACAACGACGCCCCCCATATGGTATTGACACTTCCTCAAGAAGACAATGCATCCCACTGCACCAAAAACCTCCTTGGGGAACATGACAAAGAGCCCAAGATGTTCTGGTCATGTGTCCACAAGATGCACCAGAACCAGCCTGATCCACTGAGGTCGTACCCCACTACCCACAGGAGTCAAAAGATCTGCCACTGTATCCCAGTGCAAGATACCACAGGACACCCCTAGAAGCCCAGTGTCTAATGTTAGGTGGGATGAAGAAGACTTAGACAATATTCGGCTGGTGGTTTTAATGTGATGACTGATGAGTGTATGTCTGACATGTTTGCTTTAAGGCTCTGATTTTACCTGTCATGATGAAAAATAAGTGTAATTACTCTACTGCTACTTAACAAAATTAATATGCAAAGCCAACATTCCAGTGGTTGCATATTTCCACAAACAAAGTCACCTTTTAATTAATAAAGAGCCCCTATAGATGTTATGAACTGGCTGTTTGAAGGCACAGTTTGAAATATTGGGAAAATGTTTTCTTGATCAAAGTTAAGGCTAATTCATGATTACAACGGTGCATTTCATCATTCATCCAAGTTTGCAAGGGCCCTTTAAACTTAGTGATCGTACGGACTGTCAACACTATAAGCATGCAGACTGCACATGCACCTGAAAAACAAAATCTGTCTAAAACAAATGCTTGTTATGAGAGGAGGAAGTACAAAAAGATTAAACTCTTATAATCCCTCATTAAAAGAGCTGCAGTGGAAGTAGCTGCTGCTGGACTTTAGATGTTCTGTGATGTGTACATGCCCAAACACAGTGGGAAGCTCTAAATTCTCCAGATATCCTGTGTTATTTCTGCTTTCTGTGTTCGACACACCTCAGGAATAATCACATTGTCATGATGCTACAACTGAATCTGTAAGGAGCTGCTGTATCCTGTAAAAAGTGCAAAGTCACAGCCTTTGAGAAACTCCCACAGGGCCAACATGTGTTTTTGATATGAAAGTGAGATCAGGACATTCCTATTGTAGAATGAATATAGCTGTATTTACTGTTTGCTTTTAAAGTTTGCAGACAGGGATGCGGAAAGCAAAAGCTGGCCTTCAGATGAGAAATTTGACACCACTTTCATGCATGTTCAACAACTATGAAACTACAGGTCGTACATGGTTAGCTTAGCACAAAGACTGGAACCTAGCCTAACTCTTCGGTAACAAAATCCAGCTACCAGTATCTCTAAAGCTCAATAATTGTCATGTTAACAGAACAAGAGCACTTCAGACAAACAGTCAAAACCCCAGAAAAGTCCCTACGCCTTGCCAAGAAGGTTTTATTATCATTGTAAAGCCACAAACTTTCATTTTTGCACTTAGCTTTTTGGTGCAAATGTAAGCAACAACATATAATTTGTTAATTTATGAGCTTTAGATATGCTCATTGGTGTAGTTTTTTAACCTTTGGCCGAGCCAGGCTAACTGTCCCCCCCTTTTTCAGTCATTATGCTAAGCTAAGGTAACTAAAATCAGTCTGTAGCTTCATCTTAGCTTCATTCTTTAACTGAATGAGTGTACTTCCCAAAGTATCAAACTAATGCTTTGAGTAAGTTGCTTTCTGTCAAGCTACACTGCATTCTAACAGTTTTATGCAGCTATGAACAAGTTTGTGTATCAGTTTGCAGCAGCTGACGCATTCGTTTCATGGCTGTCTTGTGTCCTTTCACGTTTTTATTTCGTTCACTGGGGCTAAGAAACATGTCATCCCTCTCACATGAGCTCCTCTATATGCTGAGAGTGTATGCATTCTTTTTCTCATATCCCTTCCTCGCCTTGCTGCCAGAAACTCAGTGATCTGTTCCTCAACGAGTCGACAGGATATTTCAACCACGTTTTTAAAGAAAAAACGGCGCGGATGTTCCACACGAAGAAGATTGGTATGAAAATTGAGACTTAAGTCAATTAACTTTCTCTCAGTCGATCCAGAATAACACAAAGTGTGGTTCATTTAATGTTGATAGAATATAGATTTTTAATTACACCATAACAGATTGAATATGACATCCTCATTACAAAAGTTGATCAATATTTAAATGATGAAGTCAGCTTTCCTCCTCCTGAATTGCCTTTATTGAGAGCGAGCTGAAGCCAGCCTCCTAGACGTCCGTGTTGACACTGATGTGAGAAGCTTTTTCTGGATTTTATAATCGAGACAGTTGATCAGCGATGGCAGTTTTTTGGCTGCTCGTCTTTTAAACTGATAAAAAAAAGTTTGTATCGCAATTTTCCTTGACACTTACTAGAAAAAAACACAGTCACTTCATTGATTTATAAGGTATAATTACATATTCTGCACTATTACTTTCGTATAGTTTTCCATCTTGCAAAAAGTCTTTGTTTTAAGTGTATTTTTTACCATGTTGTCGGTAAAAATCATGGCATTCCAAATTCTGGTCAGGAAATCTCGATTTTCAAGTCTGCGCGTTGAGGATTTTTAAAGATTAAAGATTTAATCTCTGATTCCCCGACAAGTACAAGCTGTAATACATAAAAAATAAGTTAACACTCTGAATTCCAAGCAGTTTCAGCCACATTTTTCACTTTACTATAAAGTCCTGCAGCTCTATGGAAACAGCACAAACATGGCTGGAAAAAAACAACAATGGTGGATTTATTCGGTTACATATTTGGTGAAATTTGAAAAAAAGAATGGACTTAACATGTGGAATATTTTTCCAAGTGCCCACAGACGTTACCAATACTGAAGAAATGGTAGTTCGACCTAGTACAGCAATCCTTTGTCTATCGTGGGGGGTTCGGTTCCAGAACCCCCCGCGATAATAGTGACCTTACATTTTTTTCATTATTTGTATATATCTTAAGGCTTTATAAACTCTCCCCACACTGTTATTAACCTTTCCCACACTCTTATAAACACTTCCTATGCTCTTAAACATTTTCTACACTCTTAAACCTTCCATTCCAAGACAAGTGTCTACAGCCGTTCCAATATTGGAACTAGCGACGCAGCGATCCACTTGAAACGCCCACTTTGGAAAAACTTTGCCGTAATTTAAACACACCAACACCGAGGAGGTCCGACCCCTACCAGGAAACTAATGATGATACGGGTAATCCTACAGGCTGTCACCGGTTTTCTGACGGTTATTTCCAGTAAAGATTCATCATGTGGGACTGCAAGTTCTGGCTGGCTTCCATCACCGCCAATCAATCAGTGGCTGATATTTGTTTCCATACTTCTTCTATCTGGTCTGTGTAAACACCGCCTGCAGTTCAACCGAATAGTTTCTGAACTTTTGACACGTGACTGTTGGTTGCAGCCGAGTCAGAAATGGCTTCACAGTTGCATCGCGGAATGTAGGAAGAGTTTGGTGCCATGGCTTCATTTTTATTTTATATTTTAAGACATAGAAATAAGTGATTTCGACAATTTTAAGCTTAGATTTCATCATTTTCCCAACAGAACAATGCGTCACAGGTGATTAGCTGATCGACTTTGAAGAGAGAACATACCTTTCAAACATACTGGCAGATTGTGGGTTTCCGGGTGGTGGAGTTCAGAAGGTTAATGGAAAAGAGTATGACTGCTGCACGCCAAGTGACTCCAAGGTTAGCATATATTTGAAATAATTTCTTTGCTTTTCTTTCAGTTCTGAAAATACAGAAACACAAGCACATTTGCGGAACGTGTCAGGGTCTGCTGAACGACAACAAACGTTCACGTTTTTCCTTGAGATTCCGTGAAATGTAAAGTGTCTGCGTACACCGTAACCTTCAGAACGCACTGATGCTAACAACGTTCTGTACATTCACACTGCTTGTACTCCAGCAGGCTACCAGTGATTCTCTTATTAGCAGATTCCTGGGTGAAGCGCCGGTTCTCACAACACGCTCTTTCATTTAACTTGCAGAACGCCAGTGTAAATGTCATATTTGCATTCAAAACAGCCCATTACACTGACACATTTGTTATACTTCCATATCGCTGCTTTTATACATCTTTGCAGCACTTTTTTCTCACCTGAAAATACAGAAGCTCAAGCACATTAGCATGATGGGTTTACTGAATGACACTGTACCCATAAATTAATCCACTACAGCAATATAGCATACTGTACATCAGATTATAAATAAACACACTGATAGAAAAAAACCCAAAAAGACACGAGAATTTGGAATTTGGAGGGAATCCAGTGACCAGTATTATTTGAAGTCCCACACAAGCAGCTTTACACTCCAATTAAAAAGCCTGTTATTTGCACAGAAACTGCATCGGCTTGGCATTTGTCAAGTGTCCTGTTTTATTAGTCTTTTGTCATGTGTCAAAGTGATTGTTATTTAGTCATACTCCAACCGTCGGGTATCATTACCCAGCAATTCTCTCTGCAGACAAAGGAAACACTCTCTCAATAAACTTGGTGTTGTGGAGACTTTCTTCTTAAATATTTAATTGTCGAGGCTTTTATTTGTCTTTTGTCTGCCGAGACTGAACATAAATGGGCAATAGCAAAACTGCTGCACAAGAGAAGATGATGACCTATTTGTTCGACGTTCATCTGGGGCTTCACTTGATATTTTTACATAAAGTTTGCTTAGTTGGAAAACAGAATGCAGAATGTATTTGATTCTGTTTAAGGCAGTTTAACTTCATTTTATAAGTTTTGCATTTGGATTCGTCCATATTTTTCATTGCAGTTTTCCTTAATTTAAGTAATATGTGTGTTAACGCTTGAGTTTTAGCATGTGTTTCGTACAACACACAGAGATACAACCAGGATATACATGGATCAGGCATTACATTATGACCACCTGCCTAATATTGTGTTGGTCCCCTTTATGTGCTCAAAAATGCTCTGAACCATTGGGCATGGACAAGAGGACCTCCCAGGGTGTCCTATGTGGTCTGGAACCAGGACATTGGCACTGGATCCTTTGGGTACTCTGGCTTGTGCAGTGGGGCCTCTGTCAATCAAACTTGTTCCACTGGATCCTGTTGATGCTTGATCACAATGGGGTGTAGGAAGTTTGGAGGTCAGATCAACATGTTGGGCCATTGTCATGTTCCTCAACATGTTCCTGATTGGTTGATGTTGTTTCCATGTGGTGGGGTGCATTTTCCTGCAGGGGTAGGCCAGTGACATTTGGGATTTCCATTTGCATGAGGGAGTGTGTTTGTTGTGGGACAATGTTTATTTGGGTGTCTAAGTCTCATCAACACGGATGTTAAAATCCAAGGTTTTCCATCAGAACAGCACATAGTAGCAATATGATCAATGTTATTCACTTCACCTGTCAGTGGTCATGATGTTGTGGCTGATCAGTGTATATAAACTGCCTGGGGCTGCTGTTATGGAAACCTGCTTTGCGTTTGCTTGTTGTCTTCCGACTACTTGAAATACAAGAAGCTCAGTGAGAGCCTCAAGAGAACCATTGTCTGTCAGCTCAGTATATCACATTTCCTATCTTAAGGCTTAATTAAATATGCATTGTGTGCACACAGTTAATAATAAATAGTTGTTTGAGTCAGTGTGGGTGACACTTTCCAATTTAGAAGAGCAGGATCTTTAAACGATGTTTATATTAAAACCTATGAATCTGTCGTTAACTGTATTAAATGACTACATGTGCCAGCTTCCTCGTGAGAAACAGATCCAGTTGCAGAAAAAAAATCATCTGTGATTCAACGTAAAGCGAGAAACTCGTGCGTTACTTCATCTTCGAAAAGTTTCGACACACATTCCGGACATTGTGTTTTTCTAAAAGCTGCAACTGAGATTAAATTCTCAGAGAGGCAACACACAGAAAGACCAAAAAGCTATGCAGTTGAATGCCATACGTCTCTGTAAGGTCACTTATTTGTTGCCTGGTATGGAAACTAGTTTAAAAATAGAAAAAAAACCTTAACAGAAAGCTCCAAAAATGTTCATGCTGTATGAACTTTTGACACCTTTTTCGATTAGGCACAGCAAAGACCTCATGCTCTCCAAGAATAGAACGGAATTAGAACCGAAATAAAAGTAATTTATCTTTCCTTTTATGCTACTAATAAGCCCTTCATAGAAATAAATGAGCTATAAATGACAGTGGTATGTTCTTTATAGCTCATATATTTCTATCTTTAGATTTCCTCCGGTGGCGTTGCGTTGCATAACGACTGAAATTAGACACATCCGCTCAAAAAACACACAAACTTTATGGTGTGGAAAATTAACTGACACCTCCACTAACAAATATCTCCCGGATACAAAGACGCGAATGTGACAGACGTCTAAGGTGATGCGCTTTTGATGGATTATTTACTGGCAGACGCTTGGTTCTTCTTTCCTGTGGGTGTCAGGTGATTGACAGTAAGCAAAGAGAAACAATACCTTCCACGCACTAATGTGAAAACACTCAAACCGAGCACGAGGAAATAAGATTAAATGGAAAGATTTACAAAAAGATGAACCGGTGCTTTGTGTCGACAGACTATCTGACGGACTATGTTTTGCGGTGAAGTTATATTTGATGCTGACCAGTTTGAAGGGCTCCTCCTGATAGAACATTGATTCGTGGTCTCTCAAAGTGTAATGGCAGTGTGGATGATGTCAAGGACGACAGAAAACTTCATTTCGGCCAGTTGTCAGTCACATGAATGAGCGATTCTGTAGCAGTTTTGCTGGACATCTGTATTGACTTTTATGCAATCTGCCTTTTTTGTTCGTTTGTCTCTTCCATTGCTGTCTGGCTGCTCTGCCTGCCAAAACCAAAATGCAACAACTGCATGATTTAATCGGACTTGTTGACATTTGCTTTGACATGTAATTCTCTTAAACTATGTGAAGTTATTACAAACGAAATAATGTAACCCAACTGTCAGAGCAAGACAGCTGAATAAAACTGGTGAGGCCTTGACCAACGCTGGCTTTTAACACCTTCAGCCTTGCGATTTCTTGAAAATAAAATCCATCTGTTCACTCATTTTCCTTCACTTATTTAAAGTTGGTGCTCTGTGGCAACAGGCTAAGCAGGGTATTCTAGACATTTCTCGAATCAGCAATGTTTTCCAGCTGCTCCCGGTAGATCTGAAGGCGTTCCCAGGCCAGATGAGATATGTTATCCATCCAGTGAGTGGGTCTGCCACAGTTGGTTGGATCCCCTGGAAGCATCCAAATCAGATGCTCCAACCACCTCAGCTGATTCCTTTTGAAACAAAGGAGCCGTAACGCTACTCTGAGCCCCTTATTCTATCTCTAAGGTTGAGCCCAGACACCTTACAGAGGAAACACATTTTAGCTGTTTTGATAAAATGGTGACTGTAGGGAATAAAAGGTAAACTGTAAAAAATGTCCACGTCAAAAATCTGTATTTTTAAATAGTAATCTCTCATTCTATTATTAGAATTAGAAACCTTTATTGTCACAAATGCATTTTTACAGCATTGTGAAATGTTGTTTTCGTATATCCCCGTTGGGGTCAGAGCGCAGGGTCAGCCATGGTACGGGGTCCCTGGAGCAGAAGGGTTAAGGGCCTTGCTCAAGGGCCCAACAATGGGGTTCGATCCGCTGACCTTCTGATTTGTAGCCCAGGGACTTAACTGTTGCACCATCACTGCCCCTATAATGAGTTGCTGTGAAATTACATAGTTTTTCTGTATTTAAATCAGCTGAAAGTCTTTATTTTAGAGATATTTTCTGTAATTTTTGGCATTTTTACAGCTTTTAAACAGTATAGTATTATAACATTTTTACACTTTTTATTGGCATCCTTCCTGCCCCCTTTTTAAAATAGTTTTTGGGTTTTTTTTTTCACAGTCCAGTTCTTCTCATATCTACAGCTTCTTTGAGGTCATCGTTTTGTTTTGCAGCGAGCAAATGTACCGCTTTATTTTACTGCTGTAATAGATTCTGCAGCCGGCAGTTCTAAAAGCAAGGGCAGGCAGCCAAGATTTCAAATAACAAGTGAAAACAGAGAACCATTTAGCCGCTTAAATAGACAGATATTTTCCTCTGGAGTTGGTGGAGACCAAACACGGAGCTAAAAGACAGTGAATATTGGACTTACATTCATCAGATTGTAAAAACAAACAAACAAACAAACAATTCAAGTGACTTCTAATTTTGGCTTATATCTGCTAAATGGGTAAATAGTCAGCTGCATGCTAGTAAGTTTGTCATTTTAACTTAAAAAATGATATTTTAATAATGCCTTTACAGCTTTTTATTCATGATAATGCAGCTAACCTATTCAAATGACATGATACATGTTTGTAAGACTGCTGTGGTACAAACAACAAAAGCAAAATGAATGAGGAAAGGAGAATATGTATGTGATCCCTTCAGATCTGGTTGGGTTTCTGTTTAAAACACTGACAGGCATGTGAGAATATCCAGTCCTGCTGCAGAACTTGGATTCTTCACTGAGAAACACTCAGATTCTGAAATGTTTATTCAATTATCTGTCTATTAGGTTCTTTGGGGACTTTATTTAGAGCCGACCTCATCTCAGAGGCCCACAGGCAGCTTTGTTTCATGACAGCGGCAGTGTGTTCATCTGCCTGAACAATAATGGCTCCACCTGTCAGAAGACAAAGTGGGTCACAAGCGAAGCCATATTGGTGGCTGCCACTTGGACTTTTATCTCTGATTAAACTGTAAGAATCTTTGTGTTGGACACCCTACTGGACATAGGCCGTATGTTCCGGCTTTTCCCTCTGATTAAGCCTTCTTTCAGATTTATTGGCCATGGGAAATAATGGGAAACACAGTGAATGTAGAAGTTTTAGGCCATTACTCATGGCTTTTATTGGCATGGGCTCTGTCTGGCTCGCAGCCAGTGACCTGCACAGAGGACAAAGCAAGTAACGCCTCTCCTGGCTCCTGGCAAAGGAAAAGCATAGCAGTGAGGGGGTGGCAGTATAGAGCAGCAGAAAGTGAGAGAGGAGACGTGGCAGCACAGTAGGTGGGTGGTGTGAGGATAGAGAGGAAGGAAATTGTTTAATAATTTACAGGAAAAAATATATTTATATATATTTTTGGAGTGCTCAAAAGTTATCTGAAAACATTTTTGGCATCTCCTTGTAATAGAGAACAGGAGTTACAAAAAATACAAGGCACCATCGAGAAGGAATAAAGGGAATTATAATGGTGTCTAGACAGAAAAGTTGGTCCCCAAGGCAACTGTGTGAAATGAGACCCTGTCGACTCGGTGATAAAAGTAAAGTTCAGACATAAAGATTGGAAATAAATTGTGTAAAATATAGTATAGTATAGTAGTATAGTATAGTATAGTATAGTACAGTATAGCACAGCATAGTACATTATGGTAAAGTATGGCATGGCATAGCATAGCATAATATAGCATAGCATCGTATATCATAGCATTGCATAGTATAACAGCATAGTATATCATAGTATAGTATAGCATAGCATGGTGTAGTATAGTGCAGTATAGCATAGTATAGTATAACACAGCATAGCATAGTATAGCATAGCATAGAGAGTATTGCACAGTATAGTATAGCATCGCATAGTATAGCGTAATATAGCATAACATAGTGTAGTATAGTGTATTATAGCATAGTATAGTATCTTTATGACCTTCACTTTGTATGTTTATATTATTACTTACAGCTCTAAAACATCTTCAAATTCTCCTATTTTTTCTTTTAAAAGAATAGCTTTTAAATATGATTTTTCTTTTAGAATAAACATTCTAGGTCTAAATAATCGAAAACAGTAACATCATAAATAATCTGAAAAAGGTCATCAAACTTCATTGTGTACGGTTACATTTATTGTCTCCCAGAGGCTTTTTTCCTTTTGGCAAATATATTGCGTTTATTTGTTTACAGCAGATGCAACATATTTACATGCAATATTTCCTGGTGTAAGTACAAAGTACAAAGCTTTATGGTAATTTGTGTGTTTTGTCACCTTCATGAAATGTGCAATATTTTACAAGGCCACAAGAAAAACAACCATATTTAAAACAGCAGCTCACCAGTGTAACTCCTAAAGCTTAGTTTATGGGTTGTGGAGATGATTTAACAAATTTTAAAAGAATAATAATTCAGATAAGGTCTAATAAAAGATGTTTTTGAATCGCATTTTAGGATTATCCAGCAGTTTAACTCAATAAAACTCAAGGTTTCTCAATTTCTGCAGCTTCGATTTTGACTATTCTTTTTTTTTTCCCCCAAATCTCTTAGTTTATCTACCATGACCTTAGAAAAGTGTCTTTGTTACTCATAATGTTTTTGTAAATCTAACCAGGTTGCATTGTACCAACCATAAGTGCGTCATACTTCTTCATACAACAGAAACATCCAGTCATGCTTGCCTGTTTTCTTGTTCCATTTTTGCTGAAAAGTTATATTCCCCTATTATATTAAACATTGCTTACCTCTTCTTAAGACCCTTCCCTTGATTTTAGACTGATTTCTGAGCTTCTGTTTTAATCTAAAATTTAACATAACTGAATGCTTTTATGAATGAAAATCAGATTTTCAACATATTCCAAACGGGTAATTTACAACTACTTGCCTCAGATAAAAAATCTTTATTCACTTTTATCCTCTTCAATCTTACTACAGCTTTTGACCACAAATTTCAATCAGCTGTCTGGAATTAAGTGATGAGGCTCCACAATGCTTTGTAACTTGTCAAATAGATTCCTCCCACTAGGAATTGTTGGGGAATCTCCTTCAACCGCCCCTTCGGAGTTCCACAGGGGTCGATTCTGGGTCCTTTCCACTTTTTTTGGCTCCTATTTGGAGAAATTCTCAGTAAATATCACATCCATTACCACTTCTATGCTGATGACACACAAGTGTATGTCCCACTTCAGCCTAGTATTAACTGCATGTCCTCCTTAATGTCTTGTTTGGCTGAAAAATGTCTCAGTACTTCAAAAGAGAAATCATCATAATCAGTCCTCTTAGCTCCAGCAACAATACTGATTGGTTTATATCTGGCTTTGACTTCTTTGCCACCTTTGTCAAACAAGAGGCTGGAAATTTTGGAGTGGTTTTCGATTCATGTCTCTCCTTTAATGTTCAGGTGACAAACATCATTATATCTTGTTTCTTTCAACTTCGGCTGATCTCTGAGCTCAGATCCCTTCTTTCTTTTTCCGACTTCGAAAAGGTCATTCCTCACCTCCAGACTTGATTATTGTAATGCACTTTACTCTGGTATCAGCAAGGGAAACATCCATGGGCTTCAATTAATCCAAAGCACAGCTGCTTGGCTTTTAACTCGTTCCAGTAAAAGTGACCACATTACTCCAGTTTTAACTGGCCTTCACTGGTTACCAGTTAGATTTTATTGCTTGTTTTTAAAGCTTTGCACAACCAAACCAACTCCGTATGAGCCTGTTTGAGATCTTTTTTCAGGAACCTTCCGACTGTTCCTGAATCTTGTGACCAGAGGTGATCAGATCGGTTTCTCCTTTTATAACATTATTGAAAAGCTTCTTTTATGATATGGCCTTCTCTAAACTACTTTTATAGTGGTTATTTCATTTTGTTCTTGTATATTTTACTCCACTTTTTATATATTTTACTGTGTTGGTCTGCTTGTCTTTATATCCTTAGCAATTTTATTTTTGTCTTTTATATAGTTGGTGTTTTGTCACTTGGTTTTATATCCTGTATTTTAATGGGCGCTTTGAAATGTGGTTTTAGAAAGGTGCTACTTGAATAAAGATATTAATATTATGATGATAAAATTTATAATGACCAGGAAGATAAAGGATAGTGGCGTGAAAGAAGCAGAATTCCAACCATATCAACTGGATTTTCTCTCTGTGCAAATGGATGCTGCGCTGGCAGAGGTGGCGTTCGCACCGAGTGAAGTTCAAGGCTCGGCTGCTCGCTGAAGAGTGAAGCGGATCCACACGTTTCTCGAAATAGCTGAACACAAAAGCCTAATTAGCAGTAGGTGTAGAAGCTGCAATGCTGATGTTTTTTTTTTTCCTCTCCATATATTGCCACTTTAAATTGCTAGTAAAATACGGTTTTCCCAACACTGTGCATATGGTGTTGTCGCTTTGGGACTATTTTACAGGTTCAAGCGCGTCAGTGCAAGATGTCAAGACCAGGTGCATGAAGATGGCAACCTTGTGAATAGATGTAATTGGTTTCTTCGGCACATAAGACTGTATTTTTTGTGTCAGTGTTTCCAAATGTTTCTTAAGCACAGTTATATTTAGTTCTTTCTGAGAGTATACAGACTAGTTTGGGCTCAGCGGATGATTATGTTGCACACATCCCAGCCTTCCAACCTCAAATCCTCGTAGAGGTCAAGTCTCCGTTAATTGCTTTCCATGCAGTAGATGGGTGGATCACAGCTCCGGAGAGGAGTCCGGGAGGTGTCGGGGAAGAAAAAAAAAAAACTTAGTGGCACACAAACAAATGTGCAGAAGTTCCAACACACAAGTCTGGCACACATTCCAGCCAGCAGAGACTGTTATCAGCTAATTAGTGCCAGTAGCTGCAGGGGCCAACCTTATTGACACTGCAATGACAGCTTTCTGGTTTGAGTGGCGCCGTCAGTCGTCCAAGCATGTCATTCCGATTCAATTATACATACACAGTCGCAGGGATAAACCTCACAAGTACCCCAAAGGAGGGAGACGCCGCTCTCGGATGCTGTGATCACTTGAGCGAACACACGGGTTGGTGTGGCCAGTTTCTCCCCCCAGAAAAAAAAAAGAGGCTGACTGACGTTGCAGGCTGAATAAATACATGAAGGAACATTTAAATTCCAAGCTCTCGCCACATCTCTTGTCACGTGCAGCCTTCACCAGCACACGAATATAGGCCCCGTAATACAGAAACAATAGCTGCACTCGGCAGGTGGTGGTGGGGGGTGTTGAGGGTACAGGATTACATGTGCTATTGTACTGCTGTTCAATATTGTTCCTCCTCCAGCACTCGCTCACATGATCCGGATATCCTTTTCAGCATGCAATGGAGCAGAAAAGGCAGTTTTTTTTTTGATGGCATGAATTCTTCATATCTATAATATGATGAAATTTTCCCCTACATCTGTAATAGGTTGTTGAATATTCTTGGAAAAGAGCCCGAGGCTGGGCCAACCAGAAGAACTTTTGCTTGTTTCAATAACTGAGGGGCTAACATGGAAGTGCAGGGTTTCCATGGATGAGGTGCAAAATATTCAGCAGATTTTAAATTCCCCTTCAGAGCCAGGAAAAAAAAAAAACACTATGTGAGGATGAAAACTGAACAGAAAATACTATTTTTGCTTTGCCATTTGCTGATCACCTGCAGCCCCCGGCTTGGCTCACTTTAATATATAAGTGGAAACATCCTTTTATAGCAGCAACCATCTCTTGCTTTGTAGCCGGAGGAGATTATTTTTGGGGGAGTTGTGACGTAACCTGGAGCTAAGCAGAGGTATGTAAAAAAAAAGAGTCTTCGTATGAGGAACACAAACGTAGGGATAGAAAGTGCCGACACTCTTCCCTGTGACTGTTTTGATCTTTGTAGATTATCCGATGGGAGAATAAAGTAGATGGAAAGAGCCAAAAGTGAGGAGAATTGCCTCTTTGATTTGGGGAGGAAAATGTTTCCAAGAGGCAGGACGCACGGCGCGCAGACGAAGAGGAGGAGCTGGGGATTATCCAGGAAGATGCATAGTTTATGAAAGTGCTTGTGCATGAATGGCAATAGTTGCAGTGGACTGAATCAGGAGGGAAACAGAGAGGGAGAGAGAGAGAGAGGGAGGGGGGAGGAAAGGGAGAGAGAAAGTGACAGAGCGATATAGTGGAGATCTGGAGAGAGGCAGAGCGCGGCGGAGAGAGAGAGAGAGAGAGAGAGAGAGAGGAAGGGAGGGAGGGAGAAAGAGAGAGAGAGAGAGAGGGGCTGCAAGGCGACTCGCTTGGCAGTGTGCGCCTCTGCCTCTCCAGCAGCGGGAGAGATGTGCGTAACATGCAGCGGAGAGCGGTGATCATCATCTGCGCGCCGCATCGCCGTGGACCGCCGTGCGCAACCGAAGACACGCCGAGGGGCGCAGCCCGCTTTGCACAAGCTGTCGTGACTCCCGAGAAGCCGAGGAGAAGAGACTCTTGAGGAGGGGGGGAGACGAATCAGGAGAAGTGCTGTGTGAGGAGGGAGAAGGAGAGATGCCAGCCCTTCAGATGGTGATTGGGGGTTAATCGCCCCTCTGTTTTGGAGCCACTCTGACGCACCGCCGGCGAAGCGCATATTTGTGTTTCTTTTTTTTTTTTGGTGGTTGTTTTTCCCACGGAATCCCTCATTTTCTTCTTCTCCAACATCATCACACCTAAACCGGACTATCAAGTGTGGATTTTTTTCTTTGCTGAATTACAACCGAATATGAGTCAGCGCGTGTCTGTGAGCTGAGGTGGAGAGTGTCTCTCGGCTGTCTCGGTCCGCCACAAAACCTTCCTACGCCAGGATGCAGCTGCTCAGAGTTGCGTGGGCACTGACCGGAGCGGCGATCTGCTGCTTTCTCATCCTCCTCATCCACTCCCGCCTGCTCAAAGAAGGTAAACCCCGCTCACAAACTCCACAGATCCAAACCTCCTCCCCCCCACACTCTCAATTGCTCCAAATTGCGCATACATCCATGTAGGGGGAAGTTTTGCGCAACAGTAACTCCAAATGCGCCATCGAGCACCTTAATCTGAATTTCTACATCCCCCCAAAAATGTGAAGCAGATCCATGTGCATGAAGCTGTGGTTTCTCTCTCTCTCGCTCTCTCTCTCTCTCTCTGTCACCTTATCAACAAGTCACCCGCCTGAGGATGATCGATGGATCAATATTCTCTCTTGTGATCATAGAAGAAATAAGTTCATAGAGAAGGAAGGAAGGAAGAAGGAGGGAATGGAAGAGGGAGAAAAAGTGAAAGCAGCAGTTCAGTGTTTGCACAGAGACACTGATTTGTTGTAAACGTTTTCAATAGATGGCACTAGAGTCTAGCTTTAGGGTAACATTGAGGTCAAGCGGTTCTAATGTCGTTCCATTCACCTTCTGTTGCGTTTTCTGATCCCATTTTTGCATGTTTATGCATAGGAATATTCCAAATCATCACCTAAACACCTCCCAGAGAGGTTCAGTGTTTCTGTGTGGATGGATGGATGGATGGATGGATGGATGGCTCAGCCTGCAGGACTTTGGCTGCATTGTTGGTGCAAGTGTCTTCTTTTCTCTGTTTGGGATAATGAATTGAGCTTCATTTGCTTGACATTCAGCTGTGAATGGCGTGTAATGAGTCATAACTTAACTGATGTTTTTTTTTTTCTTTTACCACGGCGACAGATTACATCCCTTGTAAACCCGCTGATTAATTCCACCTACATTGCAGCATAATAAATACAAATCACATCTGTCTACGGGGAGATCTTCATGCAGAGGTTGAGTTCACTTACTGCTCAAAACTCCTTATGAAAGTCAAATGGTGCAACCCGGGGAATTGCTGTACTGTATGAAGCTGGCACACACACACACAAAGAGAGACACAAAAAAAACAGCACTTAATATTCCCTTTATGCGTGTACACTCCAGGGCGAGCAGAGTCTGGTTGGCACTTAGGGCCGGTTCTCCTTTTGTGGAGATCTTTGTGGGGAAAAAAGCCTGGCTTGGAATGGCTCGTCGCCTCAGTGCCTCCAGATATTCAGGTCAAACAGTCTCTCCTCGCCGTCGCGTCCATGAAATAAGAAAAAAAACAGACAAGGGGAGTTGAGGATTTTTTTAGTGCTGGCACACGTCCCCAAGTTTTAATTCACCGTGGCACACTAGAGGTCAAAAAGAGGATTGTGTGGCCGCCGAACGGTACAAAAAAGTGCTGCTGGTGGCTGTGCTAACGCGAGGGCGCTCTCATTAGATTCAGGCCATCAGCACTGTTGAGCTTGTTGACTGGCAAGGCAATATTTTTGACCTTCACCCGCCGCCGAGTTGTTTGTCTGTATCATGTTGTGCTTTTTACACTCAGGTGTTTTTTTTTCCCCCTAAGTCTGCATTTTTTCTCTCGTCGTGCTTTCCAACTTGACACCGAATATCTTTTAAAGGGGCCGCTCGGTCAGTCTGGGGCGAAGAAGATGCAATTTCAGTTCATTATGAGGTCTTTAACTAAAACCTGCTACACAGAGAGGAGGAGATGGGAGGGAGGGGGAAGAGGAGTCACTGGAGGGGTTTGAGAATATGCTCACTTTAGAGAATGGCCAAGGTCAAAGCCAGCTGTAAGGCCTAATAACACGAACTGATAAAATGAATTCAAAGGACTGCATTAGTGGCAGTCTTTTGGGGAATGGAGGGGGGCTGGGTAATGAAAGGCGTACACAAGGGGCCTAAAAAAAAGGAGCGGATCCCTTTTTAGTCTTGTGTCACATATTCTTTCATTAAGAACATCAGGGTTGTCCGATGCAACCATCTGCAGGGAAAGACAGGCACTGTTGTTGTCTTTTCTACAGATTGATCTCCTCCTCGCATGGGTGCTGCAGATGTGCATGCAGGTGGGGATGTTATGTGTCAACAACGTCCCCGCTAGCGTGCTGGCTACCTGGATGCTGGCTCACGAAGACGCAAAATGTCACCCCCTGTGCCGGTGTGTGTTTTTGGGTGGGTTCGTGCACCTCGTTGCGTCAGCTCTTTTGCATAATGTGACACAGGATCTGAGAATTGAGGATGAACCGGTGTTTAAACATAACGCGTCGGATGAGCGTGGATGAATTTTCGCGCCATAAATATCTCCACGCCGTCCACTTCAATAATTCAGGCGACGGAAGCAAATCCCATTTATGCTCTTCATTGGCCGAGATATTTGTCACATGGCAATAGAGAGTCCTGGCAGGTTCGTGAAGCATCTGCAGCTGGGGGCAGTTTAGGTAAAAGAATAATAGTTTCCTAGAGAGACCGAGATATGTTGCTGTAATGAAATAATTTGCAGCTCAGAAATTGAGGCACCCCGTGGGTTACAATTAAAGTAAAAAGAGCAACGTCTTGAAAACGGCCTGTAGTTCTCTGCTAATGCGGCAATTATGCTGCGTGGGAATTGGCATCAGGCGAGATTTATCGTCAAAATGTCAAAATATTGGAATATTTCTCCCTCAATCAGAACGTAATTTGGTGGAAATTATCTCCCTGAGTGCTGCGGATCGCGAGGAAACTTTCGGGGTCACGGCGATAGAAGAGACAAATGGAATGATCCCGGGTGATTGATGGGCATCTGGTTGTGGATGTTCATGGCGTCATGGCTGGTGTCATAGCTAAAGTCACCTTCATCTGAGAGAGGAGGCTCTGGGCTTTTAGCAGCATGCAGGGGACGCTAATTTTATTAAAGGTGAAACTGTACAGAGAAAATGTGTTTTCATGTGTGAGATTTTGGGCTATTTTGCTTCCAGAACATGTTTATTTACCAGACTAGTGGACAGAAAACATCCTGAATACACATTTTCATTTGGTCTAATGTGCATTGATGCAAATGAGCACATATTTAATGGGTTAACACCTCATTTGCATATTTACACACAACATTTCTTGCAACACAAAAATAATTGTCCTAATGTGAGCAGTCAACTGGAGATGTTTCGTGGTGATATCAGTAAATGTTGTTTACAATGGATATTTCTTTCTTCAAAATGAGTCTTTTTCTCAAACCCTCAGCCAGAAATCTCCACTTTAGCTGCACTTAAATCCCTCAAACTTCCCAGTTTGCTATATTATGGAGGTTTATACGAGAGGTTTGCTCATATATCCTTCATGGCCTGATTTACAGTTGATTTCATTCCTAAAAACATCACAAAATTGATTTTTGTTTCTGGCTGTTGACTGCATTTTCTGACTGATGGAGCAATAAAAAGAGAGATCCAAAACCCCCTTCTGTGAAAAGCCTTTGAGTCGAATATGTCAACAAATGAAACAAGAAATTTGAATCTGGCTTTATCCGATTTTAGATTTCTGTTCTGGAATTAATGCAACTTTAATGAGGTAATACATCATTTGCATATTAAACATACTATCTCTGAAAACTTGCGATACAAAACATCCTTCACTGAATGTAAATAATCAGCTGGAGAGGGTTCATGGTGATATCAGGGAGTTATTGGTAAACAATGATTTCAGTAGGAATGAATGGAATTTTGCAAAACATATCATTAAACTGGGTTTTTTTCTCACACTTACAGCCAAACCTCCACTTTAGCAGCACTTACATCCATCAATCTTCCCACTTTAATATGTATTCTGAAGGTTTTTACGAGTGTTTAGCTCATATATCCTTCAAAGCCTGATTCGTAGTTGATTTTATTCCTAAAAACTTCAGAAACATTGATTTTTTTTCTTGCTGTTGACTGCATTTTTAGATTTATGGAGTTATAAAGAAGTTTGCATGTTCTCCCTGTGCATGCGTGGGTTCTCACCGGGTACTCCAGCTTCCTCCCACAGTCCAAAAACATGCTGAGGTTAATTGATTATTCTAAATTGTCCGTAGGTGTGAATGAGAGTGTGATTGTTTGTCTCTATATGTAGCCCTGTGATAGGCTGGCGACCTGTCCAGGGTGTCCCCTGCCTACGCCCGAGTCGGCTGGGATAGGCTCCAGCCCCCCCGCGACCCTAGTGAGGAATAAGCGGTGTATAGATAATGGATGGATGGATGGATGGATGGATGGAGTTATAAAGAGAGATATCCAAAATCCCCTCTGTGTAAACCTGAATATGTCAACAAGAGTCTTGACTCTGGATTTATCCACACTTTAGATTTCTGTTTTGGAATTTAATGCAAATTAGCGCATATTTAACAAGGTAACAGCAGATTTGCATATAAACCAGCAACTTCTGAAAACTTGCAATTCAACAAATCATTCGCTCCATATAAGTAATCAAATGGAGACGTTACGTAGTGATATCAATTAGTTACATTTTTACTGGTAACTTGTGTTTTCATAAAGAATGTATGGAATTTTTCACAACATATCTTTAAAATGGGCTTTTTTTCACAGTCATATCCAGAAATCTCCTCTTCAGTTGCACTTCCATCCATCAGACTTCCCAGCTAGATGTATATCCTAAAGGTTTATACGAGAGGTATTTTTTTCAGGCTGCTGACTGCATTTTCCGATTTAAAAAGTAGGAAATAGAGACATCCAAAATCCCCTGATGTCAACAAAATAAAACCTCATTCAATGTTTAGATTTCTCTTCTGGAATTTAATGCAAATTTGTGCATATTTAACAAAGTAATACCACATTTGCATGTTTAAACATGACATTTCAGACCCATTTCCACTACAAAAAAATCATTTAATTAATGTAAATAATACGCTGGAGAAGTCTCAAGTTGATATCACACACACACACACACACACACACACACACATGTGGTGTGTCCCCTTAGCAATATCTGTGTGTTTTGACATGTAGCCCTGTAGGTATCTGAGAAAACAGGCCTAACAAGGTTAAAGATTCAATGTCTCCATGACAATGATAAGTTGAATTGGTGGTCTGTTCATCAAAGCTTATGTCTGCACCCCAGTGGCCTCCCTGCATCCTCCGCCTCCCCCCGAACAGACCACCAGTACGACTAACAACTGCAGTTATTGATCTGGGGGTAAAACCACACTGTGAGCCGTAATGGGCCCAAGTGACAGAGATGTGTGTGTTCACGCACTGCGCCTGACAGCGGCCCGACCAAAATCAGTTTTCACGTACCGGAGGACGGAAGTTCCTGTGGGTCCCTCGTTTTTAAAAAGACGTGGATCAGGATGACACTCGGTGGCGTGGAGGCTCTGCTCGCTGCAGCCTCGGGCAGATCTGGGTCAAGCAGTGGCAAACGCTCGGTGTCATGCACGTACGCGGCCCGTCGAGGAAGGGAAGCCCTGTCATCACGTCTTAAGACACGAGTTGGAAAAAAGAGGGCACCTCAAGTGTGCATTTCCAAGTAGATGCAATGTTTTGTGCTGCTTGTTCAGGTGGAAAGATGCAAGAAAAGGGCCTCTGCATGCTGCAAAACGCTTCAAATGCAGGATAACTCGATGCTAATATCCAACAGATTCCTGATTTTTCTCGCACAAATCCAGAAAATTCACAGCATGCTTGCTTTCCTGCTCCTCAGTTGTCAAACAGTGGCTGCTTATGTAAGGAACCGACGATCTGCCACACAACTGTTGTTTATGTTGACAGTTGTTACTGTTTTCCTTTTTTATGCTATAGCATTTTGTTTCCCTGTGTTTTTTTCTCTACTTCCTAGCTGCAGAGATTCCAGCACAGCTATTCAATTTCACTGTGCCATCTGCGAACGCCGCGTTTCACTTTTCCATCAGAATATTAATTCACTTTGTGCTATAGTGGCAGAATGCAGAATGCACTTCAGGCAACGGTTTTATATTTAAAAAAAAAAAAAAAAGGTGTTTGCCAACCGTCACCTGCATCTAAAACGAGGAGATTGTTTAATTAAGGCCGAGGAGCGAACTGCAGCAGCTCTGACTGGAATGTGACTCTCAGATCCAGCAGCAGGGGTGTAGTCATTAAGTATTTCTTCCTTCTTTTAAGCATCTATTATTAATCTGCAGAAAGGAGGGATTTTAGGGAACTTAGCCCCGAAGCACAGCTTTAGGCTCAAGTGAGATAAAGATAATATGCGTGTATTTAATGCTGCAGTAATACTCCTTTAGCATACAGAAAGTGGTGTCACGATGTTTTACTCGGCAAATCCTCGGCGGTTTTTCAGATCCCTCGCAGCGGCACAGGTGAAGCCGAGCGTCCCCTCCGCGTGTAATCTGCCGCAAATTGAGCACAATTTATCTTTAATGGTCAGTATCAGCCGTAATCCATAAGGGCGACGCAACATTAATCAATGGCTTAATTGATTCATTAGTTAAAGGGTTTCTTAATTAAATCACTTCGATGAATCAATCACAGCTGCAGCGGGAACCTGTGCTGGTTTTTCGAGGTAATCTAAGCCGAGTCCAAACAACCCCCTCGTGTCCGGCGTCCAGGGGCTCATGTCATTTGTGTGTGTGTGTGTGTGTGAAATCTTCAATATTCGCTCGTGGCACTGTTTTTCACAGTTCTTATTGATTGCAGGACGGTAAAAAGTGTGAACTATTGCACCCAGTTTTCCTAAAGTCCTATTGATTGCGTTTTGGCAGCGCTCGGGGACGATAAAAAGAAGAAGAAAAAAGGCAGTTGGTCGGAGTCTAATGAAAAGCTCGCCGCTGTGAGGGATCCTCTCAGGGTTCCAGCTCCTTTTTTACTGGAGAGACTTTGGAAATAGTGATGTCAGGAAAGACATCGCCCTTACACACTTCATCCCTGCCCTTCCACCCATGAAGTGCCGCGTAAAACTCCCCGAGGGACCCACCAATCCGAGCGCGGATTTCGAGCTGCTTCTGCGAAACCTTGAGTCAGCAGAGGAGCGTGCTGCGTCTTCCACGTCGGAGATAAAACGCAGTAAATTGTGGCATAGATCAGCAAGCCAGATTGCTAAATTGTGCTCTCCTCTCCGTGAATGTGTGATGCGGGGATGGAGGATGGAGTGAGTTTGCAGCTGTATGTTTAATTAAAACCTCATCCAGTAGTTCTGGTCACTGAGATCTGATAGAGCACGGCTGTATAAATTAGTCATGTGGGTGCAAACATAGATTGAGTAAAAAAAGGAGGCGGAGGAGGAGAGTGTTTGGCAGGAGGGGAAGAAGAAGAAGAAGGAGAGCCAGTAGCTGGAGAGGTTAGAGACCAGCCGAGCCATTTGTCTATCGGCTTGTCAGCTGGTGGGAGAAAGATCCTCTCAGATCAGCAGTTTCCCTCCGAGGAAGGGCGGATTCCTCCGGGTTCATTCTTGCAAACACCGGCAACATGTCCATCACGAGCGTCTCTCAAAGAGTCGCTCGTCCCTCCCCCTTTTAGATGATCTTACGGGGGGATTCATCAAGATATACAAGCTCAAGGAGTGCTGATTTAAGGGGAACTGTGTCCGTTTTATTCATAGGCCGACCCTCTAGGCGATCGATCGCTTGACCACCGGGGTGCCCGAGTGCGATGCGTCCACACATTCCCGAGGAAGTACGGGCCGAGAAGTGTGCTTACCCTTCCGCGGTTTCAATTTGTGCCTTCCTGCTTTGTCAAAGGTAGAGATGAGGTCGCCCCGATCAATCGCAGCGTCTCTGTTCATCTAAGTGATCGATAGCTCCTTAAGAAGTTTGATCTCCTCGTGTTCATGAGATCACAGTCATTTGAATGGATAGAGAAAACTCTCTTTCTCCCTCCCACAAAAGCTTCACCCCGGAGGCCGCCGAGACACAAATGTGGCATCTGTGATAACAGGCTCGGTCACGCTTTATGGATCGTTCGAGACCGTTTTTCCATTTCCATGTGACAGAAATGTAGGTTTAATCTGACATTAGGTTGGCTATAGAGCATTAGCTCCTCGTGTCAAAGGGGGCAGAATATTACCGATGCTATGCTGCTCCACCGAAACAAATTGCATGTTACTCTTTAGAAAACTAATGGAGGCTTTATCGATTCCAACAAGGCCAGCCACTTGCTTTGTCTCGGCTGTCAGATTGTGTCTAAAGCAATTTCATAAAGATCATTATTTTCTTTCTCGGGATGTCTCGCAGCTAAACAAGATCCTCCTTCGTTCGTTCCTGGCTTTTGTAGTGCTCACGGCGGCGGCTCTTATGGTCCAATTGAAAATGAATTAGAATAGAATGACACATAATGAAAATCAGTAAAAAACATTGGCACGTCACATCCCCTTAGCTTGTTGCACCCTTGAATAGATTGCTTGTGGGGTTCCAATTCCTATTCTCGGTGTGACGCGGCGAGGGAAAATGGGCTTAGCTCACTGTAAAGGACGAGCCGTATCATTATGGGTCATAACAAGGAGCGCCACTCATTTATCCTCTAATGGCATTAAAGTGTTGCGGCGGGAAAAAGGTGCTGACATGGGTGTTAGTCATGCGACAAAGCGAGATAACTCATCAGGTTTGCTGGCCTTATGGTGATCATCATTGGCATAATTGATGTCGCCGACAAAGCTACAGTGTCAAACTGTAAACCCAACACATCGCTGGAATAACATTATTTAAACGGCTTCATGGTTTTTAGTTTGTTTACTCACTGGGACCTTCTTTGTCTTGTGAATTTTGTGAAGTATTTTGCATGCAGAAGGAACCTGCCATCGCTCCCAGGTTGATTTGAGTGAGTTTTGCATTGCACAGCGGCTCATTGTGAGGGGAAATATTTCAAATTATGCTCAAGTTTTCAATTATTTCCCTGAGATTCTGCCTCAAATGTTTTTTTTTTCATGCACCTGGAGGAAGCAGGATCTCCCGTCTTGCTGCGGCATCTGTTAATAGCCCCTTTTTTACAGTTACATCGCTGCTACATATAGTTTTATGCTTATGTTTACAGCTCTGTCGATACAACAGCAGGGGGGGGAAAAAAAAGAAAAGAAAGAAAGAAAACCAGCCAGCGATTCTGCTTCATCATAATCATTACGGTCCATTCCACATGGGGGAGAGGAACTTCATTATTGTACCTGCAGGGACTGTTAAAACCAAACTCATGAATACAGAAAGCTTTCTTCCGTGGCGTGTTGTTTCTTTACAGTGCTGCTGCTGGGGGAATTTTTAAAGCCACATTCTTCACTTAAAAGTAATGCATATAGTATACACACTGTGTATACAATAATTTACAAGGCAAGCTGGATATTCTCCGCAGGCGGCGAATGAGTCAGGGGTTTGCTAGCTGTCTGTCTCAAATAGATGTAGGTATAAGAGTTCAGGAGGGTCACTGCTTCTCCCAAACCTGGTGTTTCATCATCTGAGAAGAGGTTTTTTTTTCTACTTGGTATGCATTGATGTGTCTGAATCCGCCACTCATCTTTTTCGTAACTTCCAATACTCTGCACTTCAGAGGTTATTATCGCCGAGGAATTCGCAGTAAGGGCCAGGAATCAGATGTAGCCGGATAGAACGCAGTGTGAATCACAAAAAAAAAAGAAAAAAAAAACCTTAATAATGATATGTTCAGCAAATGAAATGTGCCCGGTTTGCACATTTGCCTTGCTGAACAGACAATAAATTATATCTCGCGCTCCGCCACATAAGCCCAAGGATAACGCCACCTACACCGAGAGAGGAAACGGGGCTTGCGGGATGCAGGAAGCAGAATGCCCCTCGCCTAATTCAAACGGAAGCATTGACATGCGGGTCCTGTTGGTGCGATTTGCCTCCCGTCTGCGTGATGCGGCCTTCCATTTCCTGCAGATAAACATTAAGGCGGCATGCAAACGGCGTAAGCGACAAATACAAATGCGGGAACATGCATATGCACACACCTGCGTATACAAGCCCGGGTTTTTTTTTTGTGTGTGTGTGTGGATGCACCGTATCTTGTGTTTGCTTTCGGAAAATTCTCATAGCTCCAAGTCTAATTTATCAAACAGGCCGTGTGAGTGTGTGGCTTGTGCATGTGTTTCATCGCACACATGCTTCAAGGTAGTGAATAAATGTGGCGTGTATACATATGCATACCACGAAGGGTCACTTGCCCACACGCATGCAGCTTCGGCGGCTTCTTAAGGGACTCCGGAGAAGATGAAATATTGCTGCAGAGGCCACACACACACACACACACAAACACACACAGTCCACTCACAGAAAAAAATAACACACACTTTGAGAGATCACCGAGGCGATCTTGTCAAAGATGGAGATCGAGCGCAGGAAGCATCTGCTGCTGCTTCTGCATGTCACACATCCGCACGACGTTAGCGTCATCTGTCATCGAGGTTGGTGACGGATACAGTGCATCATCTGAGGACACGCACACACATAATAATGCAGACAAAAAAAACGAAGAAAATAAAGGGCAGGAGTGATGTCAGGGAGACAGCAAGTAAAACCAGTGACATCTCAGCCCTAATAGTGTCTGATAGGTAAACAGAGCATAGCCACCCACCTGCCTTTTTGGCCCAGGTGGAACCACTTGAGCAAATTGCCTCCTTAATTGATGGACTTGAACTGGTTGCTGTGTGCGAGTTTGTGTGTCCGTGTGTGTGTGTGTGTGTGTCTGTGTGTGTGTGTGTGACTGCTGGGGTTTGTGCTGGAGCCTGTGGCTACGGGAGCAGTAAGAGTGGAAACAGAAATCTGTCAGCCGGTAATGAAATAATTGGCACAAACGGTTACACATGCAGGCGCTCGTGCACTCACAAACACACACGTACGCACACACACACACACACACACACACACACACACAGAGGCGCACAATTGCACTTTAGGATGCATGTAAATACACAGTATTCTTTTCATACACCCACAGCTCCAGCCATGAGCACAGATAACAGCCCCGGTGAAGGAGCCCTGATGCACCATTTCCTCTGGTTGTAGCTACAAATGAACTAACCCGGTGGCTGAATATGGACAGGCTGCGACGGCAAATGAGGCGGAAATGGACAGACAGATGAAATGTAGAGAAGGAGGAAGGAATAAAGGAGGAGGGGGAGGAGGAGGATACTGTAGAGAGACGGATGAGGAGGAGAAAGTGCGTAAAATGATGACGAAGGAGAACGAGACAGACAGAAAGAGAGAGAGGGAGAGTCACAGGTTGTTGCCGATGGGTTGCTTCCTGAAATAAATTCTTTTTGGGGGAGGGTTGCCATGGCAACTCAGGTAACGGCAGACGAGGATTGGTTGTGCTAGTAACCCGCACCATTGCTGAGACAGAGAGAGAGAGAGAGGGAGGGAGGATATCATCCAAATTCTGACTACAGTTTACCTCATTCTGAGGTTTTTTCTTTATGATTATCCAGTCGTCTCTTCATCACCAAGATGAGGCCTGAGATTATATTTTGGTCTGAAAATGTGGTGCTTGGAGTTAATCAGCGTTTTAAGATGCCTATTGCTATCATGGTGTTGAGAGAAACATGGCAGAGGTGTCATCAGTTGTGCTTAAGTTGGATATTAGTCTGCTTAATGTCAATATCAGTGTCAACAGCAGCATCTAGAATAATAAAGTTAATGGTTTGCAAAGTTCAAGCTGGAACGTTTTACTAAAAATGTAAAATATTAAGTCTTTTCATTGCCATTTAACTGCTTTGGTGGTAGGATTCACTTATACTTAAGTAAAAGTAAATGCTACACAATGCACCATTAAAGTCTTTCACAAAAGAGCATAAATTACTAGCAACATGTACTAAAAATGCTAATTTAAAACTTGTTCTACTTCCATATGGGGCTGCAAATAACGATTATTTTCCTTGTTGGCGAACCTATTGACTATTTTCTTGATTAATGCATCAGTTGTTTGGTCTATAAAATGTCTGAAAATGGTGAAAAATGTCCGTTATAAGCAAAAAACATCCTTAAATATCTGGTTTTGTCCACAACCCTCAGTTTACTGTCATAGAAGAGGAAAGAAACCAGAGGAAAAATCACTTCATGAAGCTAATTTTGACTTTAAAAAGATAATCAAATCAATAAATTGATTATCTGACAAATAATTTAATAGTTGACAACTAACTGAATGCTTTACAGGTGTGTATTATGTAATCGTGCTATGTGTAAAGAACATTTTTCTGTTGTAGATAATGGAGGTGGAGCTAAATGAAGCTGTCTTCTATAATGTTGGCTAGTTAGTTCCTGAGAAAGTAAAGCCAATATTGACCCATCTTGCTATGTATATGTATGAAAACTTTTATTTACAGAACATAACAGAGAAAAAAGTCATTTAATAATGGTGCCATAACATAGTTTTCCAGCAGAGCAGCTCCATATTTTTAAACAACACTCTTAGCTCTGTCTGCAGCACATGCAGCAGAGCATGCAGGACCAGCAGCTAGTGGTGCGGAGTCAAGCAGTGTCTTTACAGTAAAAAATAGGAACTAGTTTGTGAAATGCATTACTGGAAAGGTAATGACCCTGATCATTTTCCCTTTAAATGTAAATGCATATACATTATTTATCAGTTTGGCTCTACCTAAAGCATCATCTGTTTAATATATAACATTTTAATATGCAAAACAAGTCCTACAAGTATCCCAGATTTACTACAACAATAATCAAGTTGACTTTTATTGCACTTTACTAAAAGCAGCTTTCTACACAGTCATGTATGAATAAAAAAGTCTAGAGTGAGGAATAAAGAGGAAAAAGCCTAAAACAGTGGACGGTCATAGGCCCTAAATAAAACACCAAGGATGGAATATAAAAGCTGTTTGAAACAGAGCAATGCAGGTGAAACATTAAAAATACAGTGTGACTGAATAGTTGAGAGTAAAATAACTTAAAAATAGAAAAAGAAAGATCATCCTTCACATCAGGTAAATAAAAACACTTTAAAGGAGAATCAAACACTGTAATTCCACCGCTAATGAGTATGCAAAGTAAAAAGTTTGATTTTCTTTTTAACACCTGTTCAAATGGTGATTTCTCTGTTATTTTCAGAGTTTTGGGGAATAGCTATTGCAGCAGCTCTTCTGGGAAACTTTTCACATTTCTATTGATGCTCACGCTTCAGTTCTCAAATTACTGCTCCTCAGAAATCAACATAAATAAGTGGCTCTGAAACACAATGCACCCGCTTGTTACGAGATAATTTCAGTGGAATTTTCAAAGTCGAGGAAAAAAAAAAAAATCTCATAACACATCATTTTATTATCATGAATTGAGAATGGTCTCTTGTGTTGGTATTGATTTTTTTTTTCCTGAATAAGAAATCAAAGAGTCCAACAAATCTATTGTTTGTGAATTCATTTGCTTCCAACATAAGGAAAACAAAACAGTTCGGTCACATATGGAAGCGGTGCGTTGCTCCTCCGGCTAATGAGTGACATGCAAACTTAAAACGGGCTAAAATATAAATAGTTGTCTTAATTAAGTCTCATTCAAGACGCTGTCACATTGTACAGCTAGCAGGGCTGCAGCAGTTTGAGCCGCACTCATTCAACGGCCTCAAAATAGCCCCATAATGGTGCTGCGAGAGTACATGTGTCTAGTGGTGTAGCCCCGTGGAACTGAGAGGAGGACATAGTCAGGGGATGTGTAATGAGTGCGGTGGATGCAGATGTGGGTAAAAGGCTGTGCCAGGGGGTTGTGTAAGGTTGTGTAATATCTGCGCAAGTCCATGTGCGGGCAGGTGTTGGAAAACTCCCAGTCAGTGTGTGCTTCTCTTAAGGAGTGTTTATGTGGGCGCGTATAGAAAATCCGCAACACCGTCCAGTCAGTAATTACAGGACGACGAGAGCTGGGTGGGGGTGGGGGGCGGGCAACACATATAAAAAGAAGGAAAAATAAAAAATAATAAGAGCGGGAAGTGTGGCTGAATTCCCCCCCCCCCCACCTCCACCCACACCCACCCTCTGGTTACCGTGGAAATCCAGATAAGGATGTTTCCTCTCTCATTCTGCTACCAGGGCTCTGCATTGGCTCCGACAGAGCCTGAATACCAATTACGCTGCCCTGGCACCTCCTCCAGTGGAGATGGGAGACAGAAATAGGGGTTGTGGGAGCAAGAAACACTGGAGGAAGGGGGAGGTTGAGGGGGGGGATGAATGCAAGGACAGAGGGACACTGAGGGGATGAGGTGAAAGCAGGAAGTTTCGGGAGGCTGTGAACTGCTTTTTTTAACCCCTTTCGTCAACATTTTCCAACTCCTTCTTTTCCTTGTTAGAGACTTAAAGCAACAGCTGACTGATAAAAGTGGAAGCCCGATGATAGCTGTGGTGTTGTAGCCGATGAATAATTTATCATTTATGCCGTGCCGCAGTGAGCACATAGTCTCCATTAGAGCACGTTGACTGTCTGCGCTCAGGCTCTCCGGCTTTATTACTAATGTACACACATGAGGACACACGAACGCCACACATCTTCATAAAAAAGGAGGGAACTTCCTCTTCATGCTTCCATCTCGCTTCTTCCTCCCCCCCCGCCACATCTTCTTCCCCTTTTGTTATGCAAAATGCCGTCGCTGTAGTAAAAGCAGTGCTGTTTTCCTCTGTTCCAGGCAGAGTGTGTTGCCGAAAAGCAGGATTCAGGTTGTGACAAAGTTTAGAAAAGGAAAAAAAAACCCACCCTGGACGTGGATGTGCTCGAGTCCTCCGAGAAGAGCGACAATAAAGGAGACAGTGCACTCTTTAACTCCCAAAGCACCAACAATGTGTCACCACTTGCTCTGATATACAATGCACTTTTTCCCATTCCCCTTTCCTCTCTCAGTGGCGACGGCAGAAGCAGTATTTTATTTTATTTTTTATTTTTTCTGGAGGAGTCAATCGCCAGCTGCTACCTTTGTAAAAGGCCACAAAGACCTTGTTAGCTGTGAAAAGCAGCAACCATCAGCTCCCTGCTCATCCGGCTATTGTGGGATTCCGGCAACCGCACAGTCCTCTGGAACTTATTGTCCTCCCCGCTTGTATTTGACTGCCGCACATTTAGCACTCTGCGTTTTGTCGGAAGGAAAAATGATGCATTTTTCGGCGACTTCGTGCCGACACTTGGGATCAAGTCGGGACAAGACTCCACCTATCCGCCGCTGTACAAAACCGGAGATTTGTGAAATATTTAGAGCGCAATCTTAACCTGATCATGTTTAATTGATAGCGAGTTACGTAATTCTGCTTTTTTTGTCTTTTTTTTTTTGGACAGAAACAGTAAATAGGTTTTAAGAGGTTTTATTTCTGGTAGGACTCCTTAACTCTGGTCCGGCAGCTTCAAGGCCGAGTCGTGACCGAGAATAAATGGGGTTGAGTCGAGACCAGGGCCGGAGCTGCCACTGGGTTGAACTCCTGCCCTTCGCCTGGCAGCATCCTGAAGGCTTTAACGCTCCAGACAGTCACGCTATAATTAATCAGCTGAGTGAATAAACGCATGTGTTCTTGGTTACCTCGGTTTCCAGGTCAGTGGCGTCCATACGTCTGTTATTTCAGCGGAGCTACACTCAGACGCGTTTCAGATTCAGTCCTCTTCACCTGCACGCATGACTTCTGTTTACTTTGTGGGATGCTGTTGTGCGCTTCAATCAATGAAATGACAGCTTTTGCAGCAGGAAGGCTATCAGGAGAGAAGATACAGGGTTTGCAGAAGCTCTAATAGCTGAGATCAGGGACGAACCTGAGCTGAAACACCCCTGAGATGAAACAAAACAGTGATAATGAGAAAACTTCCCAGGACCCAGAAGGGACTCCAGGAATACAGCTAATTCCTGGTTGGGTTTATATGGTCTAGACCCCTGTTTCCAAAACAACTAAGGTACATTTTCCATTTATAAGTCCATATTAGGAGGTTTAAGGGGAGGATGGAGATAAATCAGCACAATACCTTCACCCAGAAGACTTACGTTTGCGTCCCATGTGGAACCATTACTCCTAGACTTCAGTTTTGCTTCCACTTTTTACTCACTTTTAGTTTTCAGTTGCTTTTTTGGTCCAGTTTCGGAACATATCAACCTTTTTTGACACTTGAACTGCATTAGCTACATGTTAGAAGCTTGGTTAAGGTTTAGGGACCAAAATGGCTTGGTTAAGTTGAGGAAAATATCATGATTTAAGTTAAAATAGTAATTTTTCACTTCTCTTGTTGAGTTGACGCTCAATAACAAGCAATATCTATGCATCTCTGTGCAGCAACACACTATTTATTACACTTACTTATGCTTTTCACATTTTACATTTTATGTTTTTTCTACTTATGTTTATACTTTCAGGACACATTTTTCTACTTATTTTTTGATTTTTATGACGTATTTTTGTAGCTGCATTTATACTTTTAGGATATATATTTTTCCTCTCATGTTTATATTTTTAATATATATTTTTCTACTAACGTTTATATTTTTAGGATATATTTTTCAACTTAAGTTTATCTATATATATATATATTTTACTGTTTACACTTCTAAGACTTTGAATGGAAGCAGCTGTATCGTAAGCAGTTTCCCCTCTGGGATCAACAAAGTATTTCTGATTTTGATTCTGAAAATGCGACGCGCTTGAAGCTTTTCCTGCAATTTCAAGGCGACAAAAGTGGCAAGTCCCATCCAATTTAATGTATGACTGATCAGCTTTTTGCTAGAGACAGTAAAACATTAAAATATAGGGTGAAGATGTGATAATTTGAAACATATTTGTGACAGACAGTCAAAACAAAATGTGTTTGCAAATCCAGTTTCGTTGCACAGGAATGTCATTTTTTAGATACTAAGTCGGCAGGTGATAAAGCAGTAAAGTAAACATCAAAAATATGCAGAATTGAACCGTATTTATCACAAAAGATGCAAAAGCATGATTGAAAATGTGGTCTAATTGTGTGTAACTTGGTTGTGCTTGTATATAAGAACCTACTCTGCATTTCTGCCACGTTTGATCGGCAGCCTTTAATGAACAATTGGGGTGTTTTTGAAAGTCAGATCTTAATTCCTCTGACATTTTTCGAGGGCGGGTCACATCGGCTGCCTCTAACGAGGTTGTCTAAGCTGAAATAATTTCCCAGTGACTCACATGCATGAGAGATGGAGTTGACTCAGCAGTAGTAAGACTTTAATTAGCTCTGTCACTTATTTTGTAGTGATTTTTTTTTTTTAAACTGGGGCTTTTAATGGAAGGCGTCCAAAATACCTGGAGTTAATATCAAGGTGTCAGCGCTTGCTTGCTGCCCAGGAATCCTCACATGGACGCTTGTAGAATTAGCATTTTGTTGATTTTCAAGTTGCAACGCATTGAATACATGTGAGACTTGCCGCTATGCTTCTTACCACCCCAAGAAAATTATAACCATACACAACAAAAGCCTCTCTCCGGACTGAAATTACATCCCAGAGGCTCCAGCATGGTGCCAATCTTCACCTCCTTCCTGCAGGGAATATTCCAAACTATTCACTCGTTTTTCCCCCCCCGTACGTGTCTCCTTCTTCTTCCTCCACCCTGACGTCTCTGCACCTGAGGCAGGAGATTGCGATATCGGCGCGAACCGTGGGGCGGGCAGTGTGCTGCGTTATCGCCGTTGCCACACTTTAAGAGACGCCACACGTGCACCAGTGACACACACATGCAGGTACTGCATTGCACAGATAAAAAAGATTGTGACACTCTGCTTGTCGGTGTAGCTCCGGGGCACGGCAGAAACAAACCTCACAGTCACACCCTGGAAATGACAGCAATGCCATTTCAGATTATTTCCGCAGTGATGGTTCTGCTCTGTTAGCTGCCGTTTTTTTCAAATTTAAAGCATTCTTTACCCATTTTTTGAGTATTTTATTTATGCTTTTTGCAATTTACAGTGTGCTAGATACACAATTTTACTATAAACCCCATCTATCATAGCATTTTTTACATATGCAGTATGTTTTGAACCCGATTGTGGATTTTAAATTGACAAAAATCACATTGAGTTGCATCCACACCCTTCAAACAGTTAGATTAACTTCTTATTTTTAACATAAAGCATGTTACTACTCATATTTATAAGTATTCTATATGCAATCTCTATTTATAGATATTTAAATGTTATTTTTTCAAATTAAAATCATTCTTTATTCATTTTTGGAGCATTTTAATCATGCATTTTGCAATTTACAGTGTGCATATTTCACTAATAAAACAAAATTTATACATTTTGCTGTAAATCATGAAGGCTTTTCCACATATACAGAATGTTTTACACCAGATAGTAGATATTAAATTGACAAAAATCACACTGAATAGCCACATAGTCATAATTCTGTCCTATCTTCAGTGCCTTTTCTTACTACTCTTATTTATATGAATTCAAAGTCTCTATTTTTGCAAAAGTAAAAGTAACATGAGTGTTGACTTGATTGAGCCTCTTCATTCTGATTCTTTCAGAAACTCATCAAAATAAGAGTTCAGATATGTCATCTGATTACAGAAAAAGAAAGAAAGGGCTTTTAAAAAACATCTCCTTTCATTTATTTCCTTCACTTATTCTCTGGATGAAAAACTTGACAGCAGATTGATGCCAGAAAATGATATTTCATATTATTTCCTGAGTGATGGTTCTGCTCTGCTGGCTTTTATTTTCAAATTCAAAGCATACTTTACCCATTTTTTGGGGTATTTTAATAATGCTTTAAAACCAAATGTATACATTTTACTGTAAATGATGTTTTTTTCACATATACAGTATGTTTTAGACCAGATTATGGATTTTAAATTGACAAAAGTCACATTGAGTTGCATCCACATCTTCCACACATTTACTTCCTGTTTCCGCTTCTTTTTGTTACTAATCTTATTTGCATGCATTCTCTCTGCAGTCTCTATTTCTGTAAAAGTTGACCTGATTGAGACTCTTCCTTCTGATTCTTGGATAAACTGGACAAAATAAAAGCCCTGCTCAGATATGTGATTAAAAGAAACAGACTGAAAGGGCTTTTCTTTACTCCTTTCATTTGTTTCCTTCAGTTATTCTCTGGATGAAAAACTTGACAGCAGATTGATGCCAGAAAATGACAGTTCATATTATTTCTGCAGTGATGGTTCTGCTCTGGTTGCTTTTTTTCAGATTAAAAGCATCCTTTACCCACTTTTCGAGTATTTCAACAGTGCATGCTTCATCAATAACTCACAATTTATACATTTTGCTGTAAATCATAGAGTCTTTTTCAGGTATACAGTACGTTTCAGACCAGATATGGATTATGAATTGACAAAAAATCACATTGAGTAGCCACACAGTCACATTTACTTCCTATTTTCAATGCTTTTTGTTACTACTCTTATTTATATGCATTCTCTATGCAGTTTCCATGTATAGATATTTATAAATTTTCTTTTTTGTCAAATTTAAAGTATTCTTTACCCTTTTTTGAGTATTTTATTTATGCTTTTTGCAGTTTACAGTGTGCATGTTTCACCAGTAAAACCCAGTTTATGCATTTTACTGTAAATCAAGAAGTTTTTTTCACATGTACAGTATGTTTTAGAGCTGATTATGAATCTGAAATTAACTAAAATCACACTGAGTTGCCTCTATTTTGCCGTGTGCATTCCTCCCCATCATGCCAGTAGCCAGGTTATCTCCTCCTTTACCATTATCTCCCACACTGGCTCATAAATCTACGTGCTGATAGCGCTGCTCCGGCATCCTGATGCATATTCATAACACCCCCATCTAAATATTCATGAGCAAATGTCTGGCCAAACAGCTTCCCCCGCTAGAACAGTGAAATATAAGTCACAGTTTGCCGTTTTATGTGCTTGTTTTCGCTACAGTTTGTGGCGACGGGTGGGGAGTTTTGGAAGAGATGATGTATTTGCGCGTCTCAAGGAGAATTATGGGTGCAAGAAGTTTTTCCCCCCCTCCGACTCAACCGAGGTAGTTCCGCCCCACTTGAGGTTTTGTTTTTTCTTCCCCCTCCCAAAAATGATCCAGGGGCTTGTAGTTTGAAAATGAAAAACGAGCAGGGTAACAACTTTTGATAGGTTTATTTTCCGGAGATGGCACGCATACATCACGGTTACAGGACAATAAATTACATATTACCATGCAAATTAGAGATGCATCACTGGCGCTTTTTTACAACCAAAACAAAACAGTAAACTTAATGTGTTTTATCAGGTGAAATCAAACGCTGCTGCTGCTGCTGTGATAAGTTTCACACTTTTTTACGGAGGCGTCTCGGCTGCACTCAGTCACATTTATTTCACTCATATTTTGATGCATTCAAGTTGCTTTTATTTTGCAAAAGCAACCTGAGTGTCGACCTGATTGACACCCTTCAGTCTGCTCCTTGAATAAATTAGACAAAAATCAAAGCCCCGCTCAGATATGTCGTCTGATTAGAGGAAAAAGCCTGAAAAGCCTCTTTATTCCCTTCATTTATTCACTTCAGTTATTCTCCGGATGAACAACTTTGATAGCAGATTGATGGCAAGACGCACAGAATGGGAGGTGAGGAATGTCAGGTTGTCACACACAACGAGAGGTTGTCACAGTCTCGTCATTTTTTCATTAGTTACAAGTGTTTGCTGCAAAAATGTTTACAGAAACATACCATGAAATCAGTCACAGCACACCAGAGCACAGTGGCACGTTAAACCTTAGTTGAACCCTCTGAACCTCAAGGAGTTTCTGGGTGTTTTCTTTGCCCCCGTCACATTTTTACTCACTGTGGGTTCATTTTTCACTGCAATCTAAAGTCCGGCACCTGTATGGAAACAGAACAACCACGGCTAGAAGTAGAGAGCACACACACAGCTGTCTTGTGCTGTGATTTACAGTTATAATGCCACAAGTCAAAGACAAAAGACGAAACAAAAGTTTAAGTTCTTCGATTATCCATTTCACAAAAATTGAGAAAACCAGGAATCAACATATAAAGCATGTTTCCAAGTGCCCACAGGTGTTACCAATACTGAAAAAAATGTTGGCTCTACATACTATGGATATCTTACTAGTCTCTCCTTTCCGCTCTATGTAAACACAGCCTGCAGTTCAGCCTAGGAGCACTGAAGAGCATAGAATTTTGAGTATTTTACACAATCTGGTTAAGGCAAATGCGTTATGTTTGGTGAATTTTTATACAAGCCATGTAAAATGAAGTGATTTTGATGAAATGTTTATATTTTTAATCTCCAACTTTAAACACGTCTTTTGAGCAGGATGAGACGGTTATAATACCATGGATTATATTTAAAAAAAGTTAAGTTTAGAGAATATTTATTCATTTTATATATTTATTTTACAAAATAGATTAAAACCTAGAGTCAAATTGTACAGCATTTCTTACAAATGCCCAAATGTGTTGAAAACAGTGGCTATATTTACATTTTTAATTTGCACTGCCTGCAGTTCAGCTGAGAAGTCCCCGAATTTTAGTCTTGTGAATAATGGTTGGAGCTGAGTCACTAATGGCTTAATGGTTGTGCTTAGGTGCACATAATTTTTCCTTTTTTACAGAATCTTTTTAATACAAACGGGTTATTTTCACTTGAATTTTAAATGAGACATGTAGAATACAGTTATTTTGATGACATCACATTTTAAAGCCTAGATTTGGTTAAGTTATCAGTTAAAAATCCAACAATTCTTTCTGTTTTTCGTTTCTGGGTCTGTCAAATGGTGTCATTTTGGTCATTTTTCAGCTATAACATGCCTTTTAAACCCCCTGCTGGTTTCAGAGAGTTGGACAGTACTACATTTTTAACCCTTATCTTTATATCTTTGTCATTAGGAGCAATAATCAGAACATGGTGTTAAGTGTGTTGCCAGTGGAGGCAAATCACAGCAGCTCAGACGTTCCTGCAGGCATAAGAAAGTCCAGTCACAACCAGCTGTTTATCTCTTTCTCTTCTAACATCAAAACTTTCATTCCGCTTCCTCCTATTGGTGACAACACCAGGGACTGTGAGACTGGATATTGATAAATGAGTGCCTTTTATTAAACCTGATGATTCAAGCTTAGCTGAACAAAATGGCTGGGCTCATAAGATTGGGGTAACTGCTAAGTAACCCAATTATATAGGCTGTGCGAGAAAAAAGGAAAAGGCCTTGGGGGAATTCCTCTATTAATGGCCTCGTCTCTGCTGATGCTTAATATGCTGCGAGATTCCTGTTTCCTGCTCTTTCATTTCACTCCAGCCTCGAACACAGACGACGTTATGTAGTACACAGTCATTTACCATATGCATGATTCACCGTGTAATTACTATACCGTAATGCATTTCAGGAGATGCATTGTAACTATTAGAATTTACTAATTAAGCGTTTACACAAGAGACTTTAAATGCACAACTGCACCACAGGTTGGAGTTTTATCTCCGGTGTGTTATTGCAGCCGATTTATACCGTTTAAATAATGTGTGTTGCGGAAAACCTCCAATAAAAACTCATTTCTGTGTTAAAATTGCATTTTTTTAAACGTTTTTGTCATGAAAATGATCAATTTCGGCCTTAAAATGACTTTGATGTAACTCTACACTATTTCTTCCTTTAAAATATGTGCACCTCTGAAGTTCACGCCTCTTTCGCCACCCACTCGCTGCAGCTCAAGCACACCAGCTCACCTACAACTCTGCTCAAACACTGGTAAAATACCCATTCTTGATAGTTTGTCATACGTATTTGAGCTGGAAACTGATTCTAAAGAAGAATAATGACACAGAGAGCCTAATCCTGCAAGCTGACGGGGTTTTTTCTGTAGGTTTGCCATCTATGGAACCCTGGAAGTGTCATCAGTACACTTCAGCTTCAAGGTAATGCTCAGTCATTATGTCGATAGCTTATTTCGCTCATTACGCGTCCTCCAGCAACAAAAAGCACCATATGGGCATGTTAACAAGGTAAAAAACATACTTTTACTGGAGGACGTCTTTAACAAGTGATCTGCTGGGACATAAAAGATGTGTATTAAGCACTTATGCTCTTGATTTGATGAATCATATGCTGAGTTTAACCCTCCCAACTTTAAATCTCCAGTGCACACAACTACACTGAGAAAGTATGGTGATACCTGAAGGCAGAGCATATACAGCAGAGAAAACAGGGACGTTATGCGTGAAGAAAAATGGTATAAAAAGAAACCTGCTGCAGTAGAAGTGATTTTAAAGAGAGTGATGGGCTCAAATCTGAAAAGCAGCTGCACTACAGATGTGAGATCACCAGGGTTAAACATTCATTTATCTGTGGAGCCGCTGGGTCAATGACTTCAGGGTTTTTCATGTAAAGGGGAGTTTTTGTTTCAACCCTCCCAGGAAGTTTTATCTAAAGCCAAGATGACTGATAATTAAATAATAATAATTCTTGGGGCTTCATTTACTTAAGCTGAGCAGATTCATTTCCGCATTTCGTTTAATGAAATGGTCGGAAATAACAGGAAAATGCATCGATTTCACTTCATGTCAAACCCCAAAGCCCAAAAGGCGCGTTGTCTTTAAAATGTCGGCAGAGTTGCACCATTTATCAGCACTGAAAACTGCAAAAACAGGACAAGTCAACTGTTTTTTTTAGGACACTTTACCAAATCTAAGTCTAAAAATGTGATATTTCATCAAAATCACTTTAGTCAACATGTCTCGTTTAAAAAATTGCCTTAAATAAAGCGTTTTCTTGAGCCACATTCTGTAAAAAACAAAAAATTCTGTGCTCCTCGCCACAACTGGGAAGCCATTAGCGACTCAGCTGTGACCAACAGTCATCTGGCAAAAATTCAGAGACTTCTCGGCTGAACTGCAGGCAGTGTAAACACAGAGCAGATAGGAGACGATTATGGACACGAATTAAAATGTATGTAGTAAAATATCGATATTCAATTTCTTCCAGGATTGGTAACGCCTGTTGACACTTGAAAATCTAGGTCTTTTCAGTTTTTGCAAAATGAGTAATCAAAGGAATTCATTTTTTCCTTTTTTGTATGATTTATGGCATTATCGCTGCTTCATACTTCACAGAAGACATTTTTGAGTTCTCTCTCCTTCTAGTCATGGTTGTTCTGTTTCCATAGAGATGCGGGACTTTATACTGCAGTGAGAAATGAGCACACAGTGAATAAAAATGTTTAACTTTCTCAGAAACTGTTGGGGGGTTAAACAAGGTAAAGCCGACTAATTGCTGATACTGTATGCACGCTGAACGCTGCACGTCCCTGAATACATCAACAATCTGTGGAATAAAATGTAAATCTTGTCCTCTGATTGTGCCGCGACTCTTCCCAAGGATTTCTCAGCATGTTTGTTATTTGTTTTAGGTGAATAAGTACATTCATTTGCACACATTTTTCTTCATGCCAAAAGAAAAACCTGCAGCAGAAGTGAAGCAAATACCTGACAGTGTTTTGGTTCTGCGTAATTACACAGCAGCAGCCTTTCGGTCTTGTTTGCATCCATTTTTTTTAACTCTGTGTGAAGCTCTTAGTGGGGGAAGCTCATCATCCGTGTAGAAGATCAGCAAATAGGCTGTCTCCAGGGTGAAACCTGACCTTTCTGTTGAGAAATCACTTGATAGTGACTCTCGCATCCACTTGGCCTGATTTTGCATTTTACACTTGTAGAAAAAAAAAAGCTGCTCGCCTTTTCGAAAATTAAGATATAGGAGCGTCGTGTGACTAAATGACAGCTTGTCCCCGCATCTGACAGCTTGACTCCCCTCAGCAGGCATCACACCAAATTATTCATCTGAAAAACATTCGAAATTTCCCTCTTTTATATATATATATATCTTTTTTCGATCAGATCCTGAGTTTCGGGCGCAACAAGCCAAAAGCTGTTGCCGTCACCGACACTCGAGAGCTCGGAGGAAACACGGTGAATGAAAGCCCTCCACAACAATGGTCCCGACATGAGATGAGCTGTGTGCTTCATGTTCTGTGCAGTTGTCTCATTGTCAGTCAGTCATCCGTCAGCAGCATTATTGCGATGATTAGGAAAAAGGGCCTTTTGTTCACAACGAGGGAATCATCTCCATTCAGCTCATCTGGATGGGAGGAGGAGGACTGATGAATCCCACTTGATAACTTAGGTCATAGCACGAGCCGCTCGGTTATTTTCTCAGGTTTCTCTGCGTCTCTTTTGTCTTTTTTTTTTCCTCCCTTTGCTCGATCTCGCCTTTCATTTTCATTTTCCTCCCCGTCTCTCACTCGCCTTCCCTCGCTCTTCCCGTCCATCAACGCCCTTCTTCCGCCGCTCTCGTGGTGACATCCGCTCACCGAGGCACAAATTGCAAACTTTGAAGTCTGAGCGAAGTGACAGCTGCATGTTTTCCTCTCTGTCCGCCCGGTTTTCTTTTATTGGTGCCCTGATGCGACGGGATGGTAATTGGGCGAGCTGCTAATCAAGCGGCACGGGAGCTTTCTGTTCGCACGCAACACGTGTATTTTAGAGTAGCATTTATCACTTAAAAGTAAATTCAGAAACAATGGCTTCATTGTCTTTTTCTAGTCGCCAACCATAAATATTTTGACAGCTAAAGTGACTATTGTTGTTTTTGCTTTTTGCTAATTACGCGAGCTTCGTGAGTTACGACAAAATTGCCTCCAGCAGACGTCTTCGAAAGATCCCTTTCAATTAAGATCAAGTTTTTAAAGCTGCAGCAGGAAGAAATCTGGAAAAGGCAAACACACACCAGCACAAAATGGCAGAATTGTTTGTTGTCCTGCAGCTCTTTCGTCTTCTCACCAGAAGATTTGTGGCTCCTTTATGGTTTTAAACCTCGTCCTCTCAAGTAAAAGTTGTCCCTGTAGCCTATTGCACATCCTGCTCTCCCAGTGGATCTGTTAGTCTTTATACTATTTCACCTGCTGTGAGTAAAAAGCCCTGTGATTGGTTAACATCACACTAGATTTTAACCTAAAAACAGAGCCAAGTGGAGGTAGAGAAGTTTAGTTTTCTTAGAATTCACACTTAAAACATTCTGAAAGGTTAATGTGGAAATTTTGCCCAATAATGCCCCCCCCCCTCCAAAAAACCCTCCTACTCCAGTTTTAACCGTCCTGACATGTCCAAACAGTGTTTTTCTATGCATTGTGGGCGAAATAAGCAGTCAACACCATGGCTGTGTAGCAACGACAGCTTAAAAAAATCAGAGTTTTTATACAGAACAAGTCTTTTTAACCATCAACCTTTCATGTGGGGCTTTCTGTATCAGGGGAGAAGAGAAAGTCTGTTTTGTCGGCTTTATTTAACATTAGGGACACATTGTGGAAGTCTCATGTTCTACATTAACTTGCAGGTGACCCTGTACAACTTCCTCCTCTTCAGAATCAGTTTCCAGCTTGAGCACATGTCGCTCCGTTACTCCCACTTCCTATTGTGTAGCGCAGAGTAGTCTTATAGTGTCGGAGGTGAGCAGGCAGCTCGAGGCAAACAGCGGAGAGGTTAGGGGACACAGAGGCAGAAACTAATTTGCATTTTCATAAATCTGCACATACGAAAGACAGCAAAGGTCTGGAGTTTGCAGGACACAAAGGGATTTCTTTAATGGAAAAAATCCTGAATATGTCATTTTAATGAACAAAGATGAGGTTTGAGGAGTTTAATCAATGCTGGGAGAGGAGTTCTTATACATGATGGTAATGAATGGTTCCACACTTGCTGCTCCTTACCATCCCAGAGTACGTTTGAGCTTTATGTACCGATATCTGTCCTCGGGGCTGGAGGAGGGGGACTCAGGACCAGATCAGGCGTAATCGTCTGCAGTATGCATCAGACTGTCCTTAAAATCAAGAACCACTGATGAGGTCACAATGTCAACATTACTCAACTGTCTGTCATGTTTTCAAAAACTGGATACCACTACAGGATCGTACTGGTTGAAGTTGAAATTGAGCAGTATAGACAAACAGATGACCTGCTGAGTTGTATTGCAATGTTTAGTGAGGCCGTAGTATTCAAAATTAGTTATCATTAAAATTCCAAAATTTCTGGCTAAATGAGACGTTGCAACAGAACAATCATATGTAGCCTTAAAACATGCTAAGAAATGACACTGTAGATGTCAGAACAAGCGGTCATTCATTCTAACCTTGGCTTATTTACTGTGTTTAGAATCAAGAGTAAGTAATAAGCTTCCATCTCAGGTAACCTTAGCTGGTGTTGCTGAACTGTAAACTTCCCTCAGTCGAATAAAAAGCAAGACAGCGCTGCACTGGCCAGATTCCAGACTTATACAGCTTGTTTTTAGCATAGATATACTACGCTAAAAACAAGCTGCATAGTATATCTATGCAGCATAGATATACTACGCTAAAAACAAGCTGCTAGTTCAACATGCTGAACAGCACGTCGAACAATTACAGGTCAGGCTATATCAGAGCAGATAAATGCATTGTTCAATCCATCCTTCATACTTGTGCTTATGTGGTTTCTTGATGTCTTGATGCTGGTGACAGACGATGACGGAGATATTATGCTGTGAAGTTATCCGTTGGTCCGTCTAATTCTTGTGATATCTCTTGAACACATTGAGGGAAGTTCTTAAAATCTGGCACAAACATTTACTTTAATTGAAACATAAGTGATTAGATGTTGGTCTGACATGTTTTTGGCCACAGTTTTCAAGAATTCATACTCTACTTATGACAACATTTAACATTTGATATCGTCATACAACCGTGTAATTCTAGTTTGGTTTTGGAAAGGCTGCAAAAGAAAGCACCGTCCTCGATATTTCTTATTTTCCTTACTGATTTTTTTCACTGACTGGCTACACACTATATTCAGAGCATGTCAAAATAGCAGGAGATTGTGAAATTTTCATGCAGAAATCAGCTCCAGCCTCGGTTTCATTGCTTATCGATGCAGGCCCACTGCTGGAACAGTTCACCTGAAAAGCTGCCAAGAGCCGAGACCCATCTGCGAGAGTGGAGGCTCTGATGGGTTGCATCTTTCTGTTTTCATCTCCCGTATCCTAAGTTGTGCTTACAGCCTCATTTTTTCCCTCTGGGATGCAAAAATATTAACTTTCAGCCTGGCGCGGCTGCCAACTTCTTGCACCTTAAAGCGTATCCTGTCCATCACGGCGACTGCTTTCGACGGCCGTCTTGTGGGTTCTGGCAGCATTAGCCAAAGCAGGGGTTTTCTCCGTATGTCTTTTTGGAGGCTACTAATACTATCCCATGTTATATATAACAGTTTATTTTGAATATTTCACCCTGAACCTGCAGAGCTGTCCAGAATTTCCTTGGGTGCACTATCTTGTAGCGCTCCATGGAGCTCTAGAGACTCTTTTTTCGAAGACTGGAGTTACAGAGAAGTAAATTAAAGAGGGCCCTGCATCCACATTGCATGCTGGAGCTGTTTTCTTCTCTGTGGGAAAGAAGTACCGAGTTGCCTGTTCATATATTGACTCACTCCCTTTAAATAATTAAATGCTAAAGAACCGTTATCCTGTCCCTCTGCCTGCTTGGGTCACCATCTGCAGCAAACTGGGTTTTCAGATGCAGCCTTTAAAGGCATTGGGAGGAGAAGAATAGCCTCGAATGCAGCATCTGGACTATTATCTTTCAAGAGTTTGTGCACAATATATTTCCGAGACCTGCTGAACCAGTTTTCTCTCTTTACCCCAGCGGTGCATTCAGCATTACCAGCGCAAACAAACCTGCTCACGAAAAGAGCCTTTTGTGAGTCTTTCTATGCAAGCAGAAAAAATAGAATGTTCAAATTCTGGAGATAAAAATACAACCAGGCAACCCGCCGTGATGAATCAGGTTTAAAGGTTAACAGGAATAGTCGACTTCTGCAGACGAAACGCCAAACAAAAGCGCTACCTCGACGTTGAAAAGGACTTAAATAGGGGAAGAAGGAACCTGCAGATCTTTTTATTTCCTCATTTTTTGTTCTAAAATAAAGGCACAGAAGCAGCAAGAACACAAAAACAAGCTGCTTCCTGGGCTTTCTTACATCCTGATTGAGGACGGACTCACGCTTCTTACCTTCCCCCCATCACCTCAAAGCAGAGTTTACCATCCGGGCGACTCATCCACCGCCGATGTCCGTGTTCCAGGATGAGGAGTTTATTTTAAAGGTGGGGAGAAAATGATGAGATTTATGGAGCGTAGATACGGCAATAAGATGAATCCTATAAAGGAGGACTTTATCGCTAAAGATAACTGTAACTACAACCCGACCCCCGAAAACCCATCACTGATTATACCGCTTATCATATGAAGTCTACTAAGTTCCCCCTTTGGAGAATAAAATAAAATGGATCGTGCTCTAAAATTAGCGTAAACATGCACTAAAGCTACATAATATCTGGAAGGTAGACTCCAACGATGTCGCGCTAAGGACTCCATGACAGTTTAGTGCTTGTGTAGTTCCAGTTTGTGCAGTTGGTCAGCTACATCTTGAAGGTACCAGAACCCTTGGCTTCTGCAGCAGCGACTCTCAAATGGGCGTCAGATTCATTCTTTTTGAACAAAGCGTTATTGACTAGTTGAATGAATAAGACGCAAATTTAATAAATTCCAACTGACACATCCTCCACAGGGAAACAACAGCATGGTCAGTCATAAATCAGTTACAAAGATGGACAGATTTTTAAAACGGCGAGCATAAATAAAAACTCAAAAGTGTAAAATACAACGGCGATTATCTCCAGTATGGGTTTAGTGAAATGGAGAGTAGGACGAATTGTCCTTTGAGGCCATGAAATCTGCTAAATGGAAAGATAAAATCACTTGGTGCTAATGTAAAATCTGTTAAATCTTATATTAAACTACATTATTTACTCTGTAACTTAGGTAGAGTTTTTGCACTGCGGTAGCTCAGTGGAGACTAGAGGCTTCTTTGTGCACAGTCGCCTATTTAGTATCTACTGTAGCCTGTATGTGAGGCGTTTAGGCACCATCGTTAGTTGCAATGCCCTTTGGAGATGCTGCAAGGGAGGTGTTTGGGTTTGGTATTTATATTTCCCCTTTAAGAGATGCTCCGAATTAATTATTTCAATGCAAGATTTTGTACATGACCAGAAATGTAAGATAAGCTAATACTTAATGATGCTACAGTGGGGAAATTTTTGCAGTGTTGGCAGCAAACGTGTGCAAAAACTTGGGAACATCAGTAAAATAATAAGAATATACAAGAAATTTGAGTACTGTTGATGTGACAGCGTCTTCTACAAGTAGAAAATATAGATGTCGCACAGATTAGTCCCAATGTGGATTCTTCCATCTGTTTATTTGAATGTGAAAATGCACATTGGATGGTTCCCGGTATATTTTCTGTCTCATAAGGAATCCTTGGTTGAGGATGTTGGAGATCTGGTGGCTTTGTTATGCTATTTGGGGCATTTTGCTGACATGATTTGGGTCCATTTGTCCGCTTAGATTGAAGGGCCACTCCGAATCTAAACAAAGTTGCTCTGAGTGAAGAGGAGACATTTCTATCCGGATGCGAGTGGTCTCCATCTGTCAGGCACGGGGGGTAAATGAAAGGTTTGATGAGCGTGAAAATGATATCTCAACCCAACTGGGAGATTTTGGACTGATGTGTTACACTGACTCTCCACCGCTGCCATTAAAACACCAAATGAGGGAATATCTTGGGTAGAATTGTGTTCCATCCCTCCAGCAGAGTTCCAGAAACCTTTAAAATCAATGCCAGGGAGCATTAAAGTGGCTCTGGTGGCCCAACACTTCACTAAGACACTTTGCGTTCTTTAATTTGTCACCCCTTCCACATATTCGGGGGGGTTATTTATATAGCTTTTAAGACAGACAGATGGCCGAGGACAAATGAGGGTCTGAAAGCACCAAACGAAGACAAAATCGAAGACAGACAGACTCACAAACACACCAGGAGAAAGACAGACAGATCAGAAGACAGATAGGACTGACTGGGAGATGCCTGGCAGACATTGCAATGAGTGTGTGAGTGTGTGTGTGGGTGTCTTTATGCCCCAGCTGAGCTTTTCGGCAGAGCAGCAACACAGAGGCCAAGTTAAATGTGGAGGGGAGATTAAAGGCAGCGCCGGGGCCTGCAGCCTCTGTATTCAATCACCGCTCTCCCCCCAACACCTCCGCCTGCATGCTGATGGAGCTGCAGTGAAAGGAGCCATGCACCCTGCCACTCCCCAACACTGCATGCCTGTGCTGTCATCACATCGCCTTTTTTACCTCATTAGGAAATGTCTCATTAATGTTTAGCATTGCAAGATCATGTTATCATCACAGCAGCTGTCAATAGAAGACATTTAATTCATCTTATGTTGGGTTTAGTGCTCTTTGAACATCATTACCGGGTGGAGGAGTGAAGCAAAATCACATTACAAGCGGAGTTTGATTCAGAGTTGCAGCTTTGACAAGTAAAGAGGATAATTGAGCTTAGAGCTGCAGGGATTAACTGATTAATCGATTAGTTGTCGCCAACTGTTTTGATAACTGATTGATTAGTTTGAGCATTTTCTTTAAGTCTAATTTCTTTGATCGCAGCTCTTAAATGTGAATATTTTCTGGTTTCTTTACTCCTCTGTGACAGTAAACTGAGTATCTTTGGGTCGTTGACAAAGCAAGACATTTGAGGATGTTACCTTTGGCTTTGGGAAGCACTGTTTGATGTTTTTTTCACTATTTTCTGACTTCTGTAGACCAAATAACTGATCTATTAATTGAGAAAATAAGCAGCAGATTGATTGGTGATGGGAATAACTGCAAAGTACAGCTTTGATTGGGTTGAATGAGTGAATGTAAGTAAGAGATGAGGAGGGAAACTACGACTTCAGTTGGGCTTTTTATTTCTCTGTAACTGCTCTCATTGTAGATTTATGTAGAATTGAGTGTCACCTGCTGATGACCAGAGCGCCACCACAATAGTACTGGTGCAGCAGAAGGATAGCCTGTGTAGCTGTATTCTGATTTTGTACATCTGCTTTCATATTTGTTTCGTTATGCGGTGATATCCTGAATAGAACAGCAGTTCTTCTTTAAAAGCTCTGTAACGTTGCAATTAGTTCTTTTAATGCCATCCTTTAATCAGCCCTGCTGTAATGTAAATGTAAAGGAGGCACTTTACATTTACGGTGTTTAACATTCAGCTGGCATGTACGGTAAATGAGAGAAACCACTAAACTTATCCAGTTATATTAGTGTAGCAGTTAAGTGGAAGCATGAATTAGATATGTCGACTTTGTTTTAGAACATTCTGTTTGTGTACATAAAGCTGCAAGATTATAGCAAAATAATTCCCATGCAAATGAGATGAATAATGAGACTATTCTTTGTGATTATTCATTTATTTTCATGATAAATTATGTGTACTGCTCTTGCACATTAAAATAACACAGCACTGCTTTTACTTCCATGATGGATCCGTGTTTTCTGATGTACAATATCTAGATTTTCTACACGTAACAGAATCTGCACAATATCAACAGCACTTGTGTGTATTATGTAAGTTTTTGCTCCTTTGCTGCTGTAATACTGCAAATTTCCCCACTTTCGGATCAATTTGCATTAAAATAATGCTCACAACAATCTTCCCTTTAAGTCAGAGCATCTCTCAGAGGTGAGATATGAATAAAATTGTCCCCAAAGACCTCACATGCAGGTGACAGTAGCTATGCGGTTGTGCACAGAGAAGCCTCTAGTCTCCGCTGCCGAAGATTATGAAAAAATGGGGTAAATAACGCAGTGTAATGTTAGATTTGATGATTTGACATAAGAACCAAGTAAATTTAACTACATGGACTGTTTTCTACGAGTGGAGCGCACATTTCAATGTCAATGTTGCAATCGATTATGTTCGTTTAACTGCAGGAAGCCAAAATCATGAATGGTTTTTGATTAATTGTGCAGCTGTATCTATGGAGGCCCGCACAGATAAACATGTATCATAAAAATCCTTAAATCCCAAACATGCCCTTTTCCTTGGTAGATTGAGAGAATTCTGTTGCTTCAATTGTACACTTGAAGTAATTGCTTCTTCCATTTTTCAGTGGTTGAAAGAGACAATCACAGAGAGCTAGAAATGTCCTTACAAGGCCACAACACATACATGTGTCTCTTTCTTTTTTTTACCAAGAAAAATCACCAAACACTCGAGCATTCCTTCCTGCCGCTCCAAGTTATCTCCACTACAGACGCCCCTCTGCCGCATGAGCAACACGGAGCAAACACAAGTTGACCAGTCGCACTTCTTGTGGTCATGTCATGTCTTTGTAGCCTCCGTCGCCTCGAGCCGCGGTTACATTTTTGAAGAGCTGCAGCTCAGCCCTGGAAGCGCCTCCAGCGGAGCTACAGAGCCTCTGTGACACCCTGATGCACAAACATGAATCCATTACTCCCTCCACGCTGGTGACCGTGACTCGGGAGGGTTTGTTTCCTCCCGGCTATCGCTGTAGCTCCGGATTCTTCTTCATGTCACGTTTCCAAAATATGTCGGCCCTCTGTACAGAATCCACAGAAATCCGGCACAACAATGAAGGGAAACCTTTTTTTTTTAGAGGTGCAGATGAAGGGTTTACCTCTCAAAGCTTTGTTCAACTGATATTTTGCTAGCAAAGAGACGGGGAGGTTGTAAATTGTCAATGTCCCACCCCCTACTGATCGCCTGTGTGAGAGAAAAAACAGTGAAAACAGTTATTTTTGAAGGAAGTGCAAAAGAAAGCGCGTTTTTTAGTTAAATGGCAGCTACACTCTTACATATGCATAAAAAGGATCCATGCATACGCTATACGCCTGAAATATATGCCACCTAATGGCATATAGAGATGCTTTATTATAGGTTTTCACATATCCAAGCCCCTGATCAGAAGCCTAACACCATCTGACATACGCTGCTGCTGTCCCCCAAGGGTGCACAGAGAGAGAAATGATTGTACTTCCACTCCAGAGGTCTTTAGTCTGCGAAATCAAAGCAACATTTAAGCGACTTCACCTTATCATCGTTGCCCTGTTGTGATGTATCCTCAGGGGAGCGGAAAATGTGCTTAATTGCAGTGGCGGCGCGCTGCGTATACGTGTGCGCATATAAGCTTTTCCCGTGTTACCCAGGGTTGCGGAGGTCATTTGTTTTCCCTCTTCCTCCCGCCGCTTTAATTGATGATCATTCATTGTTTCACGCCGACACCCCGTTATTAAGCAGAGTTCATTATTCTAAAACACTAACGCTGGGGAAAAGAGGCCGTCTCGCGGGAAAAGCGCCATTCTTTACGTGCTTTACACAAGGTCACGGTAGGAGGGAAAAAAGGGGGCCCGAGCTTCATTATGAACACCCTGTTAAGCTACACGGCGGCTGAATGAGTTTATTTTAATCACAAGCTAATGCAGGAGGAGGAAAAGCGACGTATCAAAGAGTCCGATTCTGCATGCAGCTGAACAAAAGCGAGGACGTCCTGGGACTATTTTGTTGGCAGCTAATTGACTGATCACGTGGTCCGTGAAATACCCAAGGTCACGTCCACAAATGTTTGTTAAAGTAACAGTCGAAAACCCAAAAGATTTAGGATTTGAAAACAAGCAATGTTTATGTGTTTTTCGTTATTAACCAATAAATCACTTGGTCTTTCAAATGTACGGTTTTTCACAGCCTTAATCCCAGTAATCCTCAATTCACCATCAGAATTCTTTGGTTTGATTTTATATCCGTCGGCTAATTAATGGCATTAACTAATTCATAATCCAAATTGTTGTTCACTTTTTATGTCAATCAACTGTTAATTTAAAGTCAGTGTCATGTCTAAAATATTATACTGGTTATTCTGAGCGTACAGTCGCACTAACTCTGTACTGAAGGCTAACATCAGCTTGCTAACGTGGTCCCGGATTGGTATCATAAAGATTTTAACAGTTCTCTTACTGCTGCTGCTTAAAATCAAGACTCATTCCTAGTCGCCACTAAATGCTAACACGGGCCCAGTGACAATGCTAACTGCTAATGCTAGCACTGTAATAAAAAAACAAAACAAAACAATAAAGACAAATATAGAAAAAACTGCAGTATTCTAAGAAAATACTACAAATGAACAGAAAACCTCATGAAAGGCAGTCATTTTCCATGATTCATTTTACGTAAGATCATGTGTATTTTGTGGGTTTTCTATTATTTAAAGAAGGATATTTACGTGCATAAAAACAATTAAAGTACCGATAATATATAAAAATATTAAGATACAGTGACATGTATAACTAGACAGATATGCAATGATAAAAAAAATGATAAAACCTGTATTTTAATAGATTACCAAGGCTTATAGATAGTATACACTAGTAAAAACACATTCATTCAATATGTTTGTTATGACATTTTCTGTAATTATGCAAATTTATGTAAAAATACAGAAGAAATGCTTGTTTTTCTGTTAACCATCACTAATTGTATTTGCATTTTAGAAATATATTTATAGCATTAAACTTGAATATAACCTTTATATCATTTAAAAACCTGGAGTTATGTGTTACAATAAATTGTGAATGTAATTTTATTTTTTATTAATTTTTTTTGTTTTTATTCTTTCACGTCAAAATACTTTTATGGTTATTCAGTTTCAGGTTGTTAATTAAAAAACATGGGTAGAAAATTGCGAAATAAAATAGAATTGTATTTATTGATTTATTCATTTTACATTGTAGGAAGCATAATGTTTGCCATATTAATCATTCAGTTTAGTACATTAACCTGCTAGCATTTGCTAATTAACTGATAACACAGTGCAGCCATTTTTCATTATAAGAACAAATTAAATCAGCTGTTTTATGCTTTTGGTTTATTGTGCTTTAAAAAGGCAGTTGTGAGAACATGCTAGGAGCAGAAAATGATCTTGATGAAATGTGTAGGAGCAGAAGCTTCCCTAAGTTAACTGCGGTTGCATGGCAACATTCACTTAGCTAATATGTGTGTGTGCATATGTATGAGACGGAGGCAGGGAGACTGGAGTCTATCTTGTGGTTATATTTGGCTATTATATGCTGCATTTGTGCAACACTCGGTGTGTGTGTTCATGCTTCGGTGTGGCTGCTGCTGCTTGCCCAAGCATTTTAAGGAAAAACGCAGCAAAGGAAAATCAAATCACTTTTCCACTAAGCAAGTGAAGCGCCTGTACAAGCTTGCTTCACCCAAAATAGATCGACCAGGCCACAGTTCTTCCTCTCCCTCCCTCGACGTGATGAGAGCGAGCTCCCTGTGAGGATTGTCTCCACAACTTTCTCTGACTCATGGCGGCATCGGCAGGGTATTAATAATTTCAAGGCCGGCTTTTCTGATGAGCTTCTGGTCACTGTGTCGGTGTGAGGTGGAGAAAAACGACAGGCTGGAAAGGGGAGGGAAGTTCCATCTCACAACAAGCTAATTCACGGTTGGATGTGATCTGTAGGCCGAGCTGTTTGGTTTTCACTCAATCTCAAAGTTATTTAAATTAAAGAGCCGGAGCCGGTCGAGAAGAAAACATCCGAGGCTTCTGCAGCCCTCAGGCAAGAATAAGAAGTAATTACACGGTTAAACGAGAGGATAAAATCACTCCCGTATCTGTCGGTTCAATATGAAACCAGCAGCTAAAACAGCCAACGTGTTGGTCCAAAATCCACCCTTAGATTCCACTAATTAACATATTCTATCTCCTGTAGAGCTGCATTTTGTCAGACAGAATCAGACTACCTGTTTCCTCCTGTGTCCTCCGGCAGGAATGGAAACATAGTTAAATAAAGTAGCGCTGCAGGTATGAGCCTCTGTTGTCATCCTGATGAGGAATTCTCCAGCATTTCTGTTTGTCCACTTTCAAACATCAAGGACAAACTGAATCCTCATCAAGATATATATTTCAAACAATTGAAATACAATCTTAAGTCGCTTCCCTCATTGTTCCTCCCATCCGAGTGCAGGTGGAGATTTCCTCCACGTCCTCCTCTTCCTGCTCTTTTACCTGAAGCAGTAATTTCCTCTCCTTCCCGTTGCACCACATGCTGTTCGCTTGGCTCCTCCGGCCTCTGATTAGGCTTGTTAAAAGGATTCATTTAAAAACTAGCCCGTCAGGCCTCAGGGCAGAGGGATGACATCAAGGTTCTACTAATGCAGCGTTTGGATCCAAAATGGGATTTTCAGACTTGCGGTCTTGGCGCCGGACTCTCGTCTCTCATCCCGAACAGCTGTAGCGCGCTGGAGTGATATAGCATTTTAGTCTGGCAGCGTCCGCCGTGTGCACACTGTGTCCTCTCCAGCAGAACAGATGCGATGCTAGTCTCCAGCTAGCTGCCGCGCAGCGCTTCCTGGGTTAAGTGTAGAATATGTGGAAGGGATTTGAGTCCTGACATGCACGGTTTTGATATTTAGAAACAAGCGTGTCCGTGGTGTAATTGCTTTTCGCTACAGAGCCACACACAAGTCACTCGGCTCCTCTGAGACACCGTGACAACATTGTTTGCTTAATACACAAATCAATATGTAGTATTTCAGCATTTACAGTTCCTCACCTTACACAGCATATTTTTAGCCTCTGCTAGTGAGATCTGTGCTCTGAGGATGTCTCAGCTGGATCAAACCACAGCAGTCTGAGTGTAAGGAGCAGCAGCTTTAAAGACTCTTGTCTTGCTGCGACATTGTCCAGTATCAGTTTACTGACAACGTGGTTAGAAAAAGCTCATCTCAGTCGATATGCTTGCCATCATAATGTCATAAAATGGACTGAACTGAAGGATAAATGTACATCAACACCTATGAAATTCTGAAATATCATTTAAACAACCTACCCTGTGTTGCCGGTGGGTCTGAGAGGCATTTTGTCTTTTGAAGACAACATGCCAAAATAACATCATTCATCACGGAAAGACTCATCGGATTTTCCACTGTCTGGTGGCCCTTGATCTGCTCATCTGTGACACATCAGTCGGTCTGGAAAATGAACCAAACCTAAGCTTAAAATCAGGATATTTCATGTGCCATTCAGAAATTTGCCAAAAAAGAAACCCTTTGCAAAGCTGGATTCTGTAAAAAAAAAACCTAAAAATTCTGCTTTCTTTGGCACAACTGAGACAGTATGACAGACTCAGCTGCGACTAACAGTCACATGATAGAAATTAAGGGACTTTTTCGGTTGAACTGCAGGCAGTGTTCACTAAAAGCAGTTTGAAGACAAGTATGGAAATAAATTCAGAATGTAAATAGTAAAAATATGTATTGCATGTAGAGTCAGCATTTTTTTCCATTATTAGTAGCATCAGTGGGCACTTGGAAAAATGTTATATATGTTGATTTGGGCTTTTTTGTGTATTGTAAAACAAATAATCATTGCTTAGACTGCTGCCCCTGCAACCTGGTCCCGGATAAGCGGAAGATGGTGGATGGATGGATAATCAGAAATTCGACTTTCGTTATTTTCCCTTTTTTAAAATAATTTATGACATTATAACTGAGTCTTACTGCACAGAAGACATTTTTAAATTCTAGTCATGGTTGTGCTGTTTCCATAGAGGTGCAAGACTTTGTTTGATTTCCAGGTCGATCCTCGTGTCCTATCCTGCTAACACAGGTTGACCTTGCTTGGGCTGAGCAAACCCATACACTAGATGTAGACACGTCATAATATAATACAGTCAAATGAATCAGAATGCAGAGGCTGAGCATGTCGTGCTAACATGCTGCATCGTGTTATTTGATGCAACAAATTCTCGTGCGTTTTACTCCAAAATCCAGCACTTATCTTTATTAAAAACTGTATGGGCCCGAGAGAGTAGTTCAGGTGAGGTAGAGTTATACCTTACATGTTGTATTTCTCTTACTAAAGTAGAATCAATTCAGTTTATTGCTCAGGACCTGTGTGTTTAGGATTATTTTGCTCAACACTGAGATTACTCAGTCATTGATTTGAGGGACTTTCACATATAAATACAGCTTTTACTTCCATAATTTGCAACATTCTTGCTAATGTACAAATCATTGAACCAAAATGGGACTTACAATAAAGTGTTGGTGAATTCAATGCATTGCCTAGAGGAAATATATATTTATCTTGCTCTTCTTGTGTTCCATAAATTATCCTTATGTTCTCAGAGAAGCCTCTAGTCTCCGTTCAGTTATTGCAACGCATGCAAATCAGACAGGCGAGTGAGCAAAAGCTGCTTTAAAACAAGTGAAATAAGACATTTTAATGTCAGATTTAGGTTGAAACCAAGTGATTTTTATCCACGTGAGCTGTTTTCTGAGAGCGGAGCAGCTTAAACATCAACATCGCAGTCGATCGCGGTCATTTAAGTGCCGGAAGCCAAAATCTTGAGCGTGGTTAATATTTGATTATTTGTGCAGCTCTTGTTGTGGAGTTATTTTACCATCCGCCAACACTGTGAGGCTACTTTTTTGGATGGGAGCCCTCATCTTACTTATGTGTGCCGTCACAAGCATTACTGTAAAACGAAGGCTAATTAAACACTCATTCTGTGAGAGTGCACTCCGGTAAATTTCATGTCAGAATGCTTTTTTGTGCCAGATTTAAGAGGACACTCAGAGATACTTTTGGAAATAGCTGCTTCCCGTGCAGCGCAGTATGCAATCCCAGCATGACGCCGACACACTGCAGATTTTCAAAGGACGACAAAAAAAAAAAAACTATACCTACCCTTCCTACCAAGACTAAACCACATGTTTATAAATATATAAGCATTGCATTCAGCAGATTGAGCCTCTTAGAAGCAGCTTTTGGATCTCCTGAGCAGCAAAAACAAGAATATTTTTAAAATATGAATGAAAAAGGAGCCTTGTGCAAAAAAAAAACATGCAAGGTAAAAGATGCAAGAAGTGGAAGAAGAAGAAGGGAGGGGGATGGAAAATGTCATGTTTCTCTGTGTTGTAGCTGCACTGGACATTTGTCAAATGGCAGAGTGATCGTAACGCGCTGAAGAGCGGGAGGAGAAATAATAAAGCACAGGAGCATGTCAATAACATTACGTTGTATTAAGCCATACGCGCTGCCACATGAATCCATCTTCTGCCACAGTCGGAGCTTTCATTTCACTCTAGGGTGGTCACACATACATTTTAATCAGCCATTTGGCCGGCCAAGCTGACAACTGCTCAACAACAGAAGCCGATAAGGGTGATGATAAATCATAGCGCTGTTGGTACAAGCTTTGGGTTAGTTTCTGAGGACTCCTGCCAGTTTCAGATTTTTCCCACCATTCACGAGGCTATTCCAGAAAACAGGATTACTGTTTCTTCTTTTCACGGTCCAAATTTCTGCACGAGATTGGATCCCATCTTGCATCGTTTCATGGATAAAAATTCTTAATGAGTGATAGTAAGCAGTTTTACTTCTCAGCTGATGTACAGAAGTTGTGTGTTTTGGACCCAGTGTGTTGTAATGCTGTCTGGATGGAATTACTGGAGCTGTGTTTCCTGTAATATTTTCTAACCTTTCCTGCAGATCCCTCCGGGCCAATAGAAGGAGGAATACTTCCTTGTGTTGGGGAGATTTGGTTCAGTTCAGTGTTTTTGCTTTGTTTGTTTAGCTGCGCTGTGTCGAGCAGTGGCGGTGCACGCGCTATCTTGGCTCTGGAGGCTGAGCCACGGGGACGCTTGGAGCGATTTGTTTTAGAAAAAGAAGCAATGGAGTCAACTCCCACATTATTGGGGGACTGAGACCAGCGTGTCCTCAAGTTCTCTCACATAATATTAGGAAAAACTGCAAACACGCCGAACGCTTGAAGCTGTAACCGACTTTCTTTAAACTCTAATTCTCTTTGGCATTTCCCTCCAGACTGATTCCTCAAATCCTTGAGATTCACACCCCAAATATTAAATATAGGAAGGGCACAGTGTGTTATTCTTTTGTGTTAAACTCGAACAGACTAGAGTGGTGACACTGTCAGTCTGTTGTTGGCTGCTTTGTCAGTCTCCCACTATGGTGCAGACTAAAATGTCTCACCAAATGTTGGATGGATTGCCTAGAAATCTGGTTCCTACTGCCTTTGGTGATTCCTAGATTTTTCTTCTATCACCACCATTAAGTTGACATTTTTAGGTCGCAGTGAAACTCCACAACTGGCTCCACAACTACTGAAGAGATTACCATGTAATTTGGTTTTATACCGACATTCACGCTCTCCAGAAGATCAACCCCACTGAATTTGGTGACCCTCTGACACTTTATTGGGCACCTTAAAGGTTTTTTTTTTAAATACATCCCTAAGCAACAAATTGATGGACCATCATGAAATCTGTCTACTGAGATTTAGGTCCCACTCTAGATGAACCAAACGTGAACCTCTAAGTGCCAAAAACTGCAGTTCCTTGAATGGCCACTTGAGGCTGCTACAAAAGTGAGTCAATCCCCATAGGCTCCCATGTTAAAAAGTCCAACTTTACAGCAGAAATAAACATGTTTACAGCCTGGTACAAAAACTGTTATGCATGATTAAGGGTGTGGACACTTTAAGTGACAGGTGGGTGCTGTTATAAGACAATCCAAAGCCCACCTTAGCTCTAATTATGCTCCAATTTTTTGCAAATTTTTGGATTAGCCATTAGTTAAGCAAGATTAAGGGACTACTAAGCTTCAAAACCGCTCTTCTGAGGTGTTGATCCATTGCTAGATACAGCCAGTGGGATGAACTAATAAGTGTGGCCATCCCTGTGGAGCTGTATGTTCTGTTCAGTGCTAATTAGCCAACATTAATATCCCAACATGCTGAATTAAGGAGGTGTACATTGCAAACAATGTACCTACGAGACATCAGTATGCTCACATTAGCATGCTAACTCATCTCAGTACAGTCTCAGAGCTGCTAGCATGGCTGTAGACGGTTAGTCTTGTTAAATTATGGATCTAAATGCAACTGTTTCAGCCTTATAATGAGATATGGTTTTCCGTGTGACTTCAGTATTTCAACAACAATATGGCATTTTTAATTTAAGATTCACACATTAGGAATAGATGTCATTGTGAATGTCGCCTGTGTGGAAAAGTAACTTAATTTAAAGGACTTTACTTCAGTTCTGTTCTAAATACAGACCTATATATACAATAGCAGCACATGGCAATTATTTAATTTTTTCATACTGGGTTTAAAATTAGAAGATTCAATGCTGCCATATGGAACACAGTACACTTTATATTGCGAGACAACAACATGAAACAGGAATTAATTCAGCTTCCTGGCAGCTGCAGCTGTGGCAGTAAGAGCCAGGCCCCTGTATGATGAAACGCAGTCAATTAATGAGCTCCGTCGACTCAAGACAGAAGAACAACAGAGAGCCGCGGCGTCAAATCAGCCACAGTCTTTGAACTTGCTGACTTCACACGTGGTACCTCGGTGCCACAGCGATCCGCCAGATTACATAAGACAGCCAGCGAGTCCGTCCAGCTCCTTGCAATGGAAGAGATCCAAAAATGGAAGCAGGAAGGAAAGGCAGCGAGGAGCGTTTTAGCTGGGTGGGATGCAGATAGATCCAGAAACACATGCGGGAGCTTACGTGACAAGTCATTATCCGGCATCACCCGGAGAAGACAGAGGAGTCGTAGAGGGAGGAGGGAGTTAAGTGAGAAGACATAAAGGAGAAAAGAGCGAATATACGAGGACGCTCTTGATCTCCTGAAAGAAATGAGAGATTGAATGTTGTTGGAGTGCTTTTTTTTAGCTAAGGCATCTTGTGTTCAGTCATCTTTCTGCACATCTCTAAGTAGAGGTGTATTTATGGACACACTGTAAGCCGATAGTGTACGCCAACTAGATACACAAATAAAGGTAGACATGGGTAAAAGTGGTTGCACTTCTAAATTGTGCAGCTGAAGTAGTTCAATTGGGGGAAAAAATCAGTCTTTTTGAGGCAAGACAACTTCCACCAACAGACTACACTGAGCCGAGAGAATTACTTGCTTTTCCTGAAGTAGCAAAGGTATTTGAAATTACTACTTATTTCATGATTGATAGCACAAATACAAGTTTTTAAGTGGATTGTTCATAAAAAATAGGTTGTTACAACTAATATTCTGTGTTAATGTTATATACTTAATTACCATAATGAAGAACATAAGTATACCAATCAGGCATTAAATCATGACCACCTGCCTAATATTGTGTTGGTCCCCTTATGAGGTCCAAGATGCTCTGAACCATTGGGCATGGACCAGAGGACCTCTCAGGGTGTCCTATGGGGTCTGGAACCAGTGGATCCTTTGGGTACTCTGGCTTGTGCAGTGGGGCCTCTGTCAATCCAACTTGTTCCACTGCATCCTGTTGATGCTTGACTTGGTGTAGGAAGTTTGGAGGTCAAATCAACATGTTGGGTCATTGTCATGTTCCTCAACATGTTCCTGATTGGTTGATGTTTTTTCCATGTGGTGGGGTGCATTTTCCTGTGTTGGATAGGCCAGTGACATTTGGGATTTCCATTTGCATGAGGGAGTGTGCTTGTTGTGGGACAATGTTTAATTGGGTGTCTAAGTCTGATCAACATGGATGTTAAAATCCGAGGTTTTCCAGCAGAACAGCACATAGTACCAATATGATCAATGTAATTCACTTCACCTGTCAGTTGTAGCTGATCTGTGTATATAAGTTGGCAAATTTGGGACAAAGGAAGTTGCTCCAGTGCTTTGCCAGTGGGAGACAGTGACACTTTATTTGTGTTTATTGTGTTATTAATCGCTGATGAGATCCTGATGCCACAGAGAAAAAATGATACCAGTAAAAGATACCTGCTGGCTGCTCTGCTGTATGTTACGTGTATTTATGGTGGTTGCTGAGGTATTCATCAGTTCACCATGTTGTTTTTGTATACACAATTTAATTGCTTCAAATGAGCAAAAATATAAGATGTAAGTGTCCACTGAGAGGCCCTTCCAGTCAGTCTGCATACACTAAAAAAAGCTAGTGCTACAAGTTTAAGTTAGATGTATTTAAATGATTTGATTCCTCTCAAAGTCACAGTTAGCATTGCTGCAACTGTCAATATTTTTCCAACTTCAAGTAACAAATTACCCAAAGGTAAGCAGTAAAACATGATTTTGGAATTAGACTTGCAATTCTCTTCCTTTCTTTGATAACATTTGGACTAGTAAACCTAGTTTTTGTGCTTTTTTCTGAAACTACAACACCAGTATAAAGGGACAAAACGTAATTTCAACTTGATCGAATCCACTAAAGTAATCTGAGCTCACCAAAGCAGAAAGATGTGTGAGATCTGTTTGAAACAGTGCTTTACTTCAACTCAAATACACTTTTTTACAGTGTACTTAGAGCACTTCAAGCTGCATGTTAAAGATGTGAGCCTACTTATCCATGCATTTGAAGCCTCTTGGATGCCTAAATACTGCACGGTGCTTCATAAAACTCTAATAAAGTTGTCTCAGCAGTAAGTTTTTTTTATCTATAAATCAATCAACGTTAATAAGAAACGCTCATCATTGTACATCTATAGACATCCCTTTGAAATCAAACACGAAAAACAATATACGAAGCTAAATATTGTGCTCCCAGAGTGATTTTCTGTGTCTGTGACCGTAGCCACCACAGGTACCTGAGCGTGGATGAATCCTGATAGATCCCCATTACCCCGGGTGTGACCCCTCGCGGCTCAGTTCATTAAGCTCGCCACCCAAGTGTCCGGGACTCAAGTCCAGATTTAATCACAACTTCCATCCTCTTGCCAATCACAATTAGATCCTGATAAGCCTCTCCAGGATGGCACCCGAGGGCCTCCACACACAGACAAAGGTTAATTTGCAAGCATCAAGGGCCCCGGCTACAAGGCCAAAGGTCGCCTGATTGAATACATGGAAGGATGTGTGAGTGTAAGATGGCGGGGCTCAGCAGCAATTACAAAGTTCATCAGTATTCATGCGTCTCATTCATGGGTAATGGGTACATTACCTTCAAAGAGGTGCGCTGATTGGATGTGGCCCGTAATGGGGAATAGCTGGTGGGTAGTCTTCAGGTAGCTGAAATTTAAGTGTCATTTCTTCGCTATTGTCTCTTCACATGTTGTCACCTCGCTGCTGTGGTGCTCCTCTGTTGGCTTCTGATGAGTTCTGCTGCTAGTGTTGCCCAAGAAGCCCACATGTATTCTCACTGGACATCCAGCAAGGTGAAAATTAGCTCGATGGAAGTAGTTTCAAAGCAAATCTGTTTGCATTTTTTGTAGTTTCGCCCTTAAAGATCTTCAACCAGGCTTTTGTTGCTGCAACTTTTGCTCTACTTGAGCCATTACTTTATCATACATTGTTTTTATCATTCCTAATATACCAAAATAAGCTGTCTTTAAAAGAATCATACAGTTTTCATAGATACACCTGCACATACTTTATATAATTTTATATTTTATATTTTACATTTTTTTCCCCACTAGATGTTATATTTTGTATTTACACATGTCTTATTATACTTTTAAAATGTCAGAATTGTTATATGTACTTTTGTATTTAATTTCTTCTTATTTTTTATTTACTATTATTTATTTTACTAATCATATATATAATTATGTATATATATAATATTATATATAAAATATAAGAACAGAAACAGAATGAACAGAAAAATGTATTATTTTTTCTCTTTCTTGCTTCCCCCCTCATATTTTCCTTTTGTTTTAAACTAATTTTTAATTAGTGTAATTATATTCATACTACTATTATTAGTATTTCCCCCCTTTAAAAAAACCTTCAATATTATTTATTTTAATTAATTAATTATTTTACTTATTAAAAACACACACACACATATATATCTTCTTTTTGTTTCTTCCTTCCTTCCCAGCTCATATTTTCCTATTGTTTTAAACTAATTTTTAATTATTATAATTATATTTGTAGTACTATTATTATTAGTGTCCCCCTTTAAAAAAATCCTTATTAATTTCCTTTTGCATGCATGTGCATGTATGCATATGTATTTTAGACAAATGCTTGGTTGCAAATGTTGTTGTGAACCCATCCCATATGCTTTTAATAAACAGAGTTGTACACTGTGCAATGACAACAAATGACTTTCGATACTATTCTATACTATTTTACTCTAGTAAAGTGAGACTTTAACTTTTGAAAGAAAAATTAACACAGCTAAATGAACAGGAAATTGAATTCACAGGCACCGTCATGATCGTGTATGTTTGCTTGTAGTTCTTGCTGCTGCAGATAAATACATGCACTAGCACTGGTTGTTCCAGTTTGACCTGGCACAGCTCGGTGATATTCGTGCAGAGCCAACTGAGCTACAAAGGATTTAGAAAAAGAAATGCCACAGTCTGACCAGTGACCACATGACGGACTCACAAATCCACCAGAAGAGACAGACGAGTTTATTTTGCCCTGTTTATGATTCCATCTCTCTGACCTCACGTCCTGTGGTGCAATGTCATTTCCAGGCCAGCTGGCAGCGGGGACATGTGAGATTGTGACGCTGGACAGGGACAGCAGCCAACCACGGCGGACCATCGCCAGGCAGACGGCCCGCTGCGCCTGTAAGAAGGGCCAGATCGCTGGAACTACAAGAGCCAGACCCGCCTGTGTGGACGGTAAGAGGAGGAGGAGGTTCTTGGCTTAGTTTGGTTTGTCTTTTAAGGAGCCACTTCAGGGTAAAAACACCTCTCGTGTTTTTTTCCTGAGGCGTGCTTGACTCTTACATGGAATCTGTTTGGCCTAAAGAAAATTACATGTAAGATTAAGCCAAGTGTGGATAAAGCTCCAGTGTGGAGCAAAGTGGATCAAAGAGGTGTCTTTATGCTGGTAAAACCTGCACCAAATCTATTTACAGTTGAAGCTTTTAAAAAGCAGCTGCAGGGGAGGTTTCTAAATCCTCCGCTGACAGATGGACGGGACACAAATTGTGTAATAGTGTCTGTTTCAGCACAGTTTGACTGCTTTTGTATGGATGTAATTACTGTGATTTTATTAATAGAGCTTCTTAATCAGTTAAATGGATGACAGAAAAATAAGGGTTAGGGTTGGCGACCAATTAATTGTTTTCAGCGAAAATTGCGGGACTTTTTCACTGAAACTGACATCTGTTCCATTCAAACAAGTTCAAACAGTGCAGATTAAACCGGTCAGTGCCGGCAAATGTCTGTAGTTCGCAGTATATCGAAGTTTTACGTCTGGTTTCTGTGACGACAAAGGGGAGCAACCGTAGCTATGAAGACGGAAAAGGCAACAGCAACTAGGAATATGGTGAAAGTTTGTGATGCTGCGGACAAATAGGAAGCTTCATGCCCAGAAGAAGGATTAAACCTTAAAAAAGTCGGTGAGGAATGGTGAAGCATTCGTCATATGTCGATAGAATTTGTGCAAATTACTCCTACTGCCAGAAACAACAGAAAAAAGTTCCGCACTGCAGGTTGGAATCAACATCTCCAAAATGCTTGCTTCTAAAAGGTTCCCAACCGCTTGTTTTTTAAGCTTTCTCCGTCCAGTTTTTGGGGTTTTTGGACTCCAAGTTGGACAAATCAAGCAATCTGAAGTTACCACCCAGGGCTCTAGAAAATTGCAGCAGACGTTTTTCTTTTGCTATTTTCATGGTCCAAATCCTCCAGAAATCAATACTGACTCTGATGACTAATGATTATAATTGCAGCTGCACTTATAATCACTATAATTTCTGATTCGTGTTTTTTTTTTCCAAAGGAAGACAAAATGTTTGAGCAGAAAATATAGCCAAAATTCACTCACGTGTCCATTCACAAGAAGACAGTTCTGAATGTTAAAAATAAGTTGGTTGAGTGTACGGTTGTGTAAAAAGGTCAGTAGAGCCAATGGAAATAGTTGTTTTTTGACATATTTTGACATTTGATCCTTTTGGATACAATGTCTTTTGATAACAAACCAACAAATGACGCTTGAAAATGTCATTTTGTTGTCATTTACAGAATTTAGATGTATTAGAAATGAAAAGAGTAAGTTCAGCCCTACATTTATCACCTTTTAGAATCAGAGGTTCCAGATTAGGTGCCAATAGCACCCCTGTCCCACCAAGAAGAATCAGGTGCTAGTTCAGTGCTGGACCTTAGTTGGTTCAAATCTTGTTCCTCTTAAGAACCTGTTTGCTTTTCCATTGGTAAGGAGTCAAGTTGGAGCCACACCATTGTGTCACCATAAAATGACTACGCTTGCATCCATCACATAGCAGTTAAACAAACGCAATACGTTGATGATAATATATATCTTTATAAAAAATAAACATTTATAAAGATGTTTATCTTTATAAACATGTTTATAAGGCCTGCAGAGGTCTGCGAGGCGGAGGTCACCTGTTGCCCACCGCTGGCACACAATTGTACCGGATTTCAGTGTGCACAGTTTGTGCAAAACTTCCACGTGTCCCAGAAGTCATTGCAATACATCTGTGATTGAACCAGGGACGTCCTGAAGAAAAAGGACACAATTTACCGCTCGTGTGTCCCTTTCCACCGCTGATCGGTGGTCACGATAGCCCCATCCCCAGCCCCTAATGTAGTTGGTGCTTGCTAAGGACCAGTTTTTAGCACCTGGAGTTGGTGCTTATGCGGTAAAAACACAACGAACTGGTGCTAAGTCAGGCTCTGGCTCCGAACTAGCACTGGAGCCAGTTCGGTGGAAAAGGGGTATAATAGAACCTGCTTAATGTCTTACTTAAACTTTTGACATGAGACTGGAAATTGAGGAGAAATCAGCTCTGCGTTCCTTTGTCTTTCTCTGGTATGGCTCTGGTGAAGGACTGGACCTGCGCAGAATGGTAACACAATGCCTAATTCAGTCAAATTAGACATACAGGCCAACCCTGTGTCCACAATTGATCAGATTTTATCTCCTTCCACTTTGCTATTAAAGTGTGTGGTGTCATCATGCCAAGTTCTAAAGAGCTCTCTAAGGCTTTTGGATGTGCATGAGTCTGGTGTTGGATTTAAGAGGCAAATTCAGCCAAAGAACAGACCTTTTAGTGCAAAAAAGTGTCCAAGAACCCTAAGACTTGCTGCAGGTGTCAAAATGCTGCATGTATTGTCAGATTGAGGGTTGCACAAATTTAACCTGCACAGAAACCATGCAAGGAAAAAGCCTTCCCTGTCCAAAAGGAACGTTAGAGCAAAACTACAGTTTGCCAGTGAACATACAGGCAAAGACCAGGCCTTCTGGAGTACAGACAAATCAAAGATTGAGTTGTTTGGCCACAGTAACAGACATGTTTGGCCAGCTTGTCAGAAGAAGAACCTCACACCAGCCGTGAAGCTTGTTGGTGAAATTGTTGTGGTTTGGGGTAGCTCCACTGCCTCAGGGACTGGACAGCTCACAGTCGTTGGTTCAACTATGAATTCTGCATCATATCAAAGAGCGCTTGAAGAAAATGTGAGGCCAAGTTGAACTGGAAGTGGACTTTTTCAGCTGGATAATGGTGCTAAGCACAGTAGCGAATCCACCAAGGAATGAGTGAAAAGGATGAAATGGGGGGTTATGGAGCGGCCGAGTGAAAGCCCAGATTTAAATACCATTTTAAATTGGATTTGAAACGGGCAGAACATGTGAAAAAAATCTTGCAAATGAAGGAGTATTGCACGGGAAAATGGTCAAGAAGTGCAGCAAGCTGATGTCAGAATGGTGAAAAATAATGCAAAACACCTACAGGAGCTTATTTCTACTGAAGACGGCAATATAGTTTCTTCTGCCAAAGGTACTTTTTCCACTATGTGCATTAAATAAATCACAAAAAAGCTGAATTTTCTTGTTTCCAAGTAAACCACCTTTATCTGCAGGCACTATGCCAAAGAGGACTAATTGCCTGCTGGTCCAAACATGTAAAAACAGCCAGTAATTTCCAATTTTGTACTTAATTTTAAACATGACTGTATTTTGTTTAGTCTTCATGAACTACAAATTTAAAATCAGCACCTGCACACTGTCAGTAGTTCATCATAGTGAATGGAAATATGTGCATTAACACACATTTTTAGTCAAGTGGAAAATAATTACTGCAGACGTTTACTGTAAATTGTGTTACTTGGATACAACATGTGTTCTTATCCACACCTGTCGGCTTTTCTTATGTTAAATGTAAGTATTCCCGCTTTCATTCAAAACTGTTGTATCTGAAAATGTCAGCATAAAATTGAGACAAAAGGGGGAAAAGTTGGATCATTGTCTTCTAGAGTTCTGTCTCTACACTGTAAATCATTTTTAAGTGTATTCAGCTTAGAAACTTAAGTTCTCCTAATGCCTTGAAAACAAGAGTTAACTGCACTTCAGCTGATTAATTAGTTTATGAGTGGTGAAAGTGTAAAACTAGCTGAGTTAAATTACCTGAACTTGAGAAAACAAGTTCAACAAACTTAAAATATTAAGTTGAATCAACTAGCCACATAGATAGTGGTTAATACCGAGACAATGTGTGAGGCTGCTCACAGTTACACGAGGATAAATAATAAGACTTTATGGTGTAAAGACTGAATTCAGTAATAAAGTCGGTCACGGTCTGAACTGTTTTGATTATTATGGAAAGAAACAACCACAATTTAATTTAAGATGTCTTAAAGAGACAATATGACTCTCGGGAGTCATAGCTCTCTAACAAATGCACCCTGGGAAGTCTGCCTATATGCTAGTTTTGCTTCATATGATCTTAATTTAATGAGTTGAGGGAACTCTTAGCCGGTCTTTCTTTCATTCAACTCATCATTTTATATAAAAAAAATACTTAACTTATCAAAACTCCAGGTTCCAAAGTGGCCTGAAAGAACTAAATAAACATTTTAAGTAACTAGAAATGAGCAAATCACATGTATATACATTGAGTTAACTAATAAAAAGGACTGGATGAAATTTCTGCATGATGTTTTACTGTGTAATCACCATTTAGCCTTCATTTAATAATTTGAGTGAACTCTCAGCTGTTCTTTCATTCATTCATTCAACTTATTATTTTAAGTCGAAATGACTCACGTTATAATAATTCATGTTTTTAGTTTCTGAAGTGGTCTGAAAACAACTAAATAAACATTTTAGGTTCAGGTAACTAGAAATTAGCAAATCGAATATATTTATATTGAGTCAACAAGAAAAAATGAGTTGATTCCACTAAATGTCTTCATGATGTTTTACCATGGAGTCACCGTTCTGCCTTCATTTAACCAGTTGAGTGAACTCTGAGCGGTTCATTCATTCATTCATTCAACTTATTATTTTAAGTCAAAAGCACCTCTAGTTATAGGAAATCATGTTTTTTTTAAGTTCTGAAGAATTAAATGGATGTTTGAAGTTCTGCTAACTACAGATTAGCAAATCACACATATTTATGTTGATTAAACTAGAAAAAATTAGTTGATTTGACTAAATTTCTGCATGATGTTTCACTGTTTAGTCACCGTTCTTCCTCTGTGACGGTTCAGAGAGTTTTAACAGACCCTGTACAGACTCACATCTCTATTTGACATCTTCATCACCGTCCCACTGCCTCTTCGAGTTCCTGTCACTCTCCCTCATGATGTAACCTCGACCCCTGGAGGGACTGGAGGTTGTGCGCTCAGGTGACGGCGCAATAAACAGCTCCATTATCAGCAAAGACCTGCAGTGAACTGTGACTCTGGATGTCTTGTTTTGCCCGTTATCAGCTGCGCCTTCACAGTTGTATCTCTGATTGGAGGAGCAGCGAATCCTCAGCGCTCTGTTTGACTGTCTTTACCTGCTGATCACATGAGGAAACTGGCTTTTGCAGTTTGTATAGACGGGCCAAGAGTTGTGTGTTGCGACACCAGACATGTGACCTTTTTTTGGCAGAATCATTTTCTTCCCACGGTCAAACCTTTTCACGCTGCGATGTGTGCGTTTCATTCGAGTCCTATAAAGGTAGAATCTGATCTTGTAGACACGACCACCTGCACTGTGGAGGCACTCGGCTGTCCGCATGCCTCTTTGGCTGGTGAATAAGTGGTCCGCGTCGCTTCATAAATCCACAGTATCTAGATAATATCGGGAGGCGTTTGTCACAACGTGGGCTCTGTGGAGCTCTGTGGCATTTCGTGTAGGACGGATACTCCTCTATTTTGAAGAGAGCTTAAGCTTATCAGTTCGGGTTTAAGAGATCTGTGCAGGTGGACAGCATTTGGAGAGGTCTGCGGTACAACCAGCTACTGAGCCACAGGAAAGAAGAAAGCATACAGAGGAGTGACAAATTAAAGGAAAAACCTGCAGCCCTACAATGATGGAATCTATTGGCTGACATGCTTTAGGCTGATGAGACTTAGACACCCAAATAAACATTGTCCCACAACAAACACACTCCCTCATGGAAATCCCAAATATCACTGGAGGAAAATGCACCCCACCACATGGAAACAACATCAACCAATCAGGAACATGTTGAGGAACATGACAATGGCCCAACATGTTGATCTGACCTCCAAACTTCCTACACCTCATTCTGATCAAGCATCAACAGGATATATATAATAATGATATATATATAATGCAAAAAAAAAAGCTGGGGCACTGAAAAAAGAAAAAGAAAAAACATAAAATAACACACAAAAAGCAACATCATTTTATACAAGTAAATTAATTTTTATACCATTATAGAATCAATGCTTCTTTTCCTGTTAATTGCCACTAATCATATCGAATTGTAGAAATACATTTACAATATTAAACTTGAATTTAAAAGTTTCACCTAATAAATAAAAAAAGCAAGTATTTGTGAAATTATGATAAATTTGCCATTATACTTTAACCGTCTTTTATATCAAAAAGGATTTTATTCTCTTTAAGAAAATGAGTGATCCTGTTTAGCCTTAATAGTCTTATCGTTTCAAAATATAGAATTTGACAGAGACTGTACAGTAGATATACACAGTGTAGGCTAAAATGTGTTATCTCTGCAAAGAAATAGCCTCCTCTCCAGGTTGAGATACTAGTAAATATGCTGTATAAACAGAATTTTTAAAAATCCACTAGACCAAATAGAGTTGCATGTTTGATACTGTATGTATGGCATGAACTGCAGGTGTAGTGGTGATTATTCTGCAGGTATACATCCACATCTGGGCATCAACTTGAACAAATTAAATATAACATGCAGCTAATCGTGTTCAGAACTTAGATGTAATCTCAGGAGACTTTGTTGTCTGACTTTAGTCTTTACAGTCAAGGCATCACCATTATGTCGCATTATGACGCATTGTAATGCAGCTGACATGATAAACTGGACAATATTGGGTAAATAACCGTTGCTTTTACATCTTCTGTCATCCAAATATGATTTTGAATTCAGGACTTTTACATAGAATGTAGTGTTTTTATATGGTGCTATTACATGTTTACTGAAACTGTACGAGTGTGACTGAATTTAATATATGCTTTTGTGTGCACAGAGGCACATGTGTGGGCATATTTTTTATGTCAGGCTATAATTCCCCGTTTCCTTCATTCATTGTCACAAAAAAACACACTCACAGATGCTTTTACTGCTGTTCATATTACAAAATCCCACAGCTTGATATTATTGCCATGCAAATCTCAGATGCTTGTCTCCGCAAATGCAATCTTATTTGTTTATTCAAGACTCCGGCTCGGCTCACTTCGGGGACGTTGGCGGGGGGGAGGGAGCTGACAGAAAAGACCTCAAACGCCACAAATGGGATTTCAATCAGTTTTAATCTACTTGAGTCCTTGAGGTCTGCTCTCTGTTGTAATATGCCTTTACCTTGGCTGACACGACGGGCGTCCTTCATGCCTCAGACTCTGTTCACATCGGTCATCCCGTGCATACAGGATAATCCGCGGCTCCGTCGCCGGCCTAGCGCGGCTTCCAGGGCTGCACCTGGTAATGAAATCGAGAGGGGGAAGGCTGCAGGAGCGCTGATCCTGAAGAGTCTGTTGTTGTGCATTTCCCATCTTCCAGCTGTTTGCTTTGACGAGGTGAAAATGGGAGATAAGCCGCGGACATGCTAGGCTTTCTGTTGCTGTTTATAAAGGGGAGTAGTTTGGAGAAAAGAAAAGAAAACCCTCCAGAATTGCATTTTTGTGGTATGAAATGTTTCTCTGACCCTTTGCTCTTACTCCATTTCTTATTTCTTCCTGTGCTCCTTGCTTTTTTTTCTTTTTTTGGTCTCACTCTCACAATCATTTTGTGTCTCTCTGCACTGTACATCTTCGCTGGTTCTGCCCATCCAAGGCCTGTATTGCGCCCTAGTGTTGCATAAGTACACCCTCTAGTATCTGCAGTTTCGTGCCCTTGAGCCTTTTTACGTCTGTGCATGATGACTTTTAAGAGAGACGATATTTATTCTTATTAGAGGAGCGAGAGACCGGGAGAGACTATTATAGAGAAGCAGAGTTACCTAGTCGTGGTGGCTGCAGGGGTGACGGAGCTTGTTGCGGGTCGGTGTGGTCGTGGCTGCGGTGCCTTAGCAGGGAGTTTGTGCCTGAGATGAATATGTTTGTGTTTGATCTGCTTCTGCTGCGATGCTGATGAAAGCCTCATAGGTGGTCAGCTTTAAGAGGTTTAGGCCTGCAGACGATACTATGACTCATGCTTTTGAAGTGCAGTATTCGTTTGTGACCTTTCATTCTCCAAGTTTACTGCATTTCAAAGGCAAATAATGTGACTTTTACTTTACAAGTTGGTACTGAGTTGTTGCAATATACCAGCATTGATGACAAGAATGATATCTAAAATAAAAAGCACTTATATGATGTTAATAATACACATACGAGGATATTGTGAATAATCCGTCACCAGTAACTATGTGGTTGACTGTCCAACATACATACATACAGTGCAGTTATGGTTACTCTTTTTGCACCTTCCTACACCTCTGTTTTAATTAATTTACCAGAAAAGAGACAAAAAAAAACACAATAAGCAAAGCTATAGATGAATTTAACTAATATACGGATGTTTATGATCGAAAGTTAATCAAGTAAGCGCTGTTAATAATTTAACTGATTAAATATATATTAACCACTAAGGCAGGAAAGGAAGGACATGCCTGTCAGAAAATGTCTTGTAAATTACCTGTAATACCTGGTTGTTTCATCATGTGACTGTTTAACTGACTGTGTAACACTGTAGTGACCTGAGGAGGCAGTGAGACAGTAATTAGCTAGCAAAGGGCCACCATGACAAAGACTTATGTGATGCTTAATGACCTATGGCCAGAGCTAATGTGTTCATTGCAACCTTTGATCAACTATAACATTGGTGTGCGTAAATGAGTGGCTTTTGAGTCCTTTTTCACATGTTCATTGACTGAAACAGCTATATAAACATGGGGGCTAGCATCAACTGTACCCCTTTTCTAGTCATTCGAAGTTTCCATCCACCGGGCGAATTCAATAGTCACAGTTTTATTTCCGTTTCGGTCTTTAGCTGTACTATGTTGAGCAGTTATTTGCTAGTAATGACACTATGAGAGCAGTGAGAGTGAACTAAAACAGTAAAGTTGTGGGCTTGAAAATCAAAACGGTGAGTTGAAAGACACTTAAAAGGTTCAGTGTGTAGAATTTAAGGTGATCTATTCACAGAAATTATGTTTTCATTAGTGTCAAAATGTGAACTGTGTGGAAAGGGAGGCAGTTAGTTGCCATTTACATCCTCACTGCTAGATACCACTAAATCCTAAACCTTAAAATAACCCAGAAAGCTGAGTGGAGATTGACACCAATATGAAAAATTCATACAATTTCAAGCATTTTCATTTTTAAAGCTTCATTTTTCAGAGCTTTTGTGCAGCAGTGTCCTTTCGTCGAGTGTAAAACTACAAACTCTCACTTTAAAAGCATTTCTTTGCACATTGATTTAAAGTACAAACTGGTTGCTATATTCTGATTACACAATTTCTTTTACTTTTTTCAAGAAAATAAGGTTGTTATGATGCAATTCTATTCAGGAGATAGTGTTCTTGCACATTAAACTACAACCTACAGTGTATAGAGAAATTAAAATTACACTTGTACATTTTGTCTGCATAATTTTACTTAAATTTTGTTAACATCACTTTTGCAAGATTTGGAATTTTGTACTTTTACTAGTAATGAAGTCTCTTTTTAAAGCTGTGGCATTACTACTTTCACACAAACAAAGCCCTTCTCCCACCACTGCTTAAACACAACTTGCATTGTCATTTCAATGAAGCTGCATCGCAAGGCTATAAAAGCGACCGTCCTCCCACCACACGCCACATCCCTGGGTAGCTTTTGCATATGAGGAATTGTTCCAGTGAATCAGGCAGCGATAGAGAAAACAGTATGCGTCAGACTCTATCTCTGGGCTATTAGACAGTACCAGAGCTCCAATCACACTGCATCAGCCCACTGCTTTGATTTGATCCTGGTAGGATAGGAAAGGGGCCGCGGTCTGTTGGGAAAACATGGGATGTCATCTCCGGTAGCCAGTTAGCGAGCTAGCCGCCTTACTTTCCACCTTTTTCCTTGGATTTTTCCGCGTGGCGCGGAGTGAAGACGGATGACCACGGGCCTCGGCCTTGTCAAAACGAGGAGGAGGCAGCGAGGGCAGGCAGATGGGGACCGCAGCCTGAGGTGGGATGCTTCTCCTTGGGTGTGCTGGCTTAAAGGCTGCAGCCTCCTAACTGGAGCGGGACACAAATCACATGCTGCTTTTTATATACGAATCACACCCAGGACACGCAACTCCCCCAGTCTGCTCCTATTTGCTTGCTTAACATTGGTGCCATTGACCAAATGCATTTTCCCATTGCAGAAATGCCAAAATATCCAACAGTATAATAAAATGCACATAAAACCCACAATCCCTCCATGTTTTGCTAGCTATTTTATAAAAATATGTCCAAATAGTGCATTTTTCTTTCTTCTGTGTTGTTTTATATAAGGTTTGAATCCGCTGTGATGCATCCGTGAGCATTTCAGCCTCTTCTACCAAACATTACTGTGCAGGATTGTAAGAAAAAAAAATCTATTTTACGCTCCTTTTGTGAATTAGGTCAGAGAATAAAGTGTTGAGATGAAGAGAGGCCTGAGCAAGCTTCCAGGCAGTGATGTATAAAAGATTTCATTTTTAACACGCAAGATTTTAATCAGAAAAGCCCAAATCTGTTTAACTTTTCATCATTTTTTTATTTATTTTCCCCACATTTTCAGTGGGTAGGTTGTGTAATAATCAGGTGGGCTGCTTAACAATGCAGGACTAAAAACATGCTTTTAATTACACTTAAGCTTTTTAGGTAGTTATTTTTTGAACATGACAGGACGTAAGACAGCATTCTGGCAACATTCCCCTCGCATTGTTGTTTTCTGCTGTTTGTTTTAAAGCGACAGAAGCTCTAAGAAACTTCGAATTCGAGTGTTAAAAGTTAGAAATAGCGACTTCTTCCCTCCCCATGCGCTCCTCAAACATGATCGAGGCAACGTGCCCCAACTGTCAAGCCATCGGTTTTACAGAGAGACGATGAGAACACACACACACACACAAAAAGAAGTCCCTAATGAGGAGGCATTGTCTGTGTATCTTTTTTATACATTTTTTTTGGGCACTGTGAATTTTTGGAGCTCTCCCTCCAGACTGACTGGTATCAAAACAGCTTCTTTGTGAATTTACCCACACACAAATACTGAACTAGTTTTGTGTTTTGCAGCATGACAAGCAGAAGCATAATACAAAGAATGCCTGTGTTTTCTCCCGTAGGGTAAAGAGCTGACGAGCGGATTGTACATTAGCATAAAAATAATGCAAAGTGTCGTGTTCTGCCTTTCATTGTGTGGCAGAGTTACAGTAAGTTTTTTTTTCTCCATCTATTAACCTTGCATTATGTTGCTTTGTAGCCTCCTCCCTGCTGAATTCTTCAATAAAGCGAACCCATTCTTCACAGCTGTTTAAAAAAATGACCTTTTTCCTTATTTCTCATTAAATGATGATTCGCAAACATAAATATACCTGAATGTTTATGTTAGTAGAAGCATGCTTTTGAATGAAAAACATCTTTAGTATTGACTCGCAAACAAATAGTGTATTTTAAAGTTCACTTTTACTTGAATAAACCTACATTAAAGCTGTAAATAATGATTATTTTCATTGTCGATTAATCTGATGATTGTTTTCTTCATTAATTGATTAGTTGTTTGGTCAGAAAATGGTAAAAAGAAAAAATGTAGATCAGTGTTTCCCAAAGCCCAAGATGACGTCCTCAAATGACTTAATTTGATATGTTGGTTCAGTTAAGGCATGCCACAATACCATAAAGGCAATAAAGAGAAATTAAATCCCACAAAATATAGCAAAAACCTTAAAATAATGTCTGAAAACAAGTAAGATGAAGTTAAACTTACTAACTTCTACCTGCTACATGTGTGTGCATCTCATATCTTACTGTTTCCTGTTTGATTCAAACCTTATGCATGTATACCTACCAAGAACACCTTTACTGTTCCATGTCACTATGTCTTTATGCTATTATTTTGAGATTATTCAATAAGTTTACCACACAAAGTGATAAACATCTACATCTCATGGTGGTACAAGAAAAATGGCTTTTTAAAATGTAAATTTCCTCTTAATTTCTAGTTTCCAATGTTGCTGGTAAGAAGTTGTTGTTAGGGAGTTTCTTAGGACTTGCTTTGTTTCGTCCACAACCCAAAGAGATTCAGTTTATTGTCATGGAGGAGGACAGAATCCAGAAAATATTCACATTTAAGAAGCACAAATCTTAAAGTTTAGACTTTTTTTTCTGTTAAAAATGAGTCAAACTGATTAGCAGAATAGTTACCAACTAATCTTTGCAGCTCCAACATACATGGACAAAACTAAGGCTAAGTTGACCTTGTTGTAGAAATACCTCCCTGTTTCTTATAACTAAACAATAAACTGAACATTTGCTGGGTTGTTGCTAAATTTTTTCTATTGCAATGACGAAAAAGAGGAAATTCGTCAAGAATCTGCTTTGCTCTCCAGGAAAGAAGAAGAGGAAACCTATTTGTAGCGTGACAGTGAACACAAAACTCTCCTTCTAGTGGCTCATTGTAATTAGTTTAGTAAGTTTGAACCTGCAGAATCCAATATTCCTTGCAGAGAAATGGCCTAACCTCGAAACCGCATGAGCATCTCTGAAACATGTAAGAAACTGATAATGAATAGACTAAGAGATGATTAATATATGATTAAATGAAAGCTCACAATTGATCGTCCGGCACAGGCTTTTAATTGGCCGAGCTCAAGTATTTCATCACGTCTTCCTGTGATCCCCGCGATCGTTTTTGCACAAACAGATTGCTGCCACGTCTTCTTTTCGCTCAGTGATGGATGTTACTACAACCGAAACATGAATAGCTCGTCCACCGTACGTGTGTGTGAGCAGGAGTAATTCCATATGCATCCATTGACTGTAAATATTTAATATCCCCGATGATATAGCTCATATAGAAGCCGTAATGAATTCAGGCGAGCCGTTATGCTCTCTCTTAATGAAGCTGCATTATCCACGTAGCCCTTCTACCCAGAACCCATTGCACTCGGCGTTCATAAATCTGCAGGCACAACGTGATGAAGTGGACCCAGGTGTTCCAAGGTTCTGAGATGTTGATAACGTCAGGGGTTATTGATGCCCCATTGTTGTGCATCTTGCTCTCTGTGTTTTATTATAATTAATCCAGGCCGAATGAGAAGGAGGCCACTGAAGCCTTCTTGGAAAGTGCTCGATAAGCGAATACGATGCTTAAAAATGCAACTCGCGTTTTTAAGCTTCCAGTGACGTGAGGTGGATTTTATTTTGAAATCTGACGAACAACAGTGAGTCGCTGGCAATTTTTTTGCTCTAAAAAAGTCATTTACTGCCGCATTCCTGCTAAGTTCTGCGCTGATTTAATGCCAAATCATTCAGCTGAAGATCAACTCGGTAGTAAGTGCGCATGAAGAGGGATGTTGGCCCGCTAGATTGCCTTCATGCGCTCTGTCTGGCTTTCAAATGAGCCATCGGGCCCTTGTGTTGAAGCATTACGGAGCTCTTCATAAAGCAGGATTTTAGCAAGGCCAGCACACCAATCACTCGGTGAGCTCATCAGAGTCATCAGAACATCTCGGCCCCATAAATCTTTAAGAGCCGACACGTCTCGGCATCCACAGATACACTCACATACTGTAGATTCTGCACTAAAAACAAGCAGCTTCCTCCCTTTCCAGCCTCATTTTCTACAACCCTTTTGCCTTTATATCTTCATCTCTGCAGTCTTTTGGCTCCAACGTCCCGCCTCGTGCCTTCCTAAACGCCTGCCAACTGCCCCTCCGCCGCTCCCACTAGTCCGCTCACGGGCGCTGTCGTGGTTGATGGTCCGTGCGCTCGCCATCTCCACCTCACTGGTCTAATTGGAAGAGAAAAGTTCCCCCGCCGTGAACGCCGTGTCCGAGGGCCGATGTCTGCTCGCGAGGCTACGGGCGATGAACAATTAATAAATAATTACTGCTTCCACGGACCCTCTCGGGGGCGGGGGCGCGATTTACAGCAGGAGGAGGGTGTCAAGTCAGACGGTAGTCTTTACTGCTGAAACGCTGTGACTGAATCGTGGTTAAAGCGTCCATCTGGAAGGTTCCTTTTTTGTTTTGGCAATATTGTATGTGGTCAGTTATCTAACGCAGTACTATGAGTTCACTATATGTATTTTCTTGACTTTGCTATTGAGAATCTTTTCTGTTTTTTTGGAGGAACTAACACAGTAAAGGCATAAACCTGAACACTTAAATGCTATAATGCAGAAGTAATAGCTACATGTCTAAGTGACTGTAAATGCTTTAATCAGTTTCCCGTAATTTAAATCTCTATTATTTACACTATCTGCTCCAATTTTGGCTGACAAATTCAATGAACAACAGATATGTTAAATTAATTACATGCAGTTGTTTGTGGTAGCCTGGGTAAAGTAGGTTACGCCTGTCAACTATGCTAGGAAATGCATAGAGTGTGCTCAATAATCTCAATACAACGAAAGGTAATTTTACCCTCTGAACCTGCTGGCGGGTTTCAAAGATGCGTCATCTATCAAAAAAAAGCTCTAAAATTACACCATTTATCAGAGCACGAAACTATAAAAGCAGAAAAAATAATCGGTTTTTCAACCTTGCAATGGTCCTTGATCTAAATATGTGGAACAACTGGTTCCACTGGGAAAATTCACCAAATTTAAGCATGAAATTGTGATATTTCATCAAAATCATATGTACCATTTAAAAGCTTGCCGCAGAATAAACGTATTAATTTTGTAAAAAAAAAAAAAAAAACAACAAAAAAATTCTGACACAATTGCAACCAACAGCCGCAAAACAAAAATTTTGTGACCTCTCGGCTGAACTGCAGGCTGTGTATACACAGAGCAAATAGGAGACAATACAAGGAAACATTATTTGATGTACCATAAATGACCAAATTGCAGGGGCTATTTGTTTGAACTTGATTGAACTGCAGGCTGTGTTTACACAGAGCAGATAGGAAACAACTATAGAAGTCAAATAGAAATGTAAGTAGTAAAATATCTACAGTTTGTAGAGTCACAGGTTTTTGTCAGTATTGGTAAAACATGGGGGCAGCTTCAAAAATGTTGTGTATGTTGATTCCAGGTTTTTTCAAATCTTGTAACATGTATAATGTAGGAAGTTCAACTCTTATTCTTTCACTTTTTTTATGAATTCTCATATTATAACTATGTCATACTGCACAGAAGGCATTTTTGAGTTACCTCTACTTCTGACCATGGTTGTGTTGTTTCCATAGAGGTGCAGGACTTTATATTGCAGAGAAAAATGAGCCCACAGTGAGTAAAAATGTGACTTGAGGCAAAAAAAAATGCACAAAAACTTTGGGTTAAAGCATAAAGATATGCAGGAAATAAATCATTGTTTAGAAAAACTAGCACATGCAGCATATTTTCATACTCGTAAGTGTGTTTTTCAATTATTTCCTTAAAATCACCTCAGGGGAAAAAAATCACTTTGTCATCTGCAAGCATTTCAGACTTCATCAAGGACACGAGAAAACACTACAATCTCTTAGCTGCGTACACAGATGTACATATTTTTCTTGCCTTTGGCAAACACAGGAAAAACAGCTTGTTCTTGAGTAATTCTCTGTCTGAATGTCGGCGAGCGACAACCTCTGTGTTCACTTGTTGGATTGTGGAGCCACTTTCACTGCCAGTTCCTGATGGAGGCTCAGACGAGGCGGGCCAATCATGTGCCGAGCTCTCGTGTCATTTGATTTCTGCTGTTGACGAAGAAGGAGGAGGAGGAGGGTGGAGGAGGCGGAGGGGTGAAGCTGCCAAGAAGGGGCTGCAAGTGTTCACTCACTCATTCACTCATTCACTCACATCCAACACGAACGAGCCCATCTGGCAGCGAGAGAGAAAGCGCTTTTCCCTTTTTAACCTCCATTACTCACGAGGTGCTGATTCCATATGATGGGTGTCGGAGCCCTGCAGTGTACGGCTCCTCCGCTCTCCCCGTCTTCCCTTTCATCTCCGTCTCGTGATTACAGTTACTATTTTATTCTTTTAAAGAGCAGAGAGGAAACGGGTGGTCGTGGTCCCAGTCAGATATATAGATATGTATGTGCATGTGGGGATGGATGTGTAGAAGCAGGGGACACAATGTGATGGACCGGCAACATGATATTACAGCTCTGCCGGGAGTCAAGGATCTGTGCTAGCTTTGACTGCCAGAGACGTGAGGGGAAAGCCAATCGTGGAGGGAAAAGGGGAGGTCATATGTAGCAGTCTTTACTCCTACGGTGTCAAAACACAAGCAGCAACACAGTGAAAGCAATTACCCGCTGTGTTATATCACTGTATTAAGCTCATGTTGGCTAATTTTAGGCTTAAATGACGGACAAAAAAACAAGACGAGCCAAATTGCTTTTATGGATTTTTTAAAAATCTAGTTGCTTAAACGTGGCCTTCACATGATTTGCAAGTGCTTTTTGCGCGGCTGCGGCGGGAATGCAATATGGTGGTCAGTGGATGTAAATATAACGCGGGTTGTGATTATTCTTTATCTTCCTCATTAAGGCAGCGGAGGAACAGCTGCACGGGTACACCGGGCAACTAAAGAAGGGAGGCACTCTATTGTGACCGAAATGATAAAATGCATAATTAGGTAGTCAATGTTGTGTTCCATCTCACTCTCTCTTCCTGGCGCTCTGTCTTGTGCTGATAGGTGCAACTCTGTGTTTCCTCTCCATTTTCAGAAATGATGTTGTTCATTAATGCAATGCAATTTCAGACGAGGCCCCTCTCTCTCTCTGTCTCTCTCTCTCTCTCTTTCTCGCCGCCGCGTTTTGTCTTTGGTAATTTACCTTTATTGGCTGGCTTAGCAATTTCATCTGAACATGGGTTCATTTAATAATGTATGCGTCTCGTTGTTGTGTACCGTTCACAAACCCCACCTGTAATTGCTGTGCAGCTGGGTGCACTCGGCTGGATGGATGCACCAGCTGAATGCGAGGACTCGGTGCGGAAGGCGAGAAAACAAAAGAGGAATACGACTGGAAGATCAAACGGTTCTGTGTGTGCCGTTGTTTTCCACCTTACATCATGTCAAACAGCTGATTTAAAGACAGTTAAATTAATTGTTTGACATTCTGGGATGAGAAAATTTATGCTACGCTTAGCTTAGCTTAGCACAAAGACAGGGAAAAAGGAAAACTGCTAGCCTGCTTCTTTCAAAAGGTAACCAAACGCATCATACTAGGCCTGGAACGCTTCATAAATATTATGTTCCTATACAACTAAACTGCATTCTCAATTTCAAATTAACATATCTGTCCTATTTTTTAAAATTGTTATACTGTTGCACCTTTTTTGCCAACCAATTGTATATTAGATGGGGCGGGGCTTGTCACCCTGGTAACTCAGAAAATGGAGGACAGCCTTCAAACATGTTGTGAAAGGGTCGTGTTTTAATCAAATTATGGTATTTTTACTTACCCCAACCGAGAAATTTTGATTCTTATGCCTCAATCTAACCAGAAAGAGGGTGAAAACCAAAAGTTAACCACAACAAAAAGCTAATTCTGAAAGTGATTGTCCATCACGGGATGCGAACCCAAAAGCCCAGGCTAAATCCTCCATCTTCTACCTCCTAATACAGACTCTGTGGCTCCTCCAAACGGGCCACCATTTCTGCCATGTCACTGGTCTCAAATTACATTCATTTCAAAACAAAATGGTGTTCCCCTCAAAACTTTTTCGAGAAGGCAGTTTAGTTGCAGAGGAATGCAATTTTGTTGAGACCGAGTTGTAATAGCGGTAAGAAAATTGTTTCATAGAACGCTCCGTAGTTTCCTAAATGCACTTGATGCAAACCGCCATGAAAACAACCTCAGTGGGCTCATTTTCCACTGCAGTATAAACTCTATGGAAACAACACAACCATGACTAGAAGTAGACAACTCAAAAATGTCTTTTGTGCAGTATGACACTAACATTTATTTATCAAAAACTGAACAAACCTGGTCTCAATATGTACAACATTTTTACAAGTGCCTACAGGAGTCTACATGCTATTTAATATTTTATCATATATACTTTTAACTCTCCTTCTATACTTGTTGCCTGTCTGTTCTCTGTATACACTGCCTGCAGTTCAGCCGAGGTGAGACGAATAGTTTCTGAATTTTGGTCACATATCTGTTGGTCAAGTCAATCATGGCTTCATAGTTATGCCAAGAAGTGCCAAATTTTTAGGGTTACTTGCAGAATCAAGTTAGTTTTTTGTGAATTTTTACGTAAGACTTGTACAATAAAACGATTCTGAAAAAATAGTACAATTTTAAGCTTAGATTTGGTTGAGTTTCCTGACCAAACGACACATCACAGATGAGCACTTGAAGGACAGTAAACATAATTCAATTCTTCTTTCTGGTTTTACAGTTTCTGGCCCTCCTAAATGGTGGCATTTTGGCAAGTTTGTTAAAGAGAACATGCTTTTAACAACCACTGGCAGGGTTTTTCACTGTAGTGTAACAGTAAAATTATTATCTGTATACCTTGATTAATAGAATAAACTTCTCAATTCAGAGTAAATTTGGTTAAATTTAAAGTGAACCTTTTTTTCTATTGGGCTTTAGTGAAAAGAAATCATTAAAAATTATCCATAATTGTTGATATTGACTGAAATGAAACATTTCATCATGATACATTTTTCAGCTACATCGGCCCACTTTACATCACGCCTTGTTTTCTCAATTTGTGCACAAACCAAATCATAAAAATGAGAATACACTATTTCACTGACTACTTGTCCATTAACTTGCTAGGATCCCTACTTAGGCTTTGGTGCTGCAGATTTTATCACCTTAAAACAGACCTCGGCCCTTGTCTCGTCTTTATGCTAAGCTAAGCTAGCTTAGAGCGAATAAGCATTTTTTAATATGTGTTTGCACATCGTTTGGATCTACTCCCGTGTCACCGACTGCACTTCTGCATGCCCTGCGCTCCTCTGCTCTGTTAGTGTGTATGTACTGTCCTGAAACACAACTGCAGTCACCCTCCACTCTCATCTAATTGTTCTGCAAAGCCCCGCGAGGAGGATCGTAGTCACAGTTGTCTTTGTCCTTGGGTTGGAGCACCACTGGCTCACCTTGCCAGTAATAAAAAAAAAAAAAAAGAAGCCAGGCCTTCTGTTAAGTGCGCACGTACACATAAAAATGTGTGTGTGCGGATGCGTAGATGTTAGTGTCCCTCAGTAAGAGGACAGACATCATTATCCCCACCCTTCACACCATCCTATCCACAGAAACCTTTTAATCTCCCTGTAAAGTAAAAAAAAAAAAAGAATAAAACCAGATGAATGGAGTAAAATAGAACCCCTCCCCCGCTCTTTATCCTCTGCTGTCGCGTGGGGGCAATTTTTATAAGAGCCGGTTATGGGACATCACATGGCCAAAATAATATTAGCATGGCGGTGACAGGCATGTGAAGGCAAGATGAATCTGGGATAAAAATAAAGGCAAATGAATACAAATGGTGTCTCCTTCACCTAGAGGGGCGAATAAATCATACGTGGACTAATGTGGTGTGTTCCTGCTTCCTCTCCCTTTGTTGCTTTTTTTCTTGTCGCCGTCCCGCACAGACTCTCCTTCTCGTTTTCATTCCCCGACTCGCGTCATCTGATTAAGTTAGCCGCAAAGTGTCCTTCTGTATTAATAACCCGCTCAGAGAGGTGAGGAAGGGGGAGGGAAGCGGAGGTATTTGCTGTATGTAGGTGTCAGAATGTCACCACGGAGAAATGGGAAATGCCTGTGTACGACATGAAATGTTGTGTTACTTTACATATTATTTTTTTGTTTACCTGTGTGGTCCGCTGGCGACTACAGCACGCACAAATAAACCTCTCAAATCAGCGGTGTCGGCTGAAGTGCTCTCCGACTGTGGAGGCACATTTGTACAAGTGAAATAGTGCTTTTCACAATAATCGAAACAGCAGGATCCATTTTAACCGCAGAGCTGCTGTCTCAACCTGACATCGACTGTACGCTGTGTTTTGACTCTCGTGGGGTGTATCTGCGGCGCAAATTGGGTCTTAGAATAACAATTCTAACAGCTAAAGTGGTAAATGGCCTGCACTTATAAAGCACTTTTCAGAGAAACACAAAGTGGTTTACAGTGTTTCTCGTTTGCCCAACTTCAGGTTCAGTGTCCTGCTCAAGGACATGCTGGCAGGTTTGGAACAAACCACCAACACTGTGATTTGTGGACAACCTGCTCTACCACCTGAGCCATATCCATTTATTGCCTTTAACATTTCAAAATAGTTGCAACCAATGTCTTTTGATATTTTTTCAGCATTTATTTGAATCATGTACAGGTTCCCATAAAACTACACTAAACTTTTATTTATGTTTTGAAAAAAAAAAGCCATTTTGTTTTGAAACAAACCTGTTTCCTCAATGAAAGGTAAAACTGTAACACAGCAGAAACGGCTTTTAATTTGAAAGAGCTACAAAGTCCACATAAGGAGGGAAGCATGGCAATTTCACTTTACTTACTGTGATCACATACTCTTTCAGTAGGTTTAGGTACCAAAACTACATGAGTAAGTGTAGGAAAATGGCACCATTTGGGTTAAATTTAGTTTTGAAATGGTCCTGTTTAAAGTTTTCCCTTCATTTTCTGGGTTACCAGGGTTACAAGTCCCACCCCAACTAATTTACGATTGGTTAATCAATGTTTACAAGATGATTTAAAACAAATTTGTCTTATGTGACTAGCACATGTAATCCAGCAAACACGTAAGTGCAAATGCAGGGGTGATAGCCACAGTTAGCCTTAGCTAAAGCTAAAACATTTTTTTTTATTACCAATTTACCACATAACAAACTCACTTTAATTAACAAATATTTATATATTTCATATTTTTACTTACCATACCCAAATTTAGGTATTAACTCAATCTAACCGTGATTATTGTCTAAAAAAAACTAGCTGCTAAGCTCATGCTATAGGTAACATTAGCTTAGCAGAGTAGCAGTAACAGTGCTGTCGTGCAGCGTTTGAATCAAGTAACATTCATGTCATTTAGCGGAGTTATACTACCTTTAAATTATTTAGGAAATTGTTGGTTAATTTTTCATTACTCTTTGTTTATTGTAAAAAAAAAGAATCAGAGATACATTTAACACTATAATAAACCACAAATACTGAAAACTAAATGGACTTTCCCTTTAGAAAATGGTTCTACAAGACAAAAAAAGATGAAAATGTTCCTCTCAAGACTGTCCAAAGGCATTTACTTAAATATGTAATCTTAATCAGCTTAAAAAGGCAAAGCAATAAAAGCTTTCCGTCTGTTTGGCAGTTTTTTTTCTGTCTTGTAGAGCTATTAATGCCACACCACTTTGTCTTGCAGGTGCGTTCTTTGGCACAAGCCGCCTTGTTCCCCTTTTTGGCACTGTAATCCACACAGTAATCCACATGATTCCCCATGTCCATCTGCATGTGTCTGATTAATTCCATTAATTCTATTCAGTTGTCCGGGTGATGTTGGTGTGGATTAAAAATCTCCCGACACCACTTCGAACATGCAAACATGGAGCTAAGCCAACACATGCGAACTGGAGAGCAAACAGCTGTGAGGCTATCCAAGGACGGATTAGGGGAAAGAGGGAACTGGAAAAGTCTGATGTGACATTTTTCTGAATGGATGACTCATAAGTGGGAATGAGTACATGTGAGGACATGTTCTGTATGTGCATCACGGATGGGGGTTTGAATCAAGAACACGGGCTGCAAGTCAGGCCAAGCTCATAAGCAGAATATGGTCCTGGAATGTCTGTAGCTGCCAATGAAATGAACATTAGGGTAGGTACTCACTGTGGGCTTGTTTTTCAGTAAAATATAAAGTCGTGGACCTTTATAGAAACATCACAACCATGACTAGAGGTTGCGAGAGCTCTAAATTGTCTTTTATGCAGCAGTACAACACAGGTATATGACCGTACATCATTAAAAATTTGAATTTCTCTAAATATTCACTTTATAAAAATTTAAAAAAACACCCTGAAATCAACATGTACAACAACATTTTGCCAAGTGCCCACAGGTGTTACCTATACTGGAAAAATAGTAGCTTTACATACTATAGCTATTTTACTATTTGCATTTTCAATTTGTTTCCATTCTTGTCTACTTCCTGCTCTGTGAAAACACTGCCTGCAGTTCAGCCGAAATGCTCCAGATTTCCAAAGTCTCACATCGCTTGATGTTTGAGCACGGAATTTTTTTGTTTTTCTTAGAATCTGATCTTAAAAATGGTTTGTTTTCTGCAAATTTTTAAAAGAGACAAGTAGAATAAAGAGATTTTGATCAAATATCTAGATTTTTAGCTCAGATTTGATTGTTTTTTTTTAGACAAAACCTAATGTCACATATGATTAGTTCAAGGACCACTGAAAAGTTGAAAACCCAATGATTCTCTGTGTTATTTTTAATAGTTTCTTGCTTAACATTGGTATAATTTGGCCTATTTTTAGAAAAAATAAGATTCCTTTTAAACATGCAGTAGGGTTTCGAACATACTTGAACTGTTTATCATTGTAAATGTTGTCAACCAGCAGTCTAAGCTAAAGTCTGTATATTTAATCTGGTATTTAGCCTTTTTTAGTTGTACATAATGACCATTTCAAGCCCATCTCCACTTGTTGCCTGCATTATTATCTATTACATCGATTTGTTTTCTGAACGTTCAAACCTGGAGGAGTACGTTTATAACCCTCACTAAAAAAGAGCTAAATATAAAAGATTGAACAACTGCTTGGCATCCAGATTTAACCTGAATGATTCGAAAATCAAATTAACACTTCCAAGATAACAGATCCTAAACCAAAGTTTCAAAAGACACTTCCTCTCTGAACACATAAAAGCTGCAACTGCTACCTTTTCTTTCCTCCCTTTCCTTGAAAAATGGATAAACTGTGGTGTAATGGGACCAGGCTAGACTGATTTGAGGGAGCAGAGGGCACGTCCCGATTGATAGATGGAAGAGGAAGAGGTAAAGCCTCACATCAGGTGATTGTGTGTTGCGTTCACACCCGCAGGCGGCCAAACCTTGCTCCCTGCAAATCTCTCTGAGTCTAAACCGAGGCCAGAGGTTCGGTCCCAAGGGGAACAACACTTTGTATGAGCACTTACCGTGGATATAGCACTTTAAAGGCCAGGGCTGTTGAAATGTGTTGTTTACTAAAATGGGTTTTTTGTCAAAAACTGGTTTTATGTTCTCGGGTGACCAACAGACCACTGCTGTGAAACTAATTATAAAGGTAAGTTGTTCCTTTGAAGGGCAGTATTTGAACTTTTTAAGCATATAATTACGCTTTAATGGAGTTTTTAAACAATTTCATGTAAACGAATTGAGTGGAATTACTGGAAACCATACATACGACTTGATGGCTTTGATTTCTGGTCATGCATGCATTGATTTGGTTACCTCAGTCCTGCGATGCCATTACATTACATGCACTCTACTCAAGCGAACACACAGCATGCTGAAAATTATCTTTCATATGCCGCTCACTGGAAAAAAAAAAAAAAATCTGAAAGCATTAGGTTTGTTTGTGCTTGAAGTAAACCATGCTCTTTTCTGTCTGGTGGAATAAAACAATTTGAAGAAAAGGCAGCCGGGCCTCAGGACACGGAGTCCTGCTGGTTTTAATTCCAGCCGTCCTTTCAGAGACTGTTTTTTTACACCTGAGACTGTCAGGTGAATTATCATAGACTTACAACAGCAGCAGTGTGTCGCGAAGGCCAGCGCTGAAAGCCAATAATTGCTATGAAGTGAACAGATTCTCCTTGAAATTCTCGCTGGTGCCGCTAAATAAAAGCAAAAAAAAAAGGAGAGAAAAAACTGGCAAGGTTTCTGTAATTGTACCAGTTTAGAAAAAAGTTACGTGATAATCATTTATTGATGCCAGCTACTAAAAATAAAGGTTAACAGAAGAAATCATTGCAGGAAATAAAAATTCCCAGTCACACTGCGAACGAGGGCAAAAGTTCCTGCATTAGTTGAGCGCGCGTTCCAAAGTAATTAACTCGGCTAGTCGCTGAAATGTGCCCTGTGCTTTTTGTAGTTTTTCTTCAAATAATTGAACAGCAGCAGCAGCATTCCAACAGGCTCTTTATAAAAGGAGCCTCTTCCTCAGTCTCTATGTTGTGGGGAAGGAAATTGGACTCAGCGTTCAACCTCGGCAGCACAGAGGACCCACTGAGGCCTGTGCTATTAGAAAATTGATCAATAACTCTTTGCATCTTCTCTTATCTATCCAAAATGGCCTCCCGTTCCGCCGCTACAAGCACGACAACACGTGGGGAATGCTAAAACACAGCACATTCACACATCTCTTTGCACTTAAATGCAAGTTTTAATGGGCTGTTTAAGTGCAACAATAGATTATTTACCTTCTTTGAAACTGGTAATTATTGGTAACATAGCAGCTTCTTGTTTACATTATTAAAAAAAACCTCACAAACAAAAATGTTAAAAGTGCAGCTAATTGCGAAGCTGTAACTTGCTTTGATAGTCATAATGCTTATATTCCCTTGACAATGTGAGAATAAAGAATAATAACTTGACGGAGCAAACATGTCTTCACTTAGAAGATCTGAAAGTAAGCACAGGAACAAACAAAGCTATACAGGTAAACAGGTCTTATATAATTACATGGAGTCCAGCTGTGAAGGATGGAGGTAATGAGTGCGCCAGTGGCCCCACCCCACCCATCATGGGCACTAATTACACTCGTCAATATTAATGAGCTCATTTGCATGGCGACAGAATGTATGTTATTTATGGGCTACGTGTCCGTGTTGGGAGTAGTGGAGTGGATAGTAGAGAGGTCACTGAAGTAAAAAACAGTAGTTTGAACATGTATTTGTGACATTTACAGTGTGCATCCCCTGTATGGTTAGCATTATTAAATCAATTTCTGGTCATTTATTGTGTGCAGTCTTGCATAATGCTAACCTGTGGGGGAATAGAGAGTTCAAAATCCAAAATATAAGCTTATTAGACTGTGCTGCACTGTGTATTTTAGTTAAACCTACTTAAAAGTCAGTTTTGCTGGCAGTTATGCATCAGTGGATAAATGCATCTTTAGCCGTGTGGACTTACTGGCCCGCTAGTAACCGTGCTATGCTAATTAGTATGGCTAGCTTTATTTTCTCTCCTTTAAATAACTTTTTTATTGGACATAATGGTGTGCAATAGTGAATAAACTGTCAAGCTAAAGTAAATACAACCAAACTTACAGTCTCATTAGCAACCAAGTTATGCTAACAAGTTTGATCACTGACAGTTAGGAGGCTTGTTAGCTTAGCAGAGAGCTTTATTTGCCCTCTTCAGTAACTTTGTAATTGGACAAAATGGTGTGCAATGGTGAACAAAATGTTAGAGGGGAGTAAATAGAACAGAGAGGGAGTTGTCCTGTTAACGACTGTGCTATGCTAATGAGTTTGCTAACTGACTAGTGAGCTCGTTAGCCCAGACGACTTTATCTTTTATTGAACATAATGGTGTGCAATGGTGAACAAAATCTCAGTGTGAAGTAAAAGCAGTACAGGGACAAAGTATTCTCCTGCTAGCGACTGTCCTCTGCTAATGAGTTTAATAACTGATGGTTAGCAAGCTACCTCACTCAGAGAGCTTTATTTTCTCTCTTCAGTAACTTTCTAATTGGACATAATGGTGTGCAGTGGTGAAAAAAACGTGAGGTGGAAGTCAATAGAACAGTGAAGAAAGAACTTATTGTTCTGTTAGTGACTGAGCTATACTAATGAGTTTGCTAACTGACTGGTGATCTCGTTAGCTTAGAGGACTTCATGTCACTCCTTTCAGTGTCTTTTATTGAACATAATGGTGTGTGGTGGTGATCCAGCTGTCAGGGGGAAGTAAAAGCAGTACAGAGAAAACCTATTGTCCTACTGGCTACTGTGGGTTTAGGAACTGACAGTTAGCAAGCTCACTCACTCAGAGAGCTTTATTTTTTTTGTTAGCAGCTGAACTATGCTGATGAGTTTGCTAACTGAGTGGTGGGCTCGTTAGCTTAGAGAACTTCATCTCCCGCCTTTGGAATCTTTTATTGAACATAATGGTGTGCAGTGGTGATCAAACGGTCAGGGGGAAGTAAAAACAGTACACAGAAAAACTTCTTGTCCTATTAGCCACAGTGCTATGCTAGCGAGTTTATTACCTCGACAGCTTGCCAACCAAGAAAGCTTTATTTTCTCTTTTATGTAACTGTAATTGGAAGTAATGATGTGCAATGGTGAACAAAATGTCAGGGGTAGGTATATAGAATAGTAGAGAAAGAGTTAATTGTTTTGTTTGTGACTGAACTATGCTAACGAGTTTGCTAATTGTCAGTCACTTAGAAAGCGTTATTTTCCTATGTCAATAACTTTTGTGTTGTGCAATGTGTACAAAAAATAACAGAACAGTAGAGAGAAGTGATGAGATAATGGGACTGACATTAGCATGTCCATTACTGAGTTAGCAGCAAGGAGTTTACCAGCTAGCCAGGTTCATTGTCACTGTGTAAGAAGGTTGTCATAGTGTCACTCTGTGGTGTGTTCATTGTTCACTAATCTGTCATGTAAGACCAGAAGTTCAAGAGCCTAACAGAGGCCAGTAAAGCAGTTATTTCTCCTTCCAAATCTAGAGAGGCCTTAACCTTTAAGGCTAAATTCAGATGCAGTATTGCCGATACGTTGCCTCGAACAAAAATCATGTCATTGTCATTAGTGTAACATTTTCTTTTAGATCCCCTAAACATAAAAGTTACAGTATTTTGAGGAGAATTGTGACACTGACATTAGCCACAATGCTAATGCTAAGCAAACATGCTACAGTATGGGTTATTGCTGTAAGTGAAACTGCACTGTGTGATCCATAAAAGAGCAACTGTGATATTACAAGCAAATACTGTGAGGTGATGTGGTGAGAACTTACAGTTCCCTTTGTCTGTGTGTGTCTGTTATTGCGATATGTGCAAGGGTGAGCGTGCATAAGAAGTGTGATTCCTGTGGGAGACGAGATCATCTCCTGAGACAGGACAAAGTCAATATGGAGAGTTAGACAGAGCCCAGAGGGAGCGAGCCACCAGAGGCCGGACTTATACTGACTGATAAAGATGGAGAGGCTGTAATCTGTGTGTGTGTGTGTGTGTGGAGGCGAGAGAGGAAGGAAAGTGAAGGAGAGCAGGGCAGAAATTGTTTTGTTTACCGTATATTTGCTGCACATAGCTGTTGGTTTGCATAAAACTCGGCACATACACAGGTAGGGAAGTGATAAATTGTCTTTTGGTGTCTAGTTGTCGTGTATTTAATCAAGCATTTGAAGCTGTCTTTTTTCCAAAAATATCCGTTGCCCAGTGGGAGCTGAATTTTTGGAAAGATTTCATTACATCGTGTGTGTGCGCAGGGAAAGGACTGCTATTTTCTGTACATACTCAGATTTTCTAACTGTGCTAAATACCTTGTTTTAAATGGTTTGAAATGAATACTAACAATTGCTTGTCACATATGTTTACTTTTTAATTAACTTTATTATTCAGCTGGTCTGTAGATGCTCCTAAAGCTGCATTCACACTTTCTCCTTAAAAGAGAACCATTGAAAATGCTGTTGGCTTTCAAAATAAAAGTATTATTAAAGTGTGGCAAGCTTTAATGATTCATTTCATGATTTACATGCACCTAAAGCGACCTCTTAGCAGCTCGTTAACGAGAAGAACAATTCTGTGACCCATTTATGTGCCTTTTTATTTGTAGTAATAGAATAACAGCAATAATTTTCATTAGTCTTCATTTTATTTTTTAATGGTGCATCTTTTTCTGCAGTGTTAACGTCACATATAAAAGTTCCATCGTATGATTAAATGTGCTGTTGTTATCTCAGTTTCTTTTTTAAAGCAATAAATAAAACCTTTGTTGACATGGAAAAATCTGCATACATTTCAAATGACAAGACAAGGGATGTGGTAATCTGTGTAACTGAATGATTTAACGTGCGTGTGCATGAATATAAAGACCCAAACTGTCACTCCTTTTCTTGGTACAACGTCTGCGTCACTGGGTTTGTGAAGTTGCATCCTTGTTTGTCTGGCACTTTTTCTTAAAATCCTCTTGTTTACATGATTCACTCTGAGTGGCCTATTATCTCTGCCTCACCATGATTCATTTAAAATGCCTGAATGAACTCTGCTAGCCCTTCTCTTCCTGGTATAGGTACTGTTTTGTTTTGTGGGAGCTCACAGAATGAGTTATGGAATGATCCCGCCGTTAGATCAGTGAATAGAGTTTTTCTTAAATTAGATTTTTATCATTTATGGTAGACATTCCTGTAGACCCTCTGAACCACAAGCTGTGTCTGAATGTCTTTTGCTTCTGTCACATCTTTACAGACTGTGGGCTCATTTTTCACTGCAGTATAAAGTCCTGCATCTCTATGGAAACTACGCAGTCAGGGCAAGTAGAGAGAACTCAAAAAAGTCTTCATGCGGTGTAACAAAATGATAATGCCATAAATTCTAAAAAAAGACAAATGAAAGTTGTCAGTTTGTCCAGATGTGTTGTGACTCTACATACTATAGATAATTCACTACTTACATTTTCATTTCCATACTTGCTCCGTGTAGACACTGCCTGCAGGTCAACCCAGTTCAGTTGAAGGTCCCTAATGCTTAATTGCATGACTGTTGGTTGTAGCTGATTCACTAATAGTTTCACTAATAGGTTGCAACTGAGAAGCACAACATTTTTAGTTTTTTACAGAAGGTGGTTAGTGCAAATGCTTTATTTTTGGCTAAATTTTACATTGTGATTTTGAAATATCACGATTTGAAGCTAAGGCTTGGATAATTTTACCAACAAAGCTGTACAACACAGACGAGTAGTTCATGGATTGTTGAAAAGTTAAAAATCCGATGATTATTCTTGTTTTTAAAGCTTCTTCTTACAATGTAGTGTGTAATTTTGGCGATTTTTAACATGAGTTTTAGAGGGTTAAAAAGCTAAAACATGCACATTTAAAGTTTAGACTTTTCTGCATCAACTCACCTGCAATTTATTTACAGTTAATTTACAATATGCGGTTATTGAAGTTGTAAAACTGACAATTGTAACTCTGTCTGATTTGATGACACCTGTGGTTGCCATGGTAATAATAGTCAGTACTGCAGCAAACACTCCTTAAGGACCTACTTTGTCAGAAATGCTGTAGAAGCAACCGGCCGTTCATTTACAGTGCAACCAAACAAACTCAATTTGGATCCTGTGGACGGCCACTAATGGTGAAAGTGAATACACAGACATGTAGTTACGTTGCCGAAAACATCCTTACCAGAAAGAATCCTAAAAACTGAGTTTCATTTTATGAAACCTTAAACACTTACATTACTGGAATTGTTTCGTGTCACTGAGTTCCTGAGTTTCTGTGGACGGTGGTCATGTTCAGCACTTGCTGCGTGGCACTCGTTCTGTCTGTAGAGCCCTGAGAGCGTTACACTTTATTTCTGCACGTCACCATCGTGTTTATACACCGCCACTTGATCTCGGCCCCCACAAGCTCTCATGCAGATAGCCAAGCAGATGCTCGGAATGGAGTAAAGGCTACTGTGGTGCACATACGAGGCAGAAGTTAACATTTCAGTGCGTGGACTTAGCAGACAAACGGGTTCGGTGTGAGAGTGTTTGTGTATGTGGGTGGGCACAAGTACAAAAACAGAATGCGAGAGAAGAGATATCCGCCGCAGAAGTTGTAATAAAAGTTGAATGGCTCAAGGAAAAAGGGGGAGAGAGGAGGAAGACAGACCGAAACCTCCCTTGTACCTACACTCTCCCATGGCGCCTAGTTGTTGGGCTGCCTTTAAATTTGTCCAGGGACAGAGCAGCACAAGGTATAATCCACCTGCCAGTCCCGTTCAGCATCAGCAGCACTGTGGCAGGAACATTCTGCCCCCCACTTAAACACAAAATACCATCAGTGCGGAACAGTAGAACCCATTCTCCTCTCCACTCTTTCTCCTCCTCCTCCTCCTCCTCCTCTTCTCTTCTCTGGATTACAAATGCACCGCGAGAAAGCGACGTGGGTGGTGGTGTAGAAAGACAGACGCACTCGGAGAGGGAAAACAGACAGAGAGAGAGAGAGAGAGAGAGAGACGCTTTGGAGGGCTGAGTATTAGCAAGAGTGGGAAAAGAGATGAGCAAAGAAAGGAGATGAAAAAAATGGAAAAGGGAGAAGACGGAGTGGTTTTTCTCCCCCCGCTCCCTTCACCGTCGAGCTTCGCTGGCGGGGAGTGTCCCAGGAGAGAGCCGGAGATTGATTGGTTCATTTGGATTGGAAAAGTGGATCTCTCCCTCCCCAAAAAAACTTGTTTCCTTCCAAACCAAATGACAAATGAGCTATCGATTTGTTGTTTACAATCCGGGGTGCACAATGCCCCCTCAGCGCGCATGATGGACCTCATAATGGCCGGGTCTCTGAAGGTTTACTGTCGCCGCTAACTGGCAGCTCTCCTAGACGCACGACGCCCACTATAGTACTGTATGTACAAGCCCATTGTTACGCCGAGCACTCTGACGCTCTGCATGTAAAATGACAAACACAAGCAAGAAGAGCTGGGCTTGTGCTTGGAAAAAAAAGACCCATACACGTGTGGTTTGGATCTGGCGCATTCCCTCTAAATGTTTCACCATTTTCCTGGAGTACAAGCAAGATGTCAGGCTCCAAACATCCCAAGCGAGCATGCCGTTGGTTCCTACCAAACACAGCGCCGTCCTTGATCGATGCACATTGAGAATCTACAGTAAGCCGATCAACACTGCAGCCTTCCTGTTCCGGGCATCACAACAAGCCGGAGGTTATTGTTTCCCTGACCTTTTGCTATTGATCCTTGTGAAATGTCAAGTTAAAAACTCCACAACTCCTCCACTAAATACAGCAAGTATACCCACACAAGAAGCGCTCGCTCACGCAGCTCCGAGCCCCTTTAACCTAATTTCATTGTGAAATGTAATTATAAGGCGAAATTATTGTGCGCCGAGTGCATCTAATTGTGATGGTTATTGGTGCATTGTATGTCTGCGGATGGGAAATAATGCACAAGCCTCGTAATCATCGGCCTATTCTTCTGTCTTCCCAACACTGTTCATTACCATCAATGAGCTTTCGCAAAGGAGATTACTTTATTGGCCGTTTTACACAAGACTGTTGTGTTGTGTGTCTTCCTACGCACACTTACTGCATGGCTTCATTTACATATGAGTCTTTCAGCGGGGAATTACATGGAGTGGTGTTCATTGTCATTGTGCATCAGTGGCAGAGGCTGATAGTTAGGTGTCTGTGGAACCAAATTTAGGGTTTGAGTTCCTGATTCCAAATTTAGGGCGAATTGTCAACAGATTTCCAGAAAGCTGGCAAACGAATGAGTGTTTTTACGCTCTACCATTATGCAAATGTTAGAAAGTGCTGGAAGTATGGCATTATCTTTTGTTTTTTCGTGCTACACGGAGGAATAAATAGACACAGACGAAGTAAACAGAGGAATGTTAGTGTTCTCATTGGTCCACACAAGATTTGATGTTTTCCCGTCAGTCGCAGCGAAGCGGAAACTTCAGTGGCATTTCGTGTGCGCCATGATTTCAAAATAAATCAATCAAGTTTTATTTATAGAGCGGGATTCATAGAGTGGAAGTAAATCAAAGTGATGGACACGAGGACGATAATCCAATACAGGAGTGAGTTAAGAGAAAAAAGATTTGAATAACGATAAAGAAAAAAACTAGACACCTGATAACTGAATTAAAAAACAATTAATTTAAAAACAGCAGTAAGTTTTGTGTTTTTTTTTAAAGGACAGTGGTAGGATGATCCAAAGTTTAAGTTTTGGGTACAGAAAGTACATTGTTCAAAAAGAGTCTGGGTATTTGGAGACCCAAGGGCTCATGCACGAATATATGGATTTAAAGGCTTGGCTAAATGGGCTGGGTATAAGCCAGTTAAAGTCTTCTGAACCAATTTCTTTTTGAGAGTTTGGGCCCAGGAGTAAAAAATCTCATTTTTCATTTCACTTTTTCATTCAATTTACACTGTTGTTCCTCATTCGGTTATGAATTTGCAAGCAAATATGATATTCGGGAGCCAAGTGGATCTTCTTCTCGGGCTCAATGGAAATTACATTATGTTGTCTGACATAATGTAGAATAAGCAACTACAGTGGGAAGAACTCACTTGTGCAAGATGTTCTCGGATGTAACACCGAGGCCAGTCAAGCTTTGGAGACCATCAACCATTTAATCAACCCTTTTTCAAACATTTCTAGCATTTCCACTCTGGTTTCTTTTTCACGCGCCTTATAAAAAAAAAGTTGGATTGAAACGTCCTTGATGTGAATGAAAGGATCTGCAAGGACACAGACACGAATATGAAGTGGTGGAGGAAGTTATTCAGATCCTTTACATAACTAAAAGCGCATCGGTGTAAAAACGGTTCAACTAAAATTTAATTTTCCAGTAACTGATGTACAGTAAACATGGTATTTTTGAATTCTAATAGGGCTGCATCAGATTTTTTAACTAAACAAGCTGGAAATTGCTTTAACTATATACTTTAACACAGACAGGTTGGTCCCTCTTCACATTTGAAGGTTTACAAGATGACTAAGGGGTAGAAAATGAAGAACCTATTTGCAGATTCAGCTCTGCGATAAGCCGGCGACCTGTCCAGGGTGTCCCCTGCCTTCGCCCTGAGTCGACTGGGATAGGCTGATTCCGTGAAACAATATAATAATAATAATATCATAATTTTACCCTTATGGGGCATCCATCAAAGAATCCTGCGCTGAATGATGTTGACAAAAATTGGGAACCACTTGCTTAATTTGGGATGTTTTACTTTGAACGTGGGCCAAGTACGGAGCCAAGGGGTACCTCAGCTTAAAGTCTGCCGCCCGCTAACGTATTTTAAACTGTAATATCAACAATTAAAAAAGCATAACTTGGAACAACGACTCCAGATTTTCTTTTACAATCAATTGAGCGCCACATAAAAGAACCTTATTATACATGAGTCCTCGTGGAGTAATTCTACACGGCGGTCATGCCTGCGTAAGCGAATGATAAAAGTAAGTGACCAGAAAAGTGGACGATTTGGTCTACAAAGATTTGCCAGGTGGAAAAAAAATTAACAAGATTACAGTTTCTGTGCCACCACAGTGTGAGTGATGGTCTCAGCCTGGACACACTCAGAAAAGCTGTTTGGCTCCGTCACCGACGCTGGCTGCAAATTAGCTTCAGCCAGATCCATCTTTTACTCTGATGCATTGCTTAGCTGTATGTAGCATTGATTATCTGTATGGTTCCCATTAGATGAATAAATACAGGGTTTTGTTTTATGCTAAATGGCTCGTTCCTACTGGCCAGCCTGCAGCCTGGATGAAAATTACACCAACATTAAAGTCTTCTATGAGGTTATCTATAATAAAGGTCATGTTCTATAAATATTTCACACACTTTTTTAGGCGTGCAGCTGAAGATTTTAATGGAGACAGTTTAGAATAAGAGAACAGATTTAGTCAGTGAGACTTTTCTGCAGATTGAAACGTGATACAATCCTTCAAGTTAAGGGACTGTATGAAAATTATTAGGGTGGAAGAGGGTCAGAAGAGCTACTTAATTCTCTCTAAATTAATATTTTAACCTCCCCTTACATGATTAATTAAGCAAATGTGATTAATTAGTAACAAATAGGTCATAAAAGTGTGATTTGCCATGCACAGAGGACAACAGCTCTTTAGAAATAGGCCAATTATTTCAGTTTTTAGAACAAAATCATGTATTTGAGCGATCAAATGCTATTTCGAGCAAACATTAAAGGGTCTCCTCGCCCCAGTAACTTTCTAATGCAGGTCCATTCCATTGAAACCTACTGGAGTGAACTGCACTTAAATACATCAGCTGTCTGCATATGCAGTTGTTTGCACTTTACGTACACAAAGTTGCTGTATGTATATTTTTGACAGCAGATTTCCAGAGGATGTATAATAAATCTATGAAAGAACCAAAATGCATGATTGTTTTTGTGATTAATGATTCCATCATAGTAAATTAAGAGCCGTAGAAGCCATTAGAAACTCGCTGTTGTGTCCGATAATGGAACTAGCGACGCAGCGATCCACTTGAAACGCCCACTTTGGAAAACTTTGACGTATTTTAAACACACCGACACCGAGGACGTCCGGCTGCCTACTGGGAAACTGATGATGATGTTATGGTAATCCTACAGACTGTCACCGGTTCTCTGGCGGTTATTTCCGGTAAACACTCACCATGTGGGACCAAAGGTTCTGGCTGGCTTCCATCACCGCCAATCAATCAGCGACCAACTAGCTCAAGCGTTTTCCATACATGCGTCTACTCATCTTCTGTATGCTACGTATTTTATATACAATTTAAAACTCAGCGATACAGTGAAGCCGCGAAAAGTGAACCATGGTATGGCGAGGGACTATCATACATGGTTTCCACCAGTGTATATAAACATTTGCTCACAACCCACCGGTGGAAGAAAGACACCAAAAAGAGGCCACTTGAGGTAAAAATGCACCGATGATTGTGTGGCGTTAATCTAAACCTGGCAGTTTGATCTAGAACAGAAAAAAAGGAGGAGGGGGGGAGATAGTATCAAAAGAAGATTGGCCCGATTTTGATCTGTAACTCAGCACTTTTCTGGCGAGGAGTGAGATTGCTTCTTGATCCAGCTGCCATGGCAGGTTGGGAGGAAATGACATCAGACATGACAATAAAGGAATAAAAGGGAGGAGGAGGAGGAGGAGGAGAGGATGGATCCGGGGCTCAGCGAAGCAGCACTCTAAATACATAACTAATGTTCCTCGCGGTGCAACTAGAGTCCCGGCTCATTTATTGTCTCAATAAAGCTTGTCTGACGGCCTCTGCATCGGCTATCAGTCACAGAACCGTCTTAACTGGGTCAAGACCGCTGGGGTTGTGGGGGGGGGATCAGTCCAACCTCCCTTTACTTTCTCTCTGTTTTTGGTGGTGGTGGTGGTGGTGGTGGTAGCGGCACAGAGCACAGCTGGGGCCCTGTTATCGCTCACACTTAACGGAGAGAGGTCTCGGAAATCCAGAGTACCAGGACGGATGTATTTGGAGCGTTTATCCTTTTGAAATGCACACATGCGGCCGAGTGAAGGACACCTGGTGCATACTGGATGCACCAGAGTCAATACTATCCACCTGAGATGCTGCTTTTTATGTTTTTGATCTTCTAAAAACTGCTCCTGGATGTATATTTTAACATTTTAAACTTTCTTTTTTTACATTCGAAGCATGTTAAGCGGCAGCTTATTTGTATGGCAGTGTTGTTTTATGCTGTTTTATAGATATTTTTAAGTAGAAGCCCCTTTTTTTGCTTGTATTTGTCAAAGAAAATTAATAAAACAGACGGCCGTATTGAGTGTTAGAGGACAGAAAGGAGGAGAAAAGGTGCAATTTTGAAAGTAGGTAGGAAAATGAAGCCTGATTAGTCTTTGTTATTGCGACAAGGAAAGTGCCTTGAGAAGAAAAAAATTAAAAAATGAAATTAGCTATCAGGGTAACGTGCAAAAGTAGACTCGGAGGCAGCATTAAATAAATCGAATAACAACAACAGCAAGTGCTGGGGAAAAAATACTCTCTTCAACTCGAGGTGAGTTTGGGAAAATGAGGGCAATTTGACGTCCTTTTTGAAAATACGAAACGGTGCATAGTTGTGATTTTTAAACATCAGTACACCACAGAAATGGAAAATATTCTAAATAAACAGCGAAACAATGACTCATACAGATGAGCAATCCAATAAAACCACACAGAACTTCCTGATTATTTACTGTATTATCTGTTCAGCTTCTGTTCAGCCGCTCTTCCGCTCTCCTGATAACGTTTAGATTCATTCCTCCTCCTGTTGTTTTCCCCAATCACAGCTTGAGATTATTGCCAGAAACATCATAAGCTTCCTTTATCTTTAGCCGGCAAGTGTTTCGGCTCAAAACGCCGCACATTCATCGCTAGTTCTTTTTTTTGTTTTCTTGCTCTAATTATTAAATTATCACACGCCGTAAAAAGCTGAATAGTCGATGAGTTTTTAGCTGGTGGCAAATAAAAAGAAACTTTCCTGCAGGCCGGCCTGCAGCCTGAACGGAAATGACACCACGAGCTTCAGGCTGAGTGTCGAGCTTTAAAATGTTCTGTGAGGTTATCTATAATAAAGATCGTGTTCTGTAAATATTTTACACGCCATTTTAGAATTTACTTAGAGTTTTGTTTAGAACAAGAGACCAGGTTTAGTCCATGACACTTTTCTGCGGATTGCCAAGTGATCAGACCCTTAAAGTTCAGGGACCGTATGGAAATTGTCAGAGCTGAAGAGGGTCAGAAAGGAAGGAAGGTCTACTTTTTTCCTTTCTTATTAAAATATTTTAACCTCAGTTTATGTGATTAATGTGATCAAACAGTAGCTAATGATGACTGAAGAATACACTCATGTATTTAAATAATCAAATTCTATTTCGAGCAAACATCAAACGGTCTCCTCACCCCAATAACTTTCTTACAGTCCCTAAGATTTTAAGAAAATAAAAACCCATTTGATTCCATTTATTACTTCTTTTTTCTTCAACATCCAGAATCATCTCTCTATGTAGGAGTTTTCATTGTTGCTGGTGGCCATTTTAGGCGTTTTTACTCACTGTGGGCTCATTTTCCACTGCAATATGAAGTCCTGCACCTCTATGGAAACAGAACAATCATGACTAGAAGCAGAGAGAATTCAAAATTATGCAGTTTGTGCAGTATGACACAGGTATAATGCATTAATCATGACGATGATTGTCAATTTATTATACAAAAATGTAAAAAAAGAAGCTAGAAACGTGTATGACATTTTCCCCATGTGCCCACAGGTTTAACCAATACTGGAAAAATTGTGACTCTACGCACTATGGATATTTACTACTAATTTATTTCATACTTGTCTCCTTCTGCTCTGTGTATACACTGCCTGCAATTCAGCCCAGTTCATCTAAAAACTAACCAAAATTTTGTCATAACAAAAGTCCGTCATGGCTTCCTGGATGTCTTGAGTAGTGTAGGTTTTTGTGTTTTTACAGAATGTGATTAGAACAAATGATTTATGTTTGGCAAAATTAAAATCGAGCCATTAATAGTACAGTGATTTTGATGAAAAATCACTGTATATGCATGTCGCATATGAGTAGTTTAAGGACTGTCTTAAATAATATGCCTTTTAAACCCACTGGCTTTAGGTTTTAGAGTGAAATTCATGCAAACCTGGTGCTTAACAGGGGCTTTTTTGAAGTTTGTTCATTTTTTATGCTGAACTAAGGATTTCATAGCATAAGCTACTGTTTGCATTCTGTACTACAGTATTGTAAAGATGGTTTTTGTCCCTTGAGATGCTAAAAATTTAATTTGTCACAGCGTACCATGAGGGAGGCATCTGATTGGGCCCCAAATTCTATTACCATCATGACAAAAAAGTTCTGTAGAAAACACATTCTTTCCCTCTGAAATATTGTGGAGTAAAAATAAAAGACAGCATAACAAAGAAACAGTCTCTTGTGCATACAGACGCACTATGTCCGTACAGAATGAATGCACATAAATGGACACACACACATGTATTCATAAAAACCAAATGACCTAAAAATAATAATAACTAACCAGATTCAAGGGAAACCAAACAGTGCTTTATAAGCTGCCTTACACATAGCAGCGATGATTATGCTTTTATCTGCTTTGGGGACTGTACTGAGTTGAATTATCATTCATGCTGTATTGCTGTTTTGCTTAATTGGAATTTGTTTAGCGGGCTTTGTAAGGCAGCAAAGAGGGAATAAACAGATTTATGGGGAGCTGTGCCAAGTAAAAGGTTATGCATAATTTAAGGCGGATTAGTTTGGATGTAGAGGTCAATAAGGCTAAATAGACAAGAATCATCAACATCCAGGAAGGAGAAGGGGCGTCTTGAGGGTCTGGGCCTCCACCAGCTGTACAAACTCTTTATTAACAGACTCCGATTTGTCCTCCTATGCATCCTGGAGCACCCATTAGCTCACATTAACACACTCACACACGTACCTCATACATCAGCACACATGAGCAGTAGCAGAAGGCCTACTATACGTGTGCAACTAATTATATCAGTGTGTTTATTTGTGTTTGGCGCCTCGAGCAATTGTTCTACTTTAGTCCAAGTATGTCACTGTGTCATTTGTCATCAACTTCAACGTAGTCACCTTCATTACCGTCGGCCACATCACGACTGTCATCATAACCCATCATTGCGGTGCTGCGCCAACCCGTCGTGTGTGTGTGTGTGTGTGTGTGCATTTGTCAAATCTTCCTTCACTCTTTGCATTGTTTACGGCTTGTTCATTCGGCTGCTGATAATGGCGGTAAAAGCAAACGGCAATCTTTTTTCACCTACTTTAAGTCGCCTCTGTGGTGACGGCGGTTCAAGTATCGGCGCATCACGCGAGGCGGCAAGTCTGGAAAACAAACACGAGGCGGTCGAGATACTAAAAAAGAAAAGCTAACGAGAACAATGACAAGGTGATGGGGTTATATTGTATTTTGTGCAGACTAAGATTACTTTTTTCGTCATATCACGAAGAGCAATTTTATAACCCTCCTTGAAACACAAAGAAAAGTGGATTTGGTATTAAATTATTCCCTAAAAGCTCTGAAAGGCATCAGCCAAAACCCTAATTTTACTTCTGCCTGACTGCAGTTTTTTTAAAACTCCTAAGAATAAGTCGATAAAGATAAGATAAACTTTATTGTTCCTTCACTGGGGAAATTTACATGTTAGTGTAGCTAGATACAAATTACACATGGAAGAGGCAAGACAAGAAATATAAAAGTACAGTAACTCTACAAAATAGAGATATAGAGAGATAATAAAGACTATGTTCCCCTTCACATCTGGCATGATGAATATACATATAGGTATATATGTATATATACCTATATATGGCAAGATGGGTAATGTAACCAATTGTAGGACACACACATGTACGTATGTATGTTTCCTATGTATCTGTAGTGTGTTTTCATGTACTTGTGGCAGACTGTGGGCAGAGTACTTCTGCTTTCTAACGACTGGTTGGTGTTTTGGTGTCCTAATGTGCGGCTCTTTTGCAAAATTCCTAAATCTTGCATGTGGTCAAGGAATACACCACCCACGTTCACTTAGATCCCCGTCTGAAGTTTGTGGTGACCTGGCCTTTTCCGAGTCACAGTAAACCAATAAAATCAGTTTCAAAGATTCACCGATCAGCCACAACATCATGACCACTGACAGGTGAAGTAAATAACATTGATTATAGTGGTTCTATGTGCTGTTCTGCTGGAAAACTTTGGATTTTAACATCCGTGTTGATGAGACTTAGACACCCAACTAAACATCGTCCCACAACAAGCAAATGGAAATCCACAAATGTCACTGGCCTACCCCAACAGGAAAATGCACCCCACCACATGGTAACAACATCAACCAATCAGGAACATGTTGAGGAACATGACAATGGACCAACATGTTGATCTGACCTCCAAACTTCCTACACCCCATTGTGATCAAGCATCAACAGGATGCAGTGGAACAAGTTTGATTGACAGAGGCCCCACTGGACAAGCCAGAGTACCCAAAGGATGTGCCAAAGTCCTGGTTCCAGACCCCATAGGACACCCTGAGAGGTCCTCTTGTCCATGCCCGATGGTTGAGAACATTTTGGACCATATAAGGGGGACCAACATAATATTAGGCAGGTGGTCATAATGTTATGCCTGATCGATGTATGTTGATAAGAAACATGTTTGTGATATGTTACAAACAAACAACAAGAAATACAGCTAAGAACACTATTACTCCACTGTTGTTTACATAGTAGATAGTTGTTTCCTGCTATATTGATGGTTTATTCGTGTTCAAAATCTTACATACTGCACCTTGAATGCAAAAAAGCTTCTTGTGTCATGTGTGATTCTTTTTACTACATTTGTCATGAATGCTGTCATATTCTTTCATTCTCTCCAATCAATAGGCTGGAGTTATGTGACATAAATACAAACTTCCATGCAAATACTGCCTGTAGGCTACTGAATATGTAGTTTTGTGTTCCTGAGCTGCTTCCAGGTGTATATGTCAGGGGTTTACCGTTCACAGCTGATGTACTGGTGTCTCTCTAGACGCCGGTGTTAAATGATCTCTTTCCCTCAGACTCCTGTTCACATTGACATTCTCTCCTCTGGCTCACGGTGCCTTTGGGCTTCATTCTTTGTATATGTGCGCGTATCTCTTGGATGCATGTGCATGAGTGTGCGAGCGCGCGCGAATCCGGGGTCGCTGTTGGCGTTCGGCTTTGAGGAAATGTCAGAGCACATCTGTGAAAGAACGATATCAGCAGTACCTAGTGGCCAGTACACATGCACACATACACACTCACACACACACATGCACAGTGCAGAAAAACAAGCCCAGAGCAATGGAACGCCTCAGTACCTGCCAGTAATGCACCACAATGGCACCTGGAATAAACAGTATGCAGGAAGGCGAGAAGGATGTAGCTGGAAGGAGCAATGTGGAAACTGGACTTCAGTTCAGACATTTGGACACGAGGGAACAAAAAAAAGTTTTACTGCACCATGAATTCTCAAGTTTTTCATGAGCAAATATGTGATAAAGATACAGTAAAAAAAGAAAAACTTACTGGATGAAGGAAAAGATACAGTATAAGGACAGATTTTTGATTTGGAGTTGGAAAAAGGAAGCTATTGGAAAAGTTTTTCCATGCTTGTGCCTTGTATTGGTAATTTTTTGCATATTTTCCCTCATAAAGTAAGAAATGTACACAAATAAAACATTTTGAAATAGTACAAAATATAAATTAACTTTGAGCACAAGACTCGCGTCATTATAACGAATAATTTTGTGAGGATTTTTTTTCTGAGCAATATCTGGCACGAGAATGTCCCTCTTGATCAGACAAGTTTCGTCTTATGTTATCTTAGGTTAGGTTAGCTTAGCTTATCTTAGCCTAGCTTAAGTATTTATTTTGGAAATGAACAACAGTATTTACAGCAAATACTAATTAACTCCTGAGATTAGCTTATCTTAGCTTAACTTAGCTTATCTTAGCCTAGCTTAAGTATTTATTTTGGAAATGAACAGCCGTATTTACAGCAAATACTAATTAACTCCTGAGATTAGCTTATTTTATCTTACCTTAGCGTATCTTAGCCTAGCTTAAGTATTTATTTTGGAAATGAACAACAGTATTTATAAACTCCTGAGAGAAATGGATTTGGGAAAAATTGCAGCCAGATTGTAGATAAAAAAAGTTTCTCCTGACAATTAATCCTGCTTGAATGCAGATTTTTAAAAGTAATAATCAACATTTTGGCAAATACATGCATTTAAGTTAAAGGAGAACTCTGATACCATTCACATGTGTGGAACCTGGAACTAAAGCTGTGACCAGCTAGTTTATATTAGCTTAAATCCTGGAAACGCTCTGATCAATGCCAGCAAAATCTACCTATTTCTTGTCCAGGGGCAGTGAATTCTTTGCTGCCTGGTATTCTCAAGATGCATATTAAATAAACGAGGCAGTCCATGTTAATTAGGGAGCCTTTGATTTGCTTTTACTGCAGTCAGGCTAGCTTTTTCCAGTGTTTATGCTAAGCTAGATTAATGGCCTCCTGTCTCCATACATAAGGGGACAGACATGAGAACACTGTCCCTCTTCTCCTCTAACTCCTGGAGAAAAACTAAATTTATCTCCTCTGAATGAAGCAAACATCTAGGCCAAATTTTAGCGGTTTTTATTTCCCCAAAGACAGCTTTTATGCAGGATGAAGGTGCTGGAAAGAAAAAGAAAACAGAACAATAATCCACTGCAGAATGAGATAGCTTTAATTTTAACACTGAGAATTTAATTCCAGAGCATTCCAGTCTATTAAGGACAACCAGTTGTAAAGCCGTCCTGTCTTCTTCCCATTAAAGATGTTCATTTAGCACATCAAACGACTGCGAGGAAGCAGTTATCTCTGTTTTGGAAAATTTGAGCAATGAATATCACATCAAAGTCGTCTTTCTTTATTTTTCCTAAATGAAAAAGTCAGTTTTGTGTTTGTGATATCAAAGTTTTTCGGGGAAAAATGAGGCGCATTACACGGACCGCCGTGATCCCTGCTGTAGATGTTGCATTCGGTGGCGGCGAAAGATTATTAGGTGACCCTCTCTTTTGCAAAGACACGCACGGAAATATCCCCCACACCAGCGAACATGCGTGCACAGAGACGCACGGCCGAGGTCTGGAAATGTCAGTCAGCATGCTATCTCATTATTTCTGCCTCTTGAAGTTTCATGAGTGTAGAGGAGCTATTTGGGACACAAATTCACTTCATCACATAGAGAGAAAAAAAAGAAAAAGAAAAACCTCAGGCTTTTTTTTCTTTTTTTTAAAGAAAGGGCTTGACAGCTTTTAGTGTGCAGATACTCATCAAGGCCGCCAAACGGGTGGAATAATCTTATGAAAATCAGGCGAGGCAATAGACTGGAAGGGAACAAGCATGAGGAGGAAAAGAGGTGAAGAGAGGGGAAAAAAACAAGGAGAAAACGAGGATGAGATGGAGAGGCGAAGGGGGGGAGAAAAGCAAGAAATAGATGTAAAAAAGAGAAAATAATGGTTGTGAGGAGGGAAGGGACAGATGAGGAGGAGGAGGAGGGGAAATAAAAAGACAAGGGAGAATTAGCCGAGAGGAGATCAGCTGTGAGCAGAGGAGAGGGGATACACGGTGGCTAATTACAAAGCACAGAGATTTATTTCTTTGCATTGGGCTTTTCTTGCACATTCCTCTCGAGCCTCTTTTCTAATTCCTGCAAGGCTCGATTCAGGTTTTTTTTTGGGGGGGGGGAACGTCTGCCTTTCCACGGCAGGTCAGATAGTACAGTTAATTATCCAGATAGGAGATCCACTGTAAAAGGAGACATGGGAGGGGATTTCCATGATGAAAGCAAATCTGCGAGTCTTAATGGCACTCGGTTGGGCATTTCTCGAGCCGTCTTTTGTTTGACTTTGTTGCCTGACATGTCAGCAAAGAGATTACTGAGCGCGTGTAATCCCCCCTCCAACCTAAATTAAGTGCAATGCAGAGTGATCTTAAATCGCCAGATCCTGAACAGTAAAAGACGTGCAAAAGCCTTCATGTGCTAGAGGGAGATTTGCACACTTATAGTCAGAAGAAGAGAGAAGATTCGGAGGGATTCACGGGACTCATCTTGAAATAAAGACTGAATTTAGTTTAAAAAGCTGCTTGACTTGCTGTAAATAGAGGCCTGAGCCGCGTGCTGAAGGTGGGCAGTGATTTTGAAGATGTGCGAGCGCTGTTTTGCGAAGAGCTCGTTGCAGGGAATCAAGAGCGATGCCGATTTGCAGCACGAAATCACACAGTGTCGCACGCTGGCTGATGCGAGTGTGTGGCGCAAAACGCAATTGTTCAAGGGGCTGTGACTGGAATAAACAAATGGGAGGAATGGTGCAAAAAAAATCAAACCAAATTGGCTGCGCATGTGGTTTGATCCAATCAGCGTCACCATAGTGAGGGGAAAAACAGTGCTGTGCATAAACTAGCAGTGACTCTACATCAACAGACCAAAAAGTAGTTTACTAAAATAAATCAGAAGCTACTTTATCTTTTATTTTTACATTTAATTAAATCTATTTGTTGCCTAAGCAGTGAAAAATATGCAACTAGCTACTAGTTAGCTAGCAAGCTGCTACTCTGCTGGATTTTTTGAGTAACAAAAGCCTTCTGAGGAAGTTCTAGTAATGTTTTTGCAGAGTGTTCTAGGACGAATGTGGCTCAGGTGGGAGAGCAGGTTCTAAAGTGTCCTTGGGCAAAACACTGAATGCCAGGTTGCCTCTGATGGCAAACAAATCTGCCACCATTGTGAGAGAGAAACACGCTGTGAAGCACTTTCATTTGTAGAACCCAGCAATCGTTAAAAAGCGCCATTCATGTGCAAATAAGTTTATTTATAGAGCGCCTTATCATACACAGAGGTTATTCAGAGTGTAATGTTAATAAATGAACCAAAATAAAGCATGTTATCAAGACTAAACTGATAAATTGAATTCATCAAGTTGGATAAAGTGTGCACAGATTTGTAGATTGTTAAAACTGGTCGACTAAAACGGCTAAAAAAGACGACTGACCCTTGTGCTGACACCATAATGTTCTCTGAAGACGTTCTAAAAGAAGAAATCCAGTTAAACTAGTGATGCTAAAATACCCTGCAATGATTAAGCAATCAGTTGTAACCTCAATAAATCGATCGCCAGCTAATTTGATAATCAAATAATAGGTTTTGAGTAATTTTCTAGTGGGGAAAAAAATCTAAATTATCTGATATTCTGTGACAATAAACTGAATACCTCTGGGTTGTGGATAAAACAAGACATTTGAGGATGTTATCTTGGGTTTTGGGAAACACTGATGGACATTTTGCGCTAATTTCTGACATTTTAAAGACCAAACAACTAATAGATTGATCAAGAAAACAAAGAACAGATTAATCTAGGAAGAAAAAGATAGTTAATTGCGACCCTAGTGGCAATGCTGCTGGGAAACTAAGAACCCTGTTTCCTAAAGAACAACAACAAAAATGGATTTGAAGTGTTGAAATGTTATTTTATTAGCATTATAGCCAAACTACTGCCCCCTAGTTCAGTTTGAGAAACAGCATCATCACCATCTTCTCATGTCACAGAGGAAGTCAGATAAGCCGGTAAAAGTCACTTCAAGGAGATACGCAACACTAGCATCAGGTAATAATCATTACAAAATATTATAAGGTGCTTTCACAATGTGGTGAAAGTTCTTTACTGTTTTGATCAGGTTGCTAATAAATAAGCTATAAAAATGCAAATTCAATCCTGTTTGCAGTTTTAACTCTACATTTTAGCTAGAGACTAGTTTCTGCAACGTCTTAGTCAGTTGTTTTCCAGAATAAGGTTGTTTTCCACCTTTTCTCTCCTGCTTAATGAAGATATATAATAAAACACAACGTCCTAAAGGTGTTCAAGCATTTCGCTAATACCACTTTTACAAAAATAAATGTGCAGCTCGGCCATATCTGATGTCCGACATCAGCAACCTCTGACACTCTGCTGATTCTGCTACCTGCTCCGGCCGTATCTGATGTGTACAGTTGGTAATTATCGCGGCACATCTTCTTATCTTAGCACCACATCTCGCAGAGTGCTGAGCTGCATTTATTACAGCTGATCTGATCTGTCTTTAGGCGCGCTTTCCCCTCTTTCTTTCTTCCTTTCTTTCCCGTTTGTTTTCTCACCGTCTTTCCCGGCTTCCTCTCGCTCTTCCTCTCTCGCATGCACAAGGCCATCTTTCTCCTGCCATCTCAGGCTTGGCGTGGCATTAGACAGAATTTATTAGGCCAAGATGCTGGCTGTTGACATGAGTGTGATCTACCATTTGGTGGGAAGATAAGTGTCCCATGGAGGGTTTAATAATGTTCTCTCCCTCTCTCCTCCTTATCTCCCGCTGATGAAACCGCCGCTGATACCTTCCCTCACATAGCTTCGAACCTGCATTTGTGTGTGTTTATTTCTGTCCACTCCCCGCCTGGGCTTTTGCCTGCATGTGGGGGAGGCTTTTTATTTCATATCGCCCCGGAATCTAATAAGTTTCAACATAAGCCACTGCCCTCACACCAGCAGCGGCACAGCAGCGATATGGTCGAACGGTAACAGATAGTGTCACCATGAGCCGAGATGTTGCTGGGAGATGAGTTTAGTTAGTGACGCGAGACCGAATGTGACAGATAAAGGCTGTGTCTTAACTTGCCTTTACGGTTTCTGATTGCTCATATGATAAATCACTGTTATTGAATCAGTCAACTGTGAGCAAAGGAGCTCACCATTCTCTTCAGCCCCTATGGTTCCTTTTAAAAACTGGAGATTGAACATATAAGTTGACGCACTTTCAATTACACCGCCGGCTATAATGTCCAAAGCGATATAAACAAACATATCATTCATATGAATAGGGATGTGGAAAATTGAGCAGTTTAATTGGTACAGATGCTTCTAGAGACAGCTTTATACATCTATTGGAGCAGTTTTTGGTGCTAAATCCAATTCAAGCATCACCGGTAATAAACAATAAACCACATTTTGCCAAACTATGCTTAAATACGCAGCCTGACATGCCTCTAGAGTAGCATTCACCCCCGAAATGTGGCCGTAACCTGGTAAAAATCGAAGCGTTTGAGACATTTTAGAGCAATCAGATACACACAAAGAAGAAACGATGCTGCAGAAGCACTTGGGAGATTTTCCTTTGGATTCTGACATTTTGATTTCGCTTCCGAAACTGGGTCACTGTTGGAATCCTTTGCAGCGGCTGTAATTACAGCTGACACCATCTAAAGAGGAGGGAACTACAAACTTTTTTTTTTTTTCCTGTGCTGCGTTTAAAACACACTTGTCAACACTGGGGTTGAAAATTTGCCCAGAAGCCTTAACGCTGTCTGCAAAACCCCTTAGATTCATACAAGGGGTACACAGGGAATCATATACTCACAATTAGGGAAGCACTTGCTTTAAAGCATCAGTGCAACAAGGATCGGGTTAACTAGACCTAGAGCTGATCCTGAGGTCTCTGGGGACCAGACAGAGTCACATCCGACACCCCAGTGCTGCCACTACAATCCCCCCCTCCTCTGTTTGTTCCATCTGTTGGTCTAAGAATCAGAAAGGTCAATCATGCTTTCCATCTTGCATCAGTCCAGAGTTGTAACCACACCTTGACGAGAGACTAGGTAATCATCATCTTGTTTTAAAGTTAAGTTACGCCTACAAGGAGTTCCATCCTGCCCATACAGTGTCTGGACTTGTACCCAAATACACGTTTCATTTAGTGCAAAAGCTGCAATTTCTAAACACCACTGGCATTCATTGAACATAACAAACGGATGTATTTTAGTCTCTAGGTTGGCAAGACAGATGGATGAGAGGGAGCTGCACTGCAAACTAGCACGTCAAATGAGCATTACTGTTATTTTCTGACACCAAACTCTAAGTAAAAACACATTTACCTGATTCCTGATCCCACAAATCATGTTCTTGGTGCTTTTTATTACCTTTTTTTGCGACCAGAAGAGCAGTTTCTGCTTTATCTTCTCATCAAAGTAGAAAATATTAAGCTCTTTACCCTGCACAACTTGCTTATTAAGGATATTGGACCACCCGACATGATGACACCTGCTTTACTGGTGGGTAAAGTAGCAAACATGGCAAATAGGCCCATTCATTATGCCTTCTGTGGATGGGATATACCACCAATCTTGTTTCTGGAAAGGTTAAAAATACAGGACATTAATGGGAAAGATGATAAAATGTGGGAGCATCCTTGGAAAAACAGGTGTTCTTTTAAAGCTTGCCAGATATATTCCTTTTAAAATGATTACAATCAGCTATTATGATGTATAATTGTCAAATCAAGCTTCGCCAAATCAATCAAGGCCACTAACAGAGGCTTTAATTGCAGATTACAGGAACTGGAACTCAGATTATTTGATTCCATTTGCCTCTTGTAAACACAACATTAACAAATGATCACATTAGGCAATTCCGATTAGAGCGGCTGTAAATTATGCTTCCAATCGCCATAACTTTAGACTGTCGGTGGGGCAAATCATCATTAATCCTCCATCGTACCGACTGGAAATCTGCCACGTCAATCTGGACAACCGAGCGGCTCCATTATTAAATCTTACATCATTCATCGGCGACAACCATGATAACTTATCTCTCAGCTGTCACCGCAGACGGAGCTCTTTTTTTATAATTTCTCGCTGTCAACAATGACAACACATGCAGAGGAGACCACTCCAACACCCACGTAACGGCACTCGTTCCCTCGTTACCAGTATTTGCCAGGCATCGCTATACATCTTCATCAGCCGAGGGTCACCCCACTGGATGGTAATTCAGAAGCGAAACAGAACCCGTTAGTGAATTGTATAAGTGACCTTGCTGACAACATTCATTAGTAATGGATTAAATAACAAAAGGAAGGGGGGGAGAGGGAGCTCCGCCAGACCTCAAAATATTACATCGGACAAGTTTTTTCCTTTCACCTCAGTGAATGGTGCGTTTTCAATATGTCCTTTTAATTTTCCTTTCTTCTCTGTTGCTTCCCTTTTCCATTTACAAAGGCCTGTTTTACATCCTCTCCTCTGCACTCCTCTTTTACTGAGGGATCGCCGGCTATAGATGCAGATTCGGAACAATTTCTCGTCCTTTGGATTTACATAAAATGGAAATTTGTCTTTGGCAAACATCACATAAGGACAAACTCAACGGGAATGAAAAGCAAATTTGTGATTGAATTCGTAAAAAAAGATGAAACAGGCGGGGTCTAGTGGAGTCATAGGACGTTTGTGTGTTTGGAGGGTGTTCTTTAAAGGCGCGCATTGAACGTTTTTACAGTAGATGAAAGAACGATTTCCTTGAACTTTAAACTGTAAGTGTGCAGCTTGATAGAAGCCTCAGGCATGTTAATTCAGAGGACTGGCAGCAGAACTGGATTGATTTTTGTGGTTGCGGGTTGGTGGAGGAGATGCTAACCTTGTTGCAAGAAACCTAAACTCTTTATTGCAATGCGGTAAAACCATCTTAATTACTGTTCTATGCACTATTGTAAAGAAACAATATGGTAAATATGAAGTTTACCTGTAGCCACTTAGCTTAACGTAGCACCAATATTGAAAACATTGGGAAGGCAGCTAGTTTGCCACTTTTGGATAGTAGCAATATCTGTCGAATCAGCACCACTACAGCTCACTTACAACCATATACTGTCTTGTTTCTTTAATCTGTGTAAAAGTTACATTTTTCTCTGGAAGATTTGAAGGTCATCTTGACTATTTAGGCTATATCTTCATTTTTAACAAACAGACAAGAGGATGGTATCATTTGGTTTATTAAACTCTTCTAAATTTGGGGTCTAAGAAGCAGCCACATGCGAAAAAGTTGGGACATTTTTGGACAAGCAGAAATGTGACCCTCACTGAAACACTGCCTACAGACGAAGATGGTCATTTTCACCATATAAATAAAGATGAAAACCAGATCCATCACATGGAAAATGAAAACCAGGCTTCCAGATCAGGTGCCAAAGATTAGAACCTCCTTAGGAAGTGACAGGTGCGACCAGTCTTACTCACACCTTTGACGTCAAGGATCCGCTGCTCTGCTCTAAGTATGCGGTGTCACCATGCCAAGACCTAAGAGCTCTCTGAGGCCTTCAGAATAAAAGGGGCTGTGAAGGCCTCATGCCAACTGTGAAGCGTGCTGGTGGAACTGCTATGCATCAGGGGTTGCTTCACTGCCTCGGGGACTGGGCAGCTTGCAGTCGTTGATTCAACTATGAATTCTGGACCATATCAAAGAGCGCTTGAAGGTAATGCGAAGCCATCTGTGTGAAAGCTGAAGATGATCGGAAGTGGACATTTCAACTGGGTAATAATCCTGGAAACATCAGCAAATCCACCAAGGAATTGCTGAAAAGGATGACACTGAGGGGAAGTGAACGATGAAATCAAGACAAAAAGAGCTTGTGGGGGATATGAAACGGGCAGAACATAGAAGAAAACCCCCAAACATCTTGGATCTGAAGGAATATTGCATGGAGGAGTTGTCAAAAATGATGTCAGGTACTGGTGGACAACTATGCCAAACACCTACAAGAAGTCATTTCGGCTAAATATGGAAATATTAGCTCTGCTACGGTGCGTGTCATTTGTGTAAATGTAGAACAACAGAGGCAATAAAATGCATCCCTGAGGACCAGCTGTAGGAAAAAAAGCTGGTTAGAGAAGATGTTAAGGCCGGGGTGTTCTTCAAACTCACAAGACTCTAAGAAGTGTTTGTCTAATCATGTCCAATGGCAAATGTTTTTACAGCTTCTTTGTCTTCTTTTGTTTTATTTGCAACCCTCAAAGGCGGAACGACAAGCCAAGATTCTTTAATTGCTCAAATGGGAATAGCAGCAGAAACCTTTGGACATCTCGAAAGTCTTCTTTGAGTTTTTACTCTTTTGTAGATGTGATCGGTGATGGACGTAATTGTGTAAAAGAGGATAAAAATGAGTCTTTGAGAGGAATCTTGCATGTTTTCCCCACACACCTACAGACTTAGTGGGTTTTAGACTGTTGGTTTGGGATAGTTACCGACATTTTTAGACACTGCTGTCCATTTGAGACATCAGTGGTATGACAAGCACTTAATTGTAAAACAAGCCCCTTAGGGATGCTTTAAGAGGGACCAGATTGGGGCGAACAACCTGATCAGACAGATTCTGTCTAGAAATGGGATGGCCAGCGATCTGTTTAACAGGTAAACTGCAACAATAAGTTTTGCGACCGAAAGTGGCAAGGGAGTGTGCTTATGTATGTATGCTGACAACTTTTAATGGTTTTCACATTTTGTTGAGTTGTTTGGAAATTGCTTTCTTCTCCCCATTGCGCAACTTTTTCCCTGAGGTGAAAAATAAAAAAAAAAAAAATTCAAGTTAAACACGGTTTATATTGCTTGTGTGCAGCTAGCCTTGACGCAGCGGCGGCTAAGTAATTCAACCTCAAGCTTGCACGTCAGCAAAATGCACTCAACAATAATAATGCTTGACAATTTGAAGCTCACTTTTTCTTTACTGTGCTGACACAGTGTCCGTGGCACTTGCATAATTTAGCCATGAAGTGCTTGAGAAGGTATACATATTTCATAGATTGATCGCTATATAGATATTGTTTATGGCGAACAGGTATTAGCATTGAGTACCGTGCTTGCTGATGATCTACATGCGAGGTTATGACAGCTACTGAAGGTGCCCTTAGAGCAAATTTATAGATATGGAAGTGAGCACAATTCCCACATGTTTTATAAGAGAGCCGCGGAAGAACATGATGTATGTACGGCATGTAATTCATTCAAGGTTTCACTGTTATCCATTAAAGAATGCTGTTTTCCATCCATAAATGCATACGGATATGAGCGTGAATTTATGTATCCTTCTTCCTTTATCTCGCACACATCCTGTAATGGTCAAGAATGTTATCTAGATATGCTTGTCCTCTGCTTTGTCTTCATCCTTTCTCCCTCTTATCTCGGTTCATCTTTTTGTCTTTTTGATTTACATACTCAGGTAGACATGTGCTGCTCGGATTTTATCCTTTAATACCATATTGTCAAACACAGTTTCCGATTGCGAAGATTGCAAGCCAACCTGAGTCGCAAATCTGTCATTAGACGCCTTATCTTCAAAGGGGTTTTCTTATTATACCAAAAAAGCACCTCATAACTCCACATTCGCTGTATAATGACCTGCAAATTCCACTTTTTCTTCCTCATCTTTCGCCCCCAGAAGCCGCGGTTCTCGTAAACCCTGTTGAGCTTTCGTGGAACAAAAAATGATATTTGTTTACAAAAATAATATTTGTTTACTTCGAAATCTCCGCAGGGTACCTCCGGTGTCAGGGAAGTCGCTCGAAAATTGTTTTCATATCTTGAGTTATGCCTTCATTTCTGGCTGTTATTGTGTTGTCTGGTGCCGGTGTGTTATCATCCGGGCGTTTTTTTTCTTTCTTTTTTTTTACAAAAGCCACAGGTTTAATGTAAATTTCTGATCCTTTGACCGCGCTTACTGATGATTCATTCTGCCTCGGCGCCTCTCGTAGAGACAGTTAACCGCACGTCATGTGTGATTTTCTATAACTGATTGACTGCCGTTGCAATGGAGGATACTGAACGCGGTGCTGATGCTGTAGGAGGGCTGTAGGAGGGATGATTTACACCCACAGTCCATTCTAATGAGCTCAGGTACCCCCTCACTGGCACCAGCTGTCATGTTCCAGAGCACTGCTATTTACTTCTATTAATTATATAAGAGCAGATATTATCACAGTAGTCTTTCATACAAAACATAGCAATGGTAGAATTGAATAAATTAGATTCAACTTTATTGTTGTTGTAGTACAAGTATTAAGATAGTAAGAAGTGCTAAAGCAGCAGTAAAGTGCATTATTTGCAGTATGGTATATAGATTATGTTACAGTGCAGACAGGGTTAACAGTATGGACAGAGCGCTATGAACACACTAATATATAAAATGTATAGATATGTGGATACAATTTAAAATAGATAATTGAAATCTACAGATAGAGATTTATTGTGATTTATTTCTAAATTTTTTGGAGTGCTATTAATGCAACTCAGAATTGCAGAAACTAGAGGTTCCACCAAATTATCCCTTATGTTTAGCTCTTTATTTAAACTTTTCCTACTTGTATTTGTTCATTTTTTTCCCCTAAACAAGCATATGTAGGTGACAAATAACGGAAAAACCAACATGAAGTGTTTTACTAAGGTGTGTGGCCACCACAACAGCTGCAACACGTCTCGGTGCTGTTGTAGTGTTGAATTAACGCCACAACAGCTTCAACACGTCTTGGCATTGGTCCTCCAAGTTTATGGAGTACTGCTGAAGGGATGAAACACCATTTTTCAAGAAGATAAGAAGATATTCTCCATTAGTTGTTCAAAAAAGTTGGGATCTGGTGACTGTGATAACCTTAGCATCGGATTTACATCACTTTTATACTCATTCGGTGACCCCTCAGGCCTTATGGATGGGAAAATTGTCATCCTGGAGGAGACAACTGTCATCAGGATGGAGATATTTCATTATAGGATCAACATTGTATTGATTTGCAGTGACTCTTCAATCTTAAAGGGCAAGAGGATTCCAACTATGCCCACAAATACCCTCGTAACCGAACCACCAGATCCCCTTATTGTAGATGTCAAGGGTTCAGGTTTTTCCTTTAATTTGTCACTCATCTGTACATGAACACTATTTTTCTCCAATCATTGAATAAACAAGGCATTCACCTCCATGCAAATTTCTCCAGCTAATTTCTAACTTAGTTTTCTAAGACCTCAACCCCTTTGTGTTTGATGACGCAGCTATTTTTTTCCTCATCACTGCGGATTTCTAGCCAGGCTAACACAATGCAGGCGTGATATCAGGTTCAATACTTGGACACAGTGTCAGGCATTCATTTCGTGCAGATTAGCTGCAGCGAGACAAGGATCAATGGCGGCCTGGAGAATAAAACTGCTTGTGAAAAGAGGCAGGTGGAGGAATCGCACGGCGGTACGCATCCCCGACAACAGCGGTTGGCAGTGAGAACAAAAACAAGGAGCAACGGCGCTGACAACAACAGCGAGATTGCAGCATGCAGATTATCCAACTAAAACTATTACGGCGAACTGAAAGATTACACTGCAGCTATAACATTTAGTAGTCACTGCATTTATCTGCCTTGTCGTCATGTTTTAGTGCAAAAAGTGACGCCTGCAGTACTGGCGAATGGAATCGGTTGAACCCTGGGGCTTTTCTGGGAAATATAGAAACTCATGAGGCAAATAGCACTGAAAGGAATTACAAATCACAGCATGTAGTTATGACAAAAAAAAAAATTGTAGAATGCACTGAATGTCCCTGAAACTGTATTTGACACATTTTTTTTTCCATCCCTGGTGCTTGAAGCTTAATGTGCAGGGTTTCCAAAATATTACACCCTGCTTGAAATGTTGCGGAGTGGAGTAAAACCTCCTAAATATCGTCTGTGATGTTTGATTTTATTTACCTGACTGATCACAGCTCCCTCCATTTCTCTCCATCTGTCTGATCTCCCCCATCTTTCCCTCATCTCTCACTGTCATCCTCCATACTCTCATGCCTCTCAATTGTCTCTTTACTTCATTGCTCTTCATCTACCTGCATATCTTGTCTCTCTTTCAACCCACCCCGTCTGCATCTCTTCATCTTTCTTAAATCCATTTAAATGTATTGCTACATATTCTTTTCTCCCTTTTTTCCATAATTTTTCAATCGTGTTACATCTCTGCCCATATCTGTCTTCCTCCATCTGTCATCCTCCCCAACCCACTCTCTCTATTTTAATCGTTACATCTCTGCATCCACTTCGCTCTATCGTGTCTCTCGATCTGTTTATTTCTTCCATATTTTTTTTTTCCCTCTCCCTCCCCACTCCTCACCCTTCTGATCTTTCTTTCTGTCTCCTCTGCAGCTGGCATTGTTCGGAAAAAGCAGTGGTGTGAGATGGTGCCGTGTTTGGAGGACGAAGGCTGTGACCTGTTAGTCAATAAATCTGGCTGGACTTGTACACAGCCCGGAGGCCGAGTCAAAACCACCACGGTGAGTTCAGGCTCTCTTTCAGTCCCTTAGGTTGCACCAGCAGCGCACAAACCTGCACGGAAAGTCAATTGCAGTGTAAATGCAAACCGAGGACACGTGTTGTAAATTGTTTTGAAAGACTCCCTCCAGTAAAAATCTAGTTTTTCACCTTACTAGCATGTCCATATGGTGTTTTTTATACGAAAAATCATTAGAAATTAGCAGTCAACGCCATGGCTGAGCATTTCCACCTCCAAATCCAATAAATTTAAAATTTTGGAAAACAGGTTTCCAGTTTAAACACATATGACTGAATTACTCCAACACTGCAACTTGCGATTGTGTCTTGCAAAATAGTTCTGCTGTATTCGAGCAGAGTTGTAGGTGAGCTGGTGTGCTTGAGCGGCACCGCACGGCAGAAAAAGAGGCGGGGACTTAATAGATTTGCACATTCTTAAGGATGCGACGGTGTAGAGTCACATCAAAGCCATTAAAAGGCAGGAAAGAATTATTTTTATTGAGAAACCGCCATTACAGATGAGTTTTTAAGGAATCTAAGGAGGCAGTTTTACTGTAAGGAACCCATTTTTAAAAGCTGAGCCCCTGTGCAGGATCCAAGCTCTGATCCAGGCGGTTTTAAAGCAGTGTTTTCTGCATCAACTGCATTTCGTTTCGACACATTTACAGTATTAAATTGCTAATTTTTGACAGTGTAAACGTGGAAGCTGTACAAAAGGCTGAGCTTGTAACAGGACACAATTGAAACCCTCATTTCACAGGAACTGTTCGTTTGTGGTGTCAGTGTATCCATGGAAAAATAATGTCATATAAGCCTGTTAGTCAAACCGCTTAAGATTGTGTACCTTTTAAAAGATGAAAGACACATTGTATGCTCTGCGCTACAAATGGACCTTTTCAGCTCAATGCGTTCAGGTTCAATCAGATTTTTCTGCTACAGCCTGTCGTGGTGTGGCACAACCTGTACCTTATGGTGGCTAATGTTATCAACATTTACATAGATATAGCTGCAAAGATACTGACAATTTTATGGTTGCTTTCAACTTGTGCACTAGAGTTGGGAAAACTGGTCACTTAATAATGATGTCTTAACCCTCTGAACCCCAAAACCCCACTAGTGAGTTTGAAAAGGAGGTTATCTTTCAAACAAATCCCCAAAATTACATAATATATCAAAGGCAGAAACTGTAAAAAGATTTCCCCCAAACCACCCATTTGTACTGACCAAATTCTGTAAAAAAACAAAATTTTTCCAGTATTCGTAACGCCTAGAGGTAAATCGTATTAATTAACTTTTATTTTTATGATTTATGGTATTATTACTACTTTACAGAATACATTTGAGTTCTCTTTACTTCTAGTCATGGTGGTGCTGTTTCCATAGAGGTGCAGGACATCATTTTGCAATGAAAAATGAGCCCACATTTTCGAGGACAGCACAAAAAGCTTTATATATAAGTGATATATTTACACACAGAGCAAACACATAGCAACATCAGCATTAATTCAGATTTATTTTTCTGACCACATGCTGATCCTACGTTGAATATTATGGCCTCTTTCAGCTCAGTTTTGGTCTCCACCACATTCTAGAGAGAAACGTGATTTAGCTGCTCCATTGCAGTGTGTTCAACAGCTAAATGCCAATGCCGTTTGGCGCTGGGCAGGTAGTGTACAGACACACTGTACATTCATTGAAAACAGCTGCATGCGGTGACTGGAGGCTACTTAGCGAGAGTGAAACAGGGCAGTGAAAATGTGGCCTGTAAAACCTAAACAATTAGCTGAAAGCTGTAAAACGTCCCACTGAACTAAAGCAAACAAGAGTTCAATGACACAGGGCGATACATTGACCATTTTTAATACAAAAATGCTGGTTAGTGCAGCTTTAAACAACTTACTGTAAATGTAATGCGCCATCCTTGGCCACTGTTAAGCTAAAATGATGTCGTCTTGCCTCACGTTCAAGCTCTTCAGTACACCTTTGAGCACCATCTCTAGCTGTTGCTATGCTGTACTCGGTGCCAGTTTGCACACAGTCACCCACTGATCACTGCAGAAACCCCAGTTAGCATTCACTTCACAGTCTCTTCCAAATGTTTCCCGCCCTCCTCGTCTTCAGCTCATCTCCACAAACTCCACGCGCTTTGTTTACTTCCTCATTGCCAGCAATTAGCTTGAATTAGGAACGCTCTTAATGTTAATGATGGCAGCAGATGGGGAGCCACTGCTTGTATTGGCTAACATGCCGCCCATTCATCCGCCCGCCCGTTCTCCACACCCTATATCGAGCTCTCAGAGCATCCTCCTCCACTTCACCTGCTACTCCACCCCTCTCCTCCTCACCCAGCACACAAACGCACACCGTCGTCCCACTGCATTCACCCCCACGCCCACTTTACAAGTGATGCAAGCACTGTTGCTCTCCTGTTTGCCTATACTGTAGCAATTAAAGTGGCCTCGGTTGAGAAACATGTTACGCAACGCACACACACAACACAGCTGCCCTATCTGTGAATGTCAATGGGTGAACACTGAGGACCGGTGGGGCATCATTAATGCATCTGTCATGATTTAGTCATCAGCTGACTAACTTGTTTATGCCGTCGCTGCTGAAAAACAAACACACTTAAACACACTGCAGAAACGCACACTGAATGCTGAACTTAGGTGATACGCTTTGCTTTGCTATCAGTCGGCTGCCGGCTCTTACTGTGTTGTGAGTCATGTGTGTCTCTCGGTGCTCTGACACAAACCTGAGTATGAACCTGGTCGTGGAGACTGGGGTGACAGCCGTTACATGTTCCACCTACAATGTAATTTGTTATCTGGACAGGCAGATAGCCCACACACACACACACACACACACACATCGGAAACATACTGTAGCCGGATCCATTTATTAATAATGACAGCTGTAGTGTGTGTAGCGTATGCAAATACAGTGCCTGTAAGAAATACTTACCCCCCTTGGAGGTTTCCCCTTTTATTTCTTTTTACACACTGAATCATGGTCAATTTAATGTGTTTTTTTGACAAGACTTTACAAAAAAAAACCTTTCATGCCAGTGTGAAAATAGAATATTCTACAAAGCAATGCCAATTAATTAAAAATATGGAATGTAAAATAAGTGATTGCATAAGCTTTCACTTTCCTTATAGTGAGCAACCCAATGCAGCACACACGCAGGGAGTTGGTGCTAGAAGTCACACAACTGGCAAAATGGAGATCATCTGTCAATATGTCTAAAGTGATTGTAGTATAAAATATTGTGAGACCAAAACTGAGCTTTTTGGCAATCGGACTAGACATGATGTTTATGGACACCAAAGAGTGCATATCATCACAATACATCATCCCCACCATGAAGTTCGGTGGTGGCAGCATCATGATGTGGGGATGCTTCTCAACAACAGGCCTCGGAAGGCTTGTGGAGGGAGAGGGTGAAATGAATGCAGCAAAGTATAGGACAACCCTGGAGGGCAACCTGATGCGGTGTGCAAGAGAACTGAAGCCAAAGCTACACAGAAATGGGTTTTAAGTCAAAAAGGGGAATGTTGTGAAGAGCCCAGACCTCAATCCAATTGAGAATGTGTGGCTGGACTTGGAAAAAGGCTGTTTACTTACCATCCTAGAGCAAGGTTGAGAAGTTTTGCAAAGATGAATGGGGTAAAATTGCAGTGTCCAAATGTGCAAAGCTAATTGAGACCTATCAACACAGGCTAAATGCTCTAATCATGGTCAGAGGTTCCTCTATTCAATATATGTTTGATCATTTTGATTAATTGACATATTGGTTAGAAATTTATTTTCACTTTGGCATGAAAGGATCTTTTTTTTTTGTAAATTCTTGCTAAAAATCCTAATTATATTGACCATGATTCAATGTTGACAAGTAATGAAAGGGGAAAACTAAAATATTTTTAGAGGCACTGTACATTCGAAGGCTGATAGATCCACTGCATATGCATTCTTAGGTTGACATGCTCTTACTGATGAGCGTCAGTCTGTGTCTTCCAGTGTTTTTATATCCAGAATAGTGCATGTGTGTCCCCACTTTCACTGCAAAGGTCGGCCCAGTACACTCTGGCCTACATGTACATTTCACATCCTGCTTAGGATGTCAGTCAATGTAGCTCTCATCGGCTTATGCTGACAATATGCAGGATGTGACAGGTATTTCTTGCTTGCTTCATTGGCTCCTTTAAACTTGGTGACAGCTAGTCAAATGGCTGGACAGCTATGCGCACTCATCTGTGCCGGTCCATGTGTGTGTATGTGTGTGTGTCTCTTTAAGCAGCTTTCACTGTCAGAAAGTCTAATAACTGGCAACAAGCAGACTCGGGTCATTGTTTAAAATTCCTCTTAAAATATTAATTTATTTGATGGATGGACTGGCCTAACGTGACCGCTGCCTCGCCTTCAATCTTGTGTAAGTTGAGGGAGGTTTAGGACATTGCGTCATCGCCTAAAATTGCCCAAATGCATTGAAGTTTAGAGTCCAGTCCCCCACAGGCAAAAATTACCTAAACCTCTTGTTATCTGCAGGCCCAAGGGAGAATAAGCCGCAAAAACAAAACAAACTATTTACTGCTCAATCTCCCTCTGGTTAACGTTGAACAAAAGGGCCCCCTCCCTAAGGCTTTTCAAGGTTAAACCCAAACCGCAGCCACCCCGATATTGCCCGAGGATGACTGTTGGCTGTGCACAGTCCAGTGAGCATGTCCGACCTGTCTGTCAGGTGTTTGTGCGAAAACATCAATGCAGACAAACAGACATATCCCTCGGGGCATTTGACTAAGCCAAGTCAATCTGACTCAGCCCCATAGCCCCATAAAGGGCTATTTTGGACAAATGTCAGGAAGCAGTTTGTGTGTGTTGGTCAAATGTTTGCGAGTTTGTTGTTTTCCCTGTCAAACAGAGGGAGATTGTTGTTCGGGATGACAACACTGACCTCTCCTCACACCGCTGACCTCTTCCCTACCTTTATTTGGCAATACAGCTCAGTGTGAGTTGCGAGACGGATTAGACGTACGCCGCCCCGTCCTCCCTCAACCCACAGAATGTCACTCATATCAGCCGCCACCATGTGACGTATAAAAATAACATGTTCTTCTTCTTGAGTCCTTCTAAGACACTTTCCATCTCTTTTTTCCCCACATCTCCTCCCTCCTCTCTCTTACCATCCCCCCACCCCCCCATGCATTTATCTTAGTCTGATTCTGCTGTGAGAAGTACGCAGTTGTTCCTGTCAATAATAAAAAAAAAAAAAAACACACACAATATGGATTTCTCCAAGGCCGGCCCCAGATGAAACATATGAAGATTGATATGTACACTGCTTACTGGTGACAGTGACGTTTTGACTGAGGTTACTTTTAGTAGTGGTGCACAGCGGCTGGAAAGGACACACATCAAGTGGAGGTAGACTCGTGAAGTCGGACCGAGTAATTTATTTCAGCATCAGGCTTCTGGCTGACGCAGTGACAAGTCTCTCCTCTGAAGGATTGACCTAGCACAAAATGAAATGAACATATCAAGCTGTGAGACTGTAAATGAGCACCACAGGGGATCACTTGACTGCATTAATGAAACTATAAAAGACCCATGGAGATTCAACGTGAAGTATATGGTTTACCCCTATGGATATAAATAATCACCTCCAGAAACACTGGTGAGACAGATCCGTCATAACATTACTTTTTTACACAACGTTCTCGCAAATGATTCACCAGGTCGTGCCCCCTGAACAGCAAGTGTCCAATTGTTGCTCTTAACTGGGCTTATCGAGCTCCGGATCTTTCCACATGTTGAAGCAGTGTTTATGCAGCTATAATTAGAGATGTATTCGCCATCTCAGGCTTTAAAACAGCATTTTAAAATGAAAATAATCTCCATCCAGACCATAGACTCTATACAAAAATTGTAAGACGTAGCCTCTGGTTTTGAAAAGCAAATTACTTGCTGAACTGCCTTGCACTCTTTCTAACAGCCAGTAGGGGGCGACTCCTCAAGTCAGATTGTATAGAAGTCTAGGAGAAAATGACTCCACTTCTCCCTTGATTTTTTACGTCATTAGACATTTTTCTAATGAATTCGTGGTCTCAATTGCTAATTTCAAGTCTTTGTGAATACAGTATGGTTTTATCTTCTAAATTATAGAGGAAAATAGACAATAAAGTAGGTGATTGTATTACTGTACAGAGTGTTCCCAGGTTCTCAATTAGGTTTGGTTTCAAAAGACCAAGAAGACCAAATGCCAAACTCAAGGCTTCAAAACTGAAGTCTACAAACTAATGGATGGCGTCACTGTGCCTACGTCCATCTTTTATATACAGCCTATGGTCCACACAAGTGTTTTTGCACCATTTCAGAAATACATCCGTGCACACTGAGTACACATGTACCAGTATAAATAGAAAGTAGAGTGCTGTTGTTCAGTAGTAGAAGGACAGCAATTATGAAACGTAAAACCAGAAATGTCTTAGCTGGGATTGGTGACAAGGTGGAAACACTACTGAAAGTATCACATGACTACAAAGGTGGTAACAGCAGTGGAAAACATAGATTGGGGATTGTCACATAATAGGGAAGAAAACGTGACTGATAAGACCTGAGCGTTTCCAAAAGTCTTAGAGTATTGTAGGTGCTAGTCGTAAACATAGTGAATGTTATTTTAAAAAATAAATAAAAAATGTATTACTGTGGATGTAGCCTTTAAGCGTTTGGGAGGATGGTGTCTTTTTTTCCTCTCCTTTATCTAGATAACCCCCAACAGTTGTAACCTCGTGTTTCCTTCCAGAGGTAAATGGCATGTCATTAACTAACTGCATTATTCAGGCTACTTTAGGCAGATACCTATTCAGGTCTGAAGCATTCGCAATGCTGGAGCTGACATGCAACCATATCAGAGACTAGTCTCTCCTTAACCTCAAGTCTTTTTCTCAAGTTGAAATTAATCATAGTGAAAATTAAACCCCTTAAAAAGCATAAATCCAACCATTAGGCTGCTGTCCAGATAGTTTATTCTATCGTAAACATCAAAGTTACGTTGGAAATACTTAAATTTTAATTCCATGTTCATTTACGATACACTCCTACACTATTGTTACCTGTTTCTACACAAAAGCAGAACAACGTTGCTCTTTTATTTCCATGTCTTCTACATGGATCACCAGCCAGTGAAGGCTTTTAGCCTTCAACATGCAGCTTTAGTCTCAGTGTTTTCGCATGGTATCATGTATGTAGCCGTCATATTAATATTTAACCAGCTTTTACAGGGTTCTCGTTTTAGCCGGATATGTTGAAATGTTTGCTGGAGAGGAGACATATTTAATGATTTAATGTGGTGTTTTAGCGTGAGTTTACACTAAGGACCTCTTTTTCCCCCCCAAATAAACAACTGCTATCACTGTAAACTGCACATTTACTGTGCTAGAAGGGAAAGCTTGGAAGGTATATCCACAGTATATCAGTAATTAAGCAAAATATTGAATCATTGAAAGCTTTTTGAGAGAATGGAGATCAAACCCACCCACAGTAAACAGATTCTGACCCTCTGAATTTAATTAAACTGATGTTCAAAACACTTAAAAACAGATTGATATGATGTCTGAAAAGATGAAATAGTCACAACATCCTGAGAGTGTTTTTTCTTTGTGCCCGGCAAGATGATCTGAAAAAATAACCAGGAAAAAAACACAGTTATGCAGCAGCTAGGGGTTAATTTGTCCCTCCCATAGTACTCTCTGCACTCCGTGATGCTAAATGATTTGAATATACACTTTATCACACCGTTAGCACAGTCAAATGCTGCGTTTGCTGCCTTTGCAGGGCGCTCTCTTTCAGCAAAGCGATATGTAGTCTCAGCAGTCATCTCCTATACCTCCTCCTCTCGGTGAAAGGCTTACTGCTGTCTCTCTCCAGAGAGGAGGATGCTCTGCGTTGTGCCCTCCACCATTTTAGACTGGCAGATGAAACGGCGCAAGGAGCTATCTCTCCCTGCGTGTGCCGACGCAGGGAAGCTCGGCGAGAAAGAGGCAGAATTCAAAAAAAAGGGGAAAGAAGCAGCACGGAGGGAAGAAAAGAGCAGTGTGACTGAAAGACGGACAAAGAGATTTGAGCCAGTCAGAGGTAAAGCATCATAAAGCATTAAGTCATTTTCAGCTGGTTCACATCAAACACTGCCTCTTGTTAAGTCCTTGAGTGCCCGTTTAGTTAACAGAAAAGGGCATTACTTTGGAGAGTAGCTTTTCTTTCACCAATTTCTAATAGCTTAAAATGAAACGGCAAGAAAAAGCTGTCGGAAACCTTCTTTTTTTTTAGAAGATCCTTGTGTTTATATAGCACCTAATAGAGTATGGCCAATACTGTCAAGTCCCTACTAAAAAGAGCATTTTCTTTCCATGAAGTATCTTCTGACATTTTCGGAAACAGTGACTCAAAATGCGGAAGACAGTTCCAACACAAGTGAAACAGCTACAAACTCCCGAGATGTCTAACTAGGTTTTAATCATATGTTCCATTAGGGCGACCCTGATTGGGGTATTTAAGCTGTGAATAAAGTGCTATGAGCAGAAGTGGCACCAACGGAGAGAAAGACTGTGATTACTGTAATCAAGACTTTTTCACTGAGAGGAGAATACAGAGAAAGAGGAGGAGAGAGTCCACACTGCAGCCTCCACAAGTGAGGATAGGATATTATGATATTTGATAATATAGGCCCATGCATATACTTATTCTACAGCTTCATATGCATGCATGAAGGCTGTTTTGACCCCCACATAAACATGTCTTTCTACAAAGGGCTCAGTTTGCACCAGACAATCCCCAGGCCAGTCTGTGTCTCTGTAAGCTTCCGGAGTACTTACGCATTCCTGCTTCTGCCAGTGACAGCGTGTATTCGACCGAGTATGAAAAAGCTCCTTCGATTGGGGTTTTGTAAGTAAGTGCCGAGGGCCTCCCCCACAGTTCCTCCATCCCCCCCCACCCCTTCCATCGCTTTCTCTCAGCTTCTTCTTCTCCTCCATCTCTCTGTGGATCCGGCTCATCCTGGGCCTGATGGGATCGCTCCCACCATCACCATGCCTTTCCCCCCTATGGTTGTGGGTCGGCACCGGCCTTGGTAATTGATCCCTCTGGGCCCTCCAGGCACATCCAACAGTGGGCTGAACAGAATCACCACTAAGAAGACAGCTGCTCGGCCACCCCAGACAGGCCGAGAGAAAAGGGAGAGAGAAACCCTGTTGCTTGCTAACCATTAGGTCTGTCTGCCAGCGTCTTTCTAGAGGGAGCCAAGTCAGCACATCGCCTTGGCTTGGAAAACTCCAAGTCCTCCATTTTGGGAAGCTTGGAGAGATGTTGTGACTGTTAGCGGGGAGGGAGGCGAGAGGAACTGACAAGAAGAACGAGAAAGCCTGTCTTTCCAAGTTCTTATCAACAGCCTAGGAGCTTGTGGGATTGATCTGCAAAGTGAGCAGTGTTGCTTAAACTCAAAGCCTCTGCTAGCCAGTGAAAGAGTTCCTGTCCTGTTTCAGCACAAGTGTCAACACTGCTCAGTCCGAGAGCTTCGGGCATTTCCACCCGGCGAAAAAATAAGATATCTGAGGTTACGAAGCAGGAACTGATGGCTAGCTTGTGTTTGTACCATTAGAAGTGGGTTTATTCTGACATGCAGGCAACAACAAAAGCACACGTGCAAGGACAAAACATGTGCACCCAAGGCTAGGTTCAGTTTTCAGAAAAGCAAGTTTGTCCAAAACATCTACTTTCCAGGAAACTGAAAGTGAAAAAAGACCTCTTTTTTTGATGCATTTGCCAAATAATCCAGAGGGTTTTCAATAGTTTATTTAGCACAAGGAGTAGAAGGAAGAGAAAAAGAGAATTTTCTTACGGTAACTCATCAGATCTTAAAAATATAAAATCCTAGTTTTGTAGATGCTCGGTTCTTACTGTACAGTGATTCTATACAACAAGACTGTACAGCCACAGCAGAGCCAAGAGTACTGTTAACATGAGGATAGTGATACGGGAAATGTAATGACGGAGGCTCTGACATCTGAGGACCACGAACAAAATTGCAAAGTAATCTCGGGAAAACGAAGAAACTTTATCCTGGTGCTGATGCTACAGGAAAAGAGCAGTGGTTCACCAAATTTAGCCAGTTCAGTCCTCTGGGGACCATGAATGTGGCTACAAAACTGGGATACAATCTCAAAAAGAGTGAAAGCTTTGACCTTCTGGTGGTGCTGTAGTGGTTCAGTAAATTTAGAAGGATTCGTCCTCTGGGACTACCTCTACAATCTAACAAAATAATAAAAGTTTCACCTGCTTGTTGCTACAGGAAAAAGGCAGTGCATCACCAAGGTTTGCAGCTTCCATTCTCTGGGGACCATGAATGTGGCAGAAAAAGTGAGAACTCTGACCTCCTGCTGGTGCTATAGTGGGTCACCAAAGTTAGCAGGCTTTACCCTCTGAGGAGCATGAATGTTTCTGCAAAATCTCAATGCGATGTCAGTGAAAATGAAAATTTGACCCTTTGTTGGTGCTACAGGAAAAATGCAGTTGTTCACCAAAGTTAGCAGGATCTGTCCTCTGGGGACCACGACTGTCTCTATAAAATTACAATATAATCTCAGTAAAGGTGACATAATTTGACCTGCTGCTGATGCTACACGGAAAATGTAGGAAAAGTTAGTGCATTCATCCTCTGGGGACCATGAAAGCCTGTGCTGAATTCCATTGCAATCCATTCAATAGTTATTGGGATATTTTAGTCTTGGCAGAAGTGGTGGACAGTCTGACCAACACTGTCCTCCCTAAGGGACATTAGCAAACATGACATTTAACTAAGGTTACAGTTTAAAATGCTAAATGATGAATATTTCAGACACCAAATCAAAATAATGAATTAATGGTTTATGAATTACTCATTGGTTTCCTTTTTTATTACTGAACAAATCAATGAAGGAACATCGGGCCTCTTTCTATTTTCTTCCATGTGGGCTCCTTCTACGCAGAACCAGACCCTGTTTTCCTCCCACACTCCTATATTTAACGCGAGAACACATTCAACACAAAACAGATTCCTTCTGACATACACAAGCACAAACAGCTCTCCGGGCCTCAGACAAAATCCAAATAGGCACATTATTAAGGCAAATTTGATAATGGCGGTGATGGTGGTGTGACTGTGTATTAATCTGGAAGAAACAACAATTGAAAATCTGCATCCTTGAGCTTGATAACCAAACCGCCTTCCCCCCCTCTCCCTCTCTCCCCTCAGGCTCTATGACGCGACAAGAGTCCCCCTCGACACTCTTGCACTATGGAGAGCATTGATGACCCCTTGACAGACAGCCAAAATCCACCTACCAACACCACCACCACCACCACCACCACCTCCACCATCACAACAGCTCCACCTTTACCCTGGTCCCGCAAAGGCAGGAAGCAACACAAGGGCCTTATGGAGGCGACAAGGTACAACAGAAACCCCCTAAATCTAGTCTGGCAAAGGAGATCTTGTCTGTTAGCCGAATGTCTTAATAATTACAGCCAATATTAAGGGTTTATCAGGACATAAGCTGCAGCAGAAACATGAAAACAAAGCACGGACTCACATGTGCACACACATAAATCCAGATACAATATAAACAACTGTCTGCTTGTTTGATATCTCTATTTGGCTTACTCATTTCTCCATAAGCTCAGGATTTCCCCAGTGCGTGTTTAACCACAGAAAATCCATGTGCGCAGCAAAACCTGTTAAAACCCCCAACAGTTTATTTTCAGCCTCGCTTTATTGGCACGCCTCGTATATTGTCTTTAAAGTATTGTGTCAGATGGCGTCGGCGGGCTCAAATAAAACAAGGCGCCGGGCAGACTCTGATATTAATACATGCGATTGGGAAATAGAGAGTAGCCACGCAGTAAATTTAACGTACGGCGTCGTAAAAGGGATGAGGCCAAAGTCATAAAAAATGCCCACTCTCATGGAGTTTTCGGGAAAACCAGGCTCCGTCCGTCGGTCAATATTGCCAGCGTTTATGGCCCGTGTTATAATTCGCTTTTGAGGGAAAAAAAAAAAAGTGATCCCGCTGCTTCTCCAGTCCAGACGGCGAGTCTTCAGTAGATTTGAAACTATAAATAGCACAGGGTGGAATGCAGCCGGTGAACTCCGCAGAGCGCAGTGCATCAAAAAGAAGATTATTGCCTATTTACTCACAGAAAAGGCCATCTAAGATTGGATTTGAACATTTGATCCCTTAATATAGAGTAGAGAGGAACATAATGCTATATCGCCTGCAATCATCTGATCTAATACAGTGGTGTGTAATACAGTAGCTCTCACTGTAGGAGCAGATATAATCTACACAACTCGATCTATTGTGCTGGCAACAATCTAAAACAAATCAGTAGCATTTTGCTGTTCGTGCCTGACGCCTCCGTGGTTAAATCTGTTCTAATGTTCCCTCTTGAGCATTAAGTTCCTGATCATATTGTAGAATGCAGATAGTGAACTGTGTTTGCTTTGATGTGCTGATGAAATGCAGTATGAAAGGGTTGATAATGACATAACACCCCGGATAGCTTTGAACTCTCTCCTAATGTGGAATGGGGCCCAGCGTCTGGAGGCCCGTGCACGCATGTTCGTGTATTTTCATCTCGGCATCTTGCTCCGGGCGCTATCCAACTTCACAGCATGTAATGAGCAGTTTCCTGTCCCTTATTAACCTGTGGATCATCCCCAACCTACGAGTTCACGTATGAATATTCATCGGGAGCGCCATTGTGCTCGGTTTGCGTGCTACAATCTCGAAGCGAGCGCGCAAGATTTAACATCAAACGGCGAGGGCAGAAACGAGTATTACAAGCGAGTACGGCGAGGTGACGCCAAAACAAGAAGCACTTTACAGTGATAGATTAGTGAGAAGGCTTTACTCCATTAGCTGGTGCTGCAGAAACACCTCGTCTTCGGCTAAAAATCATTTAATCGCACATCAATTACTCAACCGCTTGAGATCCTGCATGATTCACATCTATCAGTGTCTCGATGCAGAGTTTGGAGAAGCAAAGTGGGTCGGTTTTCTTTCATGCATTCACATGTTTCTCCGGGGGTCACGGTGCGGTGACATTTTGAAGGGAGTCGGAAAGAGTTCGCACAGAGAGGGAAAATGTCAAGCCGGGGCCATATGTTCGGCTGCATTTCACTCCCGCAACTCCCAGCTGGAGAGCGACTACATATGTATTGTGAATACAGTTTTCTTTAGCTTGAACAGATGTGGCTGCTTGCACCTCCACCCGAGTGCACACAACAAATGCATTTCTACATCAAAGCGCTCCGGCTCGGCCTCGAGACGGGGAGGCCTGCTACGTAACGTCCCTGAAATCAGATGTTTTCCTTGTCCTCGATCGAAACGCTGCCGGGAACATATTGATACGCATCGAGTGGATCGCCCCCCCCAGCTCCATAACAAGAGGAGCCTGCACAAATTGCACATTAACACAGATGGATTCTGTCCACGATGCTCCTCTGTGTTACTATGACACCTCCAGCAGTTATCAGTCTCACTCGACAGTCTAATTCCCTTTCTATTGGACGGCTTGTTTGAACAGCCAGACCACTGTATTCAAAGTTTGTCCAGCCAGACCGCTGCTGCTGCTGCTGCATCGCATTTCCCCTCCAACTCCGCATTCCTCCGGCGTCAGAATGCAAAATATTCGCTCGCTGTTATAAGATATAAAATGGAGTAATATGGTGGTTTCCTGATAAACCTGAGGTAATAATCACCTGGGGCCTGTGAATTTTATTCATAGGGCAAATTCATCTCGTATTCATCTGACATTCGTTCCCTTTTTTTTAATAGAAGGCTTGCATTTCCCTGAGATGAGATTTGTGTGCGAGATTTATGGGGAACCATTTGCCACAGTGTGGGTGTGAGGAGAGAGAGAAAAAAGAGAGAAGAACATAGAGCGAATATAAGGAAATTACCATGGTAGACACAGACTATGCAGCAGCTTGCATAAAACAAGACCACATCTATGCCTTTAATTCATTTGCATTGCATTCTTTTCCTTCTTCCACAGCAATGTTTCTATGCAGTGATTGTGCCCTCCTTCCATTTTATCTCCTTGAACACTCAGTGCAGTCTCCCTTTGACCACTAGGAGGCACTAAAAGAGGGAGGCTGAGCTCACACTGGGATCAAACACCTGTTTTGGCAGCGGTCACAGTCAAGCAGTTAGCACAGTCGTGGCCCTGTTTTAAGCTGCGTTACCTCTGGGTCATTTCATGCCCGGCTCCAACAAAACCATGACATTATCTCTATGAAAACCTGAGCTCATCGAGGGTTTATAATTCCCAGAGCAGGAGACATTGTCATCTGTGATACATGCTAGTACTCCATCCAACACCTGCCCCTTTCATGGCAATTTGCACCCTGTGAAATCATCAAGAGTTCATTATTATGAATTGAGCTTCGGTGGCGATGCAGCAGTTCTTGGAAGGCGTCGGCACCTCCATCAAGTTGGATGTGTGACTGGCGGGGGCCAGATGGCGGGGAGGCTTCCAGATTTGTCTTCCTGTGCTAGATTAATTGTTTCTCGGGCTCTGCACCGCGAGACCGCCTTTGTTATTGGTTACACCCGCTGAAGAGTTCTAAATATTTGACTCGCAAAGCACTTTTATGAGGCTACCAGAGTGCTGTAATTAACATCCCTCATTGTGCTGAGGAGCAATAGGTGCACATAAACATGGCATAGAATGTACGCAGCGATACCCTAAAAAAGATGCCTTTTCTTTTCAAAGAATACCTTCACATTAAGAGCCTGTTTTGCCTCCTTGCTGAGGGTTTAATAATAGGATCAGCCGCTCTCATATCCTTTATGCTTAATATGAAGCTACAGCTGGCAGCAGGTTAGCTTTGTTCAGCATAAAGACTGAGAGCAGGGGGAAGAGGATGAAAGGTTTGTTTTTGGTACAGACTGAATAAATGAAATGTTATGCAATGGTTATGTCTTATAAATCCATACAAATTGTGTAAAAATGACTATTTACTCTCAAAAAGGGGGTAGTTTTGCTCATTTTCCATGTTTTCAGTCCTAACACTGTGTTACAATTACTGACTGCTACCTGTGGCTTCACATTTAAAGACCCCTATGATGATTTTTTAAAAATCTTAATAATGTTATTTTTATGTTGTTTTAATGCCTATATCATGCTTTTTGTATGTTACAAGATAAATCGTGAGCGTTTCTGCCTTAAAACTGTATTGTATCAATAATGGTCTCAAAAACATAGAGGCAGATAAACCTAAGGAACCAATCCTGTCAGCTTGCATTGTGGAACGTTCAGTTTTACAGTGTTCAAGAAGAGTTGTGGACGAACTACAATGGGGGATTTTCATAGATTTGCAGTGCAGAGTTACATCTAAGACATTTTAACTCAGGAAGGAAATGTCTGTATTGAAAAAAAAAGTGTAAATAATGTAATTTTGATACACAGAGATGCTGATTTTTAGAGGTTTACTCAATAATTGGAGAGGGACTTTAATATACAGTAGAGACAGTGATGCCAATCTTCTCATCTAACTCTAAGAAGAAGCATATTTACAAAATCAATGCGTGGGTGGGTCAAGAAGTTATGAGACCATGTCTATAAAAATCAAAATGATACCTGGTTTAATTTGGCCGCCATCCCTGTCGAAGTAAACTCCATGTGCAGCGATACTCTGCTCCCAGTGCTCCTGCAACACTTGTGATGCTCCCTGTAAACATGTCAAGCGCCATCTGCAAAGAAGAAACAGCGAACTTTCAACTTAAATGTCCTTTTTGGAGAAGGCGAATACATGCTAATTAGCATTCTTGCATATAAAAAGACTGATGCCACTTCCATGCTTAGCTTAGCCTACCTTAGCTTAGCATAAAGCCTGGAAACACAGGGAAGCTCTGTATGAAAGTAGCAATATCTGCCTAGCAACACCTCTAAAGCTCATCAACACCTTATATCTTGTTGTACATAACTCCCAAATGGTAACCTGTCATTTTCAAACTACAACATCCTCATCAGTGAGCTTCTGAGATGCTGTTAAGTCTTTTGTTACCTTTTGACAGAGCCAGGCTCACCACTTCCACCACTCACTTTTGTTCCACTTCCAGTGTTTTTGCTAAGCTGAATTAATGCAAATACATAAGACCGGTGTCAATCTTCTCATCTAACTCTTAGCCAGACAGCAAATAGACATATTTCAAACTTTAAAAAGAGAGAAAATAATACTTATTAGAAAGAGCAGGCACGTGTAAACAGCAATGAAAAAGTCAATATTGCATAAATGAATTGTTAAATGGGAAAAAACGGCTGTAATATTTTCATTTATACATTGTTTTTCGAAACCCAAAGTGCTTATTATACAAGCTGTATAACGAAAATGCAAATAAGCTGAGTCATTAAAGTGATTTCTGTGCACAAATACACTTTCAGAAATTTCTCTCAGGGGCTGAGAGTGACGGCGGCTGCATGCTAAAGCGTTGATCTAATGTTCGCTCTGTTCTCGTTCGTTCACAGGTCTCATAACACAGCCAGGGACAGGACAACCGGGGAGTGACCGTTTGAGGGAGTGTTGCTCTCTCCTGGACACTGGATACACTGGCTATAAAACACTTCCTATTTCCTGTGGCCGGCTCCCTCCTGCTATCTGTCGTCGGGTCAACATGTTGCGTCCACCTCCTCTCCACTGTATCTGCCTGCTCTGTGAAATTAGCAGCACCCGCTCGTGCCACGGAGGAATCGAGACACCTTACAATCCCACGAGTGGTTCTTTTTTGCCTCATCGGAAGTCCACCGTTTGGAGCTGCTAACCGCAATTAAACAAGGGATTCCCCGCGTCTCTTCTCCTAGACTCTAGCGCGGGAGTTTGCAGAGGGATCGACGGGATCATTTACAGACCAAACCCTGTTGCTTTCTCGGACCATCTCGCGAGGCCGTCAAAAAAAAAAACTGAGCGCTCTCTGCTGTGAATAGGCCTTCTGCTGGAGTAAACCTCCCATATTTTTATAGACCAAAGAGCAAAAACAACAAATATGATCATTGTGACGGAGAGGACCATCTGGCAAAGACACACGGAGACTTTGCGGACATGATTCTTGTGTCGCCGCCGACCGCCGACTGCCCACACGGAGACACAAACCGAACCTTTTGGGACCCGGTGGCATACAATCAAAAGGAGTACTTTTAAAACTTTCCAGACGTTTTTTTTCCTCAGACTAAGCCCACCACTGTATTTTGGAACTGGAAGATATAGGTACTACATACGTATAACTGTGTATCAAAAAAATCTGATTTGCATTTTTCAGTAGCTACGGTTGGGACATCTTGGAGGAAGGATTGTCGGGTTGGAAAAGGAATCATATCAAAGAGATGATAAATATCTACAGAGTATAAATGCTGTCGAGTCTGATGAGAAGGAGTAAAGAAATGTCATTAAATGTATTTTGAAAGGCCCTAAAAAGTTATATATTTAACAGTTTTATATGTTGTACCTTTGTAGAGAAGCTTATTGGACTTAAAAATGTGGTCACAATGGCAGTTTAGTAGGATGTGAACAAATGCTGTTGTTCTCATTACTGCTGGCTCGTAGTCCCAGGTTTTTCTGTTCACACCTCAGTAGCCGCTTTCTTTTCATGGTCATCTACAAGTCACTTGTCTATCAGAAACCATTAATGGAGAAAAAAAAGGAAAGTGACACAATTTACCGAGGACTGATCTGCAGCCAACTGAACATTGTAAATCTATGGTAGTCAGTGGAAGCCATTGAAAATCTGCTAATTTGCTATGATATTGTATTGTACACGGTGTGGAATACTGACTCATTTCCTCTCTATGGGTTTTGATCTCTTAATTTATTTTTGTGCTTGTGTTTGTTCGCACAAATCCAGCCTCTCTCCGCCGGTTGACGAGGAACACAACGAGGAGAGGAAGAGCGAAAAGCAGAGGAAGCATTGCAGAAGTATTAGAGTCATTTACATACATTTTTTATCATGAAATATTTTAAGAATAAATTAAATACATGAAAAGAAACGCCCCCTGCCAATGTAGATGGTCTTGGTGTTCAAGGTCATCAAAGGGAAGTTCAATTGATCTGGTCTTGATGAATGTGGAAAAAGGGAGTTTTCCTTCCCAGGTAATCAGGTGGGTTTGTGATCACATCGTTTCTGGGGTGACGTTTTACGAGGCTCGGTGGGGAAATATAAAAAAAAAGCATCAAAGCAACATCAGTCACAAGTACTGAGATGCACTTAGTCAAGGTTATTCCTGAGCTACACCACTGACTTACTGGGAGAGATGCCTGGTGCATAAGTATGAAGGTGGGGGTTGCTGGAAAAAAGCACTCATCTTATTTTTGCATATGTTCTGGAAAAAAATGTTTGCATTTCTTAAAGACCCCCTCCAGTGAAAATCAAGTTTCTCTACCTTGTTAGCATGTCCATATGGTGTGTTTTTACATGCTAGAAGACATTATAATGAGTGGAATGAGCACCATGGCTGAGCGCTTCCACCTTGAAACTGAAGTTTACTGACGACAAAGACGTGGATTCAGACAGACCAAGCTTCATATGTGACAAACTTATGGAACCAACACAGTCAACTTTCGGTATCATGCACGTTCTGAAGGATACAGCAATGTAGAGTGAGACTGAAGTCATTTTAAGGCAGGACGGGGTTATTTAAATGGAAGAACTAACAAGGAATGTACAGACGTCTGCTTACAGAAGGAAGGTTTTCTCAAGACAGGGAGTATAATGTTCATCTGAGGTTACTGTGGAGGATGGCAACAATTTACAGGCTGCAGGATGCTCTAACTCCAGTGCAGACGAAATTGTCAAGTTCACGCCATAGTCGAGTGCAAATCACTACTACAGCGACATGCACAAAAGCGGAACTTGCAACTAACTGCCACTTATGCAGTTCTGGTAGCACGTTAACATCAATTCAATTCAATTCAGAGTGTTTATTGTCATATGCGCAGCTAGGAAACATGTTTCCCTGTGCTATGAAATTCTTTCTCTGCTATCCACAACGAATGCCAAACAATGTAAATCTAAGTACAAGTGCAATTACCATAACATGGTGGGAATGCTACACAACATGAGGCACACAAGCAATGATGCTACCAGCACCACAGTATACAACAGATTCTACCAGCAATTGAGCTGTTTGGGAACAACAGTGCACATTCAAAAAACCACCTTAAATTTGTTAAAAGTCAAGAAAATGTCAACTTGAATTACAGACATGAGGTTTTAAGGCTCCATCAGCAAGTGAATTTTCAGTTTACGTCCATATCTGTCCAGACTTGTATAATATATACAATTACGACTATGAAGGAATTTAATATTTGGACACCAAATGTGAAATACGGTCACCATCCCCCTTTCTGTTGTAAATGGTAAATGGTCTGCATTTACATAGCGCCTTTTTCTACCTTAGTGGTATCCAAAGCGCTTTACAATGTTTTTCGCATTCACTCATTCACACACCAATGGTGACTGAGCTGCCATGCATGCCTGCCATTGGGAGCAACTTGGGGTTGAGCGTCTTGCCCAAGGACACTTCAGCATACGGAGGGGCCGGGGATCGAACCGCCAACCTTGCAATCAGTGGACAACCCGCTGTACCACCTGAGCCACAGCCACCTCATGTTGCTGAGTTATGCCCAGAATAGAATTTTTGAAGATGACCTTTAGATTTTAAGTATAAAACGCCATTACATTGCAATCAGACAGTAGTTTAATTGGAATTAGGTCATAAATAGCAAAGGAAGCTTTGAGTTTTGACCACAAACCTGAAGTCACAGTAACCTTTGACGACCAAAATCTAATCAAAGTAAATATTGAGCTGAATTTGAAGATATTCTATAAATACATCATGTTTACTAGAATGCGATGGACAGACGGATGTACAAGCTGACAATCTCTACCTCTGAAGGGGTAACAGCATGTATTATGTACTATTAAAAGTAATGTTATTAACCTGATATTTCACCTTTTTGTTTCTGAATTAGTTTTACTAGCTACACCCTCGAGCTAAAATACTTACAATGTCAACAACTGTACAATAAAATGCAATTGTATTTAGAGAAAAGACAACAGTTTGCAATCAGGAAAATATAATTTTCAACTGTAATATTCAGCTTTCTTTAATTAAAAAAAAGTAGTAGCACCAAGTAGATCAATAATAGATATTTCTAGCAATTGGTAGAGCTTGTTTAAAAGATATATCTCTGAATGAAACCCTACATCAGTAACCTGTAGGGTCGTAGAGGCCTACAACGTTGGGTTAAGTGCAACTTAACGAACACTGTAAATATTAATGAGATAACTACTAAGGAAACTCAATTTAAAGACAGATTCTCATCTTTAGAGGCGACAAAAGGGAGACAAGTCAGTCAAATTATTGCTCATCTCATTGATTTTTTTAATGCACTACTTCGCTCACTACTCGCTTATATTATGACGATGCAGGTGAGAGGAGTTCCACGCAACAAACAGGTGATAATAATGACAGAAAATCTCAGCAGTTGGAGGCGTTAATCCATAGGAGCACGCAATTATACATCCCACTAAACTCTTTTGTACACTGATGAATGCTGTCATGTGGTTTTTCCAATACAGTAGTCAAAGGCTATCGAGTTGACTTTACAGGATGACGCCCGCGGTAATTATGACTGTAGCGCCAGGCCCTGACAGTTAAGCAGAGCTCATTACGGCTTTGTTTTCAGGGTGGCTTAGGAATAGCAGTTACAGCTGCAGTGTGGTACAATTTCAATATAGATATATGAATCATTTGAAAAGGTCCATAGCGTTTCTGCATGTGCTGCAGTTAAAGAACAAAAGAGTAAATTGGTGTGTCCTTTAAAAACTATGCATCTCCACTACTGTTGACATAGTTCAGTTGAATTTTAATGCCTTATTTTAACGAAATATATCAGAGAATTTCAATACCAGCAAATGTGTGAGGTGCATTGTTCGCACTGGAGAGCAATGCAGTAATAATGCTCGAGATTCTGACCATACAATCGATGCAAACAAACAGAACGCACACCTTCATAGCAGTAACATTCACCTGCGTGGTTTTATCACAGAACAACTGGAAGCCAGTTACCATCCAAAATACAACTTAAACCACCAAACATCAAGCAGTTTCTTGCCCCTGTCATATTTTCCTCACTGTGGCCTTATTTCTCACTACAAAATAAAGTCCTGCACCTCGATGGAAACAGCACAACCATGACTAGAAGTGGAAAGAACTCAAAAATTGTCTTCTTTACAGTATACAGTGATAATGCCATATATCATGTGAAAGGAAAAGCAAATATTGAATTTCATTAACTATTTGTTTTACAGAAACTGAAAAAAAAACATCTTTGGAATCAACATTTTTCCAAGTTCCTACATACCAGAAGTAAAGAAGTTTCACTGCTAAAACACAGCCTGCAGTTCAATCTTTGAATATTTGTGATGTGACTGTTGGTTGCAGCTGAGTTGCTAAAGACTTCACTAATGTGCCGATGACCTCAGAATTTTTTGTTTTCTACTAAATCTGGAGAGCGCAAACAGTTTATTTTTGGCAATTTTTTCAATAAGACGTGATTCTGTTGAAATATCACGATTTTTAACTTTGTTTTGGGTACGTTTTCCAACACAACAGCATTACAAAGATGTGTAGTTCAAGGACCATCAGAAAGTTGAAGATCCTGGCTCCAATAAATGGTGTAACTTTGCCAGTTTTTCTTTAAAGATAACACACCTTTAAGAACTTCCTTGGGTTTGGGGGTTCAAAGGGTTCAAGGAAGCGAGGATTTAGTGCTTAATATTACACAGAGGTGAAAAAGTCAAGTTATGAAATCTATAAAACACAGTTCATCACAGACTCTGAGTGGGTTTAAGTATAACCACGGCGCAGCTCCTGTCAGCACACATTTCCAGCAGCCAGGATGGAGGGAAAAATAATTTTAGAGCACAATGTACGCTGACAGAGGCTGCCACAGCGTTGTCAAGCTCCTCTAAAGTTGCCTGTTCCCTCTCTGTGACCTGAGAGCCAAACCATGTTGTGCACAATATCTCTATTATGGAGCAGTGCTGGAGCAGATATACACATCAGCAGCTCTTTAGATGTGAGCTGCACACTGGAGGGGAAAACAAAGAACAAGACTATAGGCGCTACCAGGTATGTGCAGGTATTTGTTCCAAGTATCTGTTGCATCCTCCATCACACCGCTGGGAATATGTGTGAACCTCCCCCCAAACAAGAGGCAGAAATCCTTCTGAATCTGCTCAGGAGACAAAGTCTTTTGATTCCAGAGTAAACACAGAGAAGCAAAGGTCTTAACCCCGGCTTCTCTGGTTAAATCCTGCTTTGAACCGCCGTGCTCCCCCCCCATACTTGACTTTTACTGGCTGGATCATCCTGTGAGGAATATCAGGAGATGGAAATGAGGGTTTTTGTTGTTGTTGTAATTTCTCGACCGGCTCCAGGGTGGGGGAGGAGCGTTTAATTACATGAGATTGAATTCCAATAATCTGCACCACATCCTTGAGGTTTTTCCGACGGCGTTTAGAGTCATGCTTCTACACGTCCTAATTCGATTAGGGGCAGGACAATGTGGGGTTTCCTGGAGCAACGACTATAAGCAGGTACATTCACAAAGGAGCCCTGCAGAGTATGAAGACGTGATTGGTGAGTCAGATTGGGGCAAATAATCTAGACTGAGTAGATTGGTGCCTTAGGTTAACCGCTTTTTCTTTTTTAGCTTCAATGCTCTTTTCTTGGGGCTTCACGGGAGCGCTCGAATCTGTGTTTGAATTCCTGCATGTATCCATTTATTTGTCAAGTCTTTCACTGCGCAACGCCTGCAGAGACGAGGAGGGGGAAAGAACGTGCGAGGCTGCATGCTGCTCCACAGCCTGCAGTAAACCCTGAGGGTAAAAGATTCTCCCTCCCGTTTACAGCCCGGATAAATCTCCCCGAAATACCAATACTGCATCACGCTGCACAAAATATTATTATTTGCTTTGATGGATAACATTTACCTGCTAATTCAGATTTCATACTGGGAGTCTTTGTTTACAATATAAATCTAATTAAGTGCAGCCATCGCAGCACAAGGCGGATCGATACACAATATGGCCAACACAGCTGCTTACCTCACAAGGATGCCTTCCCCTGCCAATACTTTCAACCTATAAAACGGTTTGGGTTTTCTCAGCGCGGCCAATAATCTGTCAAGGTTAGGGCAACGAGAGACGAAACATTACCTCAGCGGGTGACACCAGAACAAATGATTAAACCAGAGTGATGTGGTTTGTTTCATTTATCATTTCATTTCCTTTAACGTCCAGTTTATGGATCTTTCTTATTACTTTATTAATTAAGGAGTAATGCTGATTAGCAGTAACAGTTTATGCTTCTGAGCTGCTACAATCAGTGTTTGTATTACTGATGGAACATTTCTTTGATCATTTGTTTTACAAAAATTGTAAAAATCTGGAATCAGGTGTTAACAATCCAAGGAGGAAACGGTGATTCCACAGACCACAGATGTTTTACTACTAAAACACAGCCTGCAGTTCAATCCGTTCATTTTTGTGACGTGACTGTTGGTCGCAAACGAGTCACTAATGAGTTCACGATTGTGATTTTGCTAAAATGTCGCAACTTTAAGCTTAGATTTGGGTATGTTTTGCAACCGAACAGCTTATCACAGATGAGTAGTCATCAGGTTTTAAGTAGGGGTTTAACAGTACACAAAAATCAGGGTTCGGTATGTATCTCAGTATGGAAGTCATGGTTCGGTTCGGTACAATACGCTTCTCAGTTAAGGGGAAAAATGGGGGGAAAAAATCCTGCTCATAATTAATCCAAACATTTGTTTATTTTCTTAAACCAAAGAGCTGTTAGCAACTCAGTAAGTTAAATTAAATGTATACAAATGTAACAGAAATACTGCTGCATAGCTCTCAATATCAACTAATCATCAGTTACTCATTTTTCCACAGGTGTTAACAGTCCAGGGGAAAATGGTGACTCTAGAGACTATAGATGTTGTACTACTAAAACACAGCCTGTAGTTCAATCCATTAATTTCTGTGATATGACTGTTGGTTGCAACTGAGTCACTAACGAGTTCATGATTGTGGTAATGAGCTCAGAATTATTGTTATTCTGATTTTTTTTTTTTTACATTCTGCACCAAATCTGGTTATCACAAATTATTATTATTTATTTTTTTTTTTTTAAAGAGACCTCATTTTGCTAAAATATGATGATTTTAAGCTTACATTTTGGGTATGTTTTCCAACAGAACAGCATTTCACAGTTAAGTAGTTTAAAGACCATCAGGAAGTCTTACCTCTCTAGGATCCTTTCCCCTGCCAATATTTACAACCTATAAAACAGTTTAGGTTTTCTCAGTCTGCCTAATAAGGCACAATATTACCTCAGTGGGTGACACAAGAACAAATGATTAAACCATAGTCATTTGGTGCAAAGGAAGGATTTAATTCATCATTTTATTTCCTTCATTGGACAGTTTATGAAGGTTTGACCTTTATTTTATTACTTAATTAATTAAGAAGTAATGCTAATTAGCAGTAACAGTTTATGCTTCAACGCTGCTACAGTCAATATTTGTATTGCTGATGGAACAAATAATTGATGTGAAAGAGGTCAATCTCACAGAGAACTGTCATCCAGCGCTCCAGTTTCCTTCATCTCTCTGAAACCTTTTAGCCTGTTTTAGGTTATTGATTTGATTTGGTTTAACAATTACCTTTGTTTTGTTTTTTTAAAATTCAGTTTCATCGGTTCCACAGTAAGCAGCTGTTGTCGGCTCTGTTAAACACACTGTACGCCATCTGCTCGGCTCCAAACAGAGAGAGGAAATGCTAGTGGCTAGCTGGTGGGAGTGGAGGTAAAACAGTATGAATGTGCAGCTGACAAATCTGCAGATTATGTGAAGCAATCACTGGCTCAGAAGAATGTTTCCGAATCAATGCAAGGAAAAAAACTGAGGCTGTTTGTACTAAAACTTTGCACCAAACATGAAACTAAAATACAAAAAAAAGAAGTAACTTACTAAGTAGTGCCTTTAAAACCAAGCCTGACATTTGGCATCAGAAGCTTAATTAGTGTATGTAGTAGCTGTCCTCTCCTCTTGCTGCATTGACTTCCTTGTTGCTACGTGGAGTTTGACATGTGAAGGGAGGTTAAGCTCCAGAGCTTCGGGCCTGAGCTTTGCCTTTCCTCCCCCTGATCAACCTCTCTGTGGTGGATGGTTCATTGTCAGCTGGGTGTTCAAGCTCCATTTAACTCTAACTAACTGCCTTTAGTCATTATCGCTGCTCATTAATGCTGCAGTGGTGCTGCCGAGCAGGCCTGAGAGCATCTGGGTGAGGTGACTGCACCATGTATAACTGTTAAGACCGCATAGGAGCCGTGGATTTGCTTTTGATAGTTTTATTGTTACACAATTAATGGCTCGAGCGTAATCCTAATAGCGTGTTATACGGAGGTTATTTGGAATATAAAGCCTCATTAAAATGCAGACACCTGTAATCATCTTGAGCTAATGTTTATTTTTGTCTAAATAGGACAAGAGCAAATCTTTGAAGCCTCACAACAAAGTCCTCTATGCCAACCAGGGGTACTGAGGGGGGTTTTAGTCGCAAGGGGGAAGCTACATGGAGGGCACAATAAACACAAAATATCATTTCACTTTTAAAAAAAACATATTCTTATTTGTGTTGAGGAGGAAAGTAAACAGCCAAATACAAAATTACAGCTGCCTTCAAACGTCAGCTACAACACAACACTACATGTTGAAAACAGGTAAAATATCTCAAACGAAAGGCTGAAATAGCTTCTTAAAAGCAAAAGATATGACTGAAACTTAAATTAATAGACAGTAGAACAGTTAATTAACATTAACACTGAACATTGGACTGCACTTTGCTCTTCTAACGCAGTGTAGGAGGTCACTGTTGGCCTGTTTTAAAGTGTGGGGAGGGCCAGCAGTTTCAATGGGAGGGATTCACATGCACTAACATAAGGATGGCATTGCTACACGATAACTTTACATAGGAGAGATTGGTTTGCTGCTACGTTAAATATATTCAGGTTCAAAATCATGCTTCGTTTTTAAATGTTATTGATTTACTGTTAGCCTAGCAGATGGAACATTTAAAAGAGAGAACAGTTTGAAATGGCTAGCTTGAACTAAACAGCTGAATTTTTCCAAAGGTAACAGGTAAACTGTTTATACAGTGAGCTAAATATAATCAGTAAATAGTTTCAAATAGTTAGCAGACTAAAAAACTGAAAATAGTAAGGAATAAACAAATTAAATATTCAGGTCAAAGTACTGGATAGAAATACAGTTAGCTTAATTAGCAAAACGGCTAAAATTAGCAAACACTAATTAATAACAGTTGAAAAAATTCAGGCTCGGTAATGAATAAATAGGTCAGACAATTAACTAAAGGTAATAAGTAAACAGTTGATACATTCAGGTCAAACTAATTAAAAAAATAATCATAGTTTGCTTGAGTTAAACATATGAAATTGGAAAAAAAACTAATAAAATTCATATAATCAGCTAAAGGTAATAAATAAACAGTTGAGATTTATAGGTCAAAACAATGAATGAACAGTTCCTATAATTAGCTAAAAGTACTAAATAAACTGTGAAAACATTATGGTCAAATTAAAAAATAAACAGTTAAATGGAAAACAAGAGGTATAAAATTTAAGTTAAAGACTGACAATACAAGCTAATGTAGTAAAACAGCTGAAACTTTGTAAAAGTAACAGGTAAACTGTTTATATACTTGACTAAAGGCAATGATTAAAGAGTTTGAAATTGTTACCTGAATAAAAAATAGTGCAGTATTCAGGTCAAACTAATGAATACATAAATAAATAATAATAATAATAATAAACAGTTGAAATATTCAGGATAGAGTCATAAATAAAGAGCTCATATAATTAGTCAAAGGTAATAAATTGTTGAGAACTGCTTAAATATTTAGGTCAAATTAATAAGTAAACCGTTCTTATAATTAGCTAATAGTTATATGATAATAGGTAGAATATTTAGGTCAAAGATATAAATGAACAGTTAATGCAGTAAGCTTAAAGTGATGGACAAATAATTTGAAATGTTGAAATTAGCTAAAGAGTTCAAAGAAGTTATAAAAGTAATAGAGGAATTGTTGTGCATTAAAAACAAATCAGTAATAGCTTAAAATAATATCAGTTTTATAATCTATTCATAAGAAAGCATCTGAGTGGTGTTGGAAAGTTGAAAACCACTGTTGTGTTCAATTTTCTCCTGACCACAGGAGAAAATTAAAGTAAATGAGTGAATACGAAGACATAAAGACTGGACTGCATCGTCCACCCTGCATGATATTAGTAATCAAGGTCTGCTACTGTACACTGAGCGGCCCTCGTATCCACGGAGAGGCAGGGATGCAGGGCGACAGCTGGGGACTCAGCCAACACACTGGACCACTAAATGAGAAAAATGACCAGCTTTCACCAGCTCTTTTAAAAACTCATTTACATCCTGTCAGATTCCATTATGGCCGGGGACCTGCACCGGAGCTGCAGGACAGGACTGAGCCCGGGTGCACCGACCGTGCCGGCCAAGCTCCTATCAGCCTGACCCGGCTCACCGGTCCAATAGACAGCTGATTCTCCTGTGTCAAGGTTTTTTGGCTTCTCTACTCCTTTTTTTCCCCTTCCTCCCACTCCATTTTCTGCACTACCTTTGGTGTGCTCTTGGCAAAAGAGTAGGTGATTATCAGAGTGCCTGAAACCCCACTTTTACTCTTTTATACAATTACTGTACAGTACGAGCTCCTAAAAGCATCAGCAGAGAGGATTAGGCCTCCTAAATGCTGAGCCTTGAATAAATTATCTGCTGGGGGGTAGCAATAAAATAAAACAGGAGGGGGAGAGAGAGAGAGAGGAAATTATAAAGCAAGCAAATTCAGCTTCTGAAAATAAAAAATTGAAGTGGCACTAATCACCAAATGTGAGTTACTACCATGCATGTTCCTCTTAAAATTAAACTGAACGTCGCCGTCCTAAATGCATGTTCAGGAACTGTCTTCTCTACAAATGACCGAGCACGAAAAATGTGATTCAGCGGCTGAATTTAGAGGGAAATCATTTCTGTTTATTATAGCATTAGCGTTTAGAGTCTCTCAGTGCACGCTGATGAATAATAGTATGAGCATCTCAGATGGGACCATTTTTCACATCAATCAAACGTCAGCTTGAATTAGCGCCTCTTTGTACGTGGAACAAAATAGTTTCGTAGTAAGACAGGATTCAAGAACCATGAAACGGCATTTTTATTATGTGATGAGCAAAAAATAAGTGGATGATGAGTACTAGCAGCAAAGTCTAGAGAACTGGTAAATGCTTACATGTGCAGTAATTTAATTATCGTGGGGCTGAAAGTGAATTATTAAACCCGTGAAACCAGAAAACCAAGTCAGTAGCTGTTCTGGGGATTTCAATCATGCCACTTGATCTTCTCCTTGGCCAAGAGATGACCACTAGTTGTGTAAATAATCCCATATTCAAATTTATTAAGTATGTTAGCTTGAAATTTGATGGAAATTCAATCTCAGTGTCATTGTTAAATTGACTTCAGTCTCAACTTTTAAACCACTTTTTGTCAAAATTTGAATATTTATTCAATAAATAACAAAGTAGTGGATTTTCTAAAGTTGTGAACACTGTAATTCAAAATATAATCATGTCACTTGATCTTCCTCTGGATAAAAAGGTGACCACTGGCTGTAAAAACAATCATGTATTTAAATTTGTCGTCCACCTTGACCTAAAACTTGAGGTTGAAATTCAGTGTCAAGGTCATTGTTAAACTGAATTCAATCTCAACTTTTCAATGGAAATCCTTAGAGAGCACCAAAAAGGGTTTTTGTCAATATTAGTATTTGGATTCAAGAAATAATAACAAAATTGTTGCTTAAGTATAGCTGTGAACACTATAATTCAAAATATAATCATGTCAGTTGATCTTCCAATGGACAAAGACGACCACTAGTTCAGAAAATGACCCCGTGTTCGAATTTATCTTCCATTTGAGCTTAAAGATTCTGATTGAAATTCAATCTCAAGATCAAAGTCAAATTGAAATCAATCAGAAATCTTTAAAACGCACAAAAACGAGTTTGTGTCCATATTGGAATACTGTTTCAAGAAATAAAGCACTTGCTCAGGTGAAGTTGTTGTCACTAAAATTCAAAATATCTGTTGCCTTATAGCAGTACTGTATAATTAGTTTTCTAAGGAAGACTGACACTTTAAAACTGTCTATTATCATCATATTATTCATGTCAAATCACAACTATAGATTGGAATCCATCATCACTTCATATGAAAGTTCATGAATATGGTAATAAGCTCAGTCATTTGAATCCAGTCAATGAAAGCTCATATTTGAGGAAGCAGGTGAGATGTGGTTAAACGCTTAGGAATAAGCTCGACCTTGATATTTTTGTCAAACTACTGTATGAGTATTCGATAAAAACTAAAATTCCACTTCTCATTTGTCACACTTGTTGCGGCCCTTCTCCTAACGTTGAGAAACATTTCACATTTGCCGCCATCTTTGGGGACTTGTCAGTTATCATGAGTGTATGCTAAGAGCATGGCTCGAGAGCAGCACGTATGTAATTCAAAAACAATTCAAACACGCCACGAGTGCACTCTGGGTGTAGGAGCTCTAACAGCAGTTAAACCCACAGGGGTCACAGTCTGTGGCCACGAGCTTAAACCACTTCTGCTTTCTCATTTCAACTCCGATCATGTCTGTAACACTGTGATTCAACGCATACATCAAAGCCACGCGAGCACCTCGGCACACACCAGGAGCTCCATCAATCCCCTCCGGCCCGACGAAGCCGCCTCTCCCCTACACAGTCGGCCATCAAGGGTGACATCCTTGAGGAGGCGATACAAACAGTGTCTAATGAATTTTTAACGACGAGCGTTGCGAGCGGCGAGGAAGGAGGAGGGCGGGGGGGGATGCAAGAGACGGGCGAGGAAGACCCCCGCTGAATGCATTACAGTGATTTGTGGGCTCACCTTTGAGCGAGGGTAAGAGGCCTCCCACCTCAGATCATCGGGGAGTTAAGTGCGCTCGGCGGGGGAGCCTCTTGGCACCGCATCGTGGGCCAAATGATGTTTGAAATGTTTTAATCAAATTCTGTCTGTTCATTAGACTAACAATAGACTTCTTGGGGCGAGCGCTCAGTGGTTGAGCTTCTTACTGCCCCCGGGGGAACCCTCCTGAAGTCCCTGTATACGTTTAAACGGGCCTTTATCAGTGCTGGTGGCTTGTCACCAAGTCTGATTTATACCAAAAAACGTCCTGGGTTCCAGTCTCGATCTGTCTCCCCCGAGCGGCACATCCATGTGAGATTACGCGTCAAGCTAATGTTGCCTGGGATGTATATACTGAATTGATCAAGTGGGCCCAGATGACTGATAGCGTGTTACTAATAGCAGCAGAGTCCCTCCTCGCGTAATCTCTTTGGGTTTCCTGTCACAAGAGAAAGGCTTTGTCAAGTGTGACACTCAAAGAATGCTGTTTGTGGGATTGTTGAGGATTAAGCTGACTTTTCTGTAGTGCTGCTGCTCAAATCCTGCGCTTCAAGGAGGTTTAAGTAACAATGTGGCACATAGAGTTAAAGCAATGTTTTATATGTATTTCTAAGACACCATGTATAGGTTTTACCATAAATAACACCATGTTAGAATTAAATCCAGGCACGAGGGGCTGCAAACTGCAATATGTTAACAAACTATGGGCTTTACCATGCAGACATTCATGGTCCCCAGAGGAAGATGTCCTCTGGCTTTTCAAGTAGCGGCACTACAGCACTCTTACAGGATTCAGACAGCACTGCCCGTCTGTACCCTCCCTGTTCGTCTTGTCTCGCCCTCTCCTTTATTTGTTTCCCCCTCAATCCACTGAGGTGCAGCACTGCCCCCTCTAGCTCGTGATAGAATCATTCAATAAAGAATGACAGTTTAGTTTCCAAGGGTGGCCTGTGATGGTCACGCACAGGCGCTAAATATTAGTATATTTTGCTGCAAGACTAAAATATGCATTACTCTCATAAAAAGTCGACCCCCTTCTGTGGTGTTAAACGATGAGAATAAATGCAGACAAAAAACGTTGGTCAAATACTTTAATTTATGAAACCAAAAACAAATGGCAGCCTGAACTTTTGTTATGTATTTATTTAAAAGTACCAGTTTTTCCAAAGCTCTCAAGTATAGATCCACTAGCATTCTTAGTCTTGATGGTCCAGCATGCTCTAAAGAAGCTAAACATATTGCAAAATGTATGAGACTTGAGATGAAGATATTTTAATGCTACTGTTTTCCTCAAGCAAACAACAAGCTGAGACATGTAACACTTTATGATACCGCTTGCAATTTACTGGATCATTTTGTTTGTTGCTGGCTAGCACCACCTGGCAGTGTAAGCACAATCGAAGAAAACAAGACAACAGGGAACAAAAGACGGAAGAAATTACAATTACAGCCACAATGCAGGATTTTTTTTTAAATGTCTTCTACTTCACTGTATGATTTCTAGACAGGTGAGAAAAAGGACTATAATTTTTTGCCGTGTTCTTACAACGTTAGAGGGTGGAAATGATTCAAAATGGTATCATCTTACAGTAATTGCATTGTTTCTTAGCTGAACAGTAGGGTTTTATTTGTCATGTAAAATTTAAAAAAGAGTTTATATTGACTCTATTTAGAATACAGGCCCCACAGTCGGAACCCAATGCAACAACAGTCAGTACATCTTTCATTATTGAGATTCTACTCTATTATTCTTTGGTATTTCATATACCCTCCTTTATTTTTGATGACAGATTCAACCCTCCTCAACATGCAAGATACCAGTGTAGTGCAGGTTTCTGGGGAGATCTTCTGCTCCTTCAGAGACTATTTTTTCCACCTGCTCTTTGTTGGAGGGGTTGTGTTCCTCTACCTACCTCTTTAAAATACCCCAAAGGTCTTTTACTGGATTCAAGTCGGGCTCGGCAGTGTGCTTTGAATTATTATCATGCTGGGATATTTCCCCTTCTACCAAGTTTCTGCAGACTGGGAGTCATCTTGTCATCCAGTATTTTGGTACATCGACAGGCATTCATGGTGCCGTCTATAAAGGTAATGTACTCGACAGCTTTTGCACCCTATATCATCATACCTCCACCTCCGTGCTTCACTATCAGGACTATGCAATCATTGTGGTAGTCCTAAACATAGTGGGCCCCTTCTGAACAGATTCATCTGGATACCAATCCACAAGACTGTGCTCCCAGTGTTCATCAGGCTTCTTTCTGTGTTTTCTAGCAAAACTTAATCCAATAGTTTTGTCAAAAAAGCAAGCAACGATTTCTTTTATCTTGGACGCCATCTGTAGTGGTCAACATCATGTGATGTCCTTCATGGAAACGCCAATTTTGACTGATGATCCTTGCACCAAATCTAAAACACATGCCTGTCTGTTTTCTAGATTGAGATTGGTAAAAGTAGCACAATGTCCGTGGTGTCATTTTACAAAGGTGGCTGCTGCAGCTCTGATTAGTGGCACTGCGACTTGTTCTATACCTCTCGATTACTTCTGCAACTGTGTTTTGATGGACTGTTTATTGGTCACCTATATTTCTGTATCCTTTCCCATCTTTGCGAAGTCTGACGATCACATTTTTCTTGATTCCTCTCGCAGTTCTTTTCCATTTAGAGCCATGATGCAGACATGCAGATAGACACAGGCCATAGGTCGAAGAACTGAGAAAGTTCTGCAGTTCATGTGTCATTTTATAACTGTGTTCATGCAGTTAGGCTAATTAGGAATCACATGTATACTCAGTTTTGTTTCAGTGATGACAAATATTCCAACTTGTTGTGATCACAAGTGTATTTGGTTTTGTTGTAATGAGTTTCTACATTAGAGTCTGGATTACTATTTGTTGTTAATTCTACATAAGAAGAAATACATAGGAACACCTAAGAAGAAATGATGCAATTAGAGTGAAGATACAATATTAAATTATTTGATATTTTAGTGATGTTATAATTACAGATTTCGGTTGTAGACTGAACATTTGTCAGTTGCAGAGTGATGGAAAACCTTTAGAGGTAATTTTGTAACGTACAGGCTGCATTTTCAGGTGTTACCCTGAAATCATTTCTACCACGTATGGTTTTGCCTGTCTGCCGCTGACTGGACATGCTGGCAGTGTGAGACTGACTCTCATGAGCAGTGAGTGCTTGTAAAAGACGAGGCAAAAGGCCACACCAGAGCGGCCACAGCTTTTCACTGCGAGTGTCAAACTGGGCTTTTTTTGGGATACACCTGCGCCCCAAAATGGAACACTTCCATGCTTCACATTTGAATGTCACACCAGATGGGAACATGAGTTGTCCAAATGCCCCTGTGGTTGGTCCAGTTCTTCCCTTTGATCAGCCCAAGTGCCACTCTGGTGTGACCTGAGGCCGAAAATATACTTCTACCCAAACCTTACACGAAAATAAGGTGCTTCTTCTACATCACCCTTTCTAATTTAGGTGAAAAAGATATACAGTCGGCTTGCTTTTTGACAGATTCCCACACAGATGTATCCCAAATAAACCCCATACTAGATGAAAGTGTGCTGGCATTAATCAACAAACACTATGCAATCCCAGTTTTTATGAAGGAATACAGATTTATTTTTCAGTGCCTTCATAATAATGAGCCTCCAAAGCACATTTGTAATGTAAATGTACCATAAGACATGATGGAACACCTATTCTGTAAATGTATTTACAGTCAACTGCTCCGGACAAATGGGGAAACATTACTGAAAAAAATTAGCTCGTGCAGGATTCCATTATTCCACTTTCGCCATGTCACTTTATTGCTCAGAAGAACTAACGGCATGGATAATTGCTTTTGAGAAATTTGCGGCTTTTCTTTTGAGTTTTTATTAATCCCTTTCCGTAAATAAGATTACATTTTTCCAAGTGCGGACCGATTCGGGATGCTCTCGACGGCGCAGACGGTGTTTTTCCTCCTTCTCTCAGAGCACAATGCAGCAGCGTTTAATCTGGAGTATGAAATGTCCCCACATTGCTCGACCACTAAATCTACTTTATTGTGTTATTTCAACCTGTCAGACCTATCGATCAGTGGATTAAGACAAAGATGATGTTTTAAAGCTTTGACTGAGGGTTTCATAGCTGTCCTGAAATCCAATACCAATAGGGGGTTCATAGATCCTGGCCAGGATTTAGTGCTATAGGCAGGATTGATGACACGGAGCCCAGACGTAATAGTGGAGGTGCATGAGGCCCCATCCTTCAGCATAACTCAAGATAACAGTCTGCGTTTTATTTGGTTATTAGAGTCATTCAGTTGTCCGGTTATTTAAAACACCGAGCGCGGCGCATTGCTGTGCATCTCCGTCGTAAATAATGTCACGGCTCTTCTCCGAGGGAGAATAGATTCGTTCTAAAACTTCTTCTTCTTCCAAAACGCCGGGCTTGTCTTACTGATCGCTGCAAAACTGCAACCAATATAAGCCATATTACTCAAAGTCAGGGGATGTAATCAAATTTGGATTATTTTATAGGCTCAAGACAACATTTGTCAGTGGCACCAGCACAGGATTTATCACCACTTTAAACTTAGTACAGCTTTTCAATATACACAGTATTAAATTTCAGGATGAGCGAGGCTTCTTCATTTGGTCTTTCAACTGTAATCAATTGACGCTGTAATGTACACCGCTTGGAAGGTAGCGATGCAAGATGCACTAATGGCGGAAAGTAGCAGAAAAACTTATTGCTGGAGTGACATTTTAACTTTCACTGAATAAATACCAGCAATACGGGGAGGATGAAACAATAAAAAAAATAAAAGCAATAAGCACCGCCTGACGAATCTCCCGCACAAAAGAGCAAATGAGACACTAAAGTCGATGGCTGCATAAACTCAATGTGAGGACAATGCAGCCATTGTGTCACTCGGATCGTTTAGTGTGCGTTTTTATATTGTTGAGTAACACTTTGGGGGCAAAACGGAGGTGGAAAAGAAGCAATGAACATGTATTTTGACCCAAAGCAGCGCCGCTGACTTCACCGGCTGGGTAGATAACATCTTCAGTGAAGCTGCTGGCGGCGTTTTATTTGAGCTTTTTATTAGTGCTGCATCGCACTTTGCCCGCTGAAAATGCTGCGTGTTGGGATAAGGTGCACCCGCTTAGTCAAAGAAATGAAAATATAGAGACAAATATAACATCAGGCTACTTAAATAGTCTATAAAGCACCTGACTTTACCCTTACTTGACAATAATGAAAATTTGTTGTTGTGCCTTTTGTGTAAGAGGCCCTGACCAGGTCTTCCATCTTTACCATCAGATATCTGAGCTTCAGAAAGCAAGATGTCGTTTATTAGGTGGTATTTTTTTGGTTTTAGGAAACTTATGTTGTCATTTTACTGTGTCTGTGTTGTTTTAAGATTACACTAGTGATTTTTCTTTTGTTTATATGCACTTGGCTGTGTCCAACAGATGTGTTCTTTTGACAGAATTTAAATTTGTACTTTTAAAAAGGAAGCTAGTGTGGAATTGAGGTGTTGCTGGTTGTGCGATTTACATTTTACCTTAATGACAATACAATAACATACTTTTCAGGAACTTGCCCTTAGGTTTAGCCTGTGGTGTGGGGAAGAAGCCCGATTGTGACCTAAAAAATGCTAAATATGAAGGTAAGGTGACGAATAAACAGTACGATGACGCCAGACTTCTGTACAACAAGGAAAACTCAACATGTATTGTTTTTAAATACACACCAATATCTCAGTTATGAAGCTTGTCCAGGTTTTGATGAAAGGCTGATCTGTATATACACAGATCAGCAACAACATCATGACCACTGACAGGTGAAGTGAATAACATTGATCATATTGGTACTATGTGCTGTTCTGATGGAAAACCTTGGATTTTAACATTCGTGTTGATCAGACTTAGACACCCAAATAAACATTGTCCCACAACAAACACACTCCCTCATGCTAATGGAAATCCCAAATGCCACTGGCCTACCCTCACAGGAAAATGCACCCCACCACATGGAAACAATATCAAACAATCAGAAACATGTTGAGGAACATGACAATGGACCAACATGTTGATCTGACCTCCAAACTTCCTACACCCCATTGTGATCAAGCATCAACAGGATGCAGTGGAACAAGTTTGACTGACAGAGGCCCCACTGCACAAGCCAGAGTACCTAAAGGATCCATTGCCAAGATCCCATAGGACACCCTGAGAGGTCCTCTTGTCCATGCCCAATGGTTCAGAACATTTTTGACCACATAAGGAGGACCAACACAATATTAGGGAGCTGGCCATGATGTTATGCCTGATCAGTGTATAGTGTTTACATGGAACACAGGAATCTTCTTATTCATACATGTTAAATACTAGTATCCCGGTTTCTACATGCTATTTGTGCAGATACATGTGTTTTTACAATACAAACCAAAAACCTAATCTGACGTTCTTGTAGCTGTTATTCAAAACTTTGATTAATTTGACTGCTGCCGCTGCACAAAACAAGGAAGGGGTGGATGCAAATATGAAGCTCTGACTGGTGCTAATGGGTCGGCAAGATGGAGTGGTGACTCCAAATAGAGAGAAAATTGATTCTTTTAACAGCTGGGGGAACCTTTCATGAGGAAACAACAGTACAAGGATGAATTACTGGTAAGAGTGGCTAAAGCTACACCTGTGCAGGGACTGGGCAGCGATCAAAAAGTGGGATAACATGCATATATGCAACAGTATTACGGTTTCTTTTGGGCTCAGCTCTGGATATGTCATTTATATCCAAAAACACAAAAACGAGATACTTCCAAATCCTCACTGTAACTGGAATGTATTTCAAGTCCATGTAAACACAAGGTTTCAGTACTAAAACACTAAATATACAAAGTCTTTGGACACTATTACATGAAACTTAAAACCCAAACAGACGAGCAGGTAGGAGGTAAATATAGCAACAAAACACAACTGTTTGTTTTTTAGTCATCTAGCTTGCTGTAATTTGTATAAAATTAAAAATATGGGATTTAAGTTTTTAAATGACACGTTTATCAGTTTTTCTTTTAATGACCTCACAGAGATGTTTGCTACTTTAGTCGTCTGTCATCCTGTGTGCAGTGACAACTACAATTAAACAACAGTTCACTGACAGGCTAATCAGTTCCATCATGAATGTGTAAATCACACGTCTCACAGTGTCTCCTCCGACATAATTAGCTTTGTTTGAAATACAACACTAGTGGCTGATTACATCACTCTGAATGGGAGTGTTTGTTCATACAATCAACGTCGGTTTATACAGTACATCAATAAACATCTCAATATAATGAGAACAATCACAAGGGCAGGGATGCAAAGTGCTTGAATACAACTTCGAGGTACTACCGTATACTATATTTAAGTATTAACATTTTAATTCTGCTTGCAAATGTTGTAATTTATACTTAATTACATTTATTTGACAAAGATTTTCCACATAATCCAATATAGCATTATATTTTATTATAGCTTAGTACTTTATACTCTAAGCCCATTTTTCAGCTGATACTTTTGTATCTTTATTTAAGTAACACCTTGAACACAATGCCATAAGAGGCATGACTAGTCTATAGTAGTGCTCGGTATTCAGTGCGCACTACGTTCAGCTTCGACTTTCACACTGAAAAGCCTGCATTTACATCTACAGCCTTCATTTATACAAAGGTTGAAACACATCTGAAGCATTTTTTTTCTTTTCTGGATAGGCTGTCAGTGATATTATGTATAAGCAGCTCCATTTTTCATATGACAAAGGAATGTAAAAAAGAAAATATGACACTTTATAGTTTCAGTGAAGAGGAATATTTCCTAGAACGACTTGTATAGTGTCATAAAATGTTTCATGCAACTGTATTTTGCCTTCGTAAAAAGGTTTGGACAGCTGGTCTTTTATCCAGAGACACTGAAATTGGCACGTCTGCACTAGAAACTATGACGATACTAAGCTCAGCTTTTCTCTGGGGTCATATACTCTTGGAAGGAATCTGGGGGTTTTAAAGGACCTGTCGAGGCTCACTGCAGGCTGACTGCAGTATTTTAAAGGAACAAAATGTTTGGAACTATACATGTCGGCATTTTCACACTATTGTTTTTAGAAGAAGACTTAAAGAAAAATCAATTTACAGAAAATATAACTGAATATTTACATTTTTCACATACATAAATAGTATTTCCATGTATTTTTTAAAAAAATTCTTGGCACTGTGAAAAGGACCTTTTTATAAAAGGAAATTAATAATACAGATAACATAACTATTTTTTATATATACACACATCAACAGTATTTTCACATTTTTTTCCAATTTCTGGCACTGTAAAGAAAATGTTTTTAATAAAGGAAATTTTATTTACAGGAAAATATAACTCAATATTTACACTTTTAGAAAACATAAATAGTATTTCCACACTATTGTTTTTATACCTGGCATTTTTTTATTAAAGGAAATTAGATGCACAAAAAATAATCACTGAATATTAATGTTTTCCACATACATGAAAGTATTTCCACTTTTTTTTTTTTATTCCTGGCACTGCGAAAAGATTTTCTTTATTTAAAAAAATTAAATGTACAGAAAATATCACTGAATATTTAAGTTTTTTTTTAACATAAATAGTATTTCCATCCTTCCTTGTACCGTGAAGAAGACTTTTTTTTATTTAAAAAAAATTTAATTTACAAAAAAATATAACTGAATATTTAATTAAAAAAACATTAAAAACATGTCAGCATTATTGATTTATTCCTGCCACTGGGAAAAATGCTTTTTTATGAAAGGAAATTACATTTACAGAAAATATAACTGTTTATTTCCATTTCATACAAACATAAAAGTATTTCCTCATAAATATTTTTTAATTCCTGGTACTGTGAAAAATATTTTTTTACTAAAGGAAATGAAATGTACAAAAAATATAACTGAACATTTAAATTTTTTTTAAAACAAAAACAGTATTACCACATTCTTTTATTTATTTATTTATTTTTATTCCTAGCAGTATGAAGAAGATGTTTTCTAATTCAAGGAAATTCATTTTACAGAAAATATCACTGATTTTTTTTTTTTTTTACAAACATATATAGTATCTCCACACTGTTTTTTTAATTTATTTTTTTCGTGGCACTGTGAAGAATATTTTTTATTAAAGGAAATTAAATTTACAGAAAGTATAACTGAATATTTAAATTTTTTACCAACATAAATAGTATTTCCACACTATCACTATTTATTTTAATGGGACTATTAGGAAGACTTTCTATTAAAGGAAATTAAATTTACAGAAAATACAACTGAATATTTTCATTTTTTATAAACATCAGTACTGTTAACTAAGGAAAGCAGCTTTTAATCAAATCTGTTATCAGTCATGCTCTCATGTAATAACATACTTGTTTTTTATAGGTGGCCTGATTATGCATTGTTCTAATTGGACCTGATTAGGTGACAACCTGTCATGAACAGTGCAAGCTCAACCTCTGCCGTTCATTTAGTTGCTTCTTTGGCTTCCATCTGGTTTCTACTCCTGGATAATAAAGTTGCGAGGACGACACATTTCCATATTTGCAGATACAGTCACGAAGAGGGTTGTAAACACGGCCACACAGTCTATGGATATTTTTTAACATCCGACTGTAACTTTGCATGATACCAATTTAAAACTGGAAGGAGCAGCTCAGTGAAAGCAGACCTGAAGCTCTTTACTTGAAAAGAAGTCTGTAAATTCAAGCTTCCGCTGCCGTCAATAGTCCCCGTGAGCAAGGGCAGAGCACTTTAAATCACAGAGTCAGTCTTCTGCGCTTCAAAAGGATTAAAGTTTGCGCTGAAATGTGAAGTGATAATGTGAGCTTGACAACTCTATTCCGGCATTGTCAAACCGGCATAATTACGTCGTCGCATCGCCACGTCATCGTTTCCCATCAGCTCAACTTTATTGGCTGTTTTTGGTTTTTCTGCTTGTGTTCCTCTCAGCTCCTGCAATCATAAAACAATTCCACAACTTGTTTTTCTGAGCAGGAAATTTCACATGAGGCTCCAGTTCACTCAGTTTTCGCGGCCGTCTGAGTGAATCCATGAGCTCTCCGGCCTCTGGACGTCTGGTGCAGTAGTTAACCGCTCATTCACTCGCTTTATATGTTTTTCGGCTTAATTTGATAGCAGAAAGCCACGGGGTTTAGAGTTCATTTGACAAAATAACAGAGCGCAGAAATCCAATATCATTATTATCATCATCATCATCATATCTCTCTCTGCTGGGGACTGGCAGCAGCATGGGAAAACACAGACTGATATGTAAAATGATTTTCTTATCTCTCCAGAAGTGTACTCTTCAGTCGCTTCGACATTCTGATTGCTTTCTGCTTTTATGGTTGTATGGCCATAATTCCATTTGGCTAAAATGATAAACGCAGAGTTGGAGCTGGGCCTCCCTGTTCTTTAAATGTCATTTATGGTATTTTTATACCACCAGGCAGTCGGAGGAAGGGAGAGCGGGCAGGTCAGCTGGGCTTTTTCTTTTTCTTTTTTCAGAAGTGGTTGAATAAGAGTCTAAGAGCCAAAGTACTGTAGTTATTCTTCAAGTTCCATTAACCCTTAATAACCCGCTTCCAATGGGCGAGATGGGGGACGAAATCCACAGTTTTCATGCTGTGGTTAAATATAATTCAACGTCTGCCTGCCAGGTGAGGGGGCTTCAGTGGCCTGGATTACACAAATCAAATGGGCAGCTTGTCTTTTTTAGAACACAATTAACTGTGGAGTGTTTTAGTGTTGAGGAATAGCAACAAAGCTCACTCTGGTACACTTATACTTTTATGTAGCGCACTCAGGGTTCATTTTTATATCAGATTTGAGCACACGTGCATTGACAGTCGAACCTTCGTCTGCGCTTTTCTTTCAAATCTGAGATGTTTACGTTGGTTTTTGCAGAAGCGTCACTACAGCATAAGAACCTGCTTATGCTGGCTACTTTCACCCAGACAGCAATGTTGCCATGCTAACATGCTCTCAATGACAGGGCTAATATGCTAATACTGAGCGGGTATAATTAAAATGTTCACTATGTTGGCTGAGCGTGCTAGCATGCTAACATCTGTTCATTAATCCCGAACACGAGGAGCAAATGAGGCTCAAGGGAATGTCAGTTTTGCGAGAATCTGGCCATAAACCCCGGTATCGAACTAATTCAGATACTCAATTAATGATGGCGGAGGATAAAAGGGGGTCTCATCAAAGTTATTACAGTTCATAATGAGGGAGAAATGGATGTCTGTGCTAGAGGACTGCATTTGGGTGGGGATCCTCTGGGACTCAATGCAAAGCTTGGAGGAGTTTTAAGTTTGTTGTAATAAGCTGCAGGTCCCGAGATTTAGCGCTAACCAGAGGGACGGAGCCGAAAAGATGATTTAATTGGGATTTTTTCGCGATACAAAAGCGAAGCAAGGCAAGTCTGACATCTTGAAAATGGAAAACAACTGCATCATGTTGCTACAAGTGTGCAAAGCGTTCATATACAACAACAAATCTGCCACCTCTGAGGCAAAACACCAGCTCCATTCTCACTGATTACAGCAACTTCTCCTTTAGAGATAAAGTACTTCTTCTTGCACATATTAAACAGGTTTATTGAGAATTTATGAAATGTCTACTTGCTGCATGAGAACTATCGTGCTGGTTATGAACGTAATTGTAATTTTAATATGTTATTACCAACAGTTATGCATCTCTTCATTAATACTACACTGTAAAATCGAGTGTTTTCATTCTGAGGCAGAAGAAGAAGACGACACAAAATCAATAGAAATCTATAATGTGCAGGTGTCAATAGTCTGAATGTTTGCAGGTATTGGAGGAAGTGGACACACACAGACTGTGAATGGATGTAATAATGATCAGAAATCAGACAAGCTGGAGCAGGATTAAGAAAACAATCCCATGCAGGGCTCTACTCTGCACGAAATATTACACCAGTATATCCAGTAGTTATTCAATTCAAAACCATACAACAGGGAAACTACAAAGTAGGTACGATCCATCCTCTGGGGACCATGGATCCAATAGAGCTGCTGTTATTAGTCCACATTACTGATGAATGCATTTCCAGTGTCGACGCATTTTTAACCAACATACGTATTTTCAGTTCATTTTATCACAGCATCATGTTTGAGATTCCAACTTAACCCTACGGTTTTGCACTAATAAAGTGTTAACGTTTGTTTAAATTTCATACCGTTTTGCATTTTACGATGACGTACAGGTTACCAAAATTAGATGAACTGGAATCAAATGGTCATTCTGCTTTATTGTAGTACAATTAACCAGTAAAATAGTCAACTGGAGGAATCAATTATTTTATTTATTTATTTATTTTTGTGGCAAACCAATAATCGAATAGTTGTTGATGGGATTCATTACTTACTTACTTACTTACTTTTTGTAACTGTGAGTTTAACCTTGGGTAGAAAATATGGAATATACCCAGAGTACCCAAAGGATCCAGTGCCAACGTCCTGGTTCCAGACCCCATAGGACACCCTGAGAGGTCCTCTTGTCCATACCCAATGGTTCAGAGCATTTTAGACCACATAAGGGGGACCAACACTATATTAGGCAGGTGGTCATAATGTTATGCCTGATCGGTGTACATTAAAAACACATTGACCCATCCATTAACACCTAAAAAGCAAATTGTTACTCCATCTTTAGCCAATTGAGACAACCACAAGTTATTCTTCTCGCCAAAATGGTTTTAGGGCTCGTACAGTTTATGTGAACAGCAGGGATGATTCAGCAAGCCGGCATCTATGTGTCCTGACGGTCACAACTCTTTTATACTTTCCTGCAGCCATTATCAACTTATTCAAACTGTCCCCAAAAGACCAGGTGAGAAGCGAGGGACTGAACTTACTAGAGGCACACTGCACCTTGATAATGGAGTGGGGCTGAAGCGATTAGCACACTAACAGCTTCACACGAGAAGGAGGGGAATTGTCTTTGGGAGGATGCTGGGAGACGAAAAAGAGGACGTGACCCTGCGGCAGCACAATTCACAGCACAACGGCTGGTGGTTTCAGGCGACGCTGACACCTCATGAAGGACTCTGTGGCCTCAAACTGGAGGTGAAGGTGCTTCTAGAAAGTCTTTTTGCGAGAACACCAGGTTTTATTTTAATCTCAACAAAACCCCGCATCCAGGTAGCAATTATCTGTAATTTACAGGTGTCCATGCACATGATGTATAAAAAGGCCTGGAGAGGTGGAACATAAACACGTGGACGTTTAATCATTACTTCCTTATTCAGCCGCATTACTCATCTCTCACCCTCTTTTTAAACAGCCATGCCAAGTACAATGACACATGACGAAAATGGCAGCGCAAATGAAAAGAAAAATTACTTTCTTTACCGGGAGGTGTGAAGTAGCAAGACGCCAATATTTATGGCCCCATAAATTCAGGCGATGTGCCATTTTAATTCCGGCCATGCTTTCCATTTACGTGTGCCTTATTATTTTTCAGTTATTACCTCTGTTATTTAAAAAGCACAAAACATTACAGAAGGGCACACGGTTTTGTTTTGTTGTACTTAAATAATTATTCACTTTGCATTCAATTAACCATCCTGTTGCACAACTGTGATGCCTTTTTCTGCCAAAAACATTGTTTGTTTAGTTCCTGTTACATGATTTCCAGACGATCACTGTTGACACAATACTATTTTTTATTATTTTATTTACTATTTGTATTTAGGGGCAGTGGTGACCTAGTGGTTTGTGAAGCAAGTGGGTCGCCGGTTCGAGCCCCGGAATGGTAAGAGGTTGAGATAGGAAAGTGAGAGTGACTGTTTGTCCCAGTCACCACCACTGTGGGCCCTTGAGCAAGGCCCTTAACCACTGACTGCTCCCCGGGTGCTGCACCGTGGCAGTCCTCTGCTCCTAGTATGTATAGTCAAGGTTAACTAGGCTAGGACAGGTCAAATGTAGAGAAGGAATTTCCCCAAGGGGATCAATAAAGGTTAGACTATCATTATCATCATCATTATTATTATTGTTGTTATTATTATTAATTTTATTTAGATAAGAATATGTATAGGTATACAGGGTGAGGAAGTTTGTGTGCCACTTTTTGTTTTAAACTAATCCAACCTATCCAGAGAGAAAGGCCAAAAAACAACTTTTGTTTTTTTTAAGTTTCATATTTTTGACACTAATCTCAATATTACTACTGCAAAGCCACGAGCATATTAACTTGTGCGAACGCCTGAAGGCTAAAAACAAGAGAAACTTTTTAATGCAAAAGCTCCACTTGAGTTGATCTCTGCTCTGCTCCTGATGACCCCTAAGGTTAAACAAAACTTTTTAAATGCGTAGCACCTCCTCTTGAAAACACAAGGTTTTTTTTTCTCCTCTTTTGTTTAGTTACATAACGACATTATCCAAGATGAGATAAAAATACTTTGTTTAAACAGTAAAAGATGCCTTCAAGGGCACGAAAAAATACCAAACTGCACAGAAATGAGGGGTGAGCTCCTGTCGTGGCAGCAGCATCGAGAAGTGCATCGTGTTGTAGCTTCTAAACGGACTCTTGCACTGAAACAGTTGGGTGCAGCTTTTGATTATCCATGTGTCCTCTACGCGACACCCCGCTGACTCCAAACAAACTACAACACTGTACCCAAGCTCGGAGCTGTTTAGCTAGTTGTCAATGTGCCACGCTAACCACCAGTCTTACACTATGTGATCTTCTGCCTGCAGGGCTTTTAGCATGGAATGAAAAGCAGCACTGACAAAGGAGAAGACTGTAGCATGCACCCTTTAAAGTGACTTTTTGACAGGTGTTCATCTTTGACACAAAAAAAGGAACAAAGTGTGGGCAAAAAGGAGGACTTCACTGGTGCTTCACTCAGAAATAAGCCTATTGTGTTGCATTATTTTGTGATCTACTACGCCCACCTGCCATTGCTGAGATACAAAAGAACATGTCTCAGTCATGACATACAAATTGGGACACCAACGACGGGTATTTTATGATGCTTTTCTCCATTGTCTGTTTCATGGAATCAGTTGGTGAGGAGGTCATATATGTAGCTAAGGTTTCTAAAGGAAGGGAAATGAGGGACAAAACATCAATATGAAGGATGTGTTTGACTGACATTCAGCAAAATCAGGTTTTAAAACATGTCATATTGTAAAACGGACCTAATACAGTTACACTCTGGTCAAAAAGAACACGAAATTAAAGCAGGTTGATTGATTTTGAAGGGCAGCATTTTGGTAAAGATGTCCCAATCCTAAGATCAGGCAGATTTTGAAATGATTGGTATCAGTACAAACCCATGCCCGGTTCGTTCAGTGTGTTTACATCTGTTCTTACATGGAAATGTGACGATTAGATGCTCTACTGTGATATACGGTCATTGTCCTATGTTATCCGAGCTCTATTCAACACTTGTTAGCTGGCCTGAGGTCAGTAAGCCTCATAGAAGTCTCCGTCACGGTGCTCCTTTACTCGCTAAACTCCTATGATGCTCTCTGCTTGTGAACCTGGAACTGTTTGCCTCCTCTGGTTGTTACAGTATTAAATTAACAGTAAAAGGCCTAACTAGCTGCTACTAGTTAGTCAGAAAATTATATTGGGTATCCGCAGATACTACATATTAAAGTACTTGGACCAGAATAGGAGCTAAAAAATTAAAAAGAAAAAGAAAACGTGATCAGGACGTCCCTATTATTTGCCCCTTTAGCTACTAAATGCTCAACTATTTCGCTAATATGTGCTAACCTACAGTGGGAGGGTATTTGAGCTTTAAAATAAAGCCAAAACGTTGAGCTGAAAGATGATAAAATGCTCTTCAGTGCCACAGTATTTTATTTTGTTCCACTGTTGGTCTCAAAATACCGATTACAGCAGCTTCTAGAGAGTTTTCTTGGCTGTTGAGAGTACTCAGTCAGTTGCCTTTGAGGTACATCACTCAGCCACAACACTAAAACTACATGCTTCATATTGAGTCAGTCCTCCTTTTGCTGCAAAACAGTTCTAACCTCTGGGTCATGGACACAGGATCTCTGAGGATGTCCTGCAGGCGTCTGGAATTGGGATGTTGGCAACAGATCTTTTAGGTCTTGTGGGTTTTGGGGTGAGGTCTCCATGGATCTGGCTTGCTCCAGTGCATCCCATGGTTGCTCTACCCAAGGTTTTTCTCTCATCAATAATAAATGTTATTTACTTGTTAGCGGTTTCACTGTTATGGCTGATGGGTGTACTTCCTGGTCACCTCACCCGGTTACCTCCCCCCTCGCGTCACCCAAAGAGACTGTCTGACCGCACTCTGGCACAGCTCACAGCAGAACACGAGAGCATGCCGACACTTTAGGAGGGTTGTTTCAATGAGCATTTTTGTTCTAAAACTCAGCGTGCTGATCAGATTAAAAGCTTAAAATGATGACACACACTGAGTGCTAATATGAGGAAACTAAGAGCCCCACTTATGAGTCATTCATAAATTTTCTGCAATGCATTTCTGGACAATCACTGCACTTTGCTCAGGGACCTTCCTGATTGTCGCCACATTCCCATACTATCCCCGTCTCTTTCATTCTCACCCTGCTCATGTCAGCCATGAATAATTGATAATCCAATGCAATCTTGGGCTCTAAGAGTTTGAGTGCTCTGTATCTGTCTCATAATGATTAGTGAAAGGGTCACACAGCTCAAGCCCCTCAGTCGCCAGCATCCGCCCTTAATCCTCCTTAATCCTCAAAACAATGGGCTCCTCCATGCAGGGAACTGTGACAGATTTTTATCATCCTGCTCAGAGGGATCAGCGTGCCTTCACACTGCCAACACAACAATGATAGCACTTTAGAACTGCCTGCCCTAATAAATGCCAAGTCCAACCTCACACGTGACACAAACCATAGAAAGTGTTGGTAATGAAAGTGCAGAGTGCAGACAAGATTTGAGGAGTGCTGTAGAGACATTCCTCTCTCCTCGGTGTGATTTGTGTTTCAGGGTTAACATGTTTACCCCATCCAACCTCCTCTATGGTCAGCAGCCTCACATCGTGTTTCATACGGAGGGATCAAGGCTGGCTTGTGGTCTGTACAGCCAGAAGGGCTGGCTTTGGTGTTGGCTTTGGATTCTGACCAAAGAGCTGAGGTGATTCAGAATGAGGGAGAGAAGCAGTAATGCGATACACAGACTGGATGACCGAAATATAGCCAGAGGAACACGAAATGAGGAGAGAGCAGCAATCAGACATGTGTTCAGACAGACAATAACTCCACTGCGCTCATTCCTGGAAGATTGCTTTTAGGGCCGTAGCACTATAAATGGGCTTTAGCAACTTGGGGCATTTTGTATTTTATAATTAAAAACTTGCACAGTTAATTTATAGCTCATTTCATTATTTTTTACATTCAACATGTGATGACTACATGGCCTGGTTTGCAGCAATAGAGGAAGTAGTAGCAGTGGTTGGAGTGACAAACAGCTTTTTGGAAACAGTATCATACCCTGAGCCAAACCAAAACACCAGAAATATAAGAGCACTACCCTCAAGCAGAGTTTCCCTTAGATTTACGCAACTGACCCTGAGATTTAACACCTGTTTGAATGCTTGTTTTTAAGTTCTTATCACCCTGTAGCTTCCACCGTCAAGCAGGTACCAGGGACACACATTTTAAACAACTTTCATAACCTGTATTAGGCAGCCTCATCACTTAATAATCAATTCATCAATAACATACAAAATCAAAGCTGTGGCAAACTCCTTGAGGCTCATTCTGTATTATCTGGCTGCATAAAGAAGCACTAGCCGATGATAGCATGCAACCTCAAAACTTTTGGTACGACTTAGAAATAAAGCACGTTAACCTCAGTTAGTTTGGATTTGTTAGAGCAGACGGTTGCGGAGGAAATACTGGGAGGACACTCATATAGACACTAATAAAGTAAGCATAAAGTAAAATGATAATGGTTTGGAAGAGTCAGACTTTAAAAACACCCAGATTAGACCTCAATGTCCGTGAATACCAAAACAAGCAAATAAAAAAAACTGTTGTAAAATCCTGCCTCACTGTATTACAAACTGCAGTGCATTGTTTTGGCTTCTGATGACCATTAAATCCATAAATGTTTTAGTCAAGCTGGCCTTTCTGCACTTTATTTCATCATCTCATGGATACCTGTTGCAACACAATCAAACGAAAGCACTGCGCTGCTGTTTACAGTGTGAACCCCCCGGTAATGATGCACCTGACCCAGGACTAAAAGAGCTCGAAGAACTAGATGAGCTAGATGAAAATTAAATCAGGGCATAAAAAAACCCCCCTTCATCTATGGCATTTGTGTATTCTAAACAATTACTACGCTTCATAAAACAATTCCCCAAACCTGCAGTTACTCAGACGTGTCAGTGGATGTATTCATGCAGAGTTTACAAAGTCATTACGATTACTTCCCACATACCTAAATTATACAGCACCAATTGCCAGGCCTTTTGACCCACCCGAAGGCATACTGTGAATACTCTAACACTGTATTTTGGATTCAAAACAGCTTCCACCCTTGAGCATTATGCTAATCTCTTCCAGCTAGCCATACCACTGGAATTGTATATCACACTCACATGCACATTTTTTTGGGGGGGACTTTTTATATCCATACCTGAAAGTGCACAAAGCAATGCATCCATAAGGAAGGAGCTGCACAGAGACGCACAATAACGGCTGTTATTACTTGGCATTTGGCAGTGACATCAATCAGAGCCAGCCATTCTAAGCACTGTGATGGTACATAACTGCTCAGCCAGAGAGCTGATTTAATAGAGCATGGTCTGATAAAGTCCCTGCAGAGATCACTTCATGGCCAATAGGTTGTTCAGGCAGCTAATTGGTCAAAAAATAAAACCTCTCTCAGGAATTGGATCCAATGTTATCACAGTGAGTCTGGCACACTATTAATGAGTTGCATTGGCTCCCTTTAGCCCTCTAACTATATTTCTGCTCAGGCTGCGCATGGGGACTTGTATTTGGGCATAATTATGGTGATGATGACCAAATGTTTACCTTATAAGCAGAGTCTGTTCTCAAGAGGATTTCTGCAGACGCCGTACAGTTGTAATAACAGGGAGAGTAATGATGCAGGCACACAACCTCAGCTGCTTGCTTGCTTCACAGCAGGTCATCCAACACTTTTATCGATCCACATCCACCTGTATCTACAGATATATTAAAAAAAACATCTAGGGGGACTGGGTTTTCTCATCCCTTTGGTTTTTAGTTTAGAAGGGTAACTAATATTTAGTGTTTGCTAGACAAGGTGGTGTTAAAGAGAATCACAGCCTCAATGCTGTCAGTGTCGCTTCACCTGTTGCGCTAAAGTGTCAAAACATTACTTTGAAATGCAGGGGCAATTTCAGAGCAGAAAAGAGCAGCACGATTAACGGTGTTAGAGCCACATCTTGATTCAAGCTTCTGTGCAATCTCATGTATATATATTACAGCAATCCTGACATGTTTGCATTAGTGAGGAGATGATGGAATCGTCAGCATTAAAAACAAAAAAGACAAATACGTGAGAAAAGAGAGAAAAGAGAAAATGCTTTGCGAAAACCGTAAAAGTGCATGGTGGAAACCCTACAACAGAGAGGAACAGCAAATAAAGTTGATGGTGCCTGAATAATGTAGCTTCACTGCCAGGATGGGGCTTCTCAAGAGCTGCAATCAACACAGGTAATGTTATATTAGCTGCAAAGCTCCAACCTCGGCTGCTTATATATAACTGGTAGGTTCGAAAGCTTTGAAATTGAGGGCACCTTTGAGTTTGGCTGAGGAGCAAAGCTGATGTAACTCATCACTTTTCTGGTCATAAAGTCAGAAACTATCAAAAGCACTAATTTTACTTTGCAAGGTAACACATCACAACTTTTTACAGCTATCTGAAAGGTTATAGAAACTAATATAAGGAAGCTATGAAGGAAAGGATCATATTAATGGCAAATCCTGACGACTTGATCACTGAAACATCCATCCATATCAATAACCACATAAGACTACAAAGGATAATGACTAATTACCCAACTTATTCAAAGAGCAACAGCTTTGTATCAACAATATAAAACAAGCGATTGACTGCCCTAGTGTTATAAACTATGCAACTTTTGATTAACAATGGTCATTGTGGCCACAAGTGACTTGGGCTTAGGACAAACTATAAATTCTAGTGTAACAATACTTGACATTTATTTATGTAGCACCAAACCACAACATCTAAAAGCATTTCCCTTAAGAAGGTCAAGAGAGATACCCCATGATTCCATTTGAGCCAAGACTTAGCAACAACGGGAAGAAATAACTCCCTTTCAATGGGAAATAACCTTTGCAAGCTCAGGGAGGGTGGACATCTGCCTCGACCAGCTGGGGTGAGGGGAGAGCAGAGAAGAAGATTCACTGATTTCAGTTATAAAATGGTACTTAGTCTAATTTTGCTAACATTATATACCACTTGCTACCATAAGTCCTGGTCACTGGTGACAGGATAAACTATAAAGCCTTGTGTAGCAATAGACATTTCAAGGCATTTCACTTAGCAAGAGCAAGACTACAATATTATATTAGAGAGAAACCCAACAATTTCATGTGAGCAAATATTTGGCAGCAATGGCAGGGACAAATCTCAGTCAGAACCAGGCAAAGGGGGGGCTGACATCTGCCATCTCTTGAGGAAAGAGCCGAGAAGAACAAGAAAAATAGCAATGAAAGCAGCAGAAGTCATGAAGTCAGAAAATTGATCTAGTAACTTCTGTTAAACAATCATATCGAGCCTAATTTTGCTAACATATACCATTTGCTACCAATACCTGACAATGTAAGGCTACAGCAACAAAATACCTGCATGAGTGAATTAAGGAAGGATGCACTTTATAGGTTTAAAATGTGATGTTTCATTTGTGAAAGGAAAATGATGTGTGTGAAGCTGAGCAGCAGTCCAAGGAAGAAGTGTAAAAAAATGTCATTTTGACATGCAAACAGAAACTGATAATCGTAGAAAGGTAAGCAAATGTTAGTCTAACACTGCTGCAAAACACAGCTGACGTGGATGCAATGTTAACATTACTTTCAGTTGGATATCTTTGCTGTTGGTGTCAAGAGGAATGATGCAGTTGTGCCAAAGGTGACCATGCTCTGTGCTTCGGATTATAAAAAAATCCAATTCTTTTACCAGTTAAAACAGCTTTAAAGGACCACTTCAACTTATGCAATGCAGTTTTTCACTTGCCAGTAACTGACAGCAGCTCTTACATAGTGACCAAAATGTGATAATGCATCAGAATGACTTCATTTTACTCATGGGGATACTATTTTAAAGATTAAAGCCCAAATAATAATTGCAAAAGAGATAATTTCTTTATACATATAAAATACATGGGTAAATCATGTTATTTACAGTCTAGTTTATAAATATAATATTGCCTATAGTCAGTAAATGTCATGCTTGACTGAAATGTTTTTAGTGTGTATTGACCAAAGCTAGACTAAAACTAATACATGTTGTTGTCAAAAGACTAAAATGAAAACTAAGTCAAAATCAGGTGGCAAAAATAAACCTATAAAACAATAAATATGATGACATTACTTCTGGACTTAAAGAAAAGTAGCAATCATCAATATATTTTCATGGTGTTTTGGCTAGCTCAGTATCTTTGCATATTATATCTACTCATCAGCAGAGAATGTCACAGCATCCTCCTCACTTGCCTCACCCCTCAGCACCACATCACCTCTCTGCCTTTACATCTCCATCTCCGGCTCCTCACCCCCTCCCCTCGCGTCGACTCCTCTCATCTCCCCTCTCCCGTCGTGGCCACCGCGGCGTGACAGGTGACTGACGACGCTAACAATAGTGGGTGCGGCCGGCCCTGCTCAGTAGAGCACGAGCCGCATGATAAATTACCCTCATCAGTTTGTTTTGCCAACAGCCCACACAGGTCACCACCAAGGCCGGTCGTGACATTTTGTTGCATACTGTATATGCAAATACCTGCCAATCAATTAGCACGCCGCTCCTCGCCGCTCCCTCCACTGCCCATTGTGATTAAAATGAATTGATTGTGGGCTAAAATCAACACCAGCCAGCCTGCCAAAAGCCCAGGGGTCAGCGGGACACGGCAGAGGAAATGTAACGTGGTGCTGTTTCTTCACTTCACTTTATTCTTTATCGCCATCTCATAACTGCGGGCATAAAACACAGTGAAATTTGCTGAAAATGAGAAAAACTGCAATGTAAACAGGCTGAGTAATAAATTTGAGGGAGGCTGTCAGGGCTTTCCGAAGATCAGGTTGATATGTGATGGGAAAGTGATGGTGGCAGCAGTATTTTGAGCAGCCCGAAGCCTGTGGGTTATCTTAGCGGACTCACGTGTGTGCTCTATATGCATGAGTGTGTCTTTACATGTGTGTCTAAAGAGGAAGGCGTGCATGCTCAGGGTTTTTTTAGTTATCAATGACGAGAATGACTGACAAAGAGCGAGCGCTTCGCAGGCCTTGCTAAGAAAAAACACAAGCAGATGTGATTTGAGCATCGAGGGCTTAAAAGGCAGGGTAAACATCTCGCTGATGGGTTACGGAGAGGCTGATTAAAGGGAGAACTTATCATTCAAAACCATGCCTGCTTACATAAACATTGTTTGCAGAGGAAGCGTTGAGAGCGAGGTAATAGATTCTAATTCTAAAATGATAGGTTCCCTTAAAACCTGTTAATTTGGAGTGATTGCCACCATTTCTTCTCTTTTTTCATAACAGCTGTGTAACAATAAAGGGTTTTCATGTGAGAGTGAACACTTTCATAATCATTGAATCTGATATACAGGAGAACTGCAAAGCTGCTGCACTCGTAAATACTTTGCAGGTGAAGTACACTGATCAGGCATAACATCATGACCACCTGCCTAATATTGTGTTGGTCCCCTCATGTGCTCAAAAATGCTCTGAACCATTGGACATGGACCAGAGGACCTCTCAGGGTGTCCTATGAGGTCTGGAACCAGGACGTTAGTACTGGATCCTTTGGGTACTCTGGCTTGTGCAGTGGGGCCTCTGTTAATCCAACTTGTTCCACTGCATCCTGTTGATGCTTGATCACAATGGGCTGTAGGAAGTTTGGAGGTCAGATCAACATGTTGGACCATTGTCATGTTCCTCTACATGTTCCTGATTGTTTGATGTTTTTTCCATGTGGTGGGGTGCATTTTCCTGCAGGGGTAGAACAGTGACATTTGGGATTTCCATTTGCATGAGGGAGTGTGTTTGTTGTGGGACAATGTTTACTGGGTGTCTAAGTCTCATCAACACAGATGTTGAAATCCAAGGTTTTCCATCAGAACACCACATAGTACCAATATGATCAATGTTATTCACTTCACCTGTCAGTGGTCAGAATGTTGTGGCTTATTGGTGTATGTGAGGGATAGACCAGCTAATGTATTTCACTGAAGCAACAAGAAATGAGCACAAAAAATGATAATTTTATCAAACATATAACAGGGATGTGCGTGATGAGACAATTAAACTATTATATGTGTCTACCCACGCTAGTCGGCACTAGGAATACCAATCAGCAGAAAACTACAAGTAGTTCTTAATGTATTATTTATGTACAACAAAGATAAACAGCCACTTTTGCCAGAACAAAAAGAAGAACCTTTCAGGGATGAAAAACAAAGCCAACACAACGTTGCGAAAAAGTGTAGTTCCTCAAATAGCCATTAGAGGCTGCCCTCAAAAGCAAGTCAATCCTCATAGATCCCTATGTTAAAATGTCCAACGCCAGAGCAGAAACAAACAGGTTTAGAGCCTTGTATAAAACACTATTACCCCATTCATAACAACTGTATTGGTAAACACTTTTATTTAACCGTTTCAATTGTATTAAGGATTAAAGTTATGGACAGTTAAGAGTGCAGCTACTTTGACTGGCAGGTGGGAACCATCATAAGATGATACATGTTATCAGTTAAGACTTTTAAAAAAATATTGTCTTACTTTCAGAGTGTTTGCCTAGTCTAAATTCAAAATGCAGCTTAATTGACAGGGAAATTAGTCATTAGGAATGTTCCTCCTCTATAATAAGTGTTTTTGTCCCAAGTGTGCTGCATGGATACCGAGCCTCATGTGGATTACAAAATTTTAATCAGTGACTCACATAACAGCAAATAATTATGTGATAGTGCTGCCAATACACATAATTCTCAAATTATTCAAAGCAGTCACTCTATTCACACACAAGATGACAGTATAGATTACAAACATGGGACCGACCCTAACTTTAGTACTCTTGGGTTTTGACTAATTTCCTGAATTATTGCGATTTTCTTTTGGTAACGCTGCTCACTATTCCAGGAGCCTATGAAGTAGAGCAAACACAATTAAATCAGAGTGACTTCTGATCAGACAAATTCACAAGCAAGCAGGAGAGAAACAAAGGAGTGCAGCAAGCGGGGAAAAATAAAGATTCAGAGTGGCAGCAGGTCAAAATCGAAATGAAAATGGGGCAGAGAGGACTAGTAGACAGACTTCATGTGATAAGCAGAGGAAATTAAAAGCAGTACAATCCATGGATGTCATCCTTTGAGGTTAAAATACCACAGACCCACTCCAGTTTCAAGTTAAGTATTTAGTTATGCAATCAAAATTGTGTTTTTGATAGGGATCACAAGGCCGGTCAAGGCATTTTTTGAACTGATCGATGTCAGCACAAACCTAAGCGCAAATTTTAGATAATTTTCTTTATTAGTTTACACCAGTATCATCAATCATTAATCAATCGATTGATAACACAAACGGAGCACTCTAAACATTTGTCCTGTGCTGATATTGTTTATTTAGTCGACGGAGACATTATTTGGGTCGCAAAGGCATCTATTTTATTTAAACCCTGTCTGAGTTGATCCCAGCTTGTCCTAAAGACATGAGCTCTGGCCTGAGGTCATTAAGCAACACAGAAGTCTTTGTCATGGTGGTCCATGCTTGCTAAACCCCAAAAATGCTCTCTGCTTACCAACATGTAACTGCAGAAGACTCCATCTGGTGGTGCAACCAGGTACTGCAGTTAATATACAATACATTTTCTGACATGCATATTGAGAATATAGGTTGTAGACATCTTTTGAAGTTTTTTGAGCCATGCTACGCCCTAACCTCTCGACAGTGCTCTACCAGAGCTTTATAGTAATGTTCGTGACCACCTGTATACCATTAAAGAACAGCTTGGATGCAGAAATAGACTGGAGGCAAAACAAACAAACAAAACAAACCCTAATCATTGTATCAGGGTGAAGACCATTACAATGAAACTTTTTTGGTTACTTAGTGTTATCAAAGACTTGCTATTTTCACATCTGCCCGACAAAGAGCACAACCGACTTATTTAGAGCTGTGTTACTGACCTCTAAAAACTCACCGCTCTTTCAGATCCCTCGAAACTTCTGAGAGAAATATCTGCCTGTCTCTCGGTTGTTCGGTGCTGGGCATGAGGTGTAGAGTTGGTTTTTAGTGCATTTCAGCTAAAAACGTCCTCTTGCTACAGTGTATTTTCATGACTTACTTTTGCAGGGCCCTGTGTTCTTTCTTGTGCATGTAGACGTGGGCTATCTCTGTGCACAGAACACTACTTCACCTGTAACTACAAGACAACTTGAATGTCTTCTATGCAGATACCAGAACCTCAGCAGAGCACACTCTTGGCTCTGAGCTATGCTAAAAAACCTTCTCTTCTTCATCCTCCCCTGTGCATCTCGGCCCCCCCCATGATCTCCATCAATGATTTTTGCAGCAGCACATTGCGTAGGTCGAGCAAACCCACCTCCAGTCTTACTATAACACCACTGTCTTCTCCAGCCATTTTACGCCAGGAGGAGACGAGGTGAGCAAAAAATCTGTGGTTGCTTTCACTTTTTCATCATGAAATAGCTCCTGTAGGGCCACGCTATCGTAGGGTTTAGAAGTTTTTGCTGTTATTTTAGCAGAAGCTTGGGTGCAGCCTTTAGCAGTTGGGCCTGTGCATACAGTAATTGCAGTGCCTGGTTAGAGTTTAGATATAGACATGACGGTTCCATTCATTCTAAATTTGACTGGAGATTATCGTCAACCCCATTAACCTGAAAGGTTCATTCATTTTTAAGATTATGGCTTCACTTATAGTCTATCAGTGGCAGATTGTATTGTATGAGACATGTTTAATCAAAGAGGCCTCTTATTAAAAGGAGCACTGCATGAACCATCTGATCTCCTCATGGGGTTTAAGAGTCAACCATGCCATCTTTCCTGTTAATTTCTTTTTTTTTCTACTTGTACAGCTATAAAATAAAGTACAAAACCAGTTCCAAACAATTTTCTTCCCCATTTATTGTTTGCAATTAGTGGCTTCAAACAGTTTTGGCTGCTGTCGTCTTTGTTTTGGGTTTTATTCATAGTATTCATGGCTGATTCTGTCATGTCCACCATCTGCTGTGCAGCTCTAAATGTCATTAACTGACAGACCTCCAGCCGCAGCGAAATTTTCAACCATTTGCTCGCAGCACTCTTTGCAGCAGCACTTGGACAACCTTTGAGGTCATACTCCAGGCTGCAGTCACAGATGAAATTTAAATGTGCTGCGAGTAAAGTCGGTATAAGATCGGAATCGACTGGAAGGAAAATATTAGTCATCCATGTTCCTTCGCTTTACTAGTTCAACCTCCTCCACACAGTCCTTGCACATATTCTTACAAACTCCTTTTTCACATTTATTTGAAAATCTGTGTAAGATAGGAAGATTTTCAAGCCAAAATTCAGCACATACAGAGCGATGGTATGTCCTTAAGGGTTGTAGACAACCTGAAGTTGGAAAATATCTCTGTTATCTAAGTTTTTCTTTTACTCATGTTCCAGAGTTGTTTTTCGAACATGCAGATGTGTGACAAATGGAACAACTTGAACCCTTGACCCCACAGTTATGCTGTGTGGAGGCATTTTACTGCCATGGTTTGGGTCCACTAGTCCCTTTAGAGGAAAAGGTCAATGTAAATCAATACAAAGTTATTCATATGGATGTTATTTTGACATGTATCAACTGCTACAAGTACACATAAAAAGGTTTAGGATGGCTCAAGCAACACGACAAAAAGGCAGAATTCAAACTCCCCAGATCCCATTCAGATTAGGCATCAGGATCCCACCCCACAACCTAAAGGACCCAAAGGATCCAATAATGTCTTGGCCCCATACCCCAACACACCCAAGACACCTCCAAAGGTCCAGTGTCCATGTCCTGATGGAGCAGTTGTGTACTCCATCTCTAACACAGACTGATGTTAAGTCTCTCATGGCCAACCTCAAGGTAATAACCTCCAGAAATGACTAAAATAGGCAAAACCTAGAATTTTGCAACTAAAAACACGGTTATTTAGCATTTCAGTGGAGCCTATTACCAGTCAACCTACCATGGGGACAGGATATAGCGGACTGACAACATAATGTGGGGCACACACCTAAAATCATTCACTCCGCTACACTGACAGGTGAGAGCTTTGTTGAGGGACCCACACAATATTAGGTAGGTGGTTTTAATGTTGTGCACATCCTTGTATATTTACTGTTGGTGTAAATGGTAAATGGTCTGCACTTATATAGGCCCTTTATACCTCAGTGGTACATAAATGCACTTTACAATGTATGTCTCATTCACCCATTCACACACCAATGGGGACAGAACGTGAGTCAGGTCAAGTTATCATGCTTGCTACTGGAAAACTGGTACTATCTGTTCACCCATGGTCAGGTCCGGTGACTAAACCAGCTCCCCAACTAGGCTTGCCTGGTGAGGAGGGTGTGTGGGCACCCTGCAGGACCAAAGACAAGACCTGTTAAAGGCGGATGAGCTCCTTGTGAGCCAACGGCACCCACACCTGGAGAAGGAACGTGGGCCCCCTACTCCAGTATCACGGCCCAGTCAACCATCATGATACCGTCACAAAACAGGAGTGGCACAGAGTGATGGTTCGTCAAGCACCGAATCGGTGATGGCACTTACAACGACGACGACGGGGACAGAACTTCCATGCAAGGTGCCTGTCTGCCATTGGAAGCAACTTCGGGTTCAGAGTTTTGCCCAAGGACACTGGCATTTGGAGGGGCCAGGATCGAACTGCCAACCCTGTGATCAGTGACAACCTGCTCTACCACCTGAGCCACAGCTGCCCAACTAATATTTTGTTTGCCCAACTACTACATACAACAAATTTACATCAATTTGAGTAAGTCTAGTGATGAAACTCTAAAGCTGTGCAGTCTGCTGTAACCTTACCCGACAACTGCAGTCCCTGTGATTCCACCTGTGTGGTTTCTTCCATTTACGCAAAGTCGAACTGGATGACTCAACGGAGAATGAAGGTTTCTGTCATTAAATGATGCAGAAGGTAAAGAAAGAATAAGAGTGAGAGTTCACAGCACGTCAACATTGGCAGAATGGGCCTGCGAGAGTGAACCAGCGACTGCTTTGATTGCGCTTTTCAGAGCTAAAATATCACCGTGTGCGTAGTCGTGCAGCAACCTATTTGGCTAATTTGAACGCTTGTGCATTCCGCGAGTGTGTTCCTCATGTTCAGATGAACAGGAAAATTGGGGAGGGTGACGGTGAGCGGGGGGTGTATAAGGCCCTGCATAATTCATAGCTCTGCACTGAGCCATAATCTTTGCTCAGTGCACTAATGAAAGCTGCAGCGCTGCATTTTTACTGCATGTAAGTCAAGCTGACTAGATAATGTGGCAGGAGAGAGAACATTGCATCATGACTGGGTACACTGACTTCCCACTCCTGCCAGTGCTATTTTTGCCCTTTCAGACACTTGCTTTAATCCAACAGTCCATCAAATGTCACTGGAGGCAGATGATACAAGACACCCGACTTTTATGGTTTTCAAAAAAGAGGGGGCAGACAGTTTCTTTTAGAGAAGGTAGGAGGTTGTGTAGCCTGGGAGAGGATTGTAAAAACGCAGTGGCTGTTTTAACAATGGCCCCTTAATAATAATGAACTAGTTCCAGCAGGTAGAAGGCGCTCCGGTTGACAGGCGGCAGAGGTGTTATCGTTCAGCCCGACGGCAACACTTTTCACATCCAGGTCTGCGAATTGACCAGCAAAGCCGAATATCTCCTCTACTTCTATTTCAAAGAATCTTGATGTTGATGTGATGGAATAATGTGCATTAGCGAGAGCGGCACATCATTCACACTCCTCCTTTTTCGCCTGTTTCCCTCCCGTTGCCCATCAGTTCCATGGGTTTAGCTCATTGAGTGCAGCGAAGTGAGACCGATGCGCATGGTCGCGCTCAATAGCACCACGCTGCTCAGCAGGGGGATATTAGTGTACTCTGCCAGACGGTTTGGATACAGCCCCGTGACCTCACTTGTAAAGAATCAGTTTTCTATCTGTCAGCCCCTCTGCATGTTTTTGTGTCCTCCGTCCAGAGGTGTCCACGCCGGCTGCATCTCTGGGCTGTAAGTGGATGATAACTGCTGACAGCGGAGAAGATGCTGAAATCATTGAGTTGAGAGAGAAACGACAGTTTCTATAGGACGGCTCATGCTGTAAACGCAAGAGAGAGGAAATGAGCAAGAGGCATGACAGCTTTTTTTCTCCCCTGAAACAGTTGCTCTCAATTTCTCATGATTTTAGCTTTTCGTCCTTTTTGAAAACCAAACGGGCATTGTTGTGCTTTTAGAATTTCAAGTGTGATTTCTGTAAAACTGATCAGCAATTCTTCCCCTCAGGAGAATTTGAATGTGTAGGAACAGCTCAAGGCAGGAGACAACTGTAAGTCTTGTAGGCGTACCAGTGCTTCCACATTAGTCTCACTCCAGGCTTCACACGGCTGCTGCTCTGTCTATAAAAAAAACAGGCTTGTGTTAGGTGTCATCAAAAATAGGAGCAGATTATTAATTTCTGGAAGAACAAATGGTCTAAAGGAATGATTTTCTCTCTGTCTGTGTGTTGGGTAAAGCTAATGCGGCTTTGGGAGATGGTCTCATTATTACAGGCGACGGCTTTAATAGCTCGCCTAACATCTCGCCACCTGAGGTTCACTCTTGGGTGGTTCATATCAATCGCCTCACCGTCTATAAGGCAGGCAGACTTCTAAGGCAGGAGCCTCCTGTCCATCGCCCACGATGAACTCATGCATTATTCTAAGGCAGGCAAAAAATTCCCTTTCTATTTGAAGAGAAGGTAGGAGGCTTTGAAACATGAAGAAGACAGCTCGTGGACAGTCTAGTGGACTTTACATGCAGAGAGAGATGACTGACGATTGAATTTTCCACTTCTTTCTGTGTCTGTCTTTTGCTTTATCTCTCTGCTCCTCCTGCTGTTGTTTCTCCCTCCCTCAGCTTGACTCCTGTCTTCCTGCTTGAAACGCTGAAATACAGAACGCTCCCTGTTTTCGGCTAATCATGTGTTCATCTGCACTTATGTCATGCTACGCTGCATTGACATCTGCACTCGTAATGAAAAGAAGCTTAAAATCAAAGAAAAGGTTTAAGAAGCTGTCAGAAATGCTCAAACTTGGCTTGTGGTTCACTTACATCCTCCCTTCCAAGAATTCCTCCTCACAGCAGAAGAGAATACAGATTGGAGTGCATGCTGCAAAGTCATAACATAAAAGGAGGGCAGTGTGTTTTTTTCTCTCTCTCTTTTGTATAAATCCTTTGAAATTTGCCAAGCACATCTGTCTGCGTTGGCACATCCCCATAAGCCAAATTACTTTAAAAGTTATGCTGCAATATCTCATAAATTGTTGCTAATAGCCTTTGTCATTTCTGAGCTGAATCACTACAGACTCAAAAAAAAAAATGCAGCCTGAGGGAAAAGTTTGACATATTGGGTGAGTCACATATAGTTTTCTTGCTGTGAGTTAGAAGAAAAGATTGATACCACTGTTATGTCAGGCAATTTAGTTAGTTTAGCCTAGCTTAGCTTAACGATCCCATATGGTGGAAATATATTTTTATTGTGTTTTGTGGTTGTTATAAATTTGAAATAAAAGCTGTTAGATATACAGATGTTTACTTAAGATCCCCCCAAACTAGACATTTCCTCGCTTTAAGAGCAAGTAAGAATTTTACAGAAAGGAACCAGCAGTGTTTGAGCTAAAATGTGTGTAATTCTGCCCCCTTACTGCCTGCTGTTTCCAAGGTGATCCATTCAGAATGACCAACCGCCTCACAGTCCACCAGGTTTATTTACCTTCGAGAGATGCTTCTGCCAAAATGTCTCAGTCATGCGCAAAGCTCACCAAATGTTCTGCTGTTGGCTGCAAGAGTGAACACAAGAATCTTCATGCACTCCCAGCATCACCTTAGTTTTAGCTTGTGTGACTAATGTGGCTAGCGGTACCCATGACCCATTACCTGCTTTAATGGTGACCCAAAGGTCAGAGCTCTGTGGAATCTGTAACACTGAGGGACATTCAGAGATGGTGGAAACTTTACTGATTTGAGGCTGATAAACAGGGACTGTGTGGGTTGCTGTGTTTTCATGTTACCTGTCGCAATTCAGGGAAACCTAATTTCAGCAGGTGCTTATATCTGTGGACTTCTCTCCTGCTCTCTGTGTTCATATATATTTCTTTTAGTACAGTCATATTCTTAAAAAAAGCTGTTTTCATTTTCATATTTTTCTGTTTCCACAGATGCAGAGAGAGTCTTCTTCCTGAAGGGAGTGAAGACGGCAGCAGCTCAAGTGCAGTTAAAGCTACAGAAACTGTTTAGAACAAAGCTAAAACCAGGAGTTATACACTCTGGACATAATGAACCGTTTTTGCAATGTTTTGAGGTGATAAACTGAAAGACACGTTCTGGGGACGTGTAAGACTTTTAATCATTTACTCACAATATGGGACCTTTAAGGAACTCTGTAAAATGTTAAAAAAAAAAAAGCACTAGCCCTGTCTAAAAAGGCCTAGTGGAAACCTTGGGAGAGGGAGCACTTTAGACCACAAGGGAAAAAAGCTGCAGAAAGCATGACATCTGTATCATCAATCCCAAATTAAATGGCAAATAAATTAGAATATTAATTAGTGCAGCAGTTAATAGTTTGACATTTCCGGAAATCTGTTTATTCACTTTGCTGAAAGCATCTGAACCCATTTAGTTTGACACATGATGCAGATGCAATGCCAAGCAGCATTTACTGTGGGTTCCTTTGTTCTTCGTTCAGTGTTTCCCTTCTTGAGGTTTCCACCAGCCATTTTAGGACAAGTATTTTGAGCTGCACACAGAGAGAGAACCTGACCTGATCACGGTGACCCACTGGTTCCTCTGCTTCTGCAGCGCTTCGTGGGATACTTGGTCCCTGCAGCAGCTGTGTTCCAATTAGAGAGCCCTGACTTTTGTGGCCTGTATTAGCATTTCATTTAGGCTCCCCTGCTCCTCCCACGGTGTGGTGGACCACCACAAACTGTCACCGGCTCGGACCACTCGGCTGCGACTGCCCACCAATCCCACTAATTGACTCCTGATCTTCCCACAGCGCACAGGTGAGCCCGCACCACATTAGCTCGGATTTAACGCACAATATGGAGTGGAATATCATCTTAACTTCCCGGGTCTTCCCCTCTGTTGGTGGAACAAAAGGAAAGAGGGCCATGGTAAATTTAAAAAGACACAAAAAGGCAGCTTGTACGGAGGCTATTTATGAAGTCAACCTGCGTATCGCTCTTTATTCTTATCACCCCAAAGACACAGGGCATTAATGGCAAGATTATGTTCATAATACTTTTCAAACAGCAAAGGAGTTGCTCAAAACTGTGTTCCAAAGCAAGATGGAATCACCAACCACAGGTCCTTTGTATCTTGGTGTGAACATTAAGGGCGTCACGCTGCTGGCTGTGACTGCAGAGGGGTGCCCTGCAGAGAATGAGAGATTCCTCTAATCACTGTTTGCCTGGGGTGAAGGCTGCAGAGGGCCAGGCACTGCAGTCTTATCTCTAGGAAACATGCCACAGTGAGTCACACAAACACACCAGCGCACACGCAACGACGTACATGCACATGCGAGAGCTCCAGGATGCACACATATACAGAGAAACAGAGTGTACTCCCACTGCTGCTGCGACATTCAAAGGAAGGCGGATATATACAGGCAGCACTCTCTGTGCGCGCTGAATTATCTCAAGTATTCAAAAATCATTATCCGCCACCTTTTTTTTCTTACAAAGCGAATCCCTGGGCTGACATTGTTGAGAGGGTCTCAAAAGAAGTGATTCCTAAGTTTATTTCCCAGGCTGCTGCAGGATATCAAAAGATTTGAAAAGATCTTTTAAAAAATAATATATACTCACATAACAAGGCCTGACTTGATTTCCATTTTGGTTTACATAAGTTATTGAAAAATGTGTTGATAACAGAGGGGGAAGTTCACAGCACAGAGCTGCTGGGTATAAAAGCAGACGCTGTATTCTCCACTCATTTAATTAGAAAGGTTTCAATGGAGAGAACCACCAGCAGCCATCTTTGCTAAACAGTTGGTTTCATTTTTCATTGAAATGGCACCTACAGTAGTGGAATTACTGGTCTCACTTAGCCGCTGCACCTCAGTATCATTCTGCTGTGTGGGAAAAAATACACTCTGGCTTGTCTGTATTTCTTAGAGCCAATCTTAATCATCTTGGGAGGAGGTAAGAGAAGGATTCGGCTGAGGTATTGTCTCAAAAATAGTGACAGGGGAATTGTTTGGTGGAACGTTGGCACCCAGGGAAGCAAACACTGCTATTATAATGGATCATTTTACTGCACAGTCCAAAAACCCAGCACAATGTGAAATTTTCAGTGTGGCAGGTTGCTGCGTTCCCTGTAGTGAAACACGAAACTAACGGCCAACGGCAGGCTTATACCCACATCTTACATCCGGTTAGTCAGATTGTGGAATTACAGATGGTTCATCAATTACACGACCAAATATTAGCTACAGTAGCCGTAAAACAGACTGTTTTATCAATCACAAATCTGTCAGTGTAGGAGGAACTGTACACAGTGTAGAGCTGTTGGGTATCAAAGCAGACACTGTATCCTCTGTTCGTTTAATTAGAGAGATTTCACTTGAGAGAACCACCAACAGCCATCTTCACTCAACAGTTGGTTTCCTTTTTCATTGAAATGGCACCTACAGTAGTGGAATTACTCTCTCTGTATCATTCTGCTATGGGGGGAAAGACACTATGGCTTGTTTGCAATTCTTTAAACCAGTCTAAATTGCCTTGGGAAAGGGTAAACATAGGATGAGGCGTCGGTGTTGCCTCAAAATAGTGACAGGGGAATTGTTCTGGTGGAATATTTGCTTGCAGGGAGGTGAGCACTGTCTTTGAAATTGATCATTTCGCTGCTTGAAATTTTCAGTGTAGGTTGCAGCGCAGAGCTTTTTGCTTCCAGTAGTGAAACAGATTTTGGAAATGGTAAAAATTTGATAGCAGATGGAGAGGAGAAAACCCAAAGTCCCATAGTCTACAAGAAAAGAAAAAAATTCCTGCTTCTGCTTGACAAGTTCCAAAAGAGGGCAAAAACCTGTTCACATGCATGTCAGAATCCTTGTTGGTTAACACTGTAATGACCCTCTGTAGTTACCGTGTTGCTAAGCAGAGAGCACTGTGGGACCAGCTAGCAATGGGGCACCATGACAGAGACTTCAATGACATTTAATGACCTCTGGCCAGAGCTGGTATATTTTAAATCACGCATCCTAATGCAACTTAAGCTCTCGCAGTCTGACACATGTGACAGCAGACTGGTGAGTCAGATTGTGGAATAACATATGGTCTATCAAATATTAGCTACTCTGTTTTTTAAAGCAGCTCTTTGTCCGTCATACATCGGCCAGTGTAGGAGGCTCTCTACATTCCAGCCTCTTTCCAACATAAACCAACTTTTTAAATTAGGTTTCAGAATCATCCGTAAATGAGAAACTATAAGGCAGGCCTCTGTGCTAGAATGAAGAAAAAAAAATCTAATTAGATCTTTGAAAATACTTAAAAGCAGCTAATTTGCATTGGCAGAATATGTGTTAAAAAATTAGACTTACAACTACACACAACTGGCACATTAAGATCCCTGCAGGGAACGACTCGCACACACTTTACATCACACTTTACTAATTTGCAAATCATGCTCTTGGGGGTTTAAGTTTTTGGGATGCATATAGTTGTCCTCATTGTATCAGGAAACAGTTGGTTTCCATTTGGTTTTGTACAGCACTAAAAATCAGCAAGGTGACAGCGGAAATCTGCTCGAGTTGTGTAATCCATCACAGTGTCTGCCAAGTCGGTGTTCATTCTTGTCAAAGTCGTATTATCGTTGCCTGGTAATGCAGTTCATGCGCAGGCTGATTTGAAAAGTTGCCCAACTCAAGCAAGTTTCAGAAGTCTTCTAATATATTGCAAGAAAATGAATGGAAACTAATGAGTGCCTGGGATGTTTCCAACCAACAACATGTTGTCTTTTAACTTTCGGTCTATGCTGTAAGTGGGACTCTGTCTTAAAGCGTAGATGAATATCTGCTGCTTGCATATTGCATACAACTGGAAATAATGAGGGACTCCTCCATGACAGTTTTATGAACATCAACCATTATTAATGGTTGTAGCAGCACTAATTAGATCTGCCGTCCTGCACATCTGGTGGAGTTATAATTAATGGCCATGGTGACTGATCAGAATGTGTTGCTAGTTGTGTTGTTGTGTTGTGGGCATGTTGTTAACTAAAACTGTTGCAGAGCTGCACAAGTTGTCTAATATATACATACATACTTCTGAAAAAAGTAGGAATAAAATTTTGGCCAATTACCGATGCTGATCATTTCTCCACTTATTAGCAGTGAATGTTCGTTCTCTCCCGTTGTGGATTTAAATGCTATTGTGCCTACACTTGTTGTGATGAAAGAGATGCTGACATAAGATGTATGCATTAATTAGGCAAAATAAGAAACTACTTTGACTTATATGTAAAATATGCCACATTTATTTTTCTGTTACTGGAGTTACCTGCCTGCCAGTGGTCATTTTAAAGGTTTTATATCGGTCTATATCGATGATGAAGCCGATATTATTGTGCATTCAGAGCAATAAGTGATTTTTCTGATTCGTTTCTGGACCAGTAAAAATGCTGGTTTCACCGTTTTTGAAGAATGCTTCCCTGCACTACATAAAAGTGCCGGGACAAGTAACGTGAAATTTTTCATGACAGCAGCATCAAGCTGCTGATTGACGTGACTGTCAGTGGATGCTTGAACGGAGCAACCTGAGGGTAAGACCGAAGGTAACGTTGTACTACAAATCATCTTTCCAATACAACATCTGCAGTGGCTGTGGTTGCCTCAGGCCATGTGACCCCGGATAAAAGTGTCTGTGTGTTCTTACTCGTCAAATTGACTATCTGAACTCACCAAGGGCATCGTTGCCTTGTGTTAATTTCATTACATTTTTCCTATAGCCAGAGACAGCAAGTAGAAATCAAAAGTGAAGTAGGCAATTTTTTCCAATACACTTATTGTCAAAATCTGAGAATTTCACTAAATATCTTATCATAACAAACAAAATGGCTCAGATCGATCTACACAACACTATCTAAGCATGTCCTGTTCACATTTGTGGTCATGCATGATCGTGTACAAGATCAGGGAAAAAACAGGAGAGGCAAATTTGGCACATGTTAACTGTCTATATAAATATATAACTAAATATTGATTATCTTTCTCCAGAATCGCAAGTTTCACATTTAAGAGTCATAATCAGAAGTGGAATGAAATCAAACATGGAAAGGCTTCATAGAGTCAGTAACATGTCCTTCACAATAGCTGGCAAAGATGTAGTTGGCATGATTTCAAGTAAAGAAGCTATAATGGGCAAATATACTGACACCTGATGATTCTTTAATTGCCAGATTTACTGCAGTAATGTACTATGCTGAATGTAACACACCAAAAATGCAGGACCCCCACAATTAGTTGGCATAATTGATTGTGTCGATGCTGAAAATGCAGGAACATTTTGATCCAGTCAGATCAAAGTCATTAAATGTTCAGTGTTGGTCAATATAAAGTCGTAATCTGATACCATTTTCCTCGATGATACACACTTCAAATGCATTAAAGCTATTAAAATCAATCCAGTGTATATGCTTAATGAATGAATCCCTCCGCAATGAATTAAAAAATAAGATATTCCTGCATCTTCTTTACAAGCTCCAAAAGATGGAAAAACCTGTATTTTCTACATGCATGTCAGAAAATGTACTGGATATTAGCTGTAGTACACAGAACTATTACTGTGTAACACTGTAGCGACCCATTAGAGTTACCATGTTGGTAAGCAGAGAGCGCAGTAGGAGAAGCTAGCAATGGGGCACCATGACAGAGACTTCAATGATAGTTAATGTCATCCGGCTACAGTACTAGCTGGTATATTTTAACCCTTTTGACGCCTGAATTTATTTACAATTATATAAAAAAAATAATTATTTGTGTTTTTGCTTTCAAGTTGATGCTTAATTAAGTGGAGATTGTTAATTTGTCTATAGCACATAGAATACATATAAATTTAGGTCTGATGCACATTAGTGATAACAGGCATTAACGGTAATTTTTCTTTATTGACAAAATTGTTTACGTACATACGTATTGAATAATGCACAAACCAACATTGGGGGAATGCATATGCTATCTCTTCTGCAGTCTCAATGCAAGTGGTATGATGCAAATTTGTGATGATCGGCGTAAGAAGTTAAATAATGTGTCCTAATGCAACTTAAGCTCTCCCATTCTGATGCATGTGACAGCAGATGTAAACGAATCCGGCTTACAAAAGAAAATAATAGCGTGAGCGATCCCTATCCTTGAGCCTGACTTAGGACATCCCGAGTCTAAAAGTTTTCAAGAATTCAAAAGGTGGTTTGCACACTGTGCAATGTTTGGATGCCATACCACAGCAGCACTAGTGAATGCATGAACACCTGAAGAGAAAACACACCAGAAGTATATCAATATGCACCAATATAAACCACTGAAGGTGTTGTCTATTTATTAGTAGGGACAGCTTCTTTAAAATTTTTTTGTAGTCATAGCTGCTAAACACACTCATAAAGCTCAAAAATCAAGAATAAATCAACTTAAGTTATTTTAAATTAATCATTTAGGTTAACTGACTAAGTGGTAAAACAGCTGACAGTATAATTAATAGGAAAGTAGTCTTCAGTGGCACCATGACATTGCAACATTGGGCCTTGAACACTCACTGAATGATATTAGTCCCTCAGAATGATTCGATGTTAATTAAAATGATGTTGCAAACTTGAGCGTCGCAACCTAATCTTCAAAGCTCCCCGAACCACAGTACATATTTATCACCGCCCTCATCTCACAACACTCCCCAAAGCTGCGGCTGTCCAAGTTTTTGTTGCATCCGCGAGACACCCTGACAAGAAATGGATTGTGGTGCTTTCCCGCCCCAGTAAACAGGCTTCCTGCTTGTGAAGGTATAGATGGGTTTGATATAGGATGCTGTTTAACCCAGAAACGACGCCACGGCCCCCGGGACAGCCCATTCCTCACACTGCACATCCATCATGTAGGGCAATCGAATGAATGGGATACAGGGCTTCCCCCAGGGAGGGCGAGGAGAAAAAAAAGGAGAGAGGAGCCGGAGAGGGAGTGAGGAGAGAAGAGGGTGTCAGGTTTCACCCAGGCATGTGGGTGGAGGTAACAATAGGCCCGCCTACCACATTTTCCCACTTACGGCGTTCAATTTTTAACGGCCTCTTTTGTCATGCTCCATCATGTAGGGACTGCTAAACAGGAGACAGAAGATCCGCAGGGAAGCCAGGTGAAGCACTGGGGAAATCTTCTGTTTAGGCTTGAAACACAGGATCTAGATTGGTGTAGTCGTGCCGGATTGGCGGTGGCTGTGAGGAATTTTCTGTGTTTACCAGCTCATTCTGATGTGCCAGACCTTGTAACAGCTTTTAGGTGCCACAAACCCCACCGGAACTATATTAAAAAAGCACACAACAGCGCTTTGCCCATCACGCCGTGACAGCCGCACACTTATCAAGTCTGCATACCCTGAGTGGAGGAACCGAGACTGGGAATCATTAAGAAGTCACCTCTAAATTCTCTCCTTTCACACTTGACTTTTAAAATAAATCTGACGTCAAAAGTCAGTTTCAGGGGGGAATTTTTCGGTGCCGTAATGTGATGGCTGTTATATTATTTTTCAAATTACTACGAGTTCCGTCGTCGGGGCTCCATCATCATGTTTCAAATCACGGGGTCACATAGGGAGTACTGGGAGCGTTCAGAGGTTATTTTCCATCGCTGCAACTGGACCTCCTCTTTTCTGTAATGCAGCAATGACCGTGTGAGAGCTTCCATCGAGTGCATGTTGAAATAATAGGCTTACAATTTTCGAGTGCCGCTAGTCGGAGCAAATTTAAATGAGTAATTTAATCACCAAGTCCACATGCAGCCGTGTGTATACGACCACAAGCAGCCTAAATCCATGATTGTGCTGACTGTACTATGAGTAGTTTCATACTATAGGGCTGTAAAATAGTCTTTTCTAGTGACCTACGTCCACATGACTCACAAGTTTCATTCGCTTTGTGCTTAAAAAGAACGAGAAAGTGTACTTTAGAAGGGACTATGGCAGCACTGAGTAACACAAGTTTTTCACACAGAACACTGGAGTTAGATACCCATGTGGGGTCATTCTGTTTTCATATTATTTTTACATTTTAATGTGTTTTCAGTCACTGTTTCCAGTCACTGTGTGCTTTTGTTTACGCTACAAAGCAACTTGGTTAATTTTAGGCAACCAAACTGCTTGGTTAGGTTTGGGTTACAAGACACGCATGGAGGCGTTTTTATTTGATGTTTTCTTTTGTTTTCTATCACTGTTTTTTGGTCATTTTGCTTTTGTTTACACCATGAAATTACTCGGTTAAGCATTCAAACCCTAAAACTACTTGGTTAGGTGAACAGAAATATCATGGTTTGAGTGAAAATGCACCCTGGGAAATGCTTTTTAAATCACTGTTTTCTTTTTGTTTTCTGTCACTGTTTTTTGTTTACATAAAAAAACCTTCTTAGTTAAGTTTACGCACTAAAACTACTTGGTTAGGTTTAGAAAAAGATTGTGGTTTGAGTAAAAACACACCCTTGCAAAAGCTTCAGAATTAGTTTTATGTCAATGTTTCCTGACAGTGTTTTCGGTCACTGTTACTAAATTCAAATTTAAATTAATTTAAATAGCACCGCTTCACAACATATGTCATCTCAGGACACATTGCATAGTGAGGTGAAGACCAGGAAGGTCAAAAAAGGGAAAAAAAAATTCCGCAGAACCAGGTTCAGGAAGGGCGGCCATCTGCCTTGACTGGTTAGGGTGAGTAAAACTTTGTTAGATTTAGTGAAATATTACGTTTTGGGTTAAAATACATACATGTAAATGCATACACAAAGTTATGCTCGTCTTCTAGGCTAGTAGCGTGAAGAATCATGCCCAAGAATAGTCCCTCAAAAACGACAAATTATACGTTTTTTTACACTGTGGTCCTCCACTGATCTGCAGCGACCTACATCCTGAGTCAAAGACCAACTTGACTGTGTCCACGCAAATGTTTTATATTGTAAAGGGTAATGGTACACAAATGGTACATAACCAGCGCTTGATGAAAACATGTCTCCTGGTAGCGTCAATCAGTCAAACATGCCTTAGTTCTCTTTTGTAATATGGAAGCTTGTGTGTAATGGCTTCAGTGTTATTGCTAGTGTTTGTTTCCTGACACAGAAAGTAAGATGAATTTTAATTTTAATGCAAAAAGTGAATTATCCTGTGGAATATTTTGTGTCTCTCTGTTGAGTCCTTTCATCTTCCCAGTAATTAGAATGCCTTATCTCCTGATATGTATACTTTGGAGTAAAATTACAAGCACATTTTATTGGACAGGTGACATCTCACTCCAGGAGGGAGCGACTGTAATAGCACATCTGATTGGCTGAGACATTAATTATGCACTTGGCTTCCCTTGACCGTCTCTGTGTCCCCCCTCGGTCCCGACTCTCCGCTGAGTGCTCATTAGTGAAATGGATTACTAATGGATTATTAATCTAAGAGGAGGGAGTCTGCGGCGACCCAGCTCCCAACACCTGGAAAGCAAACAGTAAATAGCAGTTTACACACGCGCACACAAACACACGGCAGGTATAAACACAACCTCATCAGCATATTCACACACACACATATGCGCTGGCTGGGTGTTAGTTACAAGTCTTTTAGGACAAAAATAGCTTGACCATTTGATTTATCGCTGGCCCAGTAAATATAACGGATACATCTAATTAGCCGTAATTAATTGTTGCACCATCTTTGTTTTCTCCAGGTTTTGGCCTCCAAATGTACGGCCTCTGCTACGTCCTCTGCTCCAGCCCTTACCACCGGCAAACAAATGGCGCCGCACGCCCAACCACACACAAGACATAACATATATCTTTTTCCGTAGCCGAGGCACCATTACGTTTGCTTTTGTCACCTAATTATTCCTCAGGAGAGGCAATTAGCCACCACGCAGCAGCGAAGGGCTTGCATGAATTGAAACATGCTACACACACACACACACATGCACACACACACAGGTATACACAAGTACGCGTAAATGCACATACTGTACATAACGTTTGCATGTGTTGCAAGGCAGCAACACACACCAGGAATAAACACTCAGGAGCCCTGGTCCGGGGAGAGCAGCGAGCGCTTCTCAGATAAAAGAATCTCCGAAACAAGAGTATATATTTAGACAGTTAATTTAGTCAGATAAATGTTTTTATTATTATTATTTCGTATGCAGAGCGAAATATAATTTTAAATCTATGTGTGTGTTCTCCATATCAAAGACAGACTTCAAAAGAACAGAAGCCTTAGCGTGTCCGTTTGGGGTTTGTTCTTTTTATAAAAATAATCACTGGCCTAAGCAAAAGAAGAATCACAAAAGAAAAAGTGCTTCATTGTGTAAAAAGTTCAGATTGTGGGGAAAGTTTGCAAAAAGAGCACCTCGTTCGCCCTAAATACGTCATGTGTCTGTCAGCGGATTCATCCCGGGCATCCCATAAACACTCAGAGCTTATCAAATCTCTCTGCTACTTGTTTGCGATGTCACTTCTAATCAGAGGCCAATTACGAGTTCCAAAGGGGAGATCCAGTAAAAACATGACAAGCCGGAGCCCAAGTTCGACTGTGTTCCTCATTAAGAAATGAAGCGAACTCTGACAGCCACATTTGTAATTAGCTTTAAAACACCTCCGAGGGTTTTTTTTAGGTGCCCCAAATAGCATTGTTTGTCCCATTTAAGCCATGTTTCAATTACTTTATTATGACTGTTTTTTTGTGCACATGACGAACATGACATTTATCTTCTGAATGATCTTATTACCGAGAAATGGCACAATCTTCGGCTCCTTCTTTTTCCGATTGCCACTGTCTTGGGAGCTGATTAATTCAGTTGGCTTCGCCGCGTCTAGCAGAGATACAAGCTCCGAAAGATACAAGGGAGGTCTACAGCTCTCCATTTTCTCTGATTAGTTACAAAGGTCTCCCTCTCACTGCCGCTATCCTGGCCAAGATGCGCCGGCCAAGATAATTTGGCAGCGGCAGCACACGTAAAGCCGCGCACGCTGATGCGGAGTACACGCCGACAGCCCTCCTGGTACACTTAATTTGGCTTAACGCACGCGAGCAAATACACACAATCCACCCCCGTGCACAATGTTGATTATTAGGGCTCAGTGTTTTAGGGATGCAAGGGAGAGCAGATAAAGAATTTGAATTCCTGGCAGGACTATCAGTAAAGGTTATTAAGCCGTTGTTGATGCATCCATTTGTCGTGGCTGTATCCAGCAGTGTGACATTTATCAAGTATGTCCGGCTAAATGTCACAGGGAGAGGTAGCTCGCTGTCCTGTCCCTAATTAGGACCCTGAAAGTCACAGTGAAAGTCCCTCTCATCCACTCCTCTACTTCGGGACAACTTTGATCTCTCTCTCTTCCTCTTTCTGCACCCTCCCCCTCGTTTTTTTTCCCTCCCCCGGCAGAGCAAGGGAGTGCATGTTAAGCAAACTTTGGGGTTTAACAATTGATTCGGAGATGGGGATAAAGCGCAGACAAATGGGGAGGGATGTAGGCCATCCGTCACCAACACAGGGCTCATTGTTTGCAGATTTTAACCTATGGGAGAGCTACCTTCTTCCCCAGTGGGCTCCACAAATCATAGGCAGGCAGGGGAGTGCAACACAGTAGGCAGGCCTGGTCTGGGAATAGCCTGAAAGCAGGACGGAGACTCAGCTGTAGTAGAACAAAACGCCTGAGCTTGTACTACTTGCTCCTTTCTCCCCGCTCACCAGCCCCAGTTTTAGCGGCCAGAGAATGATTTGAGGAGGAGGTTACGGAAAGTACAGCAGCATAAACAAACCGCAAACATATATTTTTATATTTAACCCGCCTCGTTGCACCAGTTTCTCAAAGAAACACGTTCACTTAGTCAATCCAGCAAAGCAGCAGTTACAAATGTGTTTCTGTTGATGTGAAAGTAACGCCGCTGAGGATGCATACACAGATAGAGTAGTGTGATGTCTGATGAGGACACAGCAGTGTGTGGGAAAGTTGTTTTGCACAATTAAACGCTGAGAATTAATCAATGTGCTCCAGTGCTCTTTTGTCCTCTGGAAGTTTTTTTTTTTTGCCCTCGAGCAGAGAACCCAGCTCTTACTACAGCAGTGTAGTACGTTCCCCCTACTGCAGCTCGCTCTCAGCATGTAAAGTTACCTAATAATCAATTAACAGTAATTTATGCATAGACTGAGGCTATAATTACAGATCTGCTTAGAACGTCCAGGCTATTTCCTTAAAAACAGATATCTGTCGTCAACTGTAAAGTCTTGTTGTTGTTTCAGGTACAAAAGGAATTTCAAAACTGAAATAAAATGTGAGAAATCTCCTTCCCTAACTGTTACATAGGCAGATAATGAATGATTAATAATACATCAGAACATATGTAATCATATCCTTACAGGGTTCTATTATTTATTAATAATCTGTATATAAGCACAAATCATTCAAAGGTGAGTTTTATCACTCTTTACTGTGCCATTTCTAATCCAACTAGACTTTTAAATGAGGATTTCAGGACCTAGAGACATCATGCATTTTATCTTTTTACGACTACATTATAGTAGGCTATAAACTATTTATCTGTACTGCTTATGAATCCTAAAAAAGCACTGGTTTGCTTACAATCACATGCGACACATTCATCATTAGCTAAGGAGAAGTTTTTGCCACAGCACAAGTAGAGTAAAACTATTTTTTTTAACATTAACAGGCAGAACAATAGTGTTGCTGTTAAAGCAGTAACTAGAATTAATTCACCAAATTCTACACTCAAGCCTGGAACCTACAAACCAGCCATTTCAAGAGTGTTTCCACCAGAAGCTGGAATGGGACCTGATAGTTGCGTTGTGACTGAGTAAACACCCTATACCACTGATCAGCAACAAGAACTTCTGGCAGCAACCGACCTCGCAAATCCTGAGAGATCCTCCGTTCTCACGTGCTCCAGTACCAAAACAAACACAGACGGCAGCCTCTGCTCTTTGTATGTGAGGTGATTCGCTCTGAAAGAGATGAGAAAGGAGGAAAAGGGTTTAGAGAGTGGATGAGATGGTGGATGTAGAGGTGTATCAGAGCATAGGATCTTCCTGAACTGACAAAAGATCGTCTCTTTTCTTAAAGTGCAGAGCATATTGGATATCATCATTTAGACTGCCTTTAAAAAAATATTTAATACAAGCTACCAATCTAGTGTCCATTTTGACGACATGGAAAACAATGGAAGGAGTGTGTTGTGTTCTTTTATCAGCTTTTCAAGACAGAATTGTTAAATAAACTGTATTTTTTTAGGTATTATTTGACAGCAACTTCCATTTTGGAAAACACTACTTCATGGTAACATCTCTTGTTTTTCTAGTCTTATGTTTACATATTTGAGGTCAAACAGTCTGTAGTTTCAGTGAAATATGTTATTATTTGGATAAACAATTTAATTGTGGAAGATATTTCCATGTTATTAAAATGTTTTCTTTCAGCATTAAGGACTTCTGATGGATCAGCTTCATTTACTAGTGTTGTTTTGTTACAATAAAATTAGTTGGACCAACCTGATTAAATTAAGTTGGATCCAAGCCTTGAAAATTAGTTGAATCAACCTAAATAAATTATGTTGTATGTCATGTCGTTGGCCAATAGTTGGACCAATAGAATAGCTTAATACTGAAAATGTTATCACATGGAAATATTTTCAAGAACTTCAGTCTTCTGTCAGATCAATATTATGTACCAGTGTGATCTATTACTGTAAAATTAGTTGGAGCAACCTGATTAAATTAAGTTGCACCTAAAGCTTGGGACATATGTTGAATTAACCTAATAAACTGAGCTGACTCAACACAAGTACATTAAGTTCGACCACCAGAACTGCCTAATACTGAAAGAAAGCAAGTTACTAATATAAAAATGTATGTAGAATCACAGACTATATAATCTAATATTCAGACTTTCAACACCAAATACAATTTACAGAATTTCCCCGTTGGGATCAATTAATTATTTCTATTCTGTTCTAAGACTCAGTACATTCAGTCTTCAGACGTCTGACATCAGTCGTCAGATCAACGTTATTCACTAATGTGAGTTATTACTGTTAGTTGGACCAACATGTTTAAATTAAGTTGGACGTAAACCTTGGAAGTGAGCTGAATCAACCCAATAAATTGAGTTGACTCAACACAAGTACATTAGGTTTTATCAACAGAATTGCTTATTACGGAAAGAAAGCCATTTAATCATGTTAAAATACTTTCAAGTTCATTTAAAAAGTCATTTTTTATATATGTAAAATCGTTACGTATCACACAATGATCACGATTTATGACTGTCAAATTAGTTGGACCAACCTGATTAAAATAAGTCACATTTAAAATTTAAAATGAGTTGCAACAACCTACCAGAACATACAGAATTGCTTCATATTGAAAGAAGCCATCATTATCATTCAAGCACTTGTTATTAGTATGTAGAATCTTTACATATCACACACTACATGATTTTATATTCAGACTTTCAACACCAACCGACTCAGATTAAAGCAGATTCAGTGCAGCTTCAGTCTTCAAGCCCAAATACGATACATATTCATAATTGGCTCGGCAGTCATTAAATGTGTCCCGACTTTTACTGAAGTTTCAGCGGAGAAAGTATCATCTATTGCCTTTGCATGACTTTCCTCTGGAGCCACCAGAGATTCCCTCAGACATGATGCGGCTCAAAGCAGATAATTGCTCCAAGACGAAAATGAAATTTGTGATTAAATAGTAAATAAAAAATCATCAGTGCAGCCAAGCAGAGATCCAGTTTTTTTGTGATAGCGCCTAGGTATTAACACAGATAACAAAAATACTGCATGAAGGAGCCTCATTAAAAGTCGAGAAAATCTGAATATAAGCCAGAGGAGGGTCTTTTTTGGTGTTTCCTCCTCTGAGGACTTGGATTAATATAAACTAATTGCTCGAATTAAGCTTAAATATTGTGTCGTTTTAGTTAGAAGGAAAGTTACGAGGGGAGAAAAGTTTGGACAGTAAAGTGCAGCGAGGAATCTGATCTGGGAATAGTCTACTGAAAGCAGGACGAAGCCTCAGCTGTGGAGAACAAAGTGCCAAGCTTGTACTATACACTTTACTACTCACCGGCCCCATTTCCTCTGGACCCTGTTTTACTCTGAAGGTGAGGTAAGAGGGGGGGGAAAAAAGAAGAAAGAAAAAAACCCTCACAGTCGAGCTTTGAATCGAGCGGTGCGGGGTTCAGGTGTTCAGGCTGGCAAACACCTGCCCTGCTGGAAGAGCTTCACCGCCCGCATGACCTTCCTATGGAGGCTGGTAATCAAAGAGAGCCTCACTGTGGGAATTAATTAAGTTGCATTTAAACATTTCCTGAGCATTACCAAATAAACATTAAAGTCAGCCTAGATCCCTTTTGACATGTTTTCTCATTACTGGAAAAGCCGATTTATTAAAAGGATATTTCCCCATTTGACGAGACAGATCGGGTTATGAATTTACATGGATTGAAATTATTTTACTCATTCGTTTGGGAGAGAAAAACCTCTTTAATATCTACATTTTCTTTCTGTCGATGGCATAAAATTGCATTGAACATCTTTAGATAAAAATATGAAAATATATGCTAAGGTATGACGTGTGACTTAAATGACTTTGTTAGTTAAAGAAGTGAAGTTTTAGGAAGTGTGCTGAACGTTTTGCATGAAAACAATATAAACCAGGTTGCCTGCTGCACAGACATCATAATAAATAATTCCTGTGTACCTTGAAGAGTACAAGTAGCACTACTGCAGTGTGAAAATACTCTGTACTCGAGTAAAACTACACAAGTACTATCAGTAAAATGTGCTTAAAGTTTTAAAAATACTTATTCTGCAGAATGACATTCAATTATGGAGCCTCTGAGGTCCTAAAAATCATAGTTTTGAAGCTTTGTAAGATATTAAATTACATTTTTACACTTTACTTCCTACAACAAGATTAAAACATTGAGCCTTAGAGGGGCCGCGCTGCATATATTACAAAAGTGGCTTATTATGATTTATGAAATGAAATACAAGCAGCATTTCAATCTGACTGGTGGAAGCAATTTGTTCTGTTTTACAAGTTGCTGCAGAAAAAAGTTACAGCCTTGAAATTTTTAATATTCTTGGGCTTGATGGACATATATAAAATCCAACGAAATTTCACCGACAAAGGTTTCATGTATAATTTGTATATTTGAATACGAAAAATATAACTACTAGCTGTAGTTGTTCAAACTGCACTGTAAAAAGAATGTTTTTAAAAAACATTTTAAACTGTAGTTTGGAACTGGAACAATTCATTGTTAATTTATTGAATTTGTTTGCTTTGTTCATTTACAGAGGATAAGTAGTAAAATGAAGAGACAGCTGTAAGAAAACAGGCCTAAACTGTAAATAACTGTACATAAGTCGTAAGAAATTAAGGCCCTTATTGATGCTGACTGCTGCCCAATAACCATAAGATGGCATCTGCAAAAGAAGGGCTTAAAGAACAAAAACGCCTTTCAAGGCCAAGTCTCCTCCCACACCACAAACTTGCCCGTTTGGACTTTGCAAAGGAGCACCAAACATGGGACATTGAAAGGTGGGAAGGAGTTTTATTCTCAGACGAGAAAAAAATGTAACCTGGATGGTCCTGATGATGGTTTCCATGGTTACTGGCATGACAAGTAAACCCCACTGGTTTTCTACGAGGCACAGTGGAGCAGGCTCCATCATAATCTGGGGTGCTTTTTCCTTCAGTGGAACAATGGCGCTGCAGATTGTGCAGGAAGCCTTAAATGGTGGCTGGTTATGTGGAGATGTTGCAGTGGGCATCCCTCTTGACTGGAGCCCTCGTCTGTGCGGTAATGACTGGGTCTTTCAACAGGACAACACTGCAGTTCACAACAACCGCCTGACAAAGGACTTCTTCCAGGAGAACAGCGTCGCTCTTTAATAATAATAATAATAATAATATAATGCACTGGTTTTCTATTGCGCTTTCCGAGACACTCAAAGACGCTTTACATTGCATTATTCATTCACTCCATACTCAATGCTGGTTAGCTATGTATGTAGCCACAGCTGCCCTGGGGTAGATTGACGGAGGCCAGGCTGCCAGTCTGTGCCATCAGCCCCTCCGACCACCACCAACCACTCACTCTCACACTGCATCCACCCAGGCTTCCTGGTGTTCCCTCATGGTCACCCATCCAGGCACTGACCAGGCCCAACCTCGCTTAGCTTCCGAGATCTGACGGGATCAGGTATCCACAAGGCCTTTCAGACCATCCTGCGTGTTCCCCTGATCTAAATCCCACTGAGAACATCTGGGGATGGATAGCAAGTGAAGTTAATAAACACGGACATCAGTTCCAGACCATGGATGCCCTTCATGAAGCCTATGGAGGGGCTATGGTCCTAAACTTCTGATCAGCTGATGAAAAAGCCTGTTTGAGTTTAATACAGTTTTCAATAAATTGCATTTCGTCTCTTGCTCCTGTTTGTTCTTTTTGCATTCTGAAGCTCTACTTACAACCGGTTACAGCAGAAAATGCGAATACTTGTAGTTTTTCACCCAGTTTTAAAATTTTGTTTACCAGTGTATAGTCCACATCAACAAAAAAAATCTACAATGACACTATTTTGAAATGTATTAATTCGAGTAAAAATATCATTATTTTACAGATATCAAGTTATTAGTTCCTACCTTTGTTTTTTAAAGTATCATTTCTGGCACTCTTGTTTTTTCAGATTTTTTAACAGTGTACATATATATTAAATTACAATAATTCCCTCTGAAATGTAGCTGAACTCAATGATTGTACTTACTCACTGACTCGACAACAGGCTCATCCTCTGTAAGGTGTTTCTTCACTGTGTTCCTCTTACCTCCTGTTGCGAACACACTTTTGTGTAATTAATCTTTGTGTGTGAAATGTGGCTCATTTAGCTCTTTGATGAACTTGGCACCGAGTCAGTTTTTTTTATTATTATTATTTTTTTTTGGGCTACATTTAATTACTTAGAATTAATTTGGCACAACACCGACTTCACTGTGTATCTCTCACAAACATTCGGTTGTTGCTTCATGCCCTGATTTCATTTACAACTGTGAGCAAACAAACGTGGGTCACCTTGTTTTTCAAGAGAGGCGGGGCTTTTTTTGGTTGAGACTCAAATAGGTTATCACGTGCTTCTCTTTATTTTGTTTTGATGGGGAATGGTTACAGCCTCTCTCCCCAACTTGAATTCCTGATGTCTGTTTTCTTTTTGGCTGGGAGAGCTTTGAAGATAGGCCAGCGTTGTAAAATAAAAATCCCACACAGCAGAAAAAGAGAACATTCCCACAGGGATATCGAGTGTGGTCGTGGAATATGTGCCTCCGCCGGCTTCTGAGTCAGTCTGTGTTTAGGTGAAAACACAGCACGGTCACAAACAATACACCTGATGTCTTATTCAACAACAAAAAAAAAAAGGGAGATAACCCGTCTCGAACTGTGATTCACCATCAGTCTTTTCGCAGAGGTTGGATTTATAGGAGGACTCTGCTGCGTTGAAGGGAACAGCAGCACATATAGGGGTTCTTAATGGGGGAGTGTGTTGCATTAATGTGCAGCGAGCTAACCCAGTGGTGAGTATCAGGAGACCTCCTACCTGCATGGAGACAGAGCCAAAAACAGAGCCATGGACTCAGGGGGGGAACGGCTCTGAAGCCTGAGATTGATGATAGCTGGAGTGTTCACGAGTGTGTGCGGAATCCAGGAACTTATTAAGTGTATTCTTAGATATCTGTTTATGTGTGTTGTACGTGTGCGGATGTTTACATGCATGAATCAGGAGAAATTCCTGCGCGGATGTTGTATCAGTGGTAAACACTCGCGTGAAAATACTCACTTTTCTACGAACGCGAGCTCCATTCCCCTGATCCTACACCTCCTTTCTGTTTTTTGTCATTTAATTTCCCCTCGCTCGTTACCTCGGGATCCCCGCTGATTCCCCCCGGTTCTCCGGCTGGCCCCTGGCCTCCGGGCTCCCTAACTGAATCCTGTGTTGTTCGGTCTCCGAGCTGTCTGGGGGCCCGCCTGGCGTAACGTAAATAATTCATTGAATTCCTATGCTTTGGCAGAAAGGTGATAATGCCTTTCTGGGTCTGCCTCGTCCCCCAGGAGCGACGCAGCACAGCACAGAGAGAATCAAGCGGCGACGGCATTGGAGACGGAAGTTTGCATAACCTTTTGATAAGCAGGAAAACACACATGCAAAAAATGTATGTGTGGTCATACCTCGCTGCAGCTGCCACACTCTCTGGTATGATACTGAAAAAAAAAACACAAGAGCAGCAAGAGACGTGTAAAAATATATACAACTACTTAGACGATGCAGACAATGGAGAGGTACAATATCACCAGGCATAAGCAAAAAGAGAACATGATTTACAAGCCTTAAATGCGTCTCTGTGCTCAAAGTACAAAATGATTCAAGTCAACAGTTAATGTCCAAATAAAAAAAAAGCATTTTGACAGAAGTAAATAAATTAGGAACCTCATCCACAGCAGAGAATACACAGTGTCCTCCAGAAGCAGCACAGTGAAATGAATCTGCTACTTTAGATATTTAAAGTTTAAGATCAAAACTCGACAATGACATAACAAAAGAGGCTGGTTTCTAGTTTCATTCCACACTACAGATATTGATAACTATGGCTGTACCTGCTACAGTGATTGGGGTGATTTTGTTGTGACTTCATCTGCAACAAAAGTAAAAAATGATTCTACAAAAGTAAAAGTTGATAACACTGATATGGTGAACTACTGGCAATTGCATCCATTATAGTTTTGGGAGTTTTGCACTCCCTAACAGAGGTTTGTGGTGCTGACTTGAATGGTCAAACACATTAGCTGTGTTGCCTTGTTCAGTGGCAGCAACAGGAAGACACTGTTCTTGCTTAGCATCAGCCTTACTATAACTGAAATATTGCCATACAATTGACATTGATTATCTTTTCTCTTCCATTTCGGTCTTTCTACCTTATTCCTTTATCATTTTGCTGTACTCATGTGGAGCCTACATGTCAACAAAGTCTTGTGAATACAGATAATAGAAAAAGTGTCTCCAAGACCTTTAAATCAGAGTAAACTGTTTTCTATCAGACAGACTTCTCTTGAAGGCTAGTAATGGAAAATTACTGAAGTGCAAGTCTTCTTTACGTAGCAAAGAACAAAAATCCGTGTGTTAATGTTCCTTTCTTATGACTATTGTGAACACAAACAATAGTACACAAAAACACAATGTATGTAGCACACAATAGTCGATGCTGGAAAGACATACTGTCCAGCCCTACTGGGAACCACCACCACCAACAACAACAACTATGACTTCAATAATAAACATAGAGAAGAAATATCAACGTTATGTTAACGCAAACAAAAACTATTCATATATAGAACAGAAGCTCCATAGATGTTTTTAATAAAGTGGCCAGTGAGTGTACAATGACCATTGTCATGTTAGCATGCTAACACTTAGAGGTGGGTGATCCAGCCAAAGGGTTGTAGAAGCACAGTCCATGATTTGAATCACAATCTTCCTCACAGAACTCATATGTTCACATTATTAGTTGTGCATGTGGTCGTCTCGATACAAAGCCCTCAACTCAAAGGTAAGCTCACAAATCTCTGCATCCTGTTTTATTTCTTTCTGAAACTCCTGGCTGGAAATGATGATTCATATCTAATGACCTTTCAGGGATGCAGGTGTGTTCCCTTCCTATCAGCTCATGTAGCCTAGAAATATTTGCCGTGGGCGCTCTGGCCTCCTCCGACTGTCCACAGACATGCAAGGTAGATTAACTGGTGGTTCTAGATTAACTCTGAGAGTGATTGTGATCTTGCACGATAGTCTGATTCTACACAAAAACCTTATACGTCTTATCATATGCTGTAGTTCTCCCCCAAACCTATAAATACTGTGATGAAGTTTCTTTTTACGGATGACCAACATGATCACAATTCATCCTGCGGGAAAATTCTGGACCAAAATTTGCACCACTGACTATATAGACACCGATCAGCCACTGACCACTGAAAGGTGAAGTGAATAACATTGATCATATTGGTACTATGTGGTGTTCTGATGGAAAACCTTGGATCCTAACATCCATGTTGATCAGACTTAGACACCCAAATGAGCATTGTCCCACGACAAGCACACTCCCTCATGCTAATGAAAAACCCAAATGTCACTGGCCTACCCCCACAAGAAAATGCACCCCACCACATGGAAAAAACATCAAACAATCAGGAACATGTTGAGGAACATGACAATGGCCCAACATGTTAATTTGACCTCCAAACTTCCTAGACCCACTGCCCACGTCCTGGTGTCAGACCCCATAGGACACCCTGAGAAGTCCTCTTGTCCATGCCCAATGGTTTAGAGCATTTTTGAGCACATGAGGGGGACCAACACAATATTAGGCAGGTGGTCATAATCGGTATACGTATACTATATATGGTGAGATATTTTACTAGACACGTCACAATTTGACCTCCTGGTGATCTGAAATGGAGAAGTCTCAATTGTTAATCCGTCAGAATGGACATGTCAACCAACAAAGGCTGACACTGAACCTCCCTTGGGCCAAGCTGTCAGTATTGTTAGAAATGTTAAAAACAAACCAGTCATCTTTTGTTTAGTTTAAAAACAGCCTTTGTTTTAGTGTTTTTGTAGCATTTTTTGACTACTGTTTTGTTGACCAGGTAAATCTGTGCACATATAACAGTTGACAACTGAATTCCTGCAGTTACCTACACCTCCATGTTGCACTTCTAGTTTAACTTACGGTCAAGACAGACAGTCTTTTTGAGATCCCAGCTGCATTAAGATGTCAGAAGCTTACATGAGCACATGTTACTGCAGATGGAACTAAGACGCAGATGGAGCCGAAAGAAGCCAAATACTGTCTGACAATGACACAAAGGTAACGTCTGCAAAACAACAATGCCTTTTTAAAGGTCATGCAAATCCTACACAGAAAGTAGGTGACTAATTTGCTGACTGCACATTCTGTTTTGATGATTTTGCATCAGACTCTGCGTGTAGGACATGATGATACAACTGGATGTAATTTCTCTGAGGAGTGTGCTCATGTCACTGTGGATGCACAATGGATGCTCTTTATTTTTATTATTTTATAGTACTGGAGACACCAAAATCTGAACTGAAATCACACAAGGAAGAAAACATGCTTTAAATTTTAGATTCTTGGCTAAGCCTTTACACTATGGAATCAGATTTGTGTCAGTATACTTAAAATTAAGAATTTTAGAGAATGTATCTATTTATAAAGCTTTTTTCCTTCTGCTTCTTTTTCATTTGCACCTGACTTTTTGTTTGCAGTTCTGGCACAAACTTATCACATATGCAGGGTTTTTTTTCAGGGGTGCATTCCCCTTGGCTAAAGAGTCTTTGAGCAGCAGCTTAGTATTTGCATTCTGCCTGCTTGCTTCTCTCCTGCTCTCTGTGCTCAGATACACTAATCAGGTAAAACATTATGGCCACCTGTCTAACATTGTGTTGGTCCCCCTCATGTGGTCAAAAATGCTCTGAACCATTGGACATGGACAAGAGGACCTCTCAGGGTGTCCTATGGGGTCTGGAACCAGGACGTGGGCACTGGATCCTTTGGGTACTCTGGCTTGTGCAGTGGGGCCTCTGTCAATCAAACTTGTTCCACTGCATCCTGTTGATGCTTGATCACAATGGGGTGTAGGAAGTTTGGAGGTCAAATCAACATGTTGGGTCATTGTCATGTTCCTCAACATGTTACTGATTGTTGGATGTTTTTTCCATGTGGTGGGGTGCATTTTCCTGCAGGGGGGGTAGACCAGTGACATTTGGGCTTTCCGCTTGCATGAGGGAGTGTGCATGTTGTGGGACAATGTTTGTTTGGGTGTCTAAGTCTCATCAACATGGATGTTAAAATCCAAGGTTTTCCATCAGAACACCACATAGTACCAATATGATCAATGTTATTCACGTCACCTGTCAGTGGTCATAATGTTGTGGCTGATCGGTGTATTTATACTCACATGATGGAACACAGCCTTGTAATTATGAGCTTGCTGGATGTCACAGAGTCCGGGAAACGACAAAGATGAGAGCAAAACACAGCCATTAGAGCAAAGTCAGTTTGTGGGAACTGGAAAGTTATCTTAGTGACTGACTAAAGTTAGATAACATAACGTTGTGTTATATCTCAGTACTGTAAAGTTTGCAATCATAAGTTGGGATATAACACAACTAGTACTGCCTATTTAACACTGGCAAAATGACAGGAGATAGCAGGCCCTAACAGCAACTAACCGACTTTCCTTCTACATTAACTAAAGACAGAGATTGATAAAGAGTATGGTATCTTATGTTAGCTATCTAAAACATGAGGATCAACAAGCATAAAATAGTGACTGAAATGCAGCCTGTAAAAGTACATTTTAACCACCAGTCACTTCAGTGTCATTTTTTTTGCACCACTTAAATAATGATTTTGTAAACTCAACATTTAGTGACAAAGTTACCATACACATAAGTTAAAGGAAACGTCTGTGCTGTGATTTTGGCTATATTACAAGTTCAGTTATCACTCTGAGAGACAGAAGCGACAAACTCATTCCCACATGAACTTTATGTGGTGCTCATCTTTAACATTTACTGAATGGAGAAAACACAAAGAGAGGTGAGATTAAAGCAACACCTCACATTTGCAGGAAAGTACTGGTGACTGTTGAAAGTCTCTGAGGCCCGTCCAAAAAGCCTCTAGATTAGTTGCTAGGTTGCTAAATCTATAGCAACGAAGTCTCGAAATTGGCAACAATCCCCAGAAAGAACAGCGTCCCCGGAAATGAAACTGTCGCTCCAAAACTCATTAGTCAAAATAACCCCTCCCATGTGAGAGGCTTGTGTGAGAACTGCAAACAGAAAGTCTAAATACACAAATGAGAGCGTTGGTAGCTTAAATGCAAAACTGACAGTGCGAGTGAAAGTCTGATATGCGAGAAAGAAACAGAGGAAACTGTTAAATGGTCAGATTAAAGAAAAAGTCTGATAGTTTATGAAGTTACACATATTATTTGTTTGGAAATAACATCTTATGTGCTTTATTTACTGCAATTCTGTCTTGAATTCTTATTTTTGTCTGAATAAAGAAGTCTTTTTTCCCATAATACTCAAAGAATCCCAGAGAGCATTAGCAGAGGTAGCATTACAACAACCAGACACACAGGTTTGTCTTCTACTTCTGCTAGTGACAGTTTATTTTTACATGCAAAATCGACACTTCCTGGTTTGAAATGAGATGCCTCCTTTTGACTGCCTCTGTCCGAATTCAAGGAACCACTGCTTAAAAAAAATTACAAGAACTTTTAAGTGGTGATACAGAGCCTCGGTTATCTTTGCACACTTGCTGCATCCTTCCACAGCTTCTAGCAGGGGTGTCCAATCCTGGTCCTCGAGGACCGCTATCCTGCATGATCATCTCATCATCAAGCTCTGCAGAAGCCTGATAACGATCCTGATCATTTAAATCAGGTGTGTTGGAAGAGGGAAGCATCTAAAACATGCAGGATAGTGGCCCTCGAGGACCAGGATTTGACACCCCTGTTCTATACTAGAGGATGCATTCCCACAATAACGGAAAGCAACAAGTCCTCGCAGAATAAAGAAAACATTAAACTTTTTTATCCGTCTGCCACGTCGCTGAAAATCCCTTCCTTTTTTTTCTCTTCTCTTCTTGTCTCCGCTCACATGAAAACATTTTCTGCATGCGAGCCGACTACACAGCGACTAACATCCTTTGTGGCTTCTGGAGAAAAGCAGCGAGCTCATGCTAACGCACAAGACCAGACCGTCTTCATCAGTAGCCTCTGATGAATGAAGCACAGCATCAAAGATGACAGAAGGTATAGTCCCACCAAGGCTCGTGTTTTTTTCTTTTTCTTTGTATTTTAACCTAATCAGTGTTTTCCGAGCGTTTGATCCCGAAGGCGTGTGTGTTTTTTTCCGATGAGATATGAAGCTCAGCGGGGAGCCTGTGTTAATAGAGCAAGAGAAAGAAGCAGCGAAGGAAGAAGAGAGATGGAGACACAGATTGGTGTTGAAATGAAAGGAACAAGATGCGACTCAAAACCAAATAGAACTGATCTGTCGGGGCTCCCAGAGCGATGCATGCTGGGAACATGGCGCTGGGCTGCATCCTCGCAAGGTTCGACAGCGCTACTTCTCCCCTTTTCTCTCCCTTTTTGTCTGCTTTTTCCCCCTCCTTTCTCCTCCTCCTTGAAGCCGCCTTAATCCTCTCTTCGCAAATTTACCCTCCAGTATTTTCATTAGTTATTAAAAGCCGTCAGGCCGAGGCTGGCCTTCGCTCCATCATCCCCAGGAGTTCCCCACATCCGGTGCAGTCCTGAGGAGAGTCGGCATAACACACACCATCTATTAAGCGCAAAGTATGTGGGGGAATTCTGCGGAATATTCACTCACTCCGTGCCTTTTTTAATAAATTATCATACTACTAAAGAGGCACATTTGCTATGTATGGTTTGTTGCCTGGGAGCTCGGTTCTAATAGCCGTCTATAAAAGCAGGAGTGGGGGGGGGGGCTTTGGACTCTGATGTATGCCGGCCGGAGCCCACTGTCAGCGGCGGACCCGGCCATCATTTATCAGATTTTTTAAGAGATCTCCAGATGGGGGGAATATTAACAAGCGTATTTTGGCGCGCCTAAAGTCTATAACAATCTTACTTTGCTGACACTATACAGACGAGGAGGAGGAGGAGGAGGAGGAGGAGGTGGAGAATGCGGGTTTCGAGTGGAGTGTAAAGGGGGTGGGGGGGGGATTGGTATTCAAGATCTTGAGTGGATGAGTGGAGAAATATCCACACAATATGCCTCAGTCAATTAGCGTGTGCCATGTTGCCGCGCCGCAGCCATACATCATCTGAGAGGGTTTAAATCGAAAAACTGACGTTGCCAAAGTGATGACATTTTCAAGCGGCTTGAAAATGCATTCGCTCATACGACGTTCCGCGGAATAAATCCTCGGCATTGTCAAGATATAAAGCGACTCCATTAATGTTATTCTTACCAATGCTTCTTCTTTTTTTTTTTTTAATTTTGTTTTTCCAGAAAGCTATTTGTAGCGAGTGCAGGACGTAATATGGCACGGAGCATTAAATCCAGTCTCAAAGTGTAATTTTGTCGCTAAATACTTTATGTGACATGACAGACTATCTCAAGCCTGAAACTCTAATAACACATGGAACTGTATGAACATGGATATTCAGGCTTTTTCACACATTGTCTCACACAAAATGGACGTTAAATTAGACAAACTAATACCGCATATGAGCCATTATGTTGCCCCGTGGCGATAAAATGTTCGACGCCGCAGGATTTTAGGCTTTTCACCACCATTAATTTAACTCCTATTCGCTCCACGAGGATCACGAGGTCACGTTTCAGCCGCGCAGAACGACGTTAAAAAGTACCGTGTCACCATAAGGCTGCAGGACCAAACAGGCCGCAGACAAAAACACAAACACAAAGCGCAGCGAGACCGAACACACTGTGATACTCTTCCTCTGCATAATGCATTTCTTTTGCCTTTTGTGAGGTCGCCTGAATTGCCTCTGTGTTCGAAAAAGGTGGTATACAAACAAAGCTGCTTTATTTTGCCGCCGTCCATCAAAAAGTGCCGCGTTTTGCATTCAGAAAGTAGATGGTGGGCAAGTTAGACGTTTTAACAGGATGGGACAGAGGAGAAAATGTCTTGTTCCTAAAATAGCCTATTCACATGGAGTGCTACAATACATCCATACACAAAAACTGAGAGAGCATGAGCAATATTTTAATATATAAGGTGTTTAAAGGAGTATGACTGTTCAATTTTATTCATTTCAAAAGGAAAAAGCATCAGAAAGATGTCATTTATAATTCTGAATGTGACACTGAAACCTCCATTTATGGTTATAAATGCAACCACTGTAAAAAAAAAAGTGTTTTTCCCCCAGTTTTTAACTATTTTTTAAAAACACTTTACTGATTAGTTCTATGTTTTTATTCATTTCAAAGGCAATAATCACAAAGAGCTCATTTGTACTCTGACGTGTGACACTGAAATGCCGATGTATGGTTGTAGATGCACACACTGTACAAAAAATAAAGCTCTTTTCTCAGTTTATAACAATTTTGTTTCAATAATTTACTGTTAATGGCATAATTTTATTCATTTTAAATGGGGAAAAGTGCAGAAAGAGGTCATTAGTAATTCTAAATATGACACGAAAAGATCCATTTATGGTTGTAGATGCTTATACTGTAAAAAATGTTTAGTTTTTTTACTTTAATTTTAATTTTTTAACTGTTAATTGTGAGACTAAAACACCTGTTTATGGTTATAGACACACATTTTGTAAAAACAAAAATCTATATTTTTTATTTTTTTAACTTTTAACTTTATTTAGTAAAGTTTTTTCAGCAATATACTGTTAGTTGACAGATTGTCTCTGTTTTGTTAAATCACAGGGAAAATCTAGTACAACCAAAGCATAAAAATTAATAATTTAAATGTTAACTGTAATAAAAGAAGCAAAAACTGTACATAAAAATCTGTATTATTACAAATAATGATTTGTAATAATTTTAAATAACTAATTTTTCACAGTAACATTTGAGACTGTAAAATCATACCATTTAATTGTCTTAAAATCCATTTAAATATCATTATTTTGCAGATACTTCACTGTTTTTTACAGTTCTCTACCGCCTTTTAACATATTTTTTGGTACCCTTGCTGCTGGATTTTGACTGTTTTTTTACAGTGTTTCTTAATACATTGCATAAAATAGTGAATAAAGTAACAGAAAAGATCATGAGAAATGACTAAAATTTTGTTTTAAGAAGTGTAAATTGTCATTATATGATGCTGCTTATGATTGAAATAAGCACTTCAGATTTTCTTTGCAGTTCCTCCCACACTTTGCTCTTTATTCTCCACTTTCAAAGGATATACACACTGCCATGTTAGTGGTGTTCACAGTGCGGTTCAGGCTTCGGGCCGAGTGTCACTGAACGCGACCGTCTGGCAAAGCAAAGTCGACTCAGACAACAACGGGCTCGGCTCAAATTAAAAAGAGAACACTAGCGAGGCCACGTGCTCCCGTCGCCGCGGCTCCCACAACTGTAGGAATCTGTTCTGGATTTATTGGTTTCAATTTCACACCTCTTCTCTTTTAATGCCTGCTGTTTCGCTCCGCTCCTCCCCTCCTATGCGGTTCCTCTCGGCTTCTCCTCGGCTTTTTCCAACCTGCCCGCTGAGCCAAACTCCTTCCAGACTCCTCTTCTGCCTTTTAGTCCTGCTGATTTCCGCCTCATTTTCTCCCCATCCGCCGCTTTCTTCGCTGCCATCCACACGTACAGCGTTTCTTCCTCTGCTTTTCATTCATTGATGGCCTTGCTGTTCTGAAGATTTCCTCACAGTCCCATAGGCAGCAAGGTTTAATCTAATGTTAGCATGGGGTTTTGATCACGGCTAATTAGGCACAACAAGAACCATTTGTAGCAAATACTCCCAAACTTTATATTCGAATCTGGGTCATCCAAATTAAAACTAATGCGCCTGCCTCCAATTTACTCTCCACGTCACTATTTCAATGTCAAACTACCACCTGTTTCGGCCACATGACTCCACCTTCTGCTTCATTTAGATGTTAGAATGTCGCGCCGAATTGCGGCACGATCGCTTTTACTATAATTAAGAATTTCTGGCTGCACAATTTCCACTGTTCCCTCGTTCTCCTCGGCTTCTCGCCACCCTTCCAGTGTCTGTCGTCCCGGCGCAGAGGCAGAATGACCCGCAGGCTGTGAATTTAAACGAGGCTGAGAGCCGGGCAGGCCTGGGCTGCACCCGGCCATATGGCTCCGTCTCCGATAGAGGGATGAAGGGTGGGGCAGGAAAGGAGAGGAGAGGGGGGGAGGCAAGGATGAAGAGGGTAGGACGGAGCGAGGGAATGGATGAGGAGAGCTTAGTTTGCAGAATGAAACGGAACAAAAGGGAGGGAGGGCCGCATCTGAGAGCAAGGCAACTCAGGTGGCTAGGAAAAAAAAAAAAAGAAGAAGGGAAAGGTGCCTCTTTCATCTGGAAGAGGAACACAGAGGTGCACGGCGAGAAGCAAATTACCCGGCATTAATCTGGAGGCAACAGCGAGCAGGACGGAAGATGGAGGAGGAGGGGAAGGTGGTCGCAGGTGCACAAGGCTCACCTGGAAGGAGAGGTAAAGGAAAGCAAAGAGGAAGAGCAGAGAGCAGGATGATGAAACCGAACATAACCAGGAAATAGAGGAAGATCTTGACCAACATCTGGCTTTGATTTAGAAAACGGGGGAAGCATAGCCTTAATTAATTAATCTACACTAAACTTTTTTTATCTACACACTAAAATATGGATCTGCTTCTCATCTGATGCTAAACTGTAATAACAAACTGGTAACATACAGCCTCGTTCTAACAGTAGTGTACTGATGCTTTTTTAAAAGACATTAACAGCAGGGTTGGATTTATTATTTCTTTACATTTTGCTTATTTATATGTCCTTGGTTTCTAAAATGTATTCCACAAACTACATTTTTGTTTTAAACGGCTGCTTTTAAATCAAATCCATATCCCTCAAAATAAGACTTGCCTTATTTTTTTTAAAAATTGAATTAGGTGTCTTAGTACCTGGTATGCGCATTTTCAATATGCTAAACAGAGTTGGGAGATGAAACCAAGCAGACAGAAACCTTCAGGGAACGTTACTCAAACCTGCTCCTTCGATTCTGATCTTAAGCTTCATGTTGCTAACTTTAGCTTCTCGCTTGCTTTCCGGTTATGTTTAGGCAGCAAAACCATGTGGTTTGCCTTTAAAGGAACGTGACAATCGGTTTGACATCTGCACATGTTGGAAGCTTGGTTGAGGCGACCAAAGTTACCTGGTTAGGATTGGGGAAAATATCATGGGTTGACCCGTATTCAACAAGTTCGAAACGTCTCCTCCATTTTTTGGGGTTACCAGGGTCACGAGTCCCACCCCATTTAATATTTATTTCGTTAGTTGGAACAATAAAATAAATGGCTGGTTAGAAATGCATTTGTCAGATGTTACAGACAAATCCAACGAATGCAGTGTCGTTGTATGGGAACGTAAGTTTGTCAGGACTGTGCTCATTGAACTGGAGTTACATCTAATGACCACTGTCTGTCATTGTTTTGTGCACTCTGTCCAATCCTACACTGCAATGGAAACAGAAAGGTTTAAAAGACTGATTACGGAGCAGTTCTTGTAAATGTTTGCAACACCTGCAATGCAAAGCCACCTGTTACTCTTGATCCTGACCCTGGTGTGAGCTGGAATCACACTGAAAAATCAAATTCAGAGGTCACACCCACCACTGAGTTTCGAATCAAGTCAAACAACTTGACCAGAGTTCAGTAAACTATTTACTTAAACCATTTGGAAGCAGCATCTAGGATAAAAGCGCATTATAATCTCACAAAACTCTGCAAGATCTGCTATTATATAAAAGCAATTTGATATTCAGGGTTCAGACTGTGGACGATAAGAAGAGTCAGAGGTTTCGCCACAAACCGTACATCGTGTGGAGCAGACAGCATCACTCAGAGTCTGTCCACGTTCGCTGTTAATACCTGGCAGCAATAAAATACTGGAGACGAGGGGGAAACATTCTATACTAGGATGTAAAATACAATCACACCGGTAGCAGTGCAGCATCACATAAAATTAAGACTTGTGTCCGCCAGTCTGTTGCCATGGTGCTCGGGGTGCTTGGTGCCCATGTAAAGATACTTATTTCGCCTTGAATCCCAGAACAAGTCTTATTATTTATCCTCCCCCGGCAAGTTTAATCCAAACACAAGTTACAAAGGTTGCATTAAATGAGCACCAGCATTGTTTTGGGTGTACAGGAAGAAGGTCCGATGCAGGAAAAAGCAGAAAAAGCAATTTTGGAAAGAACACAAAAACTGAAAGATGAATCGGTGGACGACACTAGAGAGGAGAGGATACACGGAGTACAGAGGGCCAGATGGAGGGAGGAAGGGGGGGAGGATATAAGAGAGGACAGGAAAGAGGGCGGGAGACAAGACATACTGGCCTGGTGCTGTGGAGGCTGGGTGTCGGCTCGGTCTCGGCGGGCCCAAGGGTGCAGACGGACGAGGAAACAGAGATCAATTCTGTCAGAACTGGGTTCATACCCCCGGGGCCACAGAACTGGGCTGGCCCAGGGAGAGGAGAGAGGTGGAGGAGGAAGGGGGAAGAAGAGGAGGAGGCGGAGGAGGAAGAGCAGTGGTGCTATTTATATCATTTTTGGACTTAAATGTTACACAGAAAAAGAAATTGGAGCAGAAGACATTCGGATATCGGCGCATGAGGAACTTCTCCATATGCATATTTGCATTCATAAATCAGTCAATAAAGCCGCCGCCGCCGCCTCCAGAAGGACAGCCGAGAGCCGAGCATCCTCTTTGTCATTGCAGAGGAGAGTCATACATCGCAGAGAGCAACCGAGGCAAGACGAGAGACAAAGACGGAGAGGAAGAGCGAGGTAACCCTGCCTTGTCCCCCAGCACCGGGGGAAATCTCCAACTCCAAGGTTAATTAAGCACTGGAAATGAGATCAAGAAGCTTTCCCTTTCCGACTCATTAACCAATTACAACGCTTCTTCAAAACAGTTCAGCACTCATCTCGGAGTGCAGAATAATTGTCTGTCAATGCGGATCAAAAATCAAACCACGCGATAAACCCGAAGACTCGGCGGCGGCGGCAGCGGCGGCGGCAACCAGGGGCGGGATGTGTCCAAACAACAAATTAGAGCAAAAACAATCCGATAGAGGAAGTGGTTGTTACACGAGGTGCTGTCTTTGAAATCGAGTGGGATTAGTCAAACAATGCAGACAACTAATTTTAGTGTCAAAAAAAGATAGAGTGAATGAACTCCGAGTTCACTTCCGCCGTGATTCGAACAAAGCGAAAGGAATCAATACAGAGAGAAAGTTTTGGCAACTGCCTGAAAGACTTCTGTAAAACCTTGGGAGGTCAGCCAAGGCAACACAGTCCTCTGCTAAAACTGCCTTTTTTCTTCTGTAAATCCTCCTCCAGCATAATTTTGAGTAAAAAACGGATATTATAATCACACATTTGCATTTTTTTGTCCAAAAACAAGCACTAACAAAAGCCTTTCTGCTTCTGTCAACAATTTCTGAGGCTTCTTTTTTTTTTTAGTACGAATTAGCTAAGAATCAAAGCCGCGTTGTCAGGTTGGGAACAAATCAAGGTGAGGTCTTTAGAAGCTGAATTAGAATTTAAAGTTCACTCAGAAAGCTTCCTCCAAAACACCCACAAATAATAAATGACAGACTCCGAACATGAAATCCGTCCAGTCTGTTAACTGATGTTCGAGCAGCAGCGTCCAGAAAATACAGTTCAGTGTTATGACACCAAGTAATTTAAGGCCCTGGAAGGCAGCATCTGACCCTGGATCAGTAACACAGTGGCAGTCTATCACACTCACACAGCCACAGGGTGTTTCACCAACATACCAACACTGAGCGGCTGACAAGGTCACCTCGAGACATTTCTATTTAGAGAATCACACATGTAGGCTTGACCATCTCCGCTCTGTACCTGAACACACTGACCGAGGTATGAAAGGAGACGGGGAAAAAAAGACATGAAAGGATCATTTAAACGTGGAATCAGTGTTTAGTCCTGATTGGTGTTGTGCTTTGAAAAGAAAATGTAGCTGGAGGGTGACCCAGGGCAAGGCAAGTTCTTTGATATATCCCATTAAATGCAAGGACGTTATTAGCATAGTTGCAAGTAGTGCAAGTAGGAATGAGGATATAAATACATATTTTTATGCTTTAATGTGCATAGATGATTAGAATTAGCAAAATGCTACATGTAAAGCCTAGTTTTTCTCGTCTGATGCATATCCACGACACATTAGTTTAGCTGAGCATCATTTTTAATACATTTAAATTGTCAATATTCTGTGTGGTTATGTTTACACTTCTAGCAATTAGAATGGCATCTGAGCTGTTTCTTCACCATTAACTTCCATTTTAACCATTTACCTGCAACTATTTTAACCATTTATCTCAACTATTTTTAGCTCTTTTTTATTCTCATCGATTGACACCACAAAGGGCGTGTCAACTTTTTATGAGATTGTTGCATATTTTAGTCTTGCAGCCAAATACTGTAATATCTAGTGCGTGTATGACCATCACTGGCCCAACCTGGAAACTAAGCTGACATTCTTTATTAGACTTTCCTTTTATGAGCCAGAGAGGGCAGTGCTGCACGTCAGTGAATTGAGGGGGAGACAAAAGGAAAGGCAGGACGAGACAAGACGAACAGGGGAGGGTAAAGACGGGCAGTGCTATTATTAGAGTGCAGAGTATAAGATGCTGTTATTTCCGACAACATCACCACATCTGAAGACAACATAATGACAACAAAACATAACAAAAAATCGAACCAAAATGAATAAATAAAATAAAATTACACAGAAAAAAACCCCAAAAAAGGAACGGTATTGGACACCAGAATGGTGAAAATCCTGATGGTATAGAATAGGCCGCCAGAGGACATGAGCGAGGGAAGAATGCATAAAGGGCATGAGTTTAGTGTAAAGCCTTAGACTGATTCAGCCCATTTTGGCAGGTCCTATCAGTTCTCAACATTGCGACTTGACAAGAGCTGAAAAAAACCCTGACCCAACATGCAAGTGTGATGGGCATCAAAGCCCAGAGCAGCTACTACAACTCAGCAGGGCCAGGCCGGCCAAGCGCCCACCCCTCCAACTGGGAATCGGGAGCAAACAGGAGGCATCACCCAGAGAGCCACCAGGGTCACAGAGAATCACACAGGCCCACGGACCAAGAGGGGGCAGCAACCGGCATCCCCAGGGTGCCGAGGACAAGCCCACAGAGAGTTGGGCGCGAAGGCCTACCCGCCACCCACTCATTTTTTATTTCATTTTTTTTTCATATTTTTAGCTCTTACATTTATCACTAATATTTTTCCTATCCATTAGTTTATTAAACTGTTTATCATTTACTTTCAGCAGTCAGTTTTAACAGATTAGCACGTGTCCATGTAGTGTTTTTCTCTATCAGAAAAGCAATGGCAGCATGATGGGGCAGTTCCATCAAAAAAAAAAAGAACGCTCCCACGCTGAGCGAGGGTTTGGCTTCTTTGACAACATCTTGGCAACATATCATCCGTCTAACTCGCCCATCGTGTGATAGACTAGCGTCGTCCCTCCTCGTGATAATTTCTGTCTGACATATCGTACAGCTCGGGACAGATAGGCCCGGTCAGAACAAGCTTCTCCTCCATTTTCTTGGTTTCCCGCCCTGCCTTTATGATTGGTTGCCTGTTAAGGAGCGCAGTGGCACCAAGACCTTTCTGAATGGCTGAGAGATTTTAAAAATAGCCCGGCACAACCACCACAAAAACTGTTTCACACATTCACCACTGATTTCGACCATTTTTCCCCAATGTTTAAGCCAATTATTTAAATTTGTAGTTTTTTAATCTTGTATAAAAGACTTTCTGGTAACTATTGAACCATTTGTCTATTAGAACGGCAACTAATGGCTATTTTAATAATCAAATAACGTAGTGATGACTGAAATGAATAATAGCCTATAATGGCTCCTAAATTTCAGCTCTTGAATTTAGCTTGAAGGTTGTTTTAGGAATGTGCTGGGTAACGATAAAGACAATTTAGAGGCTCACTGTGTAGTTTTGTAATACATGTGTGTTTATGCGACTTGCCGCTGCAACCCTGCAATTTACAATACCTAGTTTTAATATATATTGCAGAAAAATTGGTAAATCGGTGACTGGAATGGCATGAAGCACATTCTTATGTGTACCCTGAATGTCAGAATGTCATAGAGGACCAGTACAGAGACAAACAAGGCAGTATGGATGCATTGATGATCTAATAGCCGGTACACTACTGCAGGTAAGTGTCTGTTTTGATGGCGATGATTTGACTGATGGCAGCATTGAGGTAGGGTCCTATAGTTTCAGTGACACCTCACCAAGGATGAGGAGCTTACCAACTATATTTCATCTACCCAAAGCTAGGAAAATGTTGTTGAATCACTGGAGCTACAACGACCTTTTCAACCATTATATCAGTTTCCAAGTCAGCTGTAACTACAGTTTTAAAAACACGTCTTCCCTGTTATGATACGATACACTGCGTTATGGTACAGCATGATACAATATGGTATGATACTATGCGATACGATGCGAGATGATACGAGACGACACAATACAGTACAGTATGATACGATATAGTACAGTATGGTACGATACAATATGGTATGATGTTATGCGATACGATGTGATACAATACAGTATGATATGATATGTTATTATACTATGTGTTATGGTGCGAGACGATGCGATACGATACGAGGCGATACGGTACAGTATGATACGATATGGTAAGATACTACGCGATACCATACCATACCATACAATGCGATACGATATGAGATGATACAATTTACTATAGTATGGTATAATGCTATGCGATACGATGTGATACGATGCAATGCGATATGATGCAATACGATACGATATGGTAAGATTCAGTATAATATGGTAAGGTACAGTATGGTACAATACGATATGATAAACCTTTTTTCATCCCACAGTGGGGAAATTTGCATTATTGCAAAGGGCATAGTGCAAACATTTAAGAAATATAAGTAGAAAAATAAAAATAAACAAAAAATATACAGTAGTAGTAGTAGTAGTAGTAGTAGTTCTGATTGTCCAAATTGTAGAAATAGCAATACTGCACATGCTATTGGTTCTGCACAGATTCTTTCATGAGTAGAAACACTGGTAGAGACATACATTGCAATACACTGTTGGAAACCCTGGTTATTATCATAGGTTGCTCCAGGTCTTCTGTACTGAGATCAGTGGAGAATTGTCCCGTTTAACCCTGGACTGTGACTTAAGTAGGGATTTGTCACACTTTGACCCAGACACACGATAACGTCAAGTCACTAATCAGCAATTAAATTCATGGCTAACTAATTTGGTCTTTGGTTTTCGTGGACTACATTGTTAATTCGCGGCAGACTTCTCTCCTTAAGTGCCAACCACTTTCCACGCATTCCCAGTGAGAACATGCAGCGTTCATAAGTTACAGCTCAATAATGTGCTGTTTAGAAATCGAGTTACAGTTTCTGCTTCTTCAGATTAACCGACAATCTTTCCAAGTATCCCCTGGTAACTGCAGAAGAACCCTCTGGGATATAACAGGTTTGCCTCAGAGAGTTCAAGGCATGAAACAATTTATTCAATAACGTTTTCTTTATGCACAGTGCAGGCCAGCCTTGGTGCTGTTAGAGTAGGTGGATATGGAACAAAACTGTGCTTCAGAGCCGCTGCAGCATTTTTGGCTCCATCCGCAAGAGTCGGTGTTTAGCAAAAGAAAATCAATTTCCACACTTTATCACGCCGTCAGAAATTACAAGAAGAGGCTTGGTAACTACTTGGATAAGAGACACTGAGTTTGGTGCGAGAATAAACTAATTTTGTTTGTACTGGATGATACTTAAGAAAGAATCCCCTGTAGCATTAGAGTGTGACACGCAGAATAAATGGAAGAAGGGAGAATTTCACAATGACTCCCATTGTATAACCTCATTTAACAATGAGGTTTGCGGCGCATGATTTATAGATTCTAAATGTACGAGAATGGGCAGGTGGAATGTGCTGCGCTCCGTTTTGTTATTCAGACCAAAAAAAAAAGCCGCGCACGAGTAAAGCAGGATGCGGATTTAAATAAAAGAAGTAGGAAAAAACCTGCAAGGTAAAAGGGCAAAAGATGGACTAGATAAATTCACTGTCGTCTCTCGCGCACACCTCTCTCCTGTTGTTCATTTGTCTCAATTAGTGAGTGTCCATTCGGGTTGTACAGTCTGTAAATTCATCCCACCCAGCCATCTATTTCTTTACCTTACCCTGCCTTCTTTCGGTTGTTTATTTAGTTTTAAATTTCACGATAACTGGCATAAATGTCTTATATTGCTGAGATATTCACAAATAATCACTGAAGACGTAGGTTCAATGAGATCAAAGCCACAATTTTCTGATTTTCTTAGGTGAACATCTGTGATAAATGTACCAGAGGAGATGGACATGCGCTAAAATAGGAATCACCTTAACATTCAGGTGTAACAACTACATGAATTCGAACTGGTGATGCAGAAGCAAATTGACACAGCTCACTACAAATGAATTTGCACGGAACCGCGGCGCCGAGTCCTCGCATAATGTGCAAAGGGACACAGCCTTTTAGTGTCCCGCTGGTATTTGCGTTTCGCCTCAATTCTAACTGTAAAAACTAAGTGTTGATGTGAGCTTTGCGGCGCGACCAGTGACTGCAGCTGTGGCGCAGGGAGTGACCATTAAAAGGATAAACGAGCGGCTCCTCTGAATAGGCAGATCTTTATTTTTGCTATCTTTCATAAGATCTATCGTGGGTTTTTCCGCTGGTGATGGCTTTAAAATGTGTGCCTGTGCAATCAGAGAAAAATGTTCTGCTGTGTGTTTTTTTTTTCCAGTTCCTTTGCTATTTTTTTTCCCCCTCTGTAATGAAAAACAGAAGCAGCAGCAGCTGGGTGGTCAACTGTTGTCCTTCACATCCCAGTGACCAGCTCACACTGATCACCGTGCATTACTTTATCAAGGCTTGACGCAAACACACACACACACACACACACACACACACACACACACACACACGTAAACTGTAACCTATAGGGAGCATACCCCCGCAAAAAACACCTGTGCTATGGCTGAATAATTACTCAGTTTCAAATTTAAATTGCAATTTGAAACAATGCAATTAGAAGAATTCAGGACATGCAGGGTTTATACTGTTGTTTTTCATGGTGTCTTATATTGCAATGCTTCATCACGTGTTTTAAATTTATTACACAGTAAATACTGAACTGAAACTTGACCTAAAAAAATTAAATAGCGCACCGTCCTTCGTCCTAACCAAATCTAGTAAAAGAGATGCTAACATCTACCTTAAGGTCGAGTTTAACAGTCGACAGTTTTATTGCCTTTCAGCAAATATACAGTACAATGTGCACAATGCTGCTATTTGTATAGTGCCTGTAATGATTTAACATTGAATCATGGTTTAATATAATTAGGCAGAATTTGCAAAAAAGACTCTTTCATGTCAAAGTGAAAACAGATTTCTACAAAGAAATATCAATTATATAAAAACCATAACACAAGTGATTGTAAAAGTATTCCCCCCCTTCTTTAAGCCAAATGCACATTTAGCCACAATTACCACACTGAGGTTGGATCTGCATCTGGACACTGTAATTTTACCCTCATTCTCCTTTGAAAACTTTCAGGTAGCACTAGGTTCGTGAGTGAACAGCTCTTTTCAAGTCCATTTACAAATTCTCCAAATGGATTGAGGTCTGGGCTCTGATTGGGCCATTCCAGAACATTCACCTTGTTGTCTTTAAACCACTGGACTGAGTCATTGTCTGGCTGGAAAACAAATCTTCTCCTAAGTCAGAGCAGATTGCTTCAGGTTGTTCTCCAGGATTTTCCTAAACTGTGCTGCATTCATTTTACCCTCTACCTTTAGAAAACCTTTCACAGCCTGCTGCTGTGAAGCACATCATGATGCTGCCACCACCATGATCACATCATGATACTGCCGCCACCATGCTTCACATCATGATACTGCCACCACCATGCTTCACATCATGATGCTGCCACCACCATGCTTCACATCATGATGCTACCCCCACCATGCTTCACGTCATGACGCTGCCACCACCATGCTTCACATCATGATGCTGCCGCCACCATGCTTCACATCATGATACTGCCGCCACCATGCATTGTGGTTGGAAAGGTGTGTTTGTAATGATGTGCAGTGTTTATCGTCTGCCAAACATAGTGTCTAGACATTAGATGAAAAAGTCAAATTATACTGACCTTGGTTAAGGATGATGGTATGTTACTAATGGGGAAACTTCCAAGGGAGAGAAGGCCACATATACGACTCCAAATACATGCTAATTACACTCCATATTTACTAGTTACTAACAATCATATCAACTTCTGGTTTTTATAGCTGGTTTTGGCTGTGTCTAAATGTCCAGAAAATCAGCTATTGCATCTTTAAGATACCAATTTACCAACTTGGTTATGTTTAGAGAGTCATTAATTTAGAGTTCAGGACTGGTTGGGCAAAAAGTGGACGCTAACTGCTCGTCTCCTAAACACCCATACACTTACTTTGCCTAGCTACCTAAGGGTCACACTTCTTTTCTAGATTGTTATTGGGTGGAAATCATAGGGTGGCTAATCGTCAAATATGGATGTATGCCTCACGCTAATGTAAAATGTGCAGAGAATTCAGGGTACATCATTTGAATTAAATTCCATTGTTGTTCATGCAAATAAGAATACGTGTGGTCAGCTGCCCAACTACAGAACCATCTTCTCCTTGGTAATTTAGACATTCTGAATTGCACCTTTTCACCTCCATAAAACAGCCACTAACATCCCCACTAAATGCATGAACTAGGGATGAACAAATACATTAAAATGCACTAAAAGTACTGTATTTTCATTTTAAACTTTGGTAAACTCACCTAAAGTAGACTTTTTTTCTGCTTCTCTTGTCTCTTGAACCACAATCTAGTTAAAAAATTGACTTACAATGCTCCGCATAATAGCTGTGCATAAATATTAAACTATCTGAAATGACTTTACCCTGTGTAACTACTTTCAACAGGTGTCTCCGCATTCTATTTTTCCGACCATGATACAGTTGTAAATTAGATAAACATAATTGTCGCTGCAGGCCCACGGTGAATTTGAATGTCTCTATTAGTGTCCTATGGGGAAAGGAGTATGTTTATGTATAGGAGGGGAGCCTCCCCCCTGCAGATTATTCACATTCCCCTCACTGCATTTTTTCCCCGCGACGCACCACCGTTAGTCCCTCCAGCAAAGACCATTTTATTGTTTGTGTGTATAAAGTGTGATATTACTCATTAATATTTCATGCTCTCTGTCTGGGTGGTTTGTGTATACGCTTGTGTGAAAAGGGGGGGCCGTGTTTGTGGTGTTAAAACTGGTCGCACCATTTGAGTTCCAACCTGACCTTTCATGTCTCCATTGGACAAAGCCCTCGGAGGATTAACCAATCAGGGGAACCCCCGCCGTGCAGAGATTAAATCGGCCTCCCTGGGCGGCCGAGCGGTCAGAGAGGATCCATCGTTCACGTGAACACACACACTGTGATCAAGCTGTTCTGAACTATCGGGTGTCCTCTGTAAGGTCCCACTCCATGTTCATAAACGGGGTTATGCTGATCTTCATACAAAAAATTGGAGTGACCACCACCAGTTTTCTTCCAGTTTTGCTTTGGAGACATGTCGCTCCAAGTATCTTGGAGAACTTGCCCCAGTTGTTCCGTGGATTTAGGCTGAATTATGTGCGTGGATCCCTTCATGTAAACCCAGACGGTCTTCACGATGTTGAGCTCAGGGCTCTACGGGAGCAGCACCATCTGTTGCAGGACTTATTGTACTTCTTGTCGCTGGTGATAGTTCTTTATGATTCTGACTGTGTGAATGAGGTAGCTGCCATGCTGCAGGATGAATATTGAAACAGCCTCCTTGAAGACGTCTCCCCGAATCTACTGAAGGCGTCTAAAAAGCCCATATTCACTCCTTTCCCATCATAATAAAATCATAAAGCCCGTTTTCATCCCCGTTTTTATGTGCTTTTTCAATTTGGGTTTCAGTTTAGGTGAAATTCAAGAAGTTGTAGAGTAACTAGTAACAAACAAAAGGGGTAGACAAAAGCACCAGATCTATATGGAGCAATTAGGCATTTGAAACGCTATGAACACGAATCAAGCAATAAGTGGCAAATTTACACAGCAGTTTCCACATGGGTTCCACTGAGGCTTCACTGGTGCTCTTTTAAATCTGTTACATCATTGCACCCTCTGCCTTCCTTTGAATCTGTACATCAATTTTTAATATCCACAGAAAGATAGTGGATAGAAATACACATTAATTCACAGCTGCTTTGATGGATTTGTTTTAAATTCATGCTACATTTGGATTAAACCTACTGAGACTACTGAGAACCAGACCGATACCTCAAAGTTGGTTCCAATGTTTGGTCAGATTCTTACATATCTTTTTTAGAAACCCCATGTTTCTATACAATAAACTGCATTCTCAGTTAGGTTTTTGGGGGGAAATGTCATTGTTTTACTGTTTCAACCAATGAATACTATATTAGACGGAGTTGGACTGACCCTCGTGAGCCAGAAAATGGAGAAAAAGCTTCCAACATTGGGTTAAAGGGTCGTATTTGAACCCAAATCATGATGTATGATGTATTCCTGAACATAACCGTGCAAATGGAAACAAAATTTGAAAAAATATGAACTGGAAAAAAAAAGTGGAAGCCTTTCCTAAATTGTAATCAGTGAGAAAATTTGTTTGTTTCAAAACTAAATAATGTTTCTTTCAAAATGTAAATGACTATGTAATTTAGCTGGAGTGTAATTTTGTGGGTGGTGAGCTTTCATTTTGGGGCTTTTTGTGTCTTAAGTTTCTGGTCTAAAATTTCAAGTTTTTCCACTGAGCTTGTGTAAGATGGGTAAGTTACCATCTACAGATTACAGTGGAGTCTGTAAATAATGAAGTTACTAAGCAACTGTAGAATAGGGCTGGGAGGTAAACATCGAGAGGGTGATCCTGTTGATGCTTGATCAGAATGGGGTGTAGGAAGTTTGGAGGTCAAATCAACATGTTGGGCCATTGTCATGTTCCTCAACATGTTCCTGATTGGTTGATGTTTTTTCCATGTGGTGGGGTGCATTTCCCTGCAGGGGTAGGCCACTGACATTTGGGATTTCCATTTGCATGAGGGAGTGTGTTTGTTGTGAGACAATGTTATTTGGGTGTCTAAGTCTGATCAACATGGATGTTAAAATTCAAGGTTTTCCAGCAGAACAGCACATAGTACCAATATGATCAATGTTATTCACTTCACCTGTCAGTGGTCATGATGCTGTGGCTGATTGGGGTAAGCGTCACTTATATGCTGCTCTCACAGCTTGTGTAGCCTGTTTCAGTGATTACAATGGTATAGCATTGCGGCATCTACCCTGCAAATAATACTTTGATCAGTAATTAGGGCCCGAGCACTACAGTGCGTAGGACCCTATTGTTCTTCTAGTTTTTCTTCTCTTTTCTGCGATGACTGTATTTAAACTGTATTTAACAAAGCCCACTATTGTATAAGGTAATTTGCATATAATTTCTTGAGAGTTTCAGCTTTGTTTGAATGTTCTTTTTGGACGTTTTTGCCTTTATTAAACAGTGACAGTGGAGAAAGACAGAGCAGGAAGGAAGTAAGGATCTGAGGTCACTGGGAATCAAACTGGGGTCTTATTACTTGAAGACGTTTATATCTATGTGGTGTGTGCCTTAAACACTCAATTGCGATCAGGTTGAGTCAGAATATAACACCTGCCTCTAATTTGGCCTCAAAATCTCCTTAAAGCATGTGAGAATGTTGTAAAAACTCTGCCAATGCAATCATTCTATTCTAAATGGGGGAAAAGGCCTTTGTGGGTTTCCCAAGCTAAAATATGGAAACAATAGCTGTTATAGTAGATCTCACTTATCATACTGGCAACACTAAATTTGCCAAAACAAGCCCAGCTCATGACTTCTCCTCTCACCTGATGATGAAATCAGTTCAGCGATGGGATTTTTTCCAAACAACTGCAGTGCTCCCAGTTTTGTATGTATTGTTGAAAAGGTACACAAGATAAAAATGAGCCTGAGGCGGCCTCCTCTCTGGCTCATTTAGCTGCTTTCTCCCTTTTCTCTTCCCTCCCGTCCTCCCAGTTCTAATCCCTGTTATCTATTTGATTGACCAAACCCTTTAATCACATAGCTATCTCGAGGATGGAAATGGCAGTGGCTAGATAATTAGCTGCTAGATAATGGATGCCTTTTTTTCTCCCTCTCTCTCTCCTCCAGCAGCCATCCTCTCTCCTCCCTCGTTCACTGGTCATTCCTGGAACAAGTTTATAGTTAATTGACTATTCATCACGAGCCATCTGATGCTTGCCGAGAGTTACTTTCGCCAACATTCTCCACTTTTACCTCCCTGAATGCAGATACGCAAGCACACAAATGCGGCAGTGAGTGAGCACATTCACAGTGAGGCAGGTAGAAACACATCGACCTGTGGTAGCGTTCCCCTATAGGCCAGCTCATCTACATTCATAGTGGAGGCGGCCACTGATTTAGGCAGGCTAGAGCTTGATTACATGGTAAATAGAAATAAAAGAAAAAGCATGGCCAGTCAGCACAGCACATGTGGAAGTGTGTGACCTTTGATGAATATACAAAGCACCGATTATATGACCTTTATCAAAGAAACAAGGAGGATACAGCTAATGTTTCTCTAAAGGTAAGAGCTTCTCTACGTCTTATTTCCCTGCATAAAAAATTATCAGAAAAAAATCCACCTCCGACTAATATCACTTTGCAATCACTTTATGTCACTGACCCTCTATCAGTCATGCTACACCACTATCAAATACCAAACCTGGAAGAAAGTAAGCCTCATGTGATCTTTTCCAATGTTTGAGGGGTTATCTGAGGCCCTCTCAGACTCCTTTGAGACTCTTTTCCAATCTCACCAGGCTGGACCCCGTCACATTATTGTATCACTTTCAATACGGCAGAAGTCTGAACTACATCACATTAACGGATCGGCACGCACAGGCGATGTATTTCGATCTGTGTGAAGCAGTTTGGGGAAGCTTTTCTTCTGTGTTTCAGAGCCAATATTTGTTCAAAAACATGACAGAAAGCACTCGAGATGCCAAAACTACCTTGCTCATTCACTTTGTCCAACAATTTCACATCTATGCCCAACTTAGTCGTGCATCAAAATACATTCTTACTGCAACAAAGACAGAATCTAATAGAAAAAAGAGACACCAGTAATAAATGTACAGTTGTCAACAGAAGTTGACAGGTTTGTAAAAGGGTGGTGGTGGTGCAATGGTTAAGTCTCTGGGCTACTGATCAGAAGGTCAGAGGATCAAACTCCAATGCCACCATTGTTGGGCCCTTCAGCAAGGCCCTTAAGCCTTCCTGCTCCAGGGGCAACGTACCATGGCTGACCCCGCACTCTGACCCCAACTGGGATATGCGAAAACAACATTTCACGATGCTGTAAAAAAGCATTCGTGACAAATAAAGGTTCCTTTCTTTCAAAGACCACATGGAAATCTTGAGGTTCCAATGATTTCTATGACTCCTGATGTGTTTCAATTATTTCTTCATTGGACATGTGTCTTTGTCACAAAAATAAACATGGTTCATTCATAGATTTATTATCAGTCTTCTGGAAATATGACAAAATCAGCTGGGTCAAACAAAAAATACATACAGCAATGTTAACACTTTAACTAGGTGCTTTTGGTAGTCGTCCTCAAGCTTCCACTTGTATCTTTGACAACTCTTTTTGACAGAATTGGTGCACTTTATCTAAATTCTCTGGCTTCCTGACACAGACTTCACTAAAGACTTGACTATTTACAATTCTACAACCCCATTCAAACCAAGAATTACTCAAACTAGTCCGCACATCTATTCTGGAAAGATATTTCACCATGCAGAATGTTTCTTCCAACAAATGGCTGCCAACTTGCTCATCTGTACACTGTTCATGAGCCACGCTGCATTAATTACAGTCTGCAGCTCAGCTGGGAAGTCACAGTATTTTTGTCACGTGACTGTTGGATGCAGCTGAGACACTCGTAGCTCCTCAGATGTGCTGAGGAATGCGGATATTTTTGGTTTGGTTGTTTTATACAGAATCTGAATGGTTGGTTTGTGGCTAATCTTTGTATGAGACATGTAGAATAACGTGATTTAAAGCTCAGATTTGGATATTTTTCCAGATGGAACCTTATTTTACTCATACTTCATTCAAGGATCATCTGCAAGTTGAACATTTTTAGAATTTTTCTCTGCTTTTAGCTGCTAGCTATGACAAACGCTGTAATTTTTTTTAGATTTTTTAAAGATAGCACGACTTTCAAACCCACCAGTGGGTTTTGGGCTTCAGAGAAATACAGATCTTTTTGGTTTGGTTGTTTTATCCAGGATCTGAACAACTTATTTTTGGAGAATGAGTCATGTAGAATAATGTGATTTTGATGAAATATCGCAATTTTAAGCTTAGATTTGGTTATTTTTCCAGACGGACCCTTAGTTCACACAGGAGTAATTCTAGGATCATCTGCAAGTTGAAAATTTGACGATTTTTTTTCTGTTTTTAGTTCCTATCGATGATAAAAGGTGTAATTTTGTAGATTTATTTTACAGATAGCATGACTTTTAAACACACTAGTGGGTTTGAGACTTTAAAGGGTTAATCTCAGCCACAGTTCACCACATAAAGAAGAGTTGCAGTCAACTCATACACATGGAAAATAAAAATGTACCAAGCTTTTTCTCACACTCCTGTAGGTGAGGTTTACATCTTATCTCCTGGTTCTTAGCACTTGCACTTACCACATTTCTGGAGGTGATTCTGGAGTCTATATCTTGGTCCTGAATTATAAATCAGCCAGAAGAGGGAAAATCAATTATTTAGAGATGTACCGTAAATTTTAGGGAACAGCCCCTTAAATAGGCCCCGGCTATGCCGCCGGCTCTCGGGAAAGTTTTCTCTCATCATGGAGCCGAGGTGTTGTCCAGATCTCCTTCATCAAGAAACCTGCAGCTCCTGCCATCAGGCAAAACAGAATGACAGTACCATTTTTCCCCAATTAGACAGTGCGACTCTGTGGAAAGCTACGGGATAAATTGCCTCCTAATCGGGCAGGTGGGCCGAGAGGACTCTGGGCGTCAGAAGGCTTTAGATCATTCCATTTATTACCAAGTTGATTTAATCAGCACTGCCCGCTGATTTGATGAATTGCTCTAATAAGCCGCTTGGTGAATTGTTAATCTTTGGGGCAAGACACGGCAATCAAAAAGTCTTTTAATACTGCCAACACAGATAAATAATTGGGAGCATTAAACGTGAGAGCGACATATGGAAACAGAGAGCGGAGAAACATTTACTGGTTGATGCCAGCTAAGCATGTAAACGGACGGTCATAACGTATGTTGCTTTGAAAACTTGGCAAAAAAAAAACGCGATTTAAGATTCATCAAGAACAAACAGGAAACATATAATCTACGTATGTGTCAGTGTGATCAGAAATATAGCAACAGCAGCTCGTTAACTTCACTCCATCATCCAATTCATCACCGCAGAACACAGCAGAGGACAGTATATCCAAGGTTTTATGCTCCAAATACTCTTTTTTCATGCCTAATTTACACATACAGATGATTAATGAAACAGTAGTTGTTGTCACATGAGCTCCTGTGTGTGCATGTGTGTGTGTCTCTGCATGTGTGTGTGTGATGCTCTGGCACTAAAACAACCCACCGAATGCAGTGAGAAGTCATGCAGAGAGAAAGTAGTGCGGGGTGGTGGAGGTCTGTCCCATCTGTCTCCCTCAAGAGCAGCACAGACACACAACCACACAACAACACAAACCTCCAGTCACTCATTTGATGGGAGGCTTTGCTTTGTCGTTGGTACCTGTATTTATCTATTATCCCATTTCTCTTTTTACGCCCAAATGTGACAGGTTGACAAAATTAATTTGGTATTTGATCTATCTTTTAGCAGATATAATTGGAGTCGCAGCCTTTATTTGCTTTAATTAATTATGCATGGGCCCCCTTCTCTTTGAAACAATGCATTCTGTCCATGTTTATTCACATGGGAGCTGTTTAGATTTGCTGTTTGTCCTTGTTAATCAGACTGATGTGAGTCTCTGCAGGCTGGCTGTTGCTTTAAAATAAACTGACATTTGGTGTGTTTACTTTGCATATTAATAAGAATCTTTCAAATATTTGGGGAAACCAGTGGTGTCCTGTCCAAATAATCAAATCTATGATACATGTAAGCCTCAAGAAAAACTACAATTTTGATAATCTGCTGCGTATAATTGGATTTGAGATCATTTTAGTGTTGGTGGTCTTTGCGTGGTGAAGTTCCTGGATACTGGGTGCCTCTTCCATGATGTGGTTCAAATGAACTGTGATGCATTTGCTAAAGTCTTGTTTTGCTTTGTGATGCAACATACTTGTTTTGTATCAAACAGTATCTTGTCATTGGCTATCATATCTAATCAAACTTCGCCCAACTATGCTTGACGTTAGCTAAATGTATTAGCATTTTAATTTCGAGTGTTTATAGAGGAACTTGCAGGTAGAATCTCTTAACTTAATATTTGTTGGAAACAAAAATTAAAGCATGATTTTGCCTCTTAAGTGGCAAAAAGGCGGAAATTCAAATAAAAAATTACATATTTCGAGCAGCAAAGCCATTTTTTTATTCCACAGCTGGTCATATTATGTCTCATAACAGAGTCGTATCATTATGCAATATTAAGTGGTGGCGAGCCTCAGCAGCTGTGATTTAGATTGCTTGTCTTTTTGCTAATTACTTTGCATTTCACAATAATTTTCCTCATGGTGGATTACTGTGATCGAGTAGTCAAGTTCACGCTTTCCTAACGACAAAGCTAGCTTTCATGCCTGGGCCAGTTTTGCGGAGGTACACTGTCAGAACTTCACTCCTGCATCTGCAGTATAAGAAAAGTAATAAAGTGCAGCATTCATGTATAGACAGAAGGAGATATGGTGAAGATGGGGTGTGTAAGTCAGGATGTATTGGGCTGATAGCTGGCTTGGTTCTACCATCAACAGGAGAGTCTGGTTGTGTAGCACCAGTAGGATCAATGGTTAGAGATCTGTTAGAGATTCAGCTAAAGGAATACAAACTGTGCACTGTTAGTCTTTTTATGTTTGCAAAATTTCGAAATTAGTCACCTCTCTTGGACTCATGTGACACTACAAACCATATTGTTGATTTATGTAAGACAAGCTAGGTGTGACTGATAACAGTTGATCCTCACGTTTAGCTAACATAAGATACCATACACTTTATCTATCTCTATCTTTGGATAATGCAGATAGTTAGTAAGTAGGTTAGTTGCTATACTATCTCCTGTTCTCTTGCCAGTATAAATAGGCAGTACTAGTTGTGTTATATCCCAACTTATGATTGCAAACTTTACGGTACTGAGATGTAACACAACGTTATGTTATCTAACTTTCTTCAGTCACTAAGATAACTTTCCAGTTCTCACAAACTGATTTCACTCTAATGGCCGTGTTTTTCTCTTATCTTGTTGTCTTGTTGTTTCCCGGACTCTGTGACATCCAGCAAGCTCATAATTACAAGACTGTGTTCCATCATGAGTATAAATACACCGATCAGCCCCAACATCCAGACCACTGACAGGTGAAGTGAATAACATTGATCATATTGGTACTATGTGGTGTTCTGATGGAAAACCTTGGATTTTAACATCCGTGTTGATCAGACTTAGACATTCAAATAAACGTTGTCCCACAACAAACACACTCCCTCATGCAAGTGGGAATCCCAAATGTCACTGGCCTACCCCTGCAGGAAAATGCACCCCACCACATGGTAAAAAACATCAAACAATCAGCAGCATCTTGAGGAATGTGACAATCAAGCAAGATGTTGATTTGACCTCCAAACTTCCTACACCCCATTGTGATCAAGCATCAACAGGATGCAGTGGAACAAGTTGGATTGACAGAGGCCCCACTGCACAAGCCAGAGGATCCAGTGCCATCGTCCTGGTTCCAGACCTTATAGGACACCCTGAGAGGGCCTTTCTATCTCCTCAGTATCAAAACTACTGTTATGATCCATATTTCTCATTGTCAAACTGGACCTAGTGCGGCTACTGTCCCATTTGTAACATCACAAACCAGCTATATTAAAAACTTCTGTTGGGAAAAACTAAACTGCAGTGTACATGTGGACACATTTTCTTAAAAACTCTACATTCTTCTGCATTTCTATACACATTATTTTACTGGGGTCACCAGTCTGCAAGTTGCTCTTAAGCTTTTGGGTTTATTCTTTACTTTAACTTTAGGAGTTACAGCTCCAATGAGATGATGAGACAAATCCAGAAAGATAAATCTAACCGGTGTTACATTCTCAGAAAAAAAGAATACTTTCCTTATTCTTGAAGTAAACTTAAAGTGAAAAGGACATATATTGATTTCTTGTGTATAACAGTTAATACAAACTACACTGAATACAATGAACACAGGTGCAGTCACAGGCTGAATCTCTCAGAGAAAGTTTTAGCAGCTTACTTTGAACACATTTTATTATGTGGTTTTCAGCAGTCTTGTGTGACTTGCATTCAGAACGTTCCATTTCTTTTTTTAATTGGTCTTCTATGTCAACAGTGCAGCCTTGTTGTTCATAAAGTGCTGGAAAACACACTGCAGCCTCCCCCAGTATTTCACAGTACAATGCACACATTACTTCATTTTCGGGACTGCTGCTGGGTTTCTTGGCATCTTTACACTGTGTAATTGTATTACTGCTGAAATAAATGTGTCGTAGGTTCAACCACATTTGAAAACCCGGCTTTGTTTTAAAATGCTATGTAAAGATAAGTGGTGTAAACAGTATGCTATTTGCATGTTCTGTCGGTGACAAGATGAGGAGGGAGAAAAGGGAGACCTGAACAGTTCTAATGACTGCACTGAGTGGGTGATCGCACACGCTGCAGCGGCGCGTGGTGCAGATAATACGCTCTGTGTAACTGATTCTGCCTTTGTTCTTCAATAGACGGAGCACAATCAAGAAAAAAAAAATACATTCATTATCATCGAGTCTCATTAATAATGAGCACCACGCTGATTTAAACAGGGAAATGGGTTTTGATGCCATCTCACCCACACGGCGTTTGATAACATTTTCACATGACTGAAAGCAGCTTCATGCGAGATGTCAAGAGGTGTTGGGTTGGAGCCAGGATTGTCTGGGAGGAGGTTAAATGAGTCCAGCGGTGCTTTTCCAGGGGGTCACTGCTCCATCTGAGGAGGGCAGCGAAAACTACTGGAAAAACTGTGATGTACTGTTGCAACAAAATACTAAAGAAAGGATGGGAGAACTTACATTTTTATTTCTCTAATAGATAATTTTAGGAACCTCCAACATGCATCATTAGAGTTCCTTTTTTCACAAATAAAAACATGTTTTACCAGCGCTATAGACAAGAATTAGGTCAGTATTTTATTTAAAGGTCCCATACTGTGTTCCTTTTCAGCAAATTAATTAAAATCTGACATGTTCCCAGTATGTGTCTCTTTATTTTTCTGATCTAAATACCACTAAATGCTTAATTTCACCATGACTGTATAACTCCTGCTTTTACTTTTGTTCTAAACAAGCTATTTTAGTGTCTGTAGCTTTAAATGCAGCAGAAATGCTGATGTCCACGCCCCCTTCAGGAAGAAGACTCTCTCTGCATCTGTGACTGACAAACCACATAGCAGACAAAAAAATTCCAAACTAACTTTCTCTCCGTGACTTTTTACATGGAAATATTGCTAAACTTACAATCATTGCTTGTAACTCGTGTTTGGTGAGTTTGCCAGATAATGTTGCAGAATCAGTACTTTAGTGTTGCAGAGCTGCAGCTTGGAAATGGCTCTGGTTAACATGTAGTCTTAATAGGCTGCATTTCAGTCATGATTTCATACTTGTTCCTTTGTCTGACAACAGAAACAGAAAAGTAAGTAAACGAGAACATCTTTATTGTTAGTTTGGCTATATTAAAATAATGTATATGTGAGCACAGAGAGCAGGAGCGAAGCAAAAAGATGAAGCTGAGTTTAGGTTGCAGTGAAACACAATGTGGGAACACAGTAACACATCCAGTTTAAAATTGCGACTGAAATTTCCACCATCTCTGACTATCCCTCAGCACTGTAATGTCCGCCGACCCTTGCATTGTGGGCATACAATCAAAGCTAACACTGATGTTAGCCACATTAGCCACACAAAGTGGTAACAGTAAGGATTTCCCCATTAGCGCAGTGACATTGCCTTCAAACATAAAAGTAATCCACAAGATCGTCAGGTCCTCAGATGCTGGGAGTGCATGAAGACTCTCGTGTTCACTCTTGCAGCCAACAGCAGAACATTTGGTGAGCTTTGTCGAGGCTGAGGCATTTTAGAGTTAGCACAAGCAGCTCTAATGAGTAAATAAACTGCTACGGCTAGAAAAATGGCTGAACTAATTATCTTTATATTGTCACACCTTTTATTTTACACCACCACTTTTTTAAGACACTAAAAATGGATTTTCACCAAACGGGACCTTTAAAGTCACTTCAGGAAACCACACCATTTTGCAACCGCACACATTAAATAATAATAGCTGCATCACTCAGATAGTTGTCCATGGTTGAAATCATTACATTCAATAATAACTGCACTGTAGATGTTACATATGGAAATAATAACAAATGCTGATAAGTAATGTCCGACAGCTGCAGCTGGAAATATCAGGAATCATCTTAATTAATCCTGTTTAAAGCTCCTTTTCCCTTTCAGCTGTTGAGCTAACACAAGCTGCCTGCCCACAGATCCTAGCAAACGTGTTCAAAATGTTGAAGTGCTCTATCAGTTTTCTATTAGCTAGCATTAGCTGGTGGTCAGTATTTGATTCAGCCTGGAGCAGACTCATCGTCCCTCCCATCCATCCTCTCCGTACTTGATCGATATCAACTACAGCATGCCGCTAACACATGTGGCTGCAGTAGCTCGGAACCTGGTAGGAAATCCACATGGGTTATTCCATCGTATATCATCATGGGCCTTCTGCTTGACAAATTTTGATGAGCTTAAACTTTTTTTTATCATGAACTGTGGATATTTAAAAATGTGTTTGTGAATTTTTAATTGTCCATCGACCCATTACCAGTGTATTTTTTGCATACTAAAATTTGAGGCTGTGTTTGACCAACAATATCTCATGAACTATTAAAGACAAAGGCCTGACATCTTTACTGTAATTTATCACCATGTTGTTGATTTAGAATCTGTAACATTGGACAAGTAGATCACATGGTCTTTGATTAAGAAAGGGTTGAAATATGGAAATGAGAACATAATGAAACGAAAAGTCCCTTCTGTGAGCACACATAATTCCACAAACATCTTCACTGGTATCATTATTTTATGTTTTTTTTATGATTTTTTTAAAATTAATTTTAGGCAAATCAGAGATGGATGAGCAGAATTTGTTCTAAAAATGTGATGATATGAGACAGAATGACCCACATGTAAATTTAAATACTCAGCTGGTCTTTTAAACCACTGGGGGGAAAAAAAGCGCAATTTTTTGGAACAAATGTCTAAAAATCAAAACAGAACTGAGTGACATTTTTCCTCTAACAACCCGACAGCAGTTTCCAAAGACCAAATTATTGGTTCATAGGAGGAACAGTTTTGATTCTGCTCATGATTTTTTTGGGTCAGTTGTGCGCAGGAAGGTTGTAGGTTCACGGTAAATGTCAAAAGTCCATAAAAAATACATGTCTGACTGTGACTTCCTGACCCTGTGGAATAAATAAGCATCCTGTGAATGTAAATTTGGTTGTGTGACCTTGACATCAGCAGAGAGCAACTTCATTTTTTTTTTTTTGGGACGCAAAGCACTCATGTGATAATATCCCAGATGTTGCTGACCTTTTTTTTTGGATGTACAGACATCCTCACGCATACACATGGAAAAAAATTCACATGTATCCTGCTGCTTCGTCATTACCCTCTTTCAGGGTTAGATACGAGACCCTGAAGCCCCCATAGCCTCTGAGTGACACAGCAACACACTAACAGACACACACCTTCAGGTACGTGAACACACCCCCACACTGCGAAGTGACCCGAGTCACACAGGGAAGGCGGCATCCACATCAGAGGACTGTGATGGGGGTTCTTGTCAGAGAGCCTGTTCTCACATCTGTCTCTGTTCTGACCTCTCGCTATGCTCTGAACTCTCAGTGGCAGTGTGCACATGTGCACACAGCCACACACAGACACACAAACAAGCAACTAGCTGGCAACGGAACCTATTAGAAATGACTGGACGTGTCAGAGTCGGCTCGGCCACAGTCGCGGGGAAATACAACACACACTCAAACACACACTGTTCGTCGTCTTTGGACAATTTCAAAAGCAATTAGTCCGTCCATGCCACCAGGGTGAGGAAGCATATCTGAGCCGGGCTCCGAACCAGAGGAGAAACACTGCCAACTAATGAAGTAGAGCTGGGGGAAGGGTCGCCCATGACTTTGGTCAAGACTCACTTAACACGCTTCCTCTCTCTCTCCTTTTTTTATTCAAATGTGGGCTGAAGGTTTGTATTCACGCCTAATTGACTCGACTCTTCCCGCTGGCTGTGTTCTGTCCACTGTCATATTATGTGTAATATACATTAAGAAAAACTCAAACATTTTGTTTCACCCGTGGCCTACCGCCGGGTTGTGCTCATTATACTGAAAACAAGCACACATTCTTAGAGAAACTAATAAGACACAGCGCTAATGCCCAAAAAACATTATGTATAAACACAGGCTGAACAGAACAAAAGAAAGACTCTACTTTCAGGGAGTCCTACAGATTCCATAACACCCAGTTCACCCTATTAGCTTTAATAGCCGGTGGTGGATGTCGACTCCGCTGACAACCAGAATAGACAGAGGTGGGATACATCATTATAGCATCAGAAGCTTGTGACCTGCCACTACATCTCTGAGCCTTACAGGCAAATTAGATTAAAACGAAGCCAAGACTTAATCCTGGTTGTAATTAAGTTGATCGCATGAGTCTGCGGTAAGACGTGCAGGAGTGTAGGACCATTATACCTGTTCAGTCACACGCATGCATGTCAGAGAAATGACCCTTCATACTGAAAGGTTGTACAGTTATATTTAGCTGAAAGGAGCTTTAAAGGACCTGTCAAAGAAAACATGCATGAAAATGAGGTTTACAAAGCTTTTTCACCCACAGGTTATACTTAGACTCATGCACAGTTTCCACAGCGACACTGTTGGTTTCATATTTTGCATTTTGACTGTTTTGAAGCAGACGATTGGCATTCTGGGGGGATGGGACATATCATACAAGCACCAACTTTAATGCAATTGACTGCTGATGCTTCACTAAACAGCTTGATAGTAGACGTTAAATAAGTCATGAAATACTAAAGCTAACATCCGTGGCATCCATGTTGAATAGACTTAGACACCCAAGTAAACATTGTCCCACAACAAACACACTCCCTCATGCAAATGGAAATCCCAAATGTCACTGGCCTACCCTCGCAGGAAAATGCACCCCACCACATGGAAAAACGATCAGGAACATGTTGAGGAACATGACAATGGTCCAACATGTTGATTTGACCTCCAAACTTCCTACACCCCATTCTGATCAAGCATCAACAGGATGCAGTGAAACTAGTTTGATTGACAGAGGCCCCACTGCACAAGCCAGAGTACCCAAAGGATCCAGTGCCAACGTCCTGGTTCCAGACCCCATAGGACACCCTGAGAGGTCCTCTGGTCCATGTCCAATGGTTCAGAGCATTTTTGAGCACATAAGGGGACCAACACAATATTAGGCAGGCGGTCATAATGTTATGCCTGATTGGTGTATAGTTGGTATATCAGACAATGCTCTGACATCAAGGTTTTTGTGTTTTTTTTACTTCAGTTCATCATAACAAATGTTTGTCTTCAGTATCAGGCGCAATTGCTGCATCGTGACATCAGTTGTTTTTGCCTCCCGTCACTGATCACCTGCAATCAGTGCTACAGTTTCCAGCACAGTCTGACTCGCTTCAGTGTTGACTTTTCCAAAGTCTCTGAATGTACTTTAAATAATAACAGAACAAAAATATGGGTTGTACACAGTGCAAAGTTTCAATGCTAGACCACAGCAGCAGAGTGCAATGACCACCTGAAGAGACAACACACACGTTATTTGGTGCAGTCGCATTTTTATTGTTTCTTTTTGCTGCTCTCCTGCTCTATGTGCTCACATATACTGTACTTTTAATGCAGATAAATTCCTAAAAAAGCTGTTCACATTTCTATATTTTTTCTGTTTGTGTTGTCAGACAACTGAAGGAGTATGAAACAGTCACGGAAACATGGCCAAACTGCTGCTCAGCAGTCTTAAAATACTCATTCCATTGCCATGACATCGTCCGACAAAGTCTACATACAAGAGTTAAAGACCATGAATGTTCTGTGAAATCAGATGTATTTTCATAGAATTAAAAACGACTACTAAAGTCAGAGGACGACCACACAAAAAGGATAAAGGTGCTGCTTTTGCTTCTTCGTGCTTATAAAATATCCAGTGTCCATGTTGTTCTTTGTTTATAATACAGACTAAAAATTTCACTTAGTTAATAGAAACTCAGATTTGTTTTGGAGTTGCACTACATACAATAAGCCATCTTTTTATTTGTTTTTATTAATTTGGAGTTGCCATGCTGCATTATACTTAATGACATATGGATTTTCAAAATAAAATGAATTTATATGAAAAAGTTATTTTGCTTTTTTGTATGAAAATTGATCATTGGAGTTAATCAACTACTCAGTAAAATAGTCAGTTGATTAATTAACAGATTAACAAAAGAGTAGCCCTACAAATTTTAGCTTTCTAACATGATCAACTATGACAAACATAAGAAGTATTATACCTGCTAAATATTGGCGAGGACCTTCTTAGCTTTAGCCTTTAGCTCAAACCACCAGTATGTTTAAGCACAACCTTCACAAAGCTGCTACCTCTTAACTCATAATAGTGTTTATCGACATTATTCAAAAAGAAAATGTTATTTTTCACAGTTTTTCTTCCCGAACGAGTGTCAAGTATGAAAAATAAATGTTGAAAATAATTAATAAGCAGTAATTAATAATTTAATAATTACCCAAAATACTACACAAAACATTAATTATAAATCTAATGAGGTTATTCATATAATTATGCTCTGATATGATTGATGCTTCGCTGGAGACCAAGCGTGACAATATACACTTGAGGGACCTAAAGCTCACTGTTTTCAATTACTTGTCGTATACACTTCCCCGATTCACTGCATGTATACTTGCAGTCAGAGAAAGGCAAAAAACATGCTATTAAAAATTTACATACTAATTGAAGCGGCATAAAGGGGTTGACAGACACCTCAGCCCCTCGTAGGGGACTGGAAATTAAGACCACAGGAGGTGAGCGGCGGAAAATCTGCTCTTCTACGCCCCCAAGTGTAAACGGCAACAGCGAGAGAGTTCCCACTTGTTGTTGTCACATAACTCACACGATGAAAACCTTACAGGGCGGCGTGTCTGCAAAGCCAGACGACAAGGACGGGAGATCGGGAGAAGAAGGGAAGGCACGTAGCTGAAATAAATAAATAAATAAATGTGGCTGCTGAAAAATGAACAAGCGGGAGTCACAACAGCGTGAACCCAGAGGAAGTTATGGGAGATCAGTGGCTTTCCCCCCGTGGCAGATTACACAGAATACACACAATGAGAGACAGGAATATGGCAGCGGCTCACTTTTTCTACCCTAATTATCAGACGCCATATTGGCTCTCTTCAGGAAGAGAGGAGGTAATTTTGTTTCTGAGTCCTTTTGGGAAATTAATTCATTTTACTAAAGTGACTTGGTAATTACAGTGACATCAAGGTTAATTGCCAAATCTGTATTGCTTTGGTGCCGTCAACGTCAAAGAAATCTGTTCTCTAAACACTCACCAGTAGACAACAGACCACACAAGTAACTCACACACACACACACGCCCCAGTTGGGTTGTGTGTCCTTTTTTGTGTGGACAAAAGCTTGCACACATCCACACACATACAAAACACCACACTGCAAAGGCTTTAAAGATGCCTCATGATTGAAAGACGCCGTAAACAAAAGGTCAAAAGACTGAATAATACCTTCTAATACCCATTTTTAGACTTCTATACACGTGTGATAATTTGTTTTAGTAATGAAGTCTATTATCAAGGCGATGACAAGCCGCTCTCTTGATGATGAGCTTCGTCCGCGCTCTTTGCTGAGCTTGGCCATAAATTCGCATGGAAAAAGAAAAAAAGTTTATTAACACAACAAGGCAAAGTCATGAGGGTGAAACCTTGGTAATCATTATTGCGAAAAGGAATTCATTCGTCCTCCGGGGACCAAATCAACAATAAAAGACATCGTCCTCATTAACGGACCGGAATAAGGTGCCAACTGCGGCTGTTATGAAATATGTTTGTTGAAAGTTTTGCGGAAGTACAGCGTGCTCCACAAATATATGTGCTGATTTGCAATCTTCTTCTTACCCTTTTATCCTTGAATAATTTGAATTAAATTATTTCGCCTAATGTTGGTGCCCCTGTGCGGCTGCGCCCCTCATCTACGTACACTTTGATGTCTTCTTTAATGTGCGAGCGTTTTTTTGGGGGGGTTTGTTTCTGTTTCTTGCCGAGCTGGTCGAACTGTTTCCTCTAGACAATATTGCCAGTTCTGACATCAGCGCATAAATCAAGAAAGGCAGCAAAGGTAAAAACAAAAACATTTCCTCGTCTGCGAGTCCATTTCTATCTCCTGCATGCGTCAGACTCACTGACACTCTCATTACTTTTGTGCCCGGAAAAACATCTGTACACTGTGAAATGCCAAAAGCATCAAGCGCAATTAAGGGTAATTTACCAATCCCTGACATCTTCACAGACTAAATGTGTGTGTCCTGCCATGACATGCTTTTTAGAGTTTTTAAGGACTCTTCAAAGAACACGGCGGCAGCAGCGGGTGCCAAGAAATAGCTTAAATGTTCTGAGTTTAATGGAAGCCCGGTGCATCCAAACAGTACTTCCCACAGTCGATATCCGCGCCCCATGTTACTGCGACTCGTGTTCGTGCATATGCCTTTCCCATCCCGACAACAGGTGCTGCATCAGCCAGACAGGATGTTCCTGGATGCTGTGGGAATCCCTCAGGCCTCGGTCTCCTGCTGCCTGGTACAGCTGCCAACAAGCAGGCTTACAAAAGAATATATTGACCAGACAGTGGCACACAAGATTCCACTGTGTGTATTCCAAGAAGTAGATGAGGAATCAGAAAATAGTCAGTTCCAACACTGTCATTTTTCATTTTGGCAGCATCTGTTTGTTCGGATGGATCAAGCTTCCAGGCGTTAGAGGGAGCATTTAGCACCGTAATGCAGTGTAAAATAAATAAAAAGAATCCGTGTTAGATGCTTTAAATCACTGCTGTGTCACAGTTTGCAAGGACTGGGACAGTTAATCCAAGTAGATTTAAAGTTTAGTGCAAACATTAGTTGTTGTAAATGTAGTGGTGAGCGGAAAAAAACTTCTGTGTTGGCTTATGTTGCCATAATAGGCAGTTATTTTTAGGTGGAATTTTTTAATATAAAAACTGCTGCACTGTTGTGATATCACAAATTTGGGCATCAAAGTTTCCCGACGCTGTTTCATATGAACATTTAAAAGCAATATATGATGACCTTCAGTGTTGGCCTCCCAATTATTTATCATAAAAAGAATAAACATGACAATTCTCCCAACAATGAACAGTTGTCAGTCATCAGCAAATTAGCAAAATGCTGAACTAGAAATGAGTAATTCCTGTTATCAATCAATACTCACATACGTACAGGCAACCATCACTAAATTATGATATATTTTATTTGTTTATTTACACTACGTTTATTTACACTACTTACTTTTTTTGTAAATATGTAAATGTTTGTTTACTTTATTCTTTTTTTGTTGTTTTCAAATATTTATGTATAACTATATATGTTTCGGATGAATGATTGTTAATTAAGTAGTTGAGATGGGGTAGGTTCAAATAAGCTTCACCCTAATCCTTTTCGGACATGTGGGATTTATTGCTTTGACTATTGTTATTGTCGTTTTGTCTACTCTCAATGGTCTTGTTTGTTTTTTTCTCTTCAGTGTATTTCGTTGTTTTACTACCACATGTGCAAAATTTTTTTAAAAAGCATTCGTATATAATACCGAAGGAAACTTGCGAAGATGTATGAATGGTTATAATGAACACCAGGGATAACTCAACCCTAAAAAATTACGCTCCTACACAACTAAACTGCATTCTCATTTCCATTTTGCTAAATTTGGTTATGAAACAAACATATTTTCCCACTTGAGACGTTGCAGGAAATGATTCCAGTTTGAAAGAATCATAAAGACTCATAGAGAGGAAGGAGGGACGCCTGGAGGCACAGATCAGCGACTGGACTTCCACCCATCCATTTCACCCATTTTCACTTGGACTGCTTTCAGACAGCTGTTTGGTTAGATCAGGCACAAAAACTACATGGGTTAAGTTTAGAAAAATATTATGCTGAGAGTGTAACATAAGGAGGGTCCACGATGATGCTCCCTACTTTGAAAAATATACTTTATTTCTTGATGAAAATAGCGTAACATCTGAATCCTGACATCCTGACTAGCTGAGGAGCTCATGTGAGCTTCATGAGGAAGAAAGTGAAAATACCCAGAGTGAGTACCGGGGCAGTTATATGTCCTTTCTTCCTGTTGTCAATTCACAAAAGAGAAACCTTCCTCTTTCATTCTTGTAAGACAAAACAGCACAACACATCTCTGACATCCTGCATTTAGCGTGGAGGTGCTGCATTAGCAAACATGTGGTGATTAAACTTTTCCATCTTTAAATCCTTTTATTTGAGCTTAACACTGAAAGACATTATTATAAAACATAATATTTATCACGAGGATGCATCAAGATATAAAATATGACATTCTGCGCTGTTTAACTCTACAAAAAAGACATTAAATTATTAAATGTGCTCTTAATTTGACAGATTGTCAGATTACATTGTGTTTATTTCTACTAGGCAAGGCAGTGCTATGCATACACTTTCAAATTAATGTCATTAAATGGAAATGTGTGCAGCATCTAGGGCAGAAAATATGTTGCTTTATAGAGTTTTTCTCTAACAAATAAAAGTAAATTCCATGCCGAGTCTTTAAAACAAATAATTAGCAGTGTCTAGCATACTAAACGCAGCACTTGTGCAGCTCCGAACCAATCAGAGAACAGCTCAAGGCCAGTTGATCCTTGATCAATGATGGGTCTTGATTTGCTCATTAGGCCCAGATGTGAAGTCTAATTAGGCTCACCAGTCTCAATTGCTGTTGTATCAAAAACATACACACACATTCCCACAAACTCCCAACACCAGCAGCAGCAGCAGCAGCAGCAGCAGCAGCAGCAGCAGCAGCCGGCCACCCCTAGACAAACCCGAGCTTCCTGAGTGATCAATGTCTCTGTCATCCGGGGCTGTGTCCGGGGCGCCGGGCAGGGCCGGTGAGCCTCGGCGGCCAGGCTCGGGGCTGACATTAGCGGACACAGGGTGAGTGATGTCAGCCTGCTGCTCCCAGGGGGGGCAGCAGAGGCAGGGGATCTGGCTCGGCCCAAAGCAGTGGGCTCGAGGAAAGGTCACCGCTCAGCCTGGTGTGATTAATAAGACAAGAAGCTGAGTGTCCCCAATGCCATTATCAATATCCGTGGCCACCAGCAGCCCTAAATGCATATGTAGTAGGGAGCCACACGCAGGAGGAAGCTAAAAAAAAACACAACACGGATGCACAAACATAGTTAAGTCTTATTGGTGTGTGTCTGGTTTTAGTCCAATTTGCTTGTTAATGCGAGAGGTCAGCTATCAATTAGATCATATTTATTCACAACAACAGCTCTGACTCAACCTGATTCTGGTAATGACTCACAGCGAACAAATCCGAGAGGTGAAAGTCTGGGACTAAAATGTCAGCACAGCCTCGGCGACAAACATGACATTTAAACAGACATCTGTTTCGCTGTTCCGTTTCCCCACCAACCAAAAATATTTATCCTAACCACAGTTATCCAATGTAAATCAGGGGAAGGAGAAAAAAAAAATCCCACTTGAGAGCTATGAGAGAAGACTGCAAGCCATTTAAATATTTCAGAATTTCCATGCAGTCGAAACTAACTGATTTGGACATCAAAGCGTGAGAGAGAAAAGTTTACAAAGATAGCACAAACTCCCTTCTGTCTACTTCCATCCTTTGCTGGTCTCCATCATCCTATATTAGCTTTTAGTTAAACCCATCAGCACCAACAAGCAAATCCTGCTTCCTTAAATCAATTAGCCTGTGCATGTTGAGTGTAACTAATAGCCCTGCTGAATCCAAGATTAAATATGCTAGATACAAGCCGAGTATGAAGCGGGATAGTTAAGATAATTAAGAGTGATAAATCCTTGAGAGGGCGAGAGGAAGGCGACGTGGAAGGAGGGGGGAAGAATCTGAAGACGCCAAATGTGAGCGAGAAGACAGGAAAGGCAGCTTGAGAAAGACACGGGAGGTCAAGACGGGAAGGGGTTTTTAAACGGGACGAGAGGCCAAAAGAGCAGCAAGGAAAATAAAAACGAATGTGAGCTGGAAGAGCCGGCAATGGAGCAGGAGTTGTTTTCAGCCTCGCCTCGAGCTGCCCAGATGGCAAGGGCTCGTCTTCGTCTAGCCCTCGGTGCATTTGGCAGCAGCTACTCTCCACTGCGAGCTACTGTGCATCTCGCTCTGTCTTCCCTCCGTCGTCGGGAAGCCGCGTTAGCACCGGCCGTGAAGCATTACCCCACATTTTCACACTGCGCACTGTCTTCCGTTTTAACACTCCGACCTCCGTCTCGCACTCCTTTCCCAACCAGATGTACAGTACGGCACGCTGCTTTCCCGTCCTCTTTCGGCACGCTGCGTTCCACTGTGATGCAAATCAACCTGAGAATTTACAGCAACGTGCAAAGACGAGGAGTCACAAAGAGTGCGTTTCAAAGTGCACAGAGAAAACAATATGCTGAATGTTTAACATCCGAGTGTTGTCACTTCACACGGCCTACATTTTTAAAGGCAGTGAAATGAAACAAACATTTCCAGCTCTTCTCTCCTGGTGTTAATTGTGCTGCTATCTCCTATTATGCCAAATGTGTGTTGAAAAATAAACATTCAAGTACTTTTTATACATCTAAATCTCTCTTTTCCTGTGAAATGCAAAATGTAAAAACTTGGAGTTGCTCATATGAATTTAACACAACACAGGTCTGAAAATTCATATTCATTTCAATTACTTTGGTAAAATAGGGTGGATTATTTGCAAAATGAAGGTTGAAGAGTCATTTATAAGGATTTACCATATATGGGATATAGTTTGTTCTTATATAAAGTTATAAATTAAAGGTCTCACCTGGTTAAAATCAACAAATCAACAATAAGTCAACAAGGGCTGGGTGGGCAACTTTTTGTACCTAAACTTAGCCGATGTCAGTCCTTCACATCTGTGGGCTTCTCTCCTGCTCTCTGTGCTCACATCTACAGTATTTTAAAACAGCTGAATTTCCAATAAAGCTGTCATTAACACATTTTTCTGTTTAAGTTGTCACACAACAGATGAAGTGTGAAATAGCGAGTGAAGCGCTGCACATGTTAAGCGGCAGTCACTTCAGAGTCGCTTCCAAGTTGCTGCTCTGCAACGCTAAAGTACTGATTTTATAACCGTGACATTGTCTGACAAGCTCATCACACACAAATGAAAAACAAAGGCTGTACTGTGAATTCAGCAACATTTCCATGTAAAGCTATTGCTGGAAGAGAAAGTGAAAAGCCACAGATTGAAGGATTGCCAACTGTTTTGCTCTGTGCTGTCAATCACAGACACAGAGAGAGTCTTCTTCCTGAAGGGGGCGTGGACAACAGCAGCTCTGAAACAAACCATCTAGAACAGGAGTTATGCAGTCATGATCAAATTAACCATCTTTATAATATGACAATCTGGAGGCATGTCACAAATTGATTAATTTGCAGGAAAGGGGCACAATATTGAAGCTTCAACAGTGATTATAAATACATATTTACTTTAATTTAAAAGGAGGAGCTCTTTCAATAAAGGTTACCTGGACATCCACAATTAATAAAAGAACATAAGCCTTCAAACATTATCTACATTTCCCGGTAGTCATTATATGAATCTTATTTAATATAATTCTGTACGAAACTATATGGGAAAAAATTAAATGATCTAAAACAATAAGTTGCTGTTTATCCAACAAAGGAGAATTTTAATAACATGCTAGCCCCTAGCGTCCTACAAAACCAGAATTAACAGTTAGCTAGCAGGTTATGCTAGGTAGCACAGGGTAATCATGGGTGTTTGGATATCAGTAGAGCAACACTTGGTTTACATTTAATAAAGTGTGTGGTTGGTTCTAATTAATCTATTTCTTTCCTATCTTCCACCTCTTGATGTGACAACGTTAGAGAGCAGGTGCAGGTAAAGGCCAACAGCTACGAGATGGTGATTTGGTATCTGGGCTGAAATTACAATGGTTCTTCTTGAACAATTTTAAAAGCCTTTGAGATGATAAACCGCCTGCATATTCTGCGTTACTCATGAACAGTCACACTCCAAGAGCTAAAGATGTGCTGACCGCCGTTTCACTGGGACTTCAAAGTACACTTCAACTTCACAAACGCGCACATCAGCGTATGAAATCATCCTTCATCTGAAATAGTAATCAGCGTTAATAATTACTTGTCTGAAGTAGTTAATTGGCTTAATAGTAAAGAGTGCCAGAAACAGATTGCATTACAGCTTCACGCACAGTTGGATTCATACACCAGAACCTGATGAGGGGCTGTCTTCTCCACCGAGCTAATAAAAGCCTCGGGAGCTCTCCATCACTGTGAGAGATGCTTTATATTTCCCTCCGTCACCGCAGACAGAAGCAGGGCTCTGATTTAGAGCGGGCCGCACAACAATGACTTTTATTAGAGGGGTAAATATTAGTGTTGCGCGAGAGAGATTCACAGCTGGGACTGAGACGTGCTGTGTTGACTGAGTGCAGAAGGCAGCCAGATCGTCTGAGGGGCGTTGAGTTTCGGTCTTAAGTCACTTCCCAGAGTCCAATCAATTGTTCTCGTCGATAACGTTGTTCCATTGGACCGCATCCTCATTTTAATGAGATAACAGGAAATATAGGCGCTTCCTGACTTTTAGAACTTTCAAAAATAAAAAACTTTTCAAGCCGAGCCTTTAAAGAAACGCCCACGCAGAAACCCACGAGATTAATCCACGGAAATGTTAACCAATGCATATCGTTATACTGTGCAGAGGTAGACACGAGCACATGCTGATTGCTCGTTATTCCCAGCATGGCGTTACAACGGAGCAACAATGTAAATGTATGCACGCTCGCTCTACACTTCGCTCGCAGGTTGCACAATGCGCCGGATCAACTTGGGACGGCTCGGCGGCGCCTCTGAAGCAGAATGTGAGAGTGACTCGGCGGCTAAGCGGCACATCATATTTTATAAGACATCTCCTCTCCTCCCTTGGGCTTCCCTGGCTCATGCCATCGCCATCGGCTGTCAGACAGGAAGCCTGACAGCCAGACCACAACAAGACAAGTAAAGCTCGAAAGTGCTACAGTAAACTGAGAATGATGAAAATAGCTGCGGGCCTTTTTTTAAGTGCAATCTAACATGACGTGTAAGCAAGGTTCTTTATAGCAAACTAAACTACAAAGAGGGATTAACAGTGATATCTAGTGTCTAATCCTTATTTATCACACCTTGTCACCAGCAAACCGCCCACCGTCTCCACTCGGTGTCGTGAAGGTGAGGGGTTTTCCGAATGACATCCCCAGGAGCGCCCTCCCACTCGTTCTCCTGTCCCTCCTCCACAGCCGCACCAAATGAAGCATCATTTCCCTTTGTAATGGCTGCCGTGACGGCTTCGAGATTAGCCTAGATAAATATAAAGACCGGCAGTTTTTACTACATGGCTCATTGGCGTGGCAGATGACAGTTATTACATGCTGCGGGTTAAGAGGAGGAATCCGTAGAAGGGAGCTCGGAGAAATGGCGAAGGCAGATGGATGATAATGGCGGAGCAGATGTTTTTCCTTTTTTTTCTTCTCAAAGTATGAATAATAAACATTTGCTTAATGATTTTTAGCAGATTTTTGCATAAAAAACCACCAGCAATTCCCACTGAAAAACTATGACAAGGAAGAAGGTAAGGGAAGGTGCAATTTCTGTCATCTCCCTTGTTAGGAAATTAAAATATTTCCGGATGCAGCCAGTGCCGCTCTTCCCTCTTCTTGCGATACCAATGATTAAAGAAGGTAAAGTACAACAACAGGAGAGCTGGAGCGGGGTTTCTACGTGCAGAAAACAAACCATAATTTGCTGTGACAATACATATGCATTTGAGAATTTGCGTTTGAAACAGACGCTTTGCTTTCACCTACTGCGGAGTGGAGGAGACACAAACTCGCAGCCTGAGGGGCTTTTGTGAAATAACTCCGAGTGAATCACTGGATGTATTTCAGTCAGATGGGGTTCAGGGAGCGTGGAGGCAGACTCTGGGCTGAAATGGTATGGAGACTGGCTTCAGGGTTTGCTGCTGGGTACAGGGGCTGTCTAGGTGTTTCTCCTGACCCATCCAGCAGCTTCCTTTTTCAGAAAGCGCTCTCCGCAGTGTGCACATCTTTATATCGGACACCTCTAACAGATGGAGTTTGATATGCAGCCCTGAGAGATGCTACTGGAATAAGATGAAGAGTTGCAAGCCTTTTGCTGACAATGCACTGTCAGCTAACTTAAAGATATGTTCTTCCTGGTTTGTTCTCTGGAAGACACGTTGGCAGGAAGGCAGCTACGACTTTGGCATTCTTGTGTCTGATAATTAACTCTCAATTGGCTGCAGCTGTGGTGCTCTAGTAGGTGTCAGGTGTGTCTCTGATCCGACTCTGTTCTGAATTTAAACATTCACAGTATACTTGAGGTATGTGAAAGACATTTAGCAAGCATTGAAAGTAGATTATGTGGTCAAAAAGCAGTAAAATGGCAAATATATTGTTTTTTTTGCCAAGAAATCAATAAAGTATTAATACCACTCTTGTGTGTGCTTGCTACAATTAGCTTAATTTAATATACAGATTGAGAGGATGGGGAAACTGGAGGTTCAAAAGGAGATAACTTAGATATAACATGTTAATTACTGAGCTTTAAGGGTGGTAGTAGATCACCTTTCCTACCTTTGGAAATAAGGAGCAACTTTCCTGCTATGGGTCTTGATTAGTGAAAGTTAAGTGTCTTCTAGCTGTTGCATCATATTTAGCAAAGCAGCTAATTAGCTCGATTTAGCATAAACATTTACATGTAAGTCAAAAAAGCTAGCCGCGAGTGTAAACATTTTGTTAAGAAGTAGATATGGCACGTTATCTACTGAGCTTTAGAGGTGCTGGCTGACTTTTTTGTTTGTTTGACCTCTGAACTAGTCTGACTGGCTAAATGTAGACTAGGGGTATTAGCTTGACACTGGCCGCACACTCACGCAACTTTCTTCTGTTTTTTCACTATACTTTTTTGGATACCCCTCAAAAACATATATTTGGAAATTTATAAAATAGCATAAATGTTCAACGACGGGTCAACAAAGACTTGAACAACCTAGTTGACAAGGAAAGTCTTTGATCAGGGGCAACTCAAGTAAGCAGAGCTCTATTCATAGATAGCTTTTCATAGTCAGACCATCGTATTTGGTGAAACAAAACGAAGGGTGCAGCAACTGTGTTCCCTCAAAATAGCGACAAGGGAATTATTTTGGTGGAGCATTTGCATGAAGGGATGCACTTGTTCATTAAAATGGCTAATTCAAGAAACAGCAGGGCTACCTTACTGCACAATCCAAACTTAAGGAAAATTAGAAATTTCCAGTGTGGTAGGTTGCTGCTTGGAAGTTGTTGTTTTCCCATAGTAAAATGAATTTTGAAAACTGTAAAATGTAGAGAGATGAAGGGAATGAGAAAGCCTAGATCCACTAAGACTCACCTTATCATCTGATTATTAGGGTTCAGCCGTACTGCTATTAGCACTTAAGCTAAAGTTGGCTGACCGTCTCCTTGTTTTTAGCTTCATTTTAGACCTCAACCAATGTGAAACTACCTAAACAAAGTAGAGTGGGAATCTAATCCTCCAATGCAAAGTTGTCAGTGTACAAAGTTGAAGCTACTCTATGAATGACAAACAAAAACAGCAACAGCCTATTAAAGAAACATGAATTAAACAGTAGCAGCTATAAAAATCTGAACAATCCAAAAGACAGTTGGTATAAATTAAGAAAAGCCCTGTCAACGCAGGCGGAACCCTATGAATCCTTAATATATCACTTTTATTGACAAAGAATAAAACTGCTCTTGCATATGTCCAATGCATACCACAGGGCAGCTTATAAACTCGCAGGGAGGAGATCGACACAAGATGTTACTGCGCTCATTCGACTGGATGTTAGTGCATGTCTGCTGTGAGTTTCACGGCCTGTCCACGGGAAGTCTCTTCAAACACACCCTTAAAACAGAAGGCCTGCGACGGCGCCGCTGACTTTTCGAGCGGTATGGACAAAACATAACATCTGCTGCTGGTGGGAGACGCTCGCTTTCTGAACCAGTCAACAATCCCTGATCTTTTTGACAGCCGAGCAGAACAGAAGCAATATTTTTAGGCTCACCCAAAACACTCCGAGACAACGGAAGATGTTGCTGTTCAGGTGCATTTGAGAGTAAAAGACTGTCAACCTGGAAACTCGCAACCTTTTTTGTGTCTCACCTAACAAGATGTGTATGAAGTTCTGTGCTGTGCGGCTGGTTTGCAGATCATTTGCACGAAACTTTATCAAAATAAATATTACAGATGCGCTGCAAAGTGCTGGAGAACTGCAAATAGGAAGCATAAATGGGTGTCAACAGCTACAAAAACTGAAGAAAATGCAAACAAATATAAAAGCCTGTGCATTAAAAGAACAAACGACAATAAAAGAAAGCTAAACTAACAAGCAGTGAGATCAGTTTCTGCTTTTTGTTAGAGAAATTCTTGAGTTTATTTACAAAGCAACCATCATTCTTCATGTTGACCTCGAAATATGAGCAGCTCCCTCAAAAAGAAAAAACCCTCTCAAGTGTATTAATTAGGAGGAAAAAAAAAAGAGGAATGAATCTTTTTATAACTCTATTCAGCACCTCTGTGAAGGTTTTCCTGAAAGCGGGTTTTAACAAACCACCATGTCAGGTTTTCTCTCTATTTCCCGGCTTATTCTGAAAAGTAATTGGGGATAATGAGCCGTAATCCATTTAAAGCCTGAGCACACTTGTTCAAAAAATATGAACTACACAACTGGCGTCGTCCCCTGACAGGTATTACACAGGCTTGTACCTTTTTGGTCGCTACACCGAGGAGATTTTCAGATGCCAAAAACAATCCTACAGACAGCCGGCATGAGCGTCATCTTTCAGAGGATGCGAGGATTGTACCTGACTAAAGAGTGTTTAAAATTATTTTTCCTGAATGCACACATAAGGAGGTCGTGCAGCTCTGAAGGCGTCTCAGCGCTGCATTCGGATCAGGCTGTCACGCCAACGACTCGGGATCACTCACACTGTATATTGATACGCTCGCCTGGCATATTTCCCATCACCCCCTGCAAAGCGTCGCAAAGCTGCAAGTCTGTTCGCTCGATGCCACAATCAGAAATGACCTTAATGTTGACAACAAGGACACCAGCAATGGATTACTTGTCAATTTGACTGCATAACAGAATCATGGAGTTGGAAGATGAATTACCCTGCAAACCAGGCAAGACAAGTGGTGTGTGTGTTCATTTAAACCCGATTTATGTATTTAACGGCTTACGACGGGGCGTACGTGACAGAGTGCCACCAGGCGCCTAATTCAGATGTATTACAGCCAACGCCGAGCACTTCTGACTGACAGGCAAAACATAACACTTGGAAACAATTATTCATGAGCTCCGCATTAGGTGACCGCTCCGTTTGATGATAAATGCTCCGTTTTTCGGGGGCCTCAAATTAATTCCCACCATCAGCATCCATGAGTTTGAGATGGCGGTGGAAAGCAACGCCGGCCCTCCTTCTTCCTTTTTTTTTTCCCTTTTTCCCCTTTGATAAGTGCCCTCAGTGTTATCATCATTGTCGTCAACAATGCTGCCACCGTTGCTGATTTAATCACAGCCTGTCAATGTGTCCGCACCGCTGGAAGCTTTGTGTTGATCATTAAGTGTTGCAGGCAAAAAAAAAAAGGGTAGGCTACTCTTGATCAATATGTCAGCGGCGATGACAGGCTCGTCGCTGAGGAAACGTCCCCGGCGTTTGCCCACATTTATGCTCAGGAGACGTCCTCCTTTTACTCATTTTCTTACCTCATATGCAGGTGTTGTGGAAATTTGCTATATGGTTAAACTCGAAAAACACATTTGCTGGGTCACTGACAGATTATATATTGTATACAATATGAGGAATAACTGAGTTTGTCCTGATTCTCAAAGGAGACGCACAAATGCAACAGCTTTTATAGTCAGTAATCTCTTTTCATTGGTCAATATATATACACTGATCAAGCATAACATTATGACCACCTGCCTAATGTTGTGTTGGTCCCCCTTAAGAGCTCAAAAATGCTCTGAATCGTTGGACATGGACAAGAGGACCTTTCAGGGTGTCCTATGGGGTCTGGAACCAGTGGATCCTTTGGGTACTCTGCCTTGTGCAGTGGGGCCTCTGTCCATCAAACTTGTTCCACTGCATCCTGTTGATGCTTGATCACAATGGGGTGTAGGAAGTTTGGAGGTCAAATCAACATGTTGGGCCATTGTCATGTTCCTCAACATGTTCCTGATTGTTTAATGTTTTTCCATGTGGGTGCATTTTCCTGCAGGGGTAGGCCAGTGACATTTGGGATTTCCATTTGCATGAGGGAGAGTGCTTGTTGTGGGACAATGTTTATTTAGGTGTCTAAGTCTCATCAACATGGATGTTAAATTCCAAGGTTTTCCATCAGAACACCACATAGTACTAATATGATCAATGTTATTCACTTCAGCTGTCAGTGGTCATAATGTTGTGGCTGATCGGTGTAGATGTAATGTGTTATTAGTTCCATATCATATAAGAACCTCTTAGCCTTTCTTCCCTAAACCTCTTCAGGAGTGTCAAAACATCTTCTCTGGTCGACCTCGGACCTTTTGACCCTTCTTCAACAACTGTGCTGAGCTACCAGAAGGCCACTCCACGAAGAAAAATAGTTCCACAGCACTATTTTTCTAACATTTACGAACATTTAACACACACACAGCAGAAACGCAGTTTTAAAATGATGAAACCCTCCAAAAACAGTAACTCGCATCATGCGCTGCTTTTTGAGACCCTTTAGCTACTTCACAGTGCCGGACAGGTTTTATATAGTGATGTTTAGATTCAACAAGCCTGACAGTAATCATACTTTGATTGGTAGCTAAGGGGGCAATTATTTTTTTACATTGGGCAAGATGGGGCTGGACAGCATTTCTCCTTTTCGAAATGAAATCATCATTTTGTGTTTTCTTGGGTTGTTTTTGTCAGATTAGTTCGACGATCTGAAACATCGAAGTGTGACAAATATGCAAAAACAGAAGACATCTGTAGGGGGCAGATACTTTTAATGACAGCCTACGAGATCATGACTGATTTCACTTTCACCATTCAAAAGCCTCCAAAATCCCCTTGGCCACATGTATGTAAATGTGCCTTAACATGTGTACAGATTCTATCATGTTTGTGCGCCCATGTGGCCCCTGACTATTTTCCGCATGGCCACTTATCAGTTTAATATGCTCCACTCACCTCCTGATTCTGTCCCTCTGCTCCATCACGGCCTGTCACTTCATTCCCGGTGGTGGAGACACCACGCCGCCTTGTTATCTGATATCTTTCTTCCTCTTTTTTCACGCCCCGATCTGCTGGAAAACCTTCATCAAGCGGAAAAAAAAAACAAGAAAAAGAGGAAAGAAATGCACAAACAAAAACAACATCATTAAACCCAGAAATTCTTTCTTATTCATTCGAGCGTTCGCGGCTCCACGCATCACATCTATTTAGCGGAGGCAAATTGATTTAATTTGCCGTGTTTGCATCACGCTTAATTCGGCGGCCTCTCGGTGAGCTGTAAAACACGCGTCGTCGGGGAGATGGTTTTATTTGGAACGCTTTTTTTTCTCGGTGCACTTTAACCGCAGATATGGCGTCTTCTGAAATCTCATTTATTAATGTAACTGAGCAGATGAAGGCGGCGGAAGAAAAAAAAAAAGCAGCAAGAAAACAAAGGCTCATGATGAAAAGCTGTAGATTAGGTTGTCAAATAGCTGCGGCGCTGATTTATCTGATGTTGTGATTGTTCAAGCTAAACCGCAGATTTATCCTTCAGAACATTAACGGTCTTTAGAAACTGTACGATAAGGGTATGGCATTTATAAACATTTAGCTGCGAAAACAAAGCTCGATTAGCAGACTGCCAATTAGACAGACTGAAAACTCCAAAATTATAGGCCTCTTTTTTTGTCTTATATCAAGCTATTAACACAGTTCAAAACAAAATATTTATAGTGATGTCAGTTCTATGCAAATCACGTCTTTTGAACATTTAAACAGATTTCTGAGAGGGCGTCTCAGTGCATGAAAGCAAAAGCACACATTCTTGCTGTTAGAGCTTATGTGGTGGGATCCAACATTTATCCAGATACTCTAAATTAATAGTTTAATACTTCAATATATGATTTTAGCACATTTCCAGGTCTGACCCCACAACTTCAGCCTGCAACCAGCCAGAGCTGAGAAGTCACTTTACTCATTGGTCAGCTGAGAAACATGAAGTCAATCTGTGGTAATTGATCAAATCCCTAAAAACCCATGTCTTGATAATTCCACATGAAAATAATCCTATCCTACCTTAAAAATGTCTTAGATGTAGCTCTACACAGATCTGTGAAGCCACCGACTCTTTCTTCACCCACTTTTTTGCCGCAGCTCAAGCACACCTGCACCTCTTCTCAAACACTGCAAAACTACTCCATGCTACACAATGGCAGGTTGTAATATTTGCGTAATTCAGCTGTACACGCTCAAATCGTAAACCATTTCTGTAAAAACAATGATACACACACTTATTTCACTTATGATGTGTCTTCTAGTGGATAAAAAACACCACGTGGACATATTAACAGAGGAGAACAAACTTCATTTTCACAGAAGAAGATCTTCATAGGAATGAATACAGGGATCTAGCAAAAGCCTTCAGTGACTGGAGTCCTACTGAACACCTCAAAGACAAAGGAAATGATCGTAGATTTCCAAAGATCAAGACTCTGCCATCAGCCAGTTAACATTCGTGGGGTGGACATCGAGGTGGTGCCAACAGGCTCAGATCCTTAGACATCTGCCGACAGATGCTGCAGATGTTTTATCAGTCTGTGGTGGCAAGCTTGTTATTCTATGCTGCAGTCTGCTGGGGAAGCAGTATAAGATACAAGGATGCGAGGCGTCTGGACAAACTGGTGAAAAGAGCGGGCACTGTGACTGGAACCAGGTCGGACTCACTGGGGGCTGTGGTGAAGAGATGCACACAGGAGAAGGTAGAAGCCATTCTCAGTTACGCTGATCACCCGCTTCACAGCATCTTTGTGGACCAGAGAGACAGCGGTAGTGGACGGCTGATCTCTCTGTGCTGCAGGACTGAGAGATGCAGAAGATCTTTCATCCTGACAGCCATTAAGCTTCTCTAAACATTGGAGATAAACTATTGACACTTGAATTTATGTAATGGGAATTTATTTATCTCATATTTTTGTTTCCCAGACACCTGAATTTCCCTTCGGGGATTAGTAGAAGTATATTGTATTCCATTCCATTCTAATCTTTTTATATTTATTTCCCTACAGATGCCAAATATTTCCATGTTCCAGCTTCTACATTATAGTAACTGTCAGTTCTTATGTTACATGTGATATGGTTTCTTTGTGTTTTCATCTACTGATTAGGGAAACAAGAACTTTTAAGATGACACCATGTGTTTTTAAAACTTTGAGACATTGCAAAGACCAAGACATTAATCGAATAATAAGGAAAATAAACGTTAGTCGCACACCCAAGTTGGAAGACCCAGCAGAGCAAAATAGGTTTTAAGTTTTGAAATCTTCTAGTGGGACTACTTTATTTCATTACCCCAATTAAGGAACTTTAATACATCTATAAAGCTGTTGAAGGGAAGCACATAAAAAAAAAAATCTAAGTTATATTTACGCTCACTCCTTGTTAGCTTGATTGCTAATGACATAAATTATTCATACGGTCACTTAAGAAGATGTATTTAAAGCATCCTTTTCCGACTGTTTGCATGATACGATAAGTCTTCAATAATCCCACAGTGGGGAGATTTGTAGCTGCAAAAAAAGCACAGGACCATCATGAGAAGAATGAAAAATAAACTAGAACAATGCATAATATAGATGGTATAATAAATATACAAATACTCATAATAGTGCACAGATTCCTTTGAATGTGCACATTGTTATTCTACATGTAGAAAGACACTGATATTACACAGATTCTCCTTCCATAAGTAGAAAATACTGATGTTATACAGATTAAACTGATACTGCACAGAACATTCAATACGCAGAAAGAAAAGTACTTAAATGTTGAAGTATTTTCTTTATATATAAGTGAAACAGGATTTTGCAGCACAGCTAAGTTTTTGTAAAACTGCCTCTATTTTGGACTCATCTTCCCCTCAAAGGTCAACTCTGTCAACGGGGCACGTTTGCATATCTAAATTTACCAAACTTGAACTTGGACATACAAATTTTTTTTGCAGAGTTCCTCCACAACAGCAAATGAATTCATCTTGCTGTGAAACTTCACGGTGCTTGGTGAGAGTCTGCATTTGTTTGTAAAATGTCAAACAAGCACTCGATGAACTCAGGCCTCCTTTACAGCCAGCGCAAGAGTAGTTCGTAAACACTCTAAACTTTAATTTCCAACAATATCAGGGCCTCACTTGCTGTCCCCCTGAAGAACCAGCTGCAGCACCTAAAGCAAGGCTAAATCAATAGCATGTACAGGTTAATAGCAGTTGTGTTTTTATAAGCCGGCACATCAACTATTAATTAGCTGGTGATTAGAGTCAGCTGGAAAGAATGATTCACAGCCCGAGGAGGCTCTCGTCCTTGTGCTCGGAAAGGATAAATCAGCCTGTATTAAAGAGGAAGGCAGAGGTTCTCTCTCGCTGCGTGTGTCCTTTATGAAAGTACGACCCCGAAAACAGCGGCAGCAAAACAACGCGGCATTACCATTTGCAGCCAAAACACACTGGCACGCGTGTGCGCGATTGTGCGCTTGATGTTTCACAAGACTTGATCTCTGCGCCCGAACTCCTGGAGAAAGTTCGCTCTCTGCGAGACGACCGAGGAGGAAATTGTTTACCAAGGACAACAAAGACGGACTTGGCATTGATTTCAGCATCATCCGAAAGAGACCGAGGCTGGAAAAAAATATGGAGGAATAAGGAAAAAGCAGAGGGTATAAAAAAAAATACAAAATGCTGTCTGCCTTGATAAATGCACTGGAAGAGCTTGGACACAAACAAATGAGAAAATGAGATGTTTGCTAAATTTCAGAGGCCTGTTCTTGTGAGAATGCCAATAACTGGGCAACTATACACCCACCCCAAGACAGCAGCCACGTTTGATTGGTCCCTCTCCGTCCTCTGCTCTCCAATTCTTCCCTCAGATGTAGTCGAAATGAATCCCCTTAGGCGAAAAGACAAATTTGCCTTTTCTTTCTTTTTTCTTTCTTTTTTTTTTTTTTTAAAGGATATTGTTTTCAGTCTTTGGCATTCATGTTTTAGCGAAGGATAATTGGAATGCACACCTCCATATTCAAGATCCAAAGTGGAGAAAAACAGAGAGGATATTGGATTGCAATTCAAGTGTTGTTTTTTTTCTGTTTTCTTGTGTGTCTGTGCGGTTGTTTGGTACGATTACAAAAGGGTTTGTGTACACAGCAAAACAAGACGGTGCCATAAATCCACAGGAAGAAGAAGAATTGATTCAGGTTTTTTTTTTGGGGGGGGGTAAATTATTATTCTTTTTAGGTGAAATGTGTTTTTACAATTCGCTTTATTGACTTAAGTTTTATTTCATAAATCTTTGGGAAATATGTGAGGAAAAATACTATTAAAAATGCATTTGCTGAAGTGTGTAGCTCAAGCATGAAAGCCCCACGAGTAAAAAAAAAAAAAGAAGAAGAAGAAGAAAAAAATGCTGTCTTTTAAATCAATCCCTCCTCCCTGAGGGCGCAAACTCCAAAAAGCAACATCTACCCCAAATAAACATCATCACAAAGACTGCTCAGACATAAAAGGAGATGAAAAGAGGACATGTGTCAAATACAAATCATGTTTCCAGCTTTGGAAAGCAGCGCGCCGGTTGTAAACGGATCAGGGACCCCTCGAAAGCAATTACCGCTACGATCCCCACAGCGACAAACAGGTGTCAAAAGATCCGAGCCCCAGAGGTCACGTATCGTATTCTATCTGTTGTTTGAAGGAGGTAAATGTTCCTGATGAGGGACGTGGCTCTGATTTGATTTTGAGGGAACAATGAAATAATGTTAAAGTGTAAATCATTTGGCTTTTTGTCAAAGAAAGAGTTCCAGTACTCTGAGGTGTAGATTTTACAGCCCTAAAATGAGCACTGCTGTGTTGCTGCAGTCGCTGGACTTACACTGGAGTTTTTATGCCCGATATATTCATGTTTTTTATTTCTAAATGTAGCTTAAAACTTAATAACACGGAGGACTGGATACAGGAATAGTCAGAAACTGAGATGTTTATTTGTCAAAGTTATACAGTCTTTGTAAACCCTGAAGGTTGTGTCCTTCTGTGTAATTCGGTTTATTTATTCCAGAGCTGTTGCGATTATTGCAGCTGAAAACATCAATATTCTGAAGCATTTATTTTGTTTTTATTTTAATCAAAAGTCCCCAGTGTCAATTTTTGCACCATTATGTCGGTTGTTTTTGGTCACATTCATGGCATTACAAACTGGTTCGAGTGTACGAGTTTTCAAAGACCCAAGGCCTCCAGAGCGTGGTAGTATTTCAGATGATCACAGAGCAGCAACGTGGTTTGTGCCTAATGCAGAATTTAGATGTTGTACCTCAGCAGCACAGCACAATATACAACCACCTTAAGAGAAAACACAAGGCTGATATTCTCTGCGGAAGAATTTTACATATTTGGCTTCTCTCCTGCTCTCTGTGCTCACATATGTTGTATTTTAACACAGTGAAATTCCCCCCCAAAAAAGCTGTTTTTATTTACATATTTTCTTGTTTGTGTTGTCAGACAAAAGAAAGAGTATGAAAATGTCAACGAAATGCAGCTTATTAAGACAACCAGTCACTTTCAGGCTGCTTTTCTATGCTTTAAAATCCCGGCTTTACAACTGGAACGAGTTAAAGACGACGGCTGAGCTGAAAGCTTTGTTATACTTTCATAAATTTCAAAGCTACCACCAAAGTCAGAAAGCCATACCTATAATGAGTTGCTTTAGCTGCTTCTTGCTTGTAAATTGTACTCGCATTGGCGCACTTTGTTTCATATACAGACCAAACTTTTTTTTTGTTTTGTTACAGGGTTTAATAAAAACTTGGATTTCTTTTGGAGTTGCACTATTGACTTGATATAATGAGCTCTGTTTCGAAACACATTTTTATTTTCCAGTTGAATTTTACTTCTATATAAACATGTGGTTATGTTACATACTGCACTGCTACAATATGTTGAACATCAATCACACTAATCAACTAACTGGTAAAATAGCCAATAAATAACTGATAGAAAAGCAGTCATTAGTGGCAGCCATGATCTAGTCAAATTTGAACTAAGAAGGAAGCAGAGAATGATGTGCTCGACTACAATTGAACCCGTACTTCTGATGGTTATTCATTTTTTCACAGAAATCTACTTCATGCATTCACACTGACAACATAATATTGAAAGCAGAGTTCATTCGGTTTGAACTCCACTGAGTTTGTGGCGGTGGGCGGCTCTGACCTTTCATTCAGACAATACTGACCGTTTATACTCTCGTTGATGAGGCTGCGTGGTGAAATAACACAAGCGGAAAATGAGGAGGGTGCTGCAGGGCCATAAACAGAGAGCAAAGATAATAAAGTGAGTATAATTTGCTGTATGGTTTTCAGTTTGTGGAATTCTTTTGACAGCATGCTAACCACGTGAGCTCCCACGGTTTATCAACACAAGTGTGTCCACACTGTTTCCTGTCTGGATAGTTTTTTTCCCTCAATGTTAGATTTTAAATGTCTGCAGAAGCACACACTGTCATAGAGGCACTACACAGATTACAGGTCAACTATTACATTTTTCCTACCTTTGAGGAAAAAGTGGCAGCCTTAAGACAAAATGTACATTGTTCAGGTGATAAAAGAATCATTTAGAGCTATTTCATATATGTTTTTTTATTAAATAAGTGTTTATAGCCATAAAGAAGAATTTAATGCTGCAGCTACAGTTCAACTATTGAATTTCCAGCTAGTTTCTGGTATTTTACATACTTAATTCAACCCTAACCCTTCCTTATAAGTAAGACAGGTGTCAGTATGTAGCTTTGAAGACCCTCTCTGGTGAAAATCAAGTATTTTTTATACCTTATTAACATGTCCAAATGGTATTTTTATATGCTAGAAGACATATTGTGAGAAAAAAAAGCTGTCGACACCATGGCTGAGCATTTCCATCTTGAAACGCAGTGTATCGATAACAGTAGACCTACATTTATTTTACCAAAAAATCAATAATTTAAGACAGACTTTAATAATTTTGAATTTCACTTGCATATTTGCAATATATTTGTGCTTTATTAAATTATAATAAACATTCTGGCTGACAGCAAACATGGTGGGACGGTGTGGATTCCCAGCATAGTAGGAGCACTAGCTAATGTCAGGGCTGAAGGCAAAATAACATAAAACCATCTCATGCTGAGCGCCATTTGCTTTGTACCTGATGTGTGTTTAACCCTCTGAACCCTGGAGTTTCAGGGCGTTCTTTGGTCCGCTCACATTTTTACACTCTGCGGGCTCATTTATCACTGTAGTGTAAAGTCCTGCACCTCTACGGAAGCAGCACAACCATGGCTAGAAGTAGAGAGAAGTGAAGATGGCGTTTTCCCGAGTGCCAACAAGAATTATCAATAGCAAAACAATGATGATTTTACATACTACAAATGCTTCACTACCTATACTTTTAATTTGTTTCCATACTTTTCTCTAATCTGCTTTGTTACACAGCCTGCAGTTCAGCCCAATTCAGTTCAATAGTCCCTGAATCTGGTTAGTGTGTGGTGAAAATGTGTCAACAAACAATAAGACACCTTTTTTTTTACTCAAGCATTTTCAAATGGGCTCTTGAGAACGTGGTCAGAGATCTTCCCAGCGAAGAGCAATACGTTGCAACACTTTTTATACTTGCTAGTTAAAAGTTCAGGAGAAGAGGAATGTCCCACACCTCCACTGCATTGTTAGGAACTAGCTTGTTATTTTTTATATTTCCCCCAACTGCACTAACACTTTCAGCTCCCCCTGAACTCTTATCCAGAAAAAGCCCAATATCTCTCCCATGAAAGCTGAGAGAACGTGCTGGTGGAAGGACAGTTTCATATTTTCTTAATAAAAGCTGAGGAAATGTACATAATAAATGTATTTCCCAACGCAAATGTGATTAATTTGAAAGAAATACCAGGATTTTAAACTTAGATTTGCTTAAGTTTTCCAACTACATCAGGCAATTCTTTATGTTTTTGCAGTTTCTGGCTCTGATAAATGGTACAATTTGGGCTATTTTTAAAGAAATAACATGCCTTTTAAGCCCAGCAGTGGGTTTTGGGGTTCAGAGGGTTAATGGAAGCTGAGAACTTTTCCTCTATGCTCACATCCAGTGTAGAAATTGATGAGCATTGCGAGCGTGCCCCTTTAAACAAACCATTTGAATATGCATAACATTCATCTGCTGCACGCGCACAGATCGCATGACAGCTTCTTTCATGGCTTTACACCTCTGATAGATGTGAGGTCTGCGGCTTAGTTATCGGGCGGCTGTAATGGCCAACAGAGCGCTGTTCCAGGCCACGGCGTTTGATTCCCCACCCTCCCGCCATACGATCCCACAACGCCATTACATTTCCTGCGTGCAGAAGTTGTATCAAGGTCGTTTCAAATCACTCCCATCCCCGTCAACGCGACAAGTTCAAACCTGATGCACCGCCGCTCTGAAGAAGACGACATAAATAAGCTTGGTTGACGAGTGAATATAAAGCTTCTGGGTGGGCTGCGAGGAGGAGGAGGAGAGCGGAGGGGAGAAGAAAATATTTTTTCACCCCTTAATGGAGCCATCAACAATCACTTTCAGCGGGGAGATGGAGTCACAAGGCGGATGGCGGTTTTGTGGTCTAAGGCAGAGGGGAAGCATCATTACCATAGAAAACATTACAGCGAAACGACGGACATCCAGGCCATCAAAGATGATCATCTCATAAATTCCACGCACTGTATAATAGGCCTGTCAATCTTGAAGGCTGAAAGGAAAATAATGCCCACGGTTGATTTTTATCTTCCACAATGCCTCTGCTGATTACTGCTAAATAGGCCCCAGCTTGTTTGGCTAATAGTCGCCACGGTTGCAAAAAGAAGCCACAATGCGGTGGGCAGGGTTTGATGGCCACTGTCTGAATCCATATGTCCCTTTGGATCCGCCATGTCTTATCATTAAGCCAATAATCTGATGGGCAATTAAAGCGAGGCCGTTGTAAACAACCACTCATCCGGCTTGATGTGTGGCGTGTCCAAGTGGGAGCGACTGCGGTCCTCTAACCGCCGCTTAAATGCCAGTGGTAGGTAATCAGCCATCAGGAGAGACCTTAGATGGGCAATTGGGACAGTTGATGATATGCAAATACTCTCTGTAGAAGTTTACGGCCTCGCAAATCCACACACCGGCACTAGGCATGCACACACATGGACAGAATAACAATAAGACGTTAATTTAGAACAGCGCCCGGCTAAATAAAACACTAATGCCCAAGGTAGCAAACCCTCTCCTTGTCTTAAAGGTCACAAATGATGTCTTTGTCTCTGAAAACATGGAGTCTAGACAATGTTTTGCAGGGAATATTCCTAGCAGGAGGGTAGCCTTAGACAGCCAGGATGCCCCCCTCCCATTCTCCTTAATTACATGATTAAGCTCTGCTAAGGTTAAAGACCCATTCAAAGCCCTGCATTGCTAATTGGGACACAAGTGATGCTGCTGCTGTCCAGACTTCATCTCCTCCTTGTATTCCCAGCACACGCGCACACATACACCAACAAATTTAATAGGTTACATCATGTGAAGGCACAAGTCGTTTTACATCTTAATTTTGTGAGTCGGGAAACACCCCGTTGTGGCGGAGCATTTAACGCAAATAAGCGTTTAGCTAATGCACTAAACCCAGCAGTGAGTGCATGAGTGGAATCGTGTCTACAGTTAAACCCCAGGTTTAAGAAACTGATGGGAAAGAAGCAATAAAAAAAGACTTTCGTTCAAGTATTTGAGGTGGAAGGATGTGAAATGTGGTGTAAATCCATGAGACTAGAATAGATAATGTTGGACCACCAATAATGTAACCTGAGAGGCAAAACTCAGGGCAAATTACACAAATTAAGAAAACATAAACATTTAGTAGCCTGTAACGTCCTTAAATAATGTTTTCAAGCTAGTGCTCTCAATCCAGAAACATCCTGGGACAAGATTCCCAGAAAAAAGATGCATGTCAGTTATTATCCTTTAGAGTTGTTGGTAGGTATACTTTGTTACCTTTGGAAACTGAACCGACTTCTGCTAGCTTCAGATTTTCTCAAGTGTCTACACTAACTCTCAGTAAACAGCTACATTTCTCAAAATGTCAAGTTTTAAATTCATTGCAGTCAGAGCTCAGCAATAATTGAAAGCCCCTTTTCTCTTCTCTCACCGGCTGGACAGAAGACTTCAGTAGAAAATCAAAAAAGGGAAACCATTAAAAAAAAAAAGTTGGCTGGCCAGGAATAGAAATTTCAAAAAGTGAGAAAGACACGTCGACCTCGAGCCCAGAGGAAATTACACCCTCGCACGTTTGTAATATGAAATGTAAAAAGAAATGATAAAGTACATCGGCATAAGACTTGAAGACCGCTGGGTGTGCATGAAGGGGTGAAGAGGACAACGGAGAAGTGTCATCCGGTTTTCACACATATAAAAGCTTTTGCTCTTGAGCACAATGTACGAGGACTGTTTAAAATTTCAGCCACTTTCACCTTCCTGTGTTTTTTTCCTTTTTGTAGTCTTTGTAGTTTTTTCTGTCAACTCTTCACAAGAGCTTTGTTAGGAAATGTCTTTTGCTCGCGCCGTGGAGCAATGCAGACATTTCAAACCCAGATGAATAGCTTCTGGGAGTTGGCGTGCAGCTGAGAGCTAGCTAGCTACACCGACTCTCCCAGGACCAGACTGTAATGAGCACCATGAAAGGCCCTCGTGGCCGGCAGAGCTAGCAGCTAGCTGTGCAGGACAAGGCAGGGGGGGGGGGGCTTATGCGTTCTTCATTAAAATGGAGAAATTTAAGAAAATCCTGAGAGCTGTCAGTTAGTCAGAAACAAGCGTGGGCTTTAACGCAGCCTCCTGCTCCTGCTTCTGCCGCTTCAGTTGAGTCCTCGACAGAGACAAATAAACTTACTTGTGTAAATGGAGCAGAAAGCATTGAGAGAAAGGGGGGAGATGAATAGGGCACACGCTCTCGCAGTTTGGGAATCCACTTTTATCCCTCTCTATATAGAAATAGCCTCCCTTCTTTCTCCCTCTCTCTCTCTCTCTCTCTCTTTCCCTCTTGCTTTCCTTCTCTCAGGCGAACTGAGAGATGGTGATCTTTTCAAAGGTCATTTGAACCATTTGTCTTATCTCAGAGTTTCTTCACTGAGATGGCAAAGCACAACAGAGAAACTTTGCCTCAGGCTTTGGCTTTGTAACCAGCCAGCAGGAGCCCGGGCAGCGAGATTCCTCTTACTTCCTCTGTTATTAAATTATGATGCACTAAATACGTCGTCATTGATCATTTATTTCCCAGTAAGCGAAAGGGAAACAATACTGTAAAGTGCGCTTTGAATAATTAACGCAGACCCCAGATGCTTGACTACACTCGCGCACTTCGACCCGAGTTTGCTACGCTGCCACGACTTGCCCTTTTCATTCCTGCCGTATTTCTGCTGTAAACACTAACAAGCCGCAGAGAAACGGCCCAAATGCCTGCCCGCTTAATAAAAATAAGTGAACAACTGTCGTGGACCGCTGCTGCTGCCAGCGTCCTACTGCGAGGACTACTTGAGTATTTACCTGCTATTATGACAAACGAGGGCTGATTATTACCCAGGGTGCACTGGGGACAGCAGTCATTACTGCAACTTCCTGTTTCGGCTGCAGTTAGCCGGTCGTCCTCCGTGTTATTCGCTAAACACCTGTGCTGGACGCCCCGGGCTTTGGCAAAGAAAGATGAGAAAATTAATATTTATAAAGAGGAACAGCTTTAGACTAATCACCGGAGCAGAGTGAGCTGCATGCTGGAACAATATGGAGGACGTGAAAACTATTCGACAAATCTAATACACAAAAAAACATCATGTGACATCATGATATCAGATTCTCCAAAGCAAGACAAGGTGTTATTATTTTAAACACTGGTGTCACTGGCTTCACTGCGACAATATCGAAACTAGAGAAGAAATACAAATAAGTACAGAGACACTTGTAATGATGGACTTTATCATGCTTTTGCTCTCAACAACCGTCATTAGTTACTACCTAAATGGATTATAGGGCCAAACACACTGACTGCAGAGCCAACACAGATGTCCTACTAATCCTTTGTTCAAATTTTGAAAGAAAAAGCAGATGTGGTGGTTCCTCTTAAAAATCCAAACTCAGCTGCAGTTTAATTTTTTTCCATTAACAAAATATCGGACACATGGTTTGCCTTTTTCCAAGTATTCTGCCTCTTGCTCTCAGAAAAAAAACTGCTTTTAACAGTTCCTGATTTGAGGCTGGTAGGTAAAGAAGATTGTGCTTTTACAGTGGCAGCTCTAAATCTGTGGAGGAGTCTTCCTCTTGCAATCAAATATTCCTCCTCTACTGACATTTTTCAGAAAAATTGCAAGTGTTTTATTGGCTTTTGGTTGCTCTTAATGGTCTAAATATTTCAGTATTCTACACTTATTGTATTTGAGAATATAATCTTGCAAGCTGGCATACTGTTTAGCCTTTTTTTAAAATTTAGAAATGTATATATTTAACAAGTCTTTATCTTTATCCGTCTTGCTGTTTGCATCTAATGCACTTTGGTCAACTCTGATTGTTTTAAAATGTGCTATAAAAATGAATCTTATTTGCAAAATAATCCTGTTTGTTTTAGGATTACAGGCAAGCACAGAGAGGAACTTCAGTAGATGACTAGGAAAACTGGTACGTACATCATTCAACACAGTGAAGGTCAAAAATAACATCCTAAGAACATTTCAAGGTGGTTTTAAATAAAAAATATACATTTCTATATGTGTCAATATGTAATGCACTGTTAAAAAATGTTTTTAGCTGTCATTTTTTTAACAACTTACTGTTATTTTATAGATTATCCCTGTTTTGTTAAATTACAGATAATAACTAAAAAACAACTAACAAACTCACAGAAGATAGTATTAATGTACATCTTAATTGTAAAAAAAAAGGAGAAATTTGTACACAAAATCTATATTTTACAAGGGGTATTACTAGGGATGGGAATTCATAAGATTTTTAGTATTATTCTGATTCCATTTTCAATTCTGCTTAACGATTCAGTTCTTTATCAATTCTGTTTTCCCTGGCTTGGTGAAAGGAGAAGCTAGAGGTAGACGTGAACTGGAGCGAGTACTGCCAGTCTCTGAGCCGGTCAGACTCTGTCTCTCGTCATGGTCACCTAGATGTAATGCATGAGAAGGCATTCAGTTAACATTAACAGTTAGCAGTAGCAGGTTTTACAATGAGGCAAATGGCGCTAACATGATAAGCAGTGCTAGTTAGTTAGTTGCCTGCAGTATTAACAGCAGAGGACGTGCTAACGTTGCCGCCGCTGCTGCTGGGTTGAGACAAAACGCAACATTCATTCAAAGGTATCTCATACTGTGTGTGCAAATGTTTCTGCTTATTGGTAGTGTTTCCTCCCTTTGATGAAATATCCACTTTGCAAATATTACAAGTTGCCCTGTCGTCATCCTTAGAATGTAACCAAACTTTCAAGCGTTTGTGCCATTTAGGCGCCATGTTTTCTGCTGGCTGCACTGGTGAATGACGTCGCCACGCCACGTTGTGTAACTTGTGTGGAATCGATCAGGGAATCGGTTGCAAAACTGGCAAATGATTTCAAGGAACTGAAACACTGAGAACCGGTTTTCAATTCCCATCCCTGAGTATTAGATTATTTTACTGTATTTAAATCAGCACAAAATATTGTTATTTTACAGATATTTAACATTATTTGAAAGGAAAAATATAGCATAGGTATTGAAAAATAAATTGTTTTCTTAATTGTTATTTTACTGATTTTCCCTGTTTTGTAATTACACTCATAATTACAGATAATATCCAGTAATACCACAGAAAAAAAAGTATGATTTTTACATGTTGACTGTCAAAAAAAGGCCAAAACTGTCGCAAACAGTACATAAAGTAGTTTGTTCTTGCACCATGTGTGACTGTGAAATACATGCATGTATTTAAATCTGCTTAAAATATTATTACTTTACAAATATTTGCGCTGGTTTTCACGGTTTTTACAGTTTTCGAACGATACGCTGTTTTTAAATATATTTTTCTGGCACCCCTGCTGTCAGATTTCACAGTTTTTTTTAAGGGATTTTTTTGTGTGTGTCAGAAAGTGTGTCATAAACGGCAGCTTTACATTTCTTATATAACCGCTTGAACGTCTGCATATGCCGTAACCGTCACTGAATAACGCAGCAGGAGCTGAGAATTGATGTAAATTTTATGCATCGCTGTGGGAGGGTGAGTGGGTGTTTAGGACAGATTTTAGGACAGGTTAACCCTCTTCTCGTGAAACATCTCGGCGAAGCGGGCCGTGGTGACAAGACGCCTTCAATTAACCTGCTGCACTCTGGCCAACGACATTTAGGCTCAAGCGTGACCTGAATCACAAACAAGCTGCCCCCTCCTCTTCCTCAGAAGTGTTGCACTTCTAATTGCCAGCTAAACAGTAAAACAGGAGCCTGAGAGGAGCAGAGGGCACTTTATCAGATGCACAGAATGAATTTACTGCATGTTTATGTGCTTGGTGCTGCGCTTTCATGCGCCTCACGTGGACTCCCCCGCAGTGTTCCTGGCAGACCTTACTGCTCTCACAGCAGCCCCAAAACTGGAAAACTCATCTTTAGTAAGATGTTTACGGCTCATGATTTATTTTGATAGTCCTCAGCCTGCTGTTAAGAACATTCATATTCATGGATGAAGCTATGTTATGGAAACAGAATATTCATACAGCTCTATCTGTTACACCCAGACACACTGCCCTCTGTGTTCTCTCATTGATTTTGGCTGCTAGTGCCACCAAGTGGTTGAATTGTCTGGGTTTATGAAAGGATAACAACACCGCAGTCTCCCCCTCTCTCTCCCTTATTCTGCCGGCTCGGTCTATGTGCTGGACTGATTCGCCATAAAAGGAGTCGATATGCCTTTTTAAATGTTCAAGGCAGCTCAGCGGCTGTCATCTACAATTCATCTGTACGGCGGGCCGGGGATACGAGTGTATGTGTGTCAGTTGGTTCAAAATTACTTTTAGGGCCAGTGATAGATGTGTTGCTGATTGTTGAGTAGCTGCTAGATTGAAGAGCAGTCCATCCGCATCACCCGCACTCTTCCTCTCACTCTCCCCTGCGTCTCCTGGGATGGAGAGGTGGGCAAGAGCTCTGAGTGATATACGAGGCAGCCGGAGAGAGATGAGAAGGACCTGCCATTCCCTGTCAAGAGGGGACGTTGCGAGGCGAGAGGTTACACACATTGAAATGCCATTTCCTGCAGTTCACTACTTCACTCTCGCCGCTTACCTCGGAGACCGGGATGAGAAATGCGCCTTATGAAAAATGGCTGCCATTACGGGCCTGACCCCGGCTGATCTCTGACGCTGACCCCCACATCTTATGAATGTGACCCCGTCGCTGTGTCTCAGCCCTCTCACCTTCCACACACACACTCATGCATGCACGAGCTCACGGCAAATCTACTTATTTTCTCTCCTTTAGATTAGTAACGACCACCTAGCTAGTTGCCATAGTGAGCATCTGCCAGTAAGCCCGTTTGAAATCAGTGTAAATGGATCTTCGTTACAGCAGAGGACAAGAAACTAATCTGAGCTGATCAATGCTGATGAATTAATTCGATATCACCACTAGAACGCCGTCTTTTGCAGCGCTGGGGAAAGTTGCCGTAACATAAAGTAATTAGGAACAGTAATTCGTGCATGTTGAAAGCATCTAATGAGATGTTCCCTGCACTGATATGCCTTGTACACCCATATTTCTGACCTTTTAGGACCATATGCACCGGAAGGCACTTTTGAGCTCCTCGGGCAAAGGTCTTTTGTTTCAGGGGCCCAGCTGAAAACTAAAGGGGACACAGTCAAGGCCCCGAGGCTCTGCAATGATCCGCCCGAGGAAATCAGGTCGGCTGAGTCAGTGATGTCTTCTGAGTGAGTTTTTTTTCTGATTTTATTTGAGTTTTTACACTGTGTGGGCTCTCTTTTAGTTCTTTTAATAATGTTTTAACCTATTCCAGCACTATATTTTGAGTTTTTTTTCACATACCGTGGCTTGTCCTTCTTATGTTGCAGCTTTAAAGCCCTTAGATTTTCAAAAGTGCTCATTAAACATATGAAATTATCACTTTTTCCAACATACATGACGATTTTTTTTTTAGAATAAGAAACATTATGTTGATCCCTGGGGTCCCTTTTGGCCAGACTATGAAATGGTGAAAAAGAGACAGATCTTACACTTTAGGTTTCCAGACTTGCAGACATTTCAATTTGGTCTCCAACCGCCATAAAACCCACTGAATCAATAGCTAGAAGCCACAAAACAGCACATAAGATGGCTTTTAAATGCGTCTCAGGCTTCTTTAATCAAAAACTTTAACTGTCTGTAACTATTAATAGCTCCTGTATACATTCATCTCCACTTAAACACCTTCTTAAACCAAACATAGCACATGTTGATTTACTTATATTTATGCTTTTCATTTTAATCATGGCTCCAGATTACATTCTCTGTCTGTCTTTTAACTGTCCTTTAACTCTGGGCTAGTTCTCAACTGTTCTAGATGGAGAATGTTTTATGTATGATTAAATGAATAAAATGAGAATTGAAAGCTGAAAGCACAGAAGAAAAAAAAACAAATTATAATTAAACCTCGCATAGCTATCGACAATGGCCAAGAATTTAAATAGGTAGCATAATTAGATGCTGCAATCATACACAATGTTTGGATTATACCTGTAATCAGTTCTGACTTTTACTGTTCACTTTGATATTCATGGCTCCCTTTAAACATTTAAAGTCTAAGAGCGGCACATTGGAACACAACAACAAAAAGATTGAACTAAAAAAATAAAAAGAAGTTGTTTGATTACTTTTATAATGTCGGATCTGTTTATAGAAGAGGAAGCTTTGGTGTTTTCATCCAACGTTTCCAGAACAAAACCATTGAAATGAATGGATTTTTCCCGCAACAGATGAATTTTTTTTACCACACAACTCCGCTGCATTATTTTTGTTTTATTCTGTGCAAGCAAGTCTGAATGTTTTCAACAGTATTTCGGGAAAACATCACGCTGCTTATTAAGTGGACAAGAATGGCTCCGTAATTGTGAGCCAAGTGTTGTAGCTATTCTCCTGCTGTAAGATCTTCCATAACAGTTCCTGCGCCTCCTTTCCTGTACACAGAAATATACATTGTGCGTGGGATTTTTAACTTTGAACAATGAGACCAGTCCGGCTTTGAGTGAGCTGGCATAAGCTCTTTATAACATACGCCTACTGAAAGAAAGACATTCTCCTGCATCCTTAAATTACAGAAGCACACCGCCTGTTTCTTCATGATATAAATGATTTTTAAAAAAGCATGTTTGTGCAGTAGAAGTCAGATATTCTAGGAGCACCTTTACCTTTTGTGATGGTACATGATCACTTGTTGAGCAGTTTCACCATTATTAGACAGTGACAGTCGAAACAGATAGCTAGATATTTAGGGAAAGAGAGCTGAGGAATAGCATGTAGTAAAGGTCCAGGCTGGCCAGATAACAGGTTTTATGTAATGTTTTGTTCCAGGTTGGGAGGTTTTAGCTTGTCTTTAATGTAGCAACAACAACTAAAAACAAACCTGAAGCCTTAATTAGCTTTTGGTTCAGCAATCAGTCCTTGGTTTGAGTTCTGCTTCTTAATTCTAACTAACAAATAACATGAACAAGATTTTTACAAGTGCCCACAGGAGTTATCAATACTAGAAAAATATGGTGGCTCTACGTACTACATATATTTTACTACTTACATTTTCAGTTTGTTTCCATTGTTGTCTCCTAACACTGCCTGCAGTTCAGCCCAGTTTAGCTAAATAGTCCTTGAATTTTTTACATAACTGTTTGTTGCAGCTCAGTCACTAATGGCTCCGCGGTTATAAAGAGGGCAGCAGAATTTTTAGTTTTTTACAGAAACAGGTTTGTGCAAATAGCATTTTTATGGTGAATTTTTAAAATGAGAGCAGTAAACTAAAGTGATTTTGATGACATTTGCAGTTTTAAGCTTGGATTTGGACAATTTTCTGGAAGTGCACATCTGACGTGATTTGTTTAATGTTGGTGAGAGGTTGAAAATACGGTGATTCTTTCTGTTTTATTCCGATTAATGGTGTAATTTCAGCATTTTTTAAGGTAACATGCCTTTCAATAGTGCTTTTTTAGGATTCAGAGGGTTAAAACAACATACTTTGACATAAAATGTATTCCAATAAATAAACATAGTGAGAAACCAAACAAATCCTGTAATTCCCTTTGATCAACCACTTAATGACAGTGGAGAGGAAAAACCCCTTTAACAGTAAGAGACCTCTGGCAGAACCAGGCTCAGGGAGGGTGGTCACCTGCCTCGACCAGTTGGGGTAAGGGTAGGTGTTGGAGAATAAAGATTAAACCATTTTTAAAGCAAATGAAAAGTTAGCTGGGAATTCTGGAAAGTGAACAAATACAACAAATAACAGGACAGAGCTGCTAACGTTAGCTTAAACATTAAAAGCATCCAGAATCTTCCATACAGCAAGTGCAGCTAATCTGCCATTTACCTGAAACAAGCTAAAGATTCCACCTTGCATTTGAACGGATAATGCATTTTGTAGAAAGATATCAGCAATGCAGAGTATTTCTCCTCCAGCTACATGTAAGTCTCATGTGTAGAAATGTAATTTATTATTGGACAATCACTATTCACGGAGGTGGCTCAACAATGCCTCTGGTTGTAATCCCGTTCTAATCAGACTTCAATGTATGTATGTATAAAAAAAACATGCACAAATGTGTGTGTGTGCATGCAAACTGACTTCAAATGATTGTGTTAATTGATGCCATTTAGCACATTATTATCACACATGATGTGGGACGAAGGCGCTCTACAGAGACAGTCAGTAAATAGGAGAAGAACTCTTTTACATATTTAACATATTAGTGATTGTTTATAAGAGGCACGCCGTTATTAGTGGAGACAGAGGCAGCATTCATACTGAGAAATCAAGGATGCAGCGTTGTTGTTACACATTTATGCAAAACAAATGTGATCAGAAGTAACCTCCAGGCAATGATACAAAGGAAAATGTGTTGCGGGAGGAAGGCAAGCAAACATTTGATCAAAGTTAAGAAGAGTGTCTGTGTGTTCTGCTTTTCATCTACACCCAACTTTGCAGCCGGGAAACAACATCCTCCAATCAAATATATTCAAATTTTTATGTACAGTAGCACATGGTGTTCCGCCAGAAATAGATGATGGATGTCATCATCGCTGTGGAGGGGTGTAGCATCGCTGAGGAGGCAAAGGAAATCATTTAACAGCATGATTACGGCTGGACTGATGGACACCGTGGTGCTCGTAAAACAACATCATTTATCTGCTCAACATTTTATTAGCAAATATGAAAAGACATTAAACAGTGGGTAGGTTTTAAAAGATTTTTTTCGCTGAAAGACTGCAGCCAGACCCCCGATAAAACAAGGAACCAGCGGTGGAGGTAATGACAGATAAAATTTGGCAGAATCTGATGGATCTGTAATCCATAATCAAACAGGTATATTATTCAGCCCCCACATCTGGCTAAATAGCACAACCCAACTTGCATCATTAGATTTTACAATAGAATAGTTATTAAAATTACCTTTTGCAATTCAAATCCACAAACTAGAACCCCGGAGAGGTAATTTTATCATCTCCATATTCATCCACAGCAGTGTCAACAACACTGTTCTCCCCCCATGGATGTCATTAAATACATTACTTTCCCGTGCCAATCCAAAGACTAGTGCTGAGGCGAAACCTCTACAACTCAAAGACTTAGCTTATAATGAGCGGCTGCAGTCGCATCTCCCTCTCTTCTATCACTGTGAGGGATTATGTTTACTTTCCGCCGTGCTTTTCAGTTAAGTAGGCAGACCTGGACACGGTGACCCAGCTTCAAAGGTGTACGACCAGACCGGCAAATGTCGGGACGGGAGACACTTTTGATGAAGCATATGTTTGAAAAAATTGTCACCGCGCTAATGAGATTATTCCTGAGGACATTTCGGCCATAGTGGGCAAAGACAGCACAGGATATCTGGAGAACTTAGAGCCTCGTACTGTGTTTGGGCTCCGTCGATGGAAAGCAAATGAAAGCACGTCCACGAGTCCAACAGTGACTACTTCAATTACAACTCTTTTAATGGTGAATTCTAAAGGATGACAGAGAATCTCCTCGTAACGTGTGCTCTCTGAACAAGTATTTGTTTTAAGTAGTATGCTCCCGAGCCAATCCAAGTCATTTATTATTCAGTATTTTCTGATACCCGATACCACTTTCCTGGAAAATACACACTTCATGTATTATAGATTAGCTGTAGTACCTGGTTACTGTTTAATACTAGGGCACCCAGAGAAGGCATGCACTTCCATGTTGGCAAGCAGAGAGCATTGAGAGTTCAGTTGCTAAAGGAGCACCGTGATAAGACTTGTGTGAGGCTTACTGGCATCAGGCCAACAAACGACTGTCAGTTTAGCTGGGATGAAATAAGACATTGATCCTATGCCTCAGCAGCACATCTGATGGCCGTTTCAGCAGGAGTTATTTACGTTTCTACGTGACAACAAGTGTAAACAAAGAATCAGCCAGAGGTTTGTGCCGATATCAATCATTTCAAAATTCTCCTGATCGACGTCCCAGCTTGAGGTCGCCTAAACGGTGTGGAGAGGACGTCTCGAGTGATGTATGAAGTCTTGCTATTATCATGTGTTTCATGTTAAGCACTGTGTTTTTTGTTTTGTGCATGAATATGTGTCATATATCGATCCATCTACTCATTCATTTTTTAACTGCTTATCTGGATTTCGACCGCGGTGGAAGCAGACCTCCCGACACAGGTGAGGGTTGAAATGTAGATCGCCAAGTAGATCAGCGGCCTTGCCTTTTGGCTGGGCCCTCTCATTATCACAGCAGACCGGCGCCAATCCATCTGTTGGATGAACAAGACACCAAACTACCTAAACTCCTCCACTCGAGGCAACAATTTGTCCCCACCCTGAAATGAGATATCTACTTTTGTCTAGTTTAGATTCACAGCCTCAGACTTGGAAGTGCTTATTCTCTTTCTAGGAACTATCAGACGCTATTTGATAAGTCAAAAGAACCACACAATCGGCACAAAAGAAACATCTGATTCCAGCCCTGAGTACTACTATTACTTGCTTGAAATTATGATGTAGGATTGGTTTTCATGTAGATTTTTGTCATTCAACGATAGTACAGGAAGAGATTCACTATAAAAGAGAAGAAAACACTCACTTCGCAATCAACTGCAGGAATCCACTTAAAAACTCTACATGATATCTCACATATCAAAGCCTGGATTTTTTTTCTTTGCACACAACTTGATTAAAATGCCCCTCCTTAATCCCCAGCCTCCAGGCTACTCGACCTGGCACAAACACCCCTCTTGTCTCTCGCTGTTCCCTCGTTATCACAGCCAGCTTGCCTGTCCCAAATGCCCTTCCTCCACTTTGTGTGTGTGTGTTTTTTTTAATACACCATCTGCCTTGAAATGCCCACCTTGCATATCATTACAACTTTAACAACAGCACTTCACCTCCAGCCTCCGCTACAGGTTCACACGCATGATTTAGGGTTCTCCTATGTGGAGTGATTGAGTGGCGGCAACATGAGAATAAGCAGCTTAGATCACTGAAACAACAAGCAGTCAACAGGAACACTTGTGTGGGTTGGGATGAACAATATTCGTGTGACCACAGATTGGTCATATGAGAGGAAAGGACTGGGAAAGATAAGTAGATGAGCACCGGGATGAATAAAAGAAAATGGACCACAATTAGAGTAAGTGGGGTAGAGGGGACCGTCAGTGGTAATAGAGAGGCAAAGAGTTTGGTACAAAAACCAGAAGCTGGATCTGCTTTGAGGAATAGAAGCTGCTCTGGTGTCTGTTTCTGAGAATCTAAACAAGTCAAATTAGGAGTAATGGAAATCACTGTAAATATACTTGATAGAGTGTTTAAAACATACGATTTTTAAAGTCACTGCAGTCACAAATTACTACAATTCTACTTTTGTCATACATATATATATACAATGATCAAGTCACTGTACCTTACATGTACCTCGTTGTGTTTTTTACCAATAGTAGAGTTACGCAGCAATGTTTTAATGAGTGGATCCTCTTTGTGTTTGTGTTGTACATGCAGGCAAACATGCAGGTAACACATTACTACTGCAGAATTCACATTACTCCGTCCGTTGACACTTGGCAGTAATAACATGCCCTCTTGTAGCTTGAGGTTTGCTCCATTGCACGTTCAACCACACTGCAGTGCTGCTACTGAGTCCCATCACAGCAAGGTGAGCAGTTAAACCACTGGAGGTCAATGGAGACAAGATTTTCAGGAGGTGTAAAGTTGCTCTTTACCTTTAGCTGCTGTACTCAGTTTTTTAAAATATGTATATTAAGGATGCACGATAATATCGGCATCCGGTAATTATCGGTAAATATTGGCAATTATGACGTCATTCCGATATTTCCGATAATTAAAAAAATAAGCAGATAAAATGACACGATAATATTAGAGATCTGAATCTTCGTTTTTGCCGTTGGTCTATGTGTTGTGGCTTGTGCTCATGCCTGGCTCCTCAACCTCCCCCCCCTCCCTGACGGTACTGTCGCATGTGTGATTTCTTAACCGTATCTGAAAAAGACATTTCACTAGGGTGGTCCCGAATATTCCAACATCCGAATAGTGGTTCGTTGTCGTGGTATTCGGATAATAATTTTGATATTCAAATAGTCGTGCGCACTGCCACCGCCGGGCGCCACTGAGCATCGCTGAACGCTGCCGAGCATTGTAGTACGTGGACCTGCAAACTCCGGTGTCAGGCTCCGGTGTCACCCCCACTCCCACTCCCCGCTCCCTGCTCCCCTAAGTTTTTCAAAATTAGGCCCTATGTTCCCACAGTTCCCACTCCATCCCGCGCTGGTGAATTTAAGGAGATGGCTAGCGTCCAAACACTCTCAAGCTCACCACTTCCACTCCAACATAGAATTACTATGGAGCGATGAACCATGTGGAAATATCTGCATTTTCCTTTTGTGTAAACTGGGTCTTAGAAATGTGAGACAGGTGGGAGTATAGGGCTGACCCCCTTCCTTCATAGCACACATGAAAGCAGTGGGCCACGACCAACAGCTTGCATCAAGGATAGTCCTGTGTTGCCACCTCCCCCCGAAAAATCTAGCAGCTGTGTGCAATTCGCCACACTACTTATCAATGCCTGCATGCAAAAAAAAATAATAGCACTGTTTAGTTGCTATCTTGTCATTTGGAAGAAGTCAGTGGGAAGGATTAACGGGGGGTTAGATTTCCATTAACTTTGAATTTCAATTACAAACAATACTGTCGATTTGGATCCCTCGCCTGTTTTTCTAAGAAAAAAAGGAAAGTCTGCTGCTTTAGGGCTGCAACAAATGATTATTTTCATTACTGATGATCTGCCTGCTAATTTGTCAATGAATCAATTAATCTTTCTGTCTATGAAATGCAAGAAGAAAGTGAAATACATTGAATATAACAATCCAGAGCCCTGGGTGAAGTATTGAAATGGCTTGTTTGAGCTTATAAAGCGCAGACATGCATCCAATATTTAAATAATGAAACAAGAAAACTGCAACTCGTATCTCTGCTCAATAAACGGCATCAATTTCAACATATTTTTCTTTCTTTCTGACATTCTTTTCACTAATTAAGTGGCTGTTTCCAGCTCTAGATGGCTGCAGCTACAAAGAAAAAAGCAGTTTTTTGCTCAGAGAAGTGAAACTTTCTTTCTGTAGGGTGAGATTTTTCTCTTATTCTAGGTCATTCGGAAAAAGGTGGTCAGGAGAGAAACCAAATCCCTCTCCTCCTACATCATCCATCCCTGGCCTTAGGTACCATCACGCTGTTCATCTTCCTCCGCTACCTCACATTTTTCTTCATTTCAGTTACAGGCGTTCATCTTGTGGGCAGAAGCAGACCTGGAAATGCTGTAATTGTGTTTTTTTGCTTCATAAGGTTGTAGTATTAATTGAGAAATGCTTTCAATTTGTCTCCTCTGTGTTGCTAATGCTGATTGAAAACTCAAATATAAGCTAAAACCGCTTGCAAGCAGGTCTTTTTTTGCACATTATTCCTCAGACCTCCCATTGTCTGAGTGGGAAGCAACTCAGGACCATGTGACGAGACTCTGTCAACATTTCTGACAACTAAATCCAGTACGTGGGGGAAGGCCTGTAAATCTTCAGTCTAAATTTGGAGATATTTCAGGCTTGTTTTTCCAAGTATTTTTCAGGAAGGGGGGAAAAGTATTTCTCACTCCTTTCCTAATAATCTTTTTTTTTTTCTCCTTCTTCTTCTTTGCATTCATTACCGGTTCTCCCACAAACAAATGTCTCCTCTCTGGCAGATTTGTGACTCTGATCCAGGGGCGTAATCTGTGAACAGCTTTGTCAACATCACTGGCTGCCTATTCAAGTTGCTGTTTATCGCTGTGTTCCAGGAAGACGAGGAAGAAGAAGAAGAAGAAGAAGTGGAGATGGAGGTGAGAGGGAAGGACAGACGGCAACGGTGAATGAAAGAGAAAAGCCTCGAAGAAGAAGGAGGAGACGAAGTGGGGTAGAGCAACAGGGAGAGGAGGGAATCACTCAGTCGTTTCTGCGGAGGGGAAAGAGGTATGAATATTCCAATTTTACCCCGCTCATTAGAGACGGCTGCCTCTTCCTTTGGGGGAAAGCGCTGCTTGTGTTTGTTTCCAGCCTGATTATTTGCATGATGTATTCCGCAGCTTTATATTCAGTGATGGGAGAAAGATGACGTTCTGGCAGGCTGACAATGAGGCCTGAGGGGCGCTGAGGCAGGCACAGTCAGCTTTATTCAACGCAAAGATCAAAGGCCACACTTCTTTACCCCAAATTAGTCACCATTTCGCAGTCACTAAAGCTCCCCTTCCTACAACTACTCGCACAGCTCTTAAACAAAGCTCCGATCTGAAGGCTCGGGCACACCGGGGAGAGATCACTGTTTTCAGCCCATAACTAATCAAGCCCATACTGCCAAGAGAAGCCGGTTTACACAAAGTTATTTTGGATCAGCGGAGAGAGTTGCATAATATGTCGGTCTTGGAGATAATCACGCGCTGGCATCGATCATCACAGTGCTGCATGTACGAGTGAGTTTCAAATGGAAAAGCAGACAGTCAGGGGCGGGAAAAAAAAGCGACCATTTCACAATAAAATCAAGTAAAATGACATTATGGTGATGGAAGTTACTTTGTCTTTTCCATGAGCCTAAATCGCGCTCGGCCCCTGACTGCGATACCGCAACACTGCTTGTGGTTCATGTCCTCGCTAATAGCCCACATAATGCTCAGTAATCATGTTGACTGTGACGATAATGAAGGCAGCGCTGATAATGGCTGCTGTGGCTGCAACCGCAACTGTAATGCAAAAAATGAAAATGTTGATAAGAACGGAATCGCTTCAAGGCGGCGGACTTCGACGAACGCTCGGGTTAATTTAACTTCATCAGTTTGGACTCGTGTAAACAGAACTTTCTCCCTTTGTACGGAAAAAACGCAGTCACTTGTGCTGAAGTAGATTCTAGAGCACTTTATCATTTTAATGTCCTAACAAGTTAAAATCATCATTTATGACTAGGAATGCAAACTGTTTATGCAGTTTTTTTTCTTGTTTCTTGTGTGTTTCTCAACATTTTTCAACATCCATTTAAAAAAAAAAACAATAATGGAAAGAGAGCAGCATCTAATACATGAATAAAACAGGCAAGAGGTTTAGGAAAAAACACAAACACTTCAAAGTGTATTTAAATTGAACAAACCGGTGATATTGCTGTTAAAGAGTAATTCACAGCTACGCTTAATTAAATCGACAGTAGCAAGATGACAATACTAATATACTGATTCAAGTTTTAAACACTGTTTTGATGAGTTGTGTTAACATAGAAGTGATGATAATTACACCAACTTAATACCGTGTGTCATTTAAACTTAAATTTCTGCATTGATTGAACTAAAACTAAATTCAAGTTGTACTTAATTAATTAAATTGGCTTGAGAACTTCATTCATTTTCAGTTTGAGTTCAGGATTTCCAGTCTTTAAAACCGTAAACTGATGTCTATGCTACCAGGTATTAAGAAATTAGGGATTTAAAATACCACTGATTGTAGAGGAAAGACTAATTCACTCAACTCAATAAGGCTCGTTGCTTGAACATATTTTTTAGAGCTTGTCTTAACTCATGAATTCAAACTGTTCTGGTACCCAGTCTAGTGATTTGTTGTTTTTCTCTGCCTCGTGTTGTTTTCAGCTGAATATGTGTTATGAACTGTTGGTGAAGCAAAACAAGACAATTTGCAAACATCTCCTTGGACATTGCAAATGGACAGAAATTAGCATTTTTCAATTTGTTTTGACATTTAATGGATTAAATGATTAATTAACCAAGAAAAAAATCTGAATAATGATTAGCTGCGGCCCTTAATTGATGCTGTGTTGACCAGATATTAATTTTTTCCATGCAGATGCCTCACGTTGGTTGGATCCACATTCCTGCCACATATGCTTCAGTTTAAATACAATTGGTGGCAAACAATTCGTCTCTATTCTGCCATACAACTGGGCTTAAATTTCTTTGTTTGTGCTGACATAATGCAAACATCCTAACACCTTTCCTGCAGCCAGGTCAAGAGTAAATATATATATAAAGACTGCCCTCCCTCCTCTGTGCCAGTTTTTTTTTTTTGCTGATGTTTGTGCTTCCCTGCGTTCACGCGGTCCGAAAAGAATTTCCAGGAGCCAGTTCTGCACCTTCAAGCACCATTTCATCAACTCCACTGGATGCCCTTAATGTACTGCATAATGAAATGCAGCAATGAGCGTGCAACAGCTTTAATTTTAGATAAATACAAAACACACAGTCGGGCTGCACGTTGCGTCATAGTGAAGCAGATTGTGCCTGATTAGGCTTCACGCGAGTGTGATGCCTTCTCAGCATGGCATCCACCTTCCCTCATTTTCTCAACTCTCCCACTCTCCTTTTTTTTTTCGCCTTTTCTCTCTCCATTTTGACTCCCCCCCACCACCACCACCACCACCCTCCTTCCCTCCCTCACTTTGCAGGAGAGCCTGCAGTCACATTAGCTCAGAGCAATGACTTGCAACAGAGACACCTCTGTGGTACATCAGCTATCTATAGATTTTACCAGATACACAAACTCGGTTTCTAAGAAGGAGGCGTGCGTGTATTTTCCGCACATATCCCCCTGCTAAATACGCGCCTGACGTGTGTGCACAACAACAATTGCGCATATTGTGGCGCGGTTTCATTTGGTGGCTTGATGGCAGTTTGTAAGTGACAGGCGATGAATCAGCGGAGACCGGGAGAATGGTGAGGGAAAGAGATAAGGGAAGGAGTGGAGCTTTAGAGGAGAGAATGCTGTGAATGTGAAAAGGAGAGTCGAGGTAAATAAGAGCCACAATTGAAAGGTGAAAGAGAATCAGACAAACACAGTCTCGAGGAGGAGGGAAGGAGCAGAAGCTGTAGAAAGATAGATGTTGAGTTTTTCCTTATATAAAAATCTAGATTCGGGTATAGTGATTTAGTTAAATGCTTTTTTTCTGATATAATGAATACAGTAGACGTCTGAAAATGTTCTATTAAATACTCAGACTGCAGCAGTAAACTGTGATTCAGTGCATGACATGAGAACTGACTACAAATGTTCCGTTTTTTAATTACAGTTTGCTTTCCAAGACCCCAGAGGGTACAAGAGGCCAAAAGCTTAGACTCAAAAGTCATTTGCTTAAAGCCGAGCTGTCTAAGACTAAAGACGCATTAACTGCAGCAACCCCACTTAGATAATAGCTCTTTCCTGAATGTATTCGCTGTCATAGAAATAAAGATTTTTAAAATAAGAGGCTGGAAATTATTCAAATGAAAAAAAAAGCCATTCGATGATAAGATCACGTCGTGCCATGCAATCCAAATCCAAGTCAAATAAACAGCGCTAATGAATTATTACCCGGCGAAAGTCTAATAAGAACAAAAATGTGTTTTTTACACAGAAAGAAGGCAAGAAAGCAGCAAATCTGATGGTGTCTTAGAAGATTTCAGTGGAACTACTCTTGCAATGTCACATTTAATAATCCCAAAATTGCACTTTATTCTGAAACGAGTATTAAAAATGATGTCTTTTTACTGAGCCGCTCCACTGGTTTGAGTCAAACTGAAACCCCTCAACAAATATAGGACAGACTGTAATTAAATTTTCACCTCATCCAGAAAATGAACATCACTAACTTTTGGGATGTTCTCATTTTTCACCTCACACCAACAGCACTTTGACGTTTTGTGGTTTAAAGTGAGCTGTTTGGAAAGACTAGATTAGAAGGATTACAATGAAGGTGGTGGTGGGTGCACATATTTAACCCTGTCAGAATGAACTGTGGTGAAACGGCATATATTATCATCTTGTGTTTGACTTTTACTTTCTGTTTAGAGACCGTTATTGAATGTTTGCATGCTAACAAACATCATTTACAAGCTGAACATCAGAATGTTAGCATTGTCATTGTCAATTTGTTAGCATTTAGCTCAAACTGCTGCTACACTATATGCTATATACACCGAACAGCCACAACATCATGACCTCTGACAGGTGAAGTGAATAACTTTGATCATATTGGTACTATGTGGTGTTCTGATGGAAAACATTGGATTTTAACATCCATGTTGATCAGACTTAGACACCCAAATAAACATTGTCCCACAACAAGCACACTCCCTCATGCAAATGGAAATCCCAAATGTCACTGGTCTACCCCCACAGGAAAATGCACCCCAAACAACATGGGAAAAACCATCAAACAACCAGGAACATGTTGAGGAACATGACAATGGCCCAACATGTTGATCTGACCTCCAAACTTCCTACACCCCATTCTGATCAAGCATCAACAGGATGCAGTGGAACAAGTTTGATTGACAGAGGCCCCACTGCACAAGCCAGAGTACCCAAAGGATCCAGTGCCAACGTCCTGGTTCCAGACCCCATAGGACACCCTGAGAGGTCCTCTTGTCCATGCCCAATGGTTCATAGCATTTTGTACCACATAAGAGAGACCAACACAACATTAAACAGGTGATCATAATGTTATTTCTGATCGGTTTATGTCCCTTTAACTGAGAACAGTTCCTGCCAAGGTTCAAACATCACAGTTGCTGAAGCTGGGAAAATCAGTGATCTTCAGATATACCACTCTTACAAACTGATGTCCAGACATCAATTTCTAAGAGTTATTTAATTGAGAGTGGCAGGAACCAGTCTGAGTTGGTTTATGCCAATTCCAAAGCACTTCAGAAGCAGTGTGATGACTCAGATTAGATCATCAACTCAAGACCTTTGCTTCATTTGACTTACCCTGCCCAAAATGTGCGCTTCATTCTTCACAGCCAAGTGCATTCACAGCCACATCCTTCAATAGATATATATGTATTAAAGCAGTTGGAGTTTGATTTGGCCTTTTGGATTACATACTTTTAGTTTTTCGCTACATTTATATAGAACATTGAAGCAGAAAGTACCAGACAATTTGCAACTTAAAGGGTAGTGCTATGCTTTTCCTTACTTTCTGTTATTACAATCCACACATCAAATGTATCCACAGTTTCAAATAATAAAGTAAACATACACTGATCAGCCATAACATTATTATTATTATGACCACCTCCACTTTATGTGCTCAAAAATGCTCTGAACCATTGGGCATGGACAAGAGGACCTCTCAGGGTGTCCTATGGGGTCTGGAACCAGGACGTTGGCACTGGATCCTTTGGGTACTCTGGCTTGTGCAGTGGGGCCTCTGTCAATCAAGATGATCGGTGTATAAGCATAGCCAGTAGCATGGTTGTACATTCTTTAATTTTTAAATGATCAAATATTGCTCTGGTCACCCTCACCTCACCCACAATCAGAGATTATTTGATCTGTTTGTCCAATATTGCGGATTCTGAATCAATCACATGATGGGAAATAACAGTGAACATGCTGAAAGTGTGTTGACCGGCAGTATTGCAAAACATGTTATTTGATATATCAAGCTAAAATTTCACAGATCTTATCTTATTATTATCCATATTTAATGCTATAAAAATTCAGCCAAATCAAAGATACTTAAAAATAATTTGAAAAAGTGATGATTTAAGATGGAATGACCCATATATGAGTATAACAAAAGGAGACAAGGAGCAACTTTATTGTGTTCGTTGTTGTTTGGCATCTACTGTAACAAACTCTAGGCTAAATCAGAAATAAAACTTGAAAAAACTCTTTTATAAATGCATATAGAACAATGTGAGTCCAAAGCTTTTAAAGCACTTCAGAGAAAAAGAACAGAGGAAATTGTAGTGTTAGAAAAACAAAAGGTACTGTAAACAGTCACAAAGGCTCATTATCAGCTCAAGTTTTGCAGATTTGAGTTGAGATGTTTTGTTGTTTTATTAAACTTAATCCGGCTGAGGCTTTTCTGGCACTATTTTGAAGTTTGTTAGCCTCAAAAGGGGGCAGAGCTGTTTTTTTTTTTTAAATCAGATCTTAAAGGTGAACTGATGGGCCTTTTAAGTGATTGTGCAATTCATAATCACTAGAAAAGTTGATTGTTCATTTCAAAAAACAATTATTTAACTGTCGTAATAGCAATTAGTCGCAGCCCTATTGATAAGCTTTTACTCACTGCTCAAGTAGAAAATAAATAACTGTATTTTAAATGGGTAGGGTTAAAATAAAAGATACCAACAGTCAGAAAAATGCTCAATAATTCACGAGGCCCTTGACAAGACTGAAATCATGCGTTCAGCTAATTGTGCATCACCTGACAACCGTCTTGCAGCTTGTAGTTGTCTCTCAAGTTGCCTCTAAGACTGGTTAGTTCACACACTGCTCTGAAAAGTTGCAAACACCACTTAATGTGCAGTTAGGCTAAAGCAGCTCCAGACAATGATGTACATTGAGTGTATCTGACATGCAGATGTCAGCCTGACTCTCCATTATCCCACACTGAACTTTACACACACAGTCTGGTGAACTCACCTGATCAAAGTCACTCATTCATGCCTCTCTCTCCGCCACACTCTGTCACTTACACTCCTGGGAATCTAAAGGGGACACACACCTGCGGCTGTAGATGGCCTCACTAAACAGGCTATTAGGATGCATTCAGGGATGACAGGGATGGCTTGTAATGCCTCTATAATCACAGGGGCCGCGCTTAGATCGACAGATTGCTGGAACGCAACCGCTTCTGCATTCAAATCTGAATTAAAAAATACATTTCCAGGAATATCTGTGGATTTGGAGCAAAATCTGTACTTAATAATATTTTATTTTATTATATTCTGTATTCTTATAATACTCTGTTTAATTGTAAATACCAACAATTTGCACCTTATTGTAAATTTTTGCACATTTTTGTAAATACCAGCATTTAAGGCACGTTATCGCCATTTATTTGCCAGTTGCATGCTCTTTTGTACACTGTTCTTTTATCCATCTTGTATGTACAGTGCTGTGAAAAAGTATTTGCCAAAAATGTACAGAAATCTTCTATTTTTGCATATTTCTCCCATGCAAATGTTCCAGATAATCAAACCAATATTTATATTTATTGAATATTAGACAGAGAAAACCCACAAAACACAAAATGCACTTTTTAAATGATGATTTATTGAAAACCTGTATCATCCCTGTGAAAAAGTACTCGCCCCCCTATACCTAATAACTGATTGGTCCATCCTTGGCAATGGTTGTTACAGCTTGTTATCAGTCTTTTCCATCGCCATGGAGGAATTTTGACCCACTCTTCTGTGCAGAATAGTTTTAATTCAGTCACATTAGATGGTTTTTGAGCATGAACTGCCGTTTTAAGGTCTTGCCACAGCATCTCAATTGAATTCAAGTCTGGAATTTGACTCAGCCATTCCAAAACCTTCATTTAGTTCTTTTTAAGCCACTCAGAGGTGGACTTGGTTGTGTGCTTTGGGTCATTCTCATGCTGCATAAACCCATTAGTGTTGAGCTTTAGGTCATGAACCGATGGTGAGAATTTTCTGATACAGAGCAGAATTCATGGCTCCATCAATGACGACAAGTAGTCCAGGTCCTCAAACCATCACACTACCAACACCATGTTTCACTGTTGGTATAATGTTGTTCTTGTGGAATGGAGCATTAGCTTTACACCAGATGTAACGGGAACCATGTCTTCCAAAAACTCCCATCTTTGACTCATCAGTCCACAGGATGTTATTCCAAAAGTCTTGGGGCTCATTGAGATATGCTTTCTGCAAATGCTGGTAAAATTGAACCCACTTGCATCCAATTTTGCATTTATATTTTTCTTATGTCTTATTATCTTACTTGTGCATATTTTTGCTTCTTTATCTGTATTTATGGCAGTGGCAACTTTACCCTTTCTGCTGTAACAACCGCATTTCTCCGTGGGAATAAAAAAGTATGTCTGTACTAATTGCCAGACTAATTTGGTAGATTGGTAGCTAAGGGGGCAATTACTTTTTTACACAGGGTAAGATGGGCTGGACAGCATGTTTCCTTCAAAAAAGTTAAAAGCATCATCTAAAAACTGCACTTTGTGTTGTCTTTTGGCTGTGTTTGTCCTACATTACAATTTGTTTGATGATCTAAAGATTTCTGTAGGGGGCACACACTTTGCACGGCAAGCTACCTACCATACCCACCCACCCATCCATCCATCAACCTACCTATCTACCTACCTATGTATCTATCTATCGAAATCTCCCACCACAACTAGGCATTAGGAGTCATTTTAACCATTCACCGTCAGCTTGAATCCAGTTTAGCTCTAACTAAAACTGAGAAGTGCCTTAATTTCAACTGAGCATCCCCCATTTGGTGTTTCATTGTTGGGGAATAAGCAGCAGCTCAGTGCAGAGAATGATGTCGAAGACAGCAGCGGCTCCGGTGAAGTTTAACTGAGCACGGCAGATGACATGCCTAAAGACTCCGAAGAGTTACAGCCATGAAACCACATAACCCTCACGGTATCAAATCCAAAATTGAATTTTCTGCTCTGTCGCATGTTGCTTGTTGAGATGGAGACGGGGCGAGCGAGGGTAGAGGGGGGAAGACGGGGAAGCGGAGTAAGGGGAGGGAGGCGTTCTTTGAATCTCTTAACCTTTACGGCTTGTTGCAGTATCAAGCCCCGCGGACAAGATCGGACGCTGACACGTTTGTCGAGGGATGACAAATTAGCTGTCCTTCCAGATGCCTGATTGCCTGACCTTTATTCACTAAGTGGTGGTGGTGGTGAGGGGGGGGAGCTGACAGCGGTAAATGGTGGTGGTGTCAATGAGCGGCCTGCACAGGAAACGCACATCTCACCCTGTCTATTAGCCCTCACCATGACGGAAATATATATAATCAAGAGCCGAGCATCGCTTCATTTTTCCTTTTTGACGTATGAATTGTTTTTCAAACGTTCGCTGCAAGAAGAACAAAGCAATAATTTTTTTCTGTCAGTCTGTTGTGTTAAAACTTCAGCCGACTGGTTTATTTAACGGAATAGTTCATGTAAGCAAAATAAAAATGAAAATCCAGTCATTTATAAATGCGTATAAAACAACACGAGCTCAACGCTTTAAAAGTACTTCAAAGAAAAAAGCAAAGTTAGCGAAACCCAAATGAAACAGTCACAGCAGCTCATTACCGGCTGAAGTTCTGCACATTTGAGTTGAAGCATCTTGTTGCTTTATTAGACTTGATCTGCAGGAGACATTTCGGAAACTATTTTGAAGTGTGTTTGCCTCAAAAAGGGGATAGTTCCACTTTCAAAATCACATCTTAAAAGGTGAAGACAATCACGTGGAAGCTCTGCTGGCTCTTTTTATTGATCACAAACAGACGCTCTTTAGAAACTTGATGTGTGTTCATTCCATCGTGGAGGGCTACTTGTGTGGGTTTAAAATGGTTGCAACATCAAATAATTCAAATCCAAATCTCCTGCAAAAGGCACACTGCAGGGTTTGTGCAAAATTAAAGCACCCTTAGATTGACTTGCATTGTAATTTTTGGTGTTGAGACCATTTTTACTCATTCAACAAGCCCTCTGAGATCAGTTTTTAAACTTGTCCAGGGTGTTTGGAGCTCAAATGTCCCTCCCAGCATCCAGTAAATCTAGAGTTTCTGATACCAAACTGTAAGATAATGTTTCTTTCTTGTTGTTCATGTGTTCTAAACATGTTTTATGTGCTTTTAATGAAATAACACGGCTAATTAGGGTAATCTAAATGGTGATAATGATTCAACAAACAGAGTTTACCTACAACAACAATAAGAGGTATGTTAATATACATAGTGCCACAAAAATAGCCTTGTGTATCTTATAACATTGTTATTTTTATTTTAATAACTTGTGACGTTTCCACTCATTGAAACATTCATTTTTCATGTATTTAGTTTTTCTTTTAAAATTAGTTTCTTATTTTTAAATTTTTGTGTTATTTCATGTTTTTTTATTATTATTTATTTTTTAATGTTTTGTATTATTTATGTAATTATACGGTTGAATTTCTTAAGCTTTATTTCACTCTTCTACTCACTACTGTGTGATGTTCACTGTTGCTTTATGCACCTTTTTATACTAACACTTATTTTTATATTTGAATTCTATTCTTTATTATTTAACTTCTGCTAACTGACTTTCACCAGCAAAGTTTTGCTGTTTATTTGACAACAGAGTCTCTTACGTCTCATGTCTTATTGATGGTCTTAACTTGTCAAGTCAGATTATTGGCTGATAAATCATCTGTGAAGCACAAACTAACCTAGAGTATAATTTTATAATTAGATTTAATATTACATGTATTATTTTTTAAGGTTTTCCTGTCAATAAAAATGGCTAGAAATATGTTTTTATTCACAAATTGATGTTAAGGGCCAAGGTAGGAAAAAAATGTGAAAATAATGATAATAATTAATTTAATTAAATATAATTAAATGCACACACACACACACACACACACACACACATATAAAATTAAATATGATGAATGTAGTTCTTGAAAATGTTTTCTTTGGTTTGGCTGCTTTTCCATTTGATTCACTGCAGCAAAAGAAAAAAAGAAACAAGCCAAAATTTAAGAATTTAGCTTCCTCTAATTACTTGGATAACACAATCTGTCGTTTTAATTATTTTAATTATGGTTTAGGGACAAATTACCAGAAAGTATGGCATAACAGTATGAGACTGACACGAACAGAAACTATGGAAATTATGAAACTCACAGTACTGCATGTAGTGCCAGAAAATAGATGAGCTAAATGAAGACCTCGAGGCAGGCTGTGGAGAAATCTGGTATTTTACCAACCAAAATAAAACTGGTTATTGGAAAGTGTTGAGAGAAGTACGTTTTTCAATTAGATAATACACACACAACTATTAATTCCACACTAAGGTACCTATTAACTACTCCACTGACAATATGACATACAGCCGCCCACACACACAGTACATGCCAGCCTTCATCTGTGTCACACTGAGCGCGCTCTGTTCAACATGTTGATGTCGTCTCACCATCTGATGGCCGTGACTGACACGAATGCTCACTCGCAGCTAATTTTAACAAGCTATCAAAGCATCACGCACTCAGAATAAGTTCAAGTGTTTGTCCATGTTTCCTTCTCATAGGTTTAACTAAAGATGCGGCAGTCAATCTGTGATTCCTGGTTGATCCGGAGACAAATTCTGGTTTCAGATTTGGAAGGATGAAAACTGAACATTTGGTCTCAAAGTTGGATATTTTTATCTTTCTACTAGCAGCTACTGACCAGGATCAGGTTCACTTCAGATCTGTTGCGGAGCTGCCCATTTATTTATTTCACTGACACTGCGAACTGAGAAAATATCTCCGTTTTGAGATGGACAGCAGCAGCGGAGGTGTTTGGTGGAAGAAGTGTTAGACTACATAATTATTTGGCTGGTGGCTTCGACACAATAAAACCCTCTAGGTTACATAAGCGGTGCGCGTTTTAGAGTGAATAAAAAAAGTGACGAGGGGCTCGACAGGACGTTGCTGAAATGTCACGGGGTGAAGAGGCACAAAAACAACACCGCTTACAAACAACTCGCTTGAAATTCCAATTAACTGTTCAGGCAAACAGCACCAAATAAAATAATCCAAATAAAACATAATGCACATCATTATCAACTTGCTCTGGGTGGGGATAAATGTCAAGGTCCTCCCACACTGCATTTTAAAAGTGGTTGAATCTAATTAATAATGAAAACCCATGATATGTGAGATAACATGTGAATATGTATTATCGGTGGTGCTAAACTTGACGTGATTGGTATTTATATCAAAGCATTTAAATGGCCGGACATAACTCGCATCAGATATTCATCCCTCATTAAAGTAAAGCTCAGCTAATAATACGGCTCTTTAATTACACATAAGCTGACGATTATCTTTCGGGATCTTAAATTAGCATTTTGGGAAACAGGATTATTCAGTTTTTGGCCAAGAGTTAAAAAGAACATTGATACCAGCCTCAAGTCTGTGCACTAAACCTGAAGTCACTGGCAGCGAATGGTTAAATTAAATGACAGCATCAAAGCAGAACTACATGATAGCGCAATCTGCACGACAGTCATAACGCAGGAGGTACAATGTGAAGATTTAGTCGCAAAAAGAAACGCAATGTCAGCTGTGGGGCTGCAAAATGAATGGAATATCAGTCGTAATCATGATTTTGGCTTCCCACAAATGAAATGTACACGATTGACTGCAATATTGATGATTCAAATGGGAGCCAGGTTCATAGAAAACAGGCCATGTAGGAAAAATCACTTTTTTTTTCCATAGCCTGTATGTGAGACATTTAGGGAACATTGGGAAATTGTAGTGTCTCGATAAACAGATGTTCAGCAAGCTGGTAAAGGAGTGCCGTGACAAAGACTTCTATAAGGCTTATTGACGTCCAGCCAGTGCACAAGTGTTGCATTAAGTAGAGCTATGCTGAAATGACCTTCCAGGAGCCAGGCTGAATATCTAACGGGTGTTTTAATGGTTTTAATCATGTGTCCGTGTAGCAAAAGATGTACACAAAGAATTAGGTTCATCACAGGTTTATACCAATCAGTTACATGTCCCTGTGATTGTCACAGATCCCAATCTTAGGATCGGGCTAGGGACATCTCTACTCACAAAATGTGTATATCACAGGAAAATATAACATCGCAATGTAAGTAATTGTCTAGTTTTGTCCTTAAAGCTCACTGAGTAGCAAATTATATCCATGCAGGACTATATTTTGGCGGGCAGCAACAGAGTCTCTGCTGGTTGGTGATTGTAATGCGTTTTTAGTGGTATTAGCTTAGCTTAGCATTAATAGTGGAACCAAGGCTAACCCGCTAACATAACTTGTTACATCTTCGAACTAGTATTGCGAAAATGTTGAATCAAGCTCAGTGGGCGTGTTTTTATTATATGGGTCATTTCTACATGAACGTTATTACAGTACTTTGTTACCTTTTCTATGCAGACCTTAGGCAGCTCAGAAGAATGTTCAACCCCAGATTCATGCAGCCATTAGCTTCAAAACACTCTGGGAGCTCTTTCTTGCAATTTGCCATCAGACTCCACAACAACACATCCCCCATTACCTTAAAACCCCACAAAAAACACCGCAGTTTTTGAGTGAGGGAAGAAATAAAGCATGTGTTATGAAGTTGTGTATACTGAGCTTTGTTCAACATTTTTGGAAATACAAGTTCGAAGAGGAACTGAGTCATGTTAGCTGTTACAGTCAACGCTAAGCTAAGCTAATACCACAGATATTTTAGATGTATTCATACACACAGAAAACCAGCACATGAACATACACACATCTATTGAACTGCTTTTATTATTCCTATTCATCCACTTTTATCATGTATAGGTATTGATGGAAAATTCAGTATTAAAAGCTAATACATTCCCTTATGCTGCTGTGTCAATTTAAATTTCCCCTACAGGGGATCAATAAAGGTTCATCTTATCTTAGCTTATCTGTATAATTAACCGCAGCTCGTCCTGGTGTTCAGTTTGCTGGTGATGTTGTGTAGCATTTAGAAAACTGCTTGAACGACAAAAAGACAGTAACAGGAAGAAAACTTGCTGTGAATACGGCAAAGTGGATTTTAAGATCAGTTTTAAGGGTTGGTTCAGGTTTTCTTAACTGCAGCTAACTTGGAGTACAAGTCTTTTAAAAGCAGTTCTATTTTAGGGTGGTATTACAAGCAAATACATGATAAGAATGTAGTTATCAACATCTATTCTGTGTATATGTAGGAAAAGATCCAGAGAGCAAGCACACAAGATACTGGTCATCAGACAAGGACTCCTAGAAAGTTTACTGAGGAAAGTTACCAATGTTAAAACCACACCCACACTCCTGATCTTATAGATATTCTAATATGGATTTCATTCCATTCATGGACTGACGGGTCAAAGTTGGTTCAGTGCCACATGTTACTGCCACTAAAGACAGTCAGTCTCCAGCAGAACACTGGTTGAGAATGTTGGAAAGAGCTTTCAAAATCTAATATCAGTATTCTGTGAGCGTGAGTACCTCCAACACCCCATCACGGCGTACAGTCTAATCTGCTGAGGTGAAAAACCAAACAACCTTGTTTGAGCAGGCACCGCCACCCCCTCTCTTGCCGAGAAAGGAAACGAGAAAATCATTTGAAAGTTCTTGCGAGAACTTCATGGGTTTGCAATAACGCAAAACAAGACGAGGCTGGTTGGGAAGTTTCCACGAAAGCCTGAGGTTACTTTTGCCTGTGAGCAAGAACACTTTAAGTTATCAATTTCCAGCAGCCGAGCTTTTTCCCGTACAAACACAAGGTGGAACAGAACACGGCGATCCTTAACCTTGACTTTTCCCCGTCCTTCCCTTGTACGAGTCTAAAGGTTGCATGTTAAGCAGTTCTACCCACAGTAAACTTTACCAAAGTGCATCTTCTTCTACCTAATTGAGTTAGAGGATGCCATCTCCTTTGAGAACAGGACATTAAGCTTCCCTCTCAGGGAGCGGCGGGGAAAGTAAATCACTTTTAATTAGAATAAACCTTAAGATTAGATCTGGCCTTTCCCTCCCAGTCATTTGCATAGCTCCTCTCAATACCATGCAGGCGCCATTGGCTGATAAGTGGGATTTGGCAATGAGAGAGGAGGAGAGGTGCTGGGGATGGAGCCAGAAGTGTTCAACAGGTGAATTAAAAATGTGTTCTACCTTTTATTTTTATTGCGGGGACACACTTTAAGATTTATATGACATAGAGCAGAATAAACCCGTGAGAAAATGACACTTTAGATTAGCTCAGAGACAGTGAAAGTCTTTGAGAGAGATCAGGTTGGGGCTTATTTAGGGAGTAATTAATGAGATTTGTACTTAGGACATCAATGATGGTATTCTCGTGTGAATACTGATTTATTTATGTGGTTTAATTTGAATTAGTATGAGTTTTTTAAAGATTGTAAGCCTAAAAAAGCCTGAAAAAATGTAATCAAATCAAAAATAATGGAGATATGTTTTAAACCAGCATGACAACAAACAATTACTTCAATTAATAATCAATGTAATGATAAATTTACTCATTAATCAATTAATTCTTATAATTATTTAGCTAAGAAAACAAAAAAGAGAGAGAAATATTCATAAGTGATGTCAATTATTTAGCCTGTTCATGTGAAAAAACACCTCATAAATTGATTTCAGTTTTAATTTTCATTACTTATCATTTTAAAAGTCCCATCCAGAAGTGTTTAAAGTTTGGAATTGAAATGTGTCTTATACGGCTTTAAGAAATGATTAAATATCCCAATTACGTGCAAACTGGACCATGATTGGCTCCAAATTTAGGGCTTATTTAGGGAGTAATTATAGAGATTTGTACTTAAGACATCACTTGTGGTATTTTCATGTGAATACTGATTTATTTATGTGGTTTTATTTGCATTGCTATGGGATTTTTTTAGGATTCCAAGCCTTAAAAATCTATTTAGATCAAATCAAAAACACTGGATATACGTTTTAAACCAGCAAGCAGCAGTCATTTAATCAGTTTTTACTTCTTTTAGCGCTAAAACCAACAAATACTTGAATCTGATGGTCAATTTACTGATTAATCCATTCATTTTTTAGTTAAGAAAACAAAAAGAATGAGAGAAATACCCAAAGTGGCGTCAATTATTTAGCAAAATTACTTCATGAATTGATTTCAGCTTTAATTCTCATTGCATATCATTTTAAAGGCCCCCTCCAGAAGTGTTTAAAGGTCAAAATGAGTGCCTTATATGACTTTAAGAAATGATTAAATAACCCAATTAATTAATGATGGGCTCCAAATTTGTGAAAAAATTAAGCCTCGACATACTTAAACTGAGATTTAAGGTGAGCAAAGACAAATCTTTCGTCAACAAATGGAAGTTGAAATCTTAAGCGGCAGCTCTGCATCAGAGGTCACCCACCTGAGTTAAGCAACATTAATAAAAACAGTGATTTTTAGTCGAAAAGGTCTTTAATCTTCATCTTCCTTCAATTAGAAATAAACAGAAATGTGTTTAATGAATCAGATCCATTTGTTTTCTCTCACCTTGGTACATTTAATTATCCTGAAAGTAAACTCCTCAGGCTCTCACACCTTTAAATAAGTGATGGATTTGCTGCACAATATCATCATACAACCTCCTCGCACTACGAACCTCTCTGTCACTTTCCGGCTCTCTGGCAACAGAGAAAGGACTCAGTGTGACACCAGCCTAAATGAAGCTCGCCTCCTTTGTTTTCTTAATTAAATGAAGAAAAGCCGAGTTATTTTTAGCCCGAAAAGGTTCCCTGCGACTGGCTTTATGTATTTGATCTCCGGGAACATCTCAAATAGGCTTAGCGGGTTTTTGTGGCTGTAAATGACAGCTGGCAGCTGCAGGGATTTAACCTGCAACCTTTTTGTTGTTAAGTCTGCGAGAGACGAGAGAGGCGAGGAGTGGAAAAGCGAGACATGCAGGGACATAAAGGGGGAAAAGAAAGGGCGGGAACACAACAGAGGCGAGCGGCTCAACCCCGCTGAGGGAGATGTGAAGGGAAGGTGTCCCAATCGGCACTCATTCAGAGGTGACAGTCCATCTGTCACCACTGTAGAAGTCCGCAGGGGGATCAATGTCTGCTGAGGTGGCCAAACCAAAAAGCTATCTGCATCCCCATTAGTATTCCTGCGCGGTGTGGCCAGGGCCGTCCGCCGCATCGGCCTCCCAGCGCAACCGGCAGCGCGAGGTGCCACGTCGATAGATTGATAAGACAAGCCAGACGTGGCCCTGGAAAGGCGGCGACTGGACGAGTGATTTAACCCCCTTCCGAGATAAACTTTTGGGGTGTGACACGAGCGGCAGACAGGCACTTTCATACATACATAACGCAGGCAAATGTGCACAAGTAGACACACGTAGACATGGACATGTTACAAGGATGAATGGCCGCCCCGCGAAGGACGGCAGGACAGCATAATAAAAGCCAGACGAGGCATTAATCCTCCTTGTGGGGTTCGCTGATGTTTGCAGCATTATGGCAGGCCGTTAACATTTTTCACGCCCACGGTGTTGCCGTGTGTGAGGGGACCTCAAATTAGAGGGCCACAGGTAAGTGTAATGCTAAATCACCATGTCCATGGCATGTTGTGTCATCATTATTGCACACTAGCTCTAACATGTTGGGTGTGTGCTTGAATTTAAAACATGAGAGGCTCCAGCCAGGAGACGGTCAGCGGCTGTTAGCATAACCACTGAAACTGTAGAATCAAAATCTGCTTTTATCCATATTTTATGTCCTTTTTTCTTCTTCTAAAGGAAACTAAAACTATAGAAATAGAGCAAAAATGACAAGCTCTTGTTTGTAGCTGCACAGTCTAAACATTTTTAAATAATTTACTAGTATTCTGCAGATTTGCCCTGTTTTGATAAGTTACAGATAATATCAAGTAAAATCAGAGAAAAAAACACAATTAATTCACATGTCAACCATAGATAAACAGGTTAAAACTGTAAATATTGTCCACGTTAAAGAACTGTATGTTTACAAATGGTCATTTCTTCTTTTACAATGTCTGACTGTAAAATTACACTAATTTCACTGCATTTAAATCAGCCAAAGACATTGCTATTTTACAGGTATTTGCCATTATGTGAAAGAAAATGTATGTATAATAAGGACTGAAAAATAGTAATTTTACTTACCATTGAAATAATTATGTTATTTTATAATTACTAATAACATCTAATTCTTGAAAAAGGTAATAATTTACATCTTCAAAAATCAATATTTTTATTGATTAATGAAGATGTGAATTATGACTTTTTTTTCTAAATTTTTTAAAAATTGTATTTTTACAAACAATTTCTTCTTTCACAGTGTATGCCTAGAAAATTATACTGTTTAACTGTATTCAAATCAGTTTAAAATATATATTTTTTACAGGCATTTTCCATTATTTGCCCTATTTTTACATTTTTTGAACAAAAGGGTTTTTTGTTGTATTTTTATTTATTTATGTATTTATTACAGTGTATTAAACTGAAGTGAAACAACAAATAATGAGTTCTGTTCCAATAGGATAAAAAGACACACACATCTCGCTTACATAGCTGGATATAAACTTTTTCTTTTTTATAATCAGTCAACACTAGCCTATTACAGATATACCATAATAGTATATATGTTATGGGATATGCATCAATATGTAATCTTTGCTGTAAAGGTGTAGTCTTCAGTCAGACATTCAGACAGATCCAGGTTTGTCTGAGCTGCTAAAAACTCCACCTCTGCAACCCCAGCCCCACAGCAGAATTAAAACACTCACATTTGATTTTGTGCGTAATGACAAATTAAATATGTCCTGACAGCTCTGATGGAGCTCAAGATTCATCCGCAGAAGCTTCAAAACAAATGACTCCACTGGAATAAACCTGGAATCTGTGTGTCACAACTGACCTGTCAGAGCATTATTTACTGTCAGGTCCTGTCTTAATGAAGTCACTGCTGCTGGGCCACGTGTATAAATACGTAGATCACTGTCAATATAAAGAAGCACTTTTTGTTTCTGCTGCTGTGTAACAACGCAGGTATTTATTAAAGTCAGAGGAGAGAAAGTGACGCCCGAACAACATCGATCTAACACGTTTCTGATCTGCCTGATAGCCGTATTTTGACAAACATGTCAATAGGTCGTGTCATAGATGCCCTCGGGTGGTGTGGTGAAACCTGAAACACAAGCCGGGCCTTGATCAACCCCAGCTGGGTCGACTTTCAGGCTGAAAGACCTGAAACACGTTTTGACCTGAGGAAACATCACTGATCCCGATGCAACAAGACACCAAAGCTGATTTGTGATTTGTGATTCAGTGCTGTTTGTGTGTGCTCCTTCTGCTGCAAACTGAGGCTTTTGAACTTTTCATTCTAAACTAGTCTCTGTGCAGAAACACTAGAAAACCACTTCACTCACTGTAAGAGGTAACTTTACTGGCTATAATGCATCCATATATGTCTATTCAAATTCTAAATCCCTCCTAAACACCAAGTGTCCTCTGTGTTACATTAGTTTTTAGGACCAGAAACAGGCTCTAAATATTCAGGACAAGGTATCAGTGGTGGCCCAAAGACCTCCAGGATGGACCCAAAGTAACGGAAGTACATTGAAAATGAATAGGAAATAATAACAGATACATCCACTGAGAGGGCTAAATATAAAGGACAAATTTAGCATATTTTTTTACTGTTCATTAGAGGGAACAGATTGGTATTTACTCAGTATTTCACCCAAAGGATTCACAGTTATGAACAAGCATTGCTGCCAAGTTAAAACACAATGACCCCATCATTTTCCTTATTCAAGATTATATGTATACATATACACCAATCAGCCACAACATTCTGACCTGACAGGTGAAGTGAATATCATTGATCATATTGGTACTATGTGCTGTTCTGCTGGAAAACCTTGGATTTTAACGTCCATTGTGATGAGACTTAGACACCTAAATAAACATTGTCCCACAACAAGCACACTCCCTCATGCAAATGGAAATCCCAAATGTCACTGTCCTACCCCCGCAGGAAAATGCACCCCACCACATGGAAAAAATTCAAACAACCAGGAACATGTTGAGGAACATGACAATGGTCCAACATGTTGATTTGACCTCCAAACTTCCTACACCCCATTGTGATCAAGCATCAACAGGATGCAGTGGAACAAGTTGGATTGACAGAGGCCCCACTGCACAAGCCAGAGTACCCAAAGGATCCAGTGCCAACGTCCTGGTTCCAGACCCCATAGGACACCCTGAGAGGTCCTCTTGTCCATGGCCAATGGTTCAGATCAAAACAATATTAGGCAGGTGGTCATAATGTTATGCCTGATTGGTGGATGTAAAGAATATCAGGCAATGTATTGATGTTTTTTACTCTGTGAGTCTACATTGGTCCACAATTCGTGCCTCAAAAATCCAGTATTGGTCAACTTTTTCTTGCTTTTGCACTCTCTTTCCCAAAATTCTGCAGCTTACAGTTGTTTTTCTGCTCATAAACTTATCACTAGCAATTTACGGAGCTTTACAACAAACAAACATGCACTGTTGACCGTTATTAAAGCAGCAAGAGACGACGACAGTAACTAAAAACTAACCTTTGTGGCCTAAACAGGGCCAGCGGCAACAATACCTCTTACAGTTTTTTTCTTCTTTTTTTTTGATTTTCTGGGCCAAGTCTGTCAGGCTGGTTAATAAAAAAACAAGTGAGCACTCCATTTTATGAGTGGAGATGACCTTTACAGAGCTCGGGCTACACTGGGGGGATTTGAAGCCACCAATTAGCACTCTCGTTTCTGCTCTAGTGCGATCTCAGGTCTCCGAGAGAGACATGCACGCCATCAACAACATCAGCATATAAAGCAGGAGGCAGGACAACAACAAATGGAAGCAAAGAAAGGGGGCTCTTCGGGTAGAGGTCACGATGCATTACACTGTGTGGCATTGTGGGGGTTTATAGGAGGTCTATTCATTTAAAATAAGTAACTTAAACCACTGCTAGTGATAATGAAGGATCATACGAAAGAGGCCAGAAGTAGGTCGTCAGCTCCATCTATGACAAATGACAACACCAACAAATGCACACATGCACTTGGAGCTTTATGCCCCAGTAAGCACACTAACAGCGTGGTCAAGGGCAAGCATAATAATGAATTGATTGTCCTCTGAGAGTGTCATAATGAATGTGAATCAGACTATGCAGTGTGCTTTTAACAATCAATATGAGTATGAATTGCCACCACCATCCGAGTGATTGATTATATTCATTTCTATTTAGGCATAATGCGGGGGTTAGATCAATCATGAATTTCTTCTACGGTGCCATAAATAAAACGAGCATCAAAGGTGAAGTTTTTTTTTGGGAAAAATATGACCCTTCTGTTTTCGAAACAAAAGAGGTAGAGGAGAGAGGAGAGGGGGGAAAAAAGGTGATTTTAAAATTAATTTCCAAAGAGTTGTCAATATTCCTGAAGTGTGGCACATGCAGCGCCGAGCTATGGTGCTGCATTAAGCTTTCATGAAAGTGAAAGTTAATTAGATATGATGACTGAACTCCCGGGATCGTAATTAGCCGAACTGCGTGACTGCTCTCCTGTAATTAAATGTCATTTTCCCTCAGTTCACTGAGCCTGAAAAAAAAAGAAGAAGAAGAAGAGGAAGAAGAAGGAGGAGGAGGAGAAGAAGACTACTGCAGAAAATGTCAGTTACAACAAATTCACCTGTGCCCTGTGGCCTGAGCCCGGACGTTTCTGGAGCACGGCCCAGTCAGGATGACAAAAAAGTGGTTTTAAGCTGGTTGGCAGTAGTTCACGCTAAGCTAATAAATGAGCCTCTTTCTCGGTGGTCCAGTTTCGTGGCTCGCTCTGACATTTGGTTTGCGTTTTCTGGAAGTTGGGGGGGGGGTGCACAGAGGTCCCAAATGAGTGTAAACACTCAAGGTTAAAGTGTGAAGGTGAGAGAGGAGAAGAGGTTGAATCCGCAGGTGAGAATGAAATGTCAGATTCCTTCCGCGGAGGCGTCCTGGCAGGTGTCGTATGTGGATAACCCCGGGACGAAGGGGGAGAAAGGAGGGAGGGGAGTCGGTCCAACAGAGAACACAACGGGTCTCTTGTCATGTGTTAGAGGAGAAGAGTCAAAGCGGCAGGTACCAAACTATTGACTGACACCAGAGGACACACTGTAAGGACAATCACAACAACAACAGCGAGCACAACCCCTGCTGCAGAGCTCGACGCTACCAAGTACAAAGCAGTACCCTTTGTGACAAGTCTATTTTTGTACCATTTGTGCATTCAATAGTGCAACTGTCTTTTGTTGATTCATGTTTTGGATGTGTGACCTTCTAAACTTGATTTGGAAATGCTTTATGTCAACAAAACCACAACTTTGATAATCTGATTCGACGAAACAAGAATTTTCAACTCCATATGATCACATAAACACTGCTCTAGCACTATTCACAGCTGGAAAATGCGTTGCTATTCACTTCTTAACAATAGCATTCCTATTATTTGGCCCCTTCACAAAGCTAGTCTTTGTGTGTCCAAGCACAGCTTTCAGTATCATAAAGAATATCCAATAGTCTTTCAAACCTTTCAACGCGTGTTCCTTTGTTGGTCTCTTAAACAGCCGCATGAAGCAGAATAAGCCTACAGTTAACAAACAACAATTTCTCCACAACACTGCGACAACAACAAGAATTATTGAGCTGATGGTTTGCTGACCCGGAGTGTAAACATAGGTTTGTAGTAATAAGCCACACTTAGAAAACATTCAAACATACATTTACAAAGCCATATTCTTGGAAGATGGCAGCAGAAAAACATGCAATAATACTTTCCAAAGACATAATGAAATGCAATACAATTTGTTTATTGTCATTGCATAATGTACAATAAAATTAAGCAGCCATTCTGCTTTGTTTTTTTGTTTAAGTAGAATAAAAATCTGCAAATATAACAATACGGTAAAAATAACATGTACAAGTCTAATCAATGAAAACAGTCACATATCCTGTACTGTTATAGAGACAGTTTATTTGGTGTAACAAAGTGATTACTTCTATTTATTGCACATTCCAGAGCATTTACAGAAATGTAGGGGCTTATTGTAGTGCAAAATATACAGACAGTACAAGGTGCAGTTGTATGCAAACTATATGTGCAGGTTTGGTATATAGAATAGGAGGTGAAGCACATAAATGTCTGTTTTCAAATCTAAAACGCCCCTGCAAGAATTCTGTCACAGTGTTGGCAGGACTTTAAGCTATATGGATGTAATACTTGAGAAGAATATAATACATGAGAAACTATTCAGTGGAGATCTGTCTTATTTCCAACTTATTAAGAATGCTTTGACTCTTCACAAGGAGCGTCATTGTAATCGATTTTTTCAAGTTATAAAAACTATTTATAAGAAAATACAAAAAAATCCTGACAAATATGCATCAGATCAGAGATAAACCATCAGGAAATACACTGCAACAAGGATGTGATCCCTCACTGGCATCCCACCCACTATCATTACCATTCGGATGTACCTCCAAAGTGCTACATAACACTTTTAATGCAGGCTTTCAGTTTAAACCATTATAAACATATACTTGCTATGGATCTTGAAGCGTTTCAGTATAGTGATATAATTTTCCTGTACATCTATTTCTGAGTGCGGTGAATGCATCTCTGAGGACGCATTCATGAACACACGCATGAATGCATGGATGGCGGTTGTCATTGACAGGAACACCCACAGGCTATGTTCCCTATAATAATCACTCATTTTACTGTCTCTATATAGTGTGCTCTCTCTGATGAGATATCATTGACACTGGAAGAGACAGAGCGAGTGGGGAACCTAATTACCTCTGCCCGATGGACAGAAAATGATCACTGTGAATGTAATAAGGCTTTAACGTGTTTGTCTGAGAAAACGACTCGGGGCTCCCTGCCGCGTTTCGAATTAGAAAAACGACAGGTTAAAAACCCACCTGTGTCTCCGACTCAGCCACTAATGTGGAGGCATTTCACTCCTCGTCTCCGCTCTGTTGCCGTCTCTAAAATTACCTGCATCGGTCACGGGCCCGGCTCGTGTCAAAGACCCCCCTCCAGAACACTGGCTTCTCTTCTGATGAAGTTTCGCCCCCTTAAACAACTTTTCAACTCGTCATCTATTAGTCCTACCTGAGGGAAGATAACAGTGCCAAAATGGAGATCTCTAATCAGTGAGCCTAATAACTCCTAGAGAGAGTTCAATTAAGTGGAGTAAATGCAATGTTTGACCACTGGAACGCCTTCAAGGACTATTGAGAGAATCCAAAAAACCCTTTTTTCCCCCAGAAAATGTTCAAGTAGGTGTAAACTCATGCACAAAAAGGTGTAGGAAATTTTGAAAAACACCCATTTTCTCTGTGAAATACGCCAAGATGGGCCCAGATGAAAGCCATCTCCTCTTGTTATGCCTGAAGTATTATTTGTAAGAAAATAGTTTTTACAACCGAGACGGAACAAAAAAGGTTGCACAAGAAGGGTATCCAACCTTGCATATGGTTTAAAGTTGTAATTCTTAAGATTTCCAAGGAATCAAAAGCCTTTAAAGCCTGCTTTTTCAAAAGAGCTATTCAATGTACAGCAGTATCCACTGCAAGTTGACTAAAGATGACACATGTAATCCAGAATTAAGCTTTGTGCCACAGATGTTAACCATCCTGATCACACTCATAGCAAACACAGGCATTATCTAAAATATCAGCTCTAAATATTACAGGTAGAAAACAGACAAGAAAGTACAGTCACCTGGAACACTTCGATGAAGAGTTCACCAAAGGAAAACTAACTCTACAGTAATTTCTGCTATATGAAACACTACTCACAATAGACTTGTTTTCATATGACTGTACTGTTTTTTGTTCTTCTGTTAAGAATTTTAAGCTAACTTTTTGAATGCTGCCAAAAACGTTTTTAAAAAAAGATAATGTGAACTGTTTTGTTTCTATTCGCTGCAGGAAAACTAATCTGCAAAATATTACTAGAAGGTAGAGGTGTAAGCCACGACTAAAGGAAGGAAAAGCACCAACTAGAACAACCACCAAAAAAGCCTTCCAAAAGGAATACAAACAATCTAAACCATCTGCCTCGACCATCTACAACAAACAAGTACATTTGTACCTCGGGTAACAAACTTAATTCCTTCTTTGACTCCATTCGCGAACCGAAACATTTTTCCCACTGAAATAAATGTAAATCCAACTAATCCGTTCGCCTGCCCCAGAAATATACTTTGTTAAAAACTTTTTTATGCGTTTATGTGTGGCAAAAACATAGAAAGGAATTAAAGATAACCTTAATTATAGAAAAATACAGTAATACTAAAATAAAACATAATAATTGTACTTTAGCTGTGTGGTTGATGGTTGCTATCACAGGTGGATGGTGGAGGAGGAAGACTACTCCTTCAAGGGAGAGTCCCATTCCATAATAACGTCGGACAACTGTGCAGGTATTTCTGGTGTTTTTTCTCTTGTTTATATCCTGGGAAGTGGTTCAATGGCTGATGCTTGCACAAGAATACGATCCAGTTTGTGCGTTCGTGCACCGAGACACTGTTCGCGGGCTGAGTTGAAATTTGTTCGTTTGTTGTGGGCCGATCTGCTCGCGACTAGGGGCGTTCGTGGATCGAGGTATTACTGTTTAGACAGGTCTTCAGGCGTTTCGCTTAATTCGGCGAGATGTAATTATTCTTGCATGCCACCACATTTCATGCTGTCCCGAGATGAAGCCATAGAAAGAAGCGGAAACAGCTTAACAGCCTTGTAAATATTCACTGTTTATGTCGAAACTTTTTCAAAGAATGCATTTATTTCTCCCATTTAGCGGATTAACTCTTTAAAAGAGTCAAAAACCACCCCAAGTGGGCGTAAAAATTGGAATTTTAATTTAATGCGATCCTTCATAATGTGTTCATGGACATACACTCCAAAAGCACAGCCATTATGCAAAACTTGAGTTCAGATCTGATGCTAATGGTACCAACTAATACCATGCAGATAAACCAATGGTCCTTCCATTGTCGTAGATGCCGGTGAAGTTTTTACTGTAGCATTAAATTGAATTTGCGATTAACACCATTAACCGCTGGTGTTTAAATATCTTTACGTACTGACGTCTCAAAAATTACAACTTTAGAGATTAGCTTTGATTGGGCTGTCCACTTTTGATTGTCTCCAAAAAATACACCCAAGAAAAAAAAAAGAAGAAGAAGAAGAAGATCCACAGAGCCATAGAACAAGTATGAAGGATCCATCATGTGAATATTATTCCGGGGGGCTGCCTTTTATGGAAGCTTTAAATTGGGTGATTTTATGACCGCAGCAGTCTATGCAATATAATCACATTAAAATTCGTAAAAGAGCCTCCTAAAATCTCCTTATGTTCACCTGGTCCTTCATCATCATGGATGTGAAGTGGAAAACAAACCGCTGTGATTTTTCCTGCTTGTCATCACGACCAGGCAGAGGATCACATTTTCAAAACGGCCACTAAAACACCTCAAAACTGTTGTCTGGTGACCTTTTCTTTTCAGCCGCAGCCGTTTATGGCACTATCTGTCCTCTAGCTATACTGTAGCTTTACATCCTGCCAGACTATCTTGCTGCCTGAGGGCACTTAAGGTGTCTACTGCTAATTCCACCTGAGCCCTTAATTACCTCATTAATTTAGACTGACAGCGTAGGTTAAAGCCCCTCTGTGATCCCCAGGCTCCGAACACGGACATTAGCCACTGAAGTGGAGGCCACAACCCTGGTCTCCCTTCTGGAGACCCTTGAGTGTTTAACAAGGTTTATACCTAATACACAATTTTATCTTCACGGATCTTGGCTCGGTTTCTCAAAAGCAGCATTAATTGTTGACTGGCTTACAGTGGAACCAACATCATCTTCAGCTATGGTGGACAGTCTTGTCTGAAAAGAGGGTTTTAGGCACATTAGACCCAATGTGGCGGCTAAGCTAGGATAGCCCCCCTTATGAAACCATCAGTGGAGGATTTCCACTGTGGCTTTAGCTAAGCCATCTCCCATCCGGATCCATTCTATAAAGACAGTCACTGAAGGACAGAGAGCGAGAGGAGTACAATGGCTTGAAGCCTCCTGGAGATCATATCTAGACAGAGGAGTAATAAGGAGAGGGCTAAGAGGAGGGTTATATTGGTCTAGGTGGACGGCGAGGAGGAGGAAGACGGGCCATCACACATGTCCAGCCTTGACTGAAGATGGGATTAAAGAGGGACGAGGATGGGGGGGGGGGAGACAGACAGACAGAGATAGAGAACAGACACAGAGGAAGTGATACGAAGGAACAGCAGAGAGGAAGATTGATGGCCGACTTGTCCTAGCTAGGTGATTTTTTATTTTTTTTCCATCTTTCCAGACGGCCGGCGTCCAGGAGCCTCCACTTCTCCCACGGAGGAGAGAAAACGGGCAGATGGTGATGGAGGAGAAGACAGCGATAAAAATCACAAAACTGTTGAGCAGATAGAAAAAGGAATGGAGAGATGGCTCGCGATAATGGCGATTGTGGGACAGGGGGGAGGAAAGGGGACGGTTGAATAGAGTTAAGGGGAAAGGGATTTGTAGGTGAAATTGAAAAACTTTAATGAAAATGTAAAAGGAAAAAAAAAAATAGCCCTCCGTGGCGGCTTGTTTATAGAAGAATGGTGAGTAATTTTTCTGTTCTGCTTTCCTAGATGCACTGAAATTCACTCAAGCATGGTGTAAGTGAAATTCATTTGGCCACAGCTGGGGTCCTCTACCGCACTGAGCAGGACAGGCCAGCAAACGGAGCTAAACGGCATAATTCCATCTGGTATATATGCTTTTTCGCCATATTGGTGGTATCTGAGGGTAAATCAATTATGCAATTAAACTACAAGAACACAATGAATCTGGCTGTTTCACCGCTGCCATTACAGTCAGCAGGAGTATAAATTAGCATTTGGCAATCGTCTGTATTTACATATTGTCATATTGCCAATAGACGATCTGATCGCCTCTGGGCGGATGGGGAGCGCTCGCTGTCATCGCTCATTTTAAATGTGAGTGCGAGCCGATCTTACAGCACAGCTGCTGTCATCAACCTGTATTGTGGTTCATTTCATCAGAAAAATATGCAAATGAGAGCAACTATAATGTGAATTCTGCTGCATTAAGCCTCAGTACATGTGATGACAGTCAGCGGGGGCATCAGGCGGGAGACCCAAGCTCCTTCCTCCAATCGGTTTCTTAGTGTTTCTCTCTCTATTAACATACGATTGAAGTCATGATGTAAGACATGTAAGATTGGAAAATAATATTTTTTCAGCTGTCAATAATTGCAGCCATTTGAGGCTACACAGACAAACCAAGAGCACAAAGATAGCAGGAAATAGTCAGGGTCACAAATCCAGTTCACCTGCACACAAACACAGCGACTGGAACCAGGCGGCAGCAGTGGATCGTGTCCAGCCGGCATGACGGAGCCCGGGAAGCGATTCCGAGGAGGTTTGGTGCGCAGAGCAATGCTTTGGTGAGTAGGCATATGGAGAATGAAGGCTTCGTCAGATTGCACGGAGACTCGCGAGACCCGTCAGATGGAAAAGGGATCAGAAACAGGTTGCTTTAAATTATGGAGCGGAGTCTCTTTCGCTGATTAACAGTGATCAAAATGTAGTAGCTTTCTTGCCGGCATTGTTCTTGTTTTCAATCCTCGACAGATTAGCAGAAGGGAGTTAGTATATAAACTCTATAAAGTTTTGGTATAAGCTGACAGTAAATGATCTGTTTTTATGTACTGATGAAGATTTCATTTAGAAATTTAAAGCCAAGGGATTGAATTATGCTGCAGCATCATTTTCCACTTTTTAAGAAAAGATAAAACTACTTATGGAGGCATTTTTAGAAACGAAGTGTAAGATTCGGCCCTTTGAGAGCAATTTCTGTAGTGACTGGAGCACATCATAGTGCTGCTCATCCAATGAATGTTAAAATAGAAGATTTTGTCTTTATTACCAAGTCTACGTAGAGATCGTTATGTACTATTAGTGATTTAAGACATCTGCCCTCTTTACAGCATTCAATATTTTAGAAAACCGGCTATGCTAGTGTGCATCCAACTCAGGAAACAGAAAATAACAAGCTGGCTAACTAGCTTCCTGTCGCAAAGAAGGCAGCTTCTCCTCGAGTCAAAGGTGTGACAAACTGCAAAAAGAGAAGAGGATGAGGAGAACAGGATGCCACGTCTGTGTCGCTGGAACACATTTCAGGGCGTCGAGAAAAATGTACCGTTTTACAGCCACTCCTTTTCCGCTGATTGTGTGAGGAAAAGGGTTTTTCGGTTTGTGCGCTCGTCATGTAATGAAAGTGGAAGCAGTCTTAGCTACGAGGACTCGAAGCTGCTTCACTTTCATGTTCTTTACATGCTGCACACTCTCATTATCTGCTGTACAATGGGGAAAGCAAGGATTGCAAACCCTGTAAAATAACATTTCAGTGTTTCATCTGTTTGGTCTAGTAGCATTTGAGAGAGCTATATGATTATTTTATCGTGTAATTCTCCCATTGATGTGTGCATGGATCCAACTAGTCACTCTCTCCAGCCTCAACAGCTTGACTGACATGGATGCTAATGCCACCCGATTTGAATATTATCAGCCCATTAAATGGCCATTATCAGTTGTCTTCACTCCCGTAATTATGCTTCAGATTAGGCGAACTGCACCAATTTGTGGGCCAGAAGGTGTGTTATCACTCACTCTGGTTATAGTTGAACGGGAAGTATCCAAGATTAACTGGCAGAATAAGTGCAAGTCAAATCTCTGCTGGTGTTTTTCAGTCTAGTATCGCGGCAAAGCCTGGAATGAAGGTTTACTAGAGGATAGTAGAGGAGAAACCCTGAACTAAACCATGTATTTCTGGTGCCTACATCTACCACATGCTACCAGAACAGCTTCAATGCTCCTTGCCACTGATTCTCCAAGTCTCTAGAACTCAACTGAAGGGATGAACAACATTTTTCCGAAAGATTTTCCCTCATTTGCTGCTTTCGTGACAGTGATAGAGAGCACTTTTTAACTCGTAGGTCCAAAATATCCCATAGGGGTTCAACTGGGTTTAGATCTGGTGACTGTAAAGGCCATAGCATATGATTCACAACATTTTGTCTTAGGCGTCAAACTGTTCAGTGACCCCTTGTCCCCTATGAATGGGGGGCAATGTCAGTTTGGAAGAGACCACTCGCATCAAGTGTTTCACATTAGAATACAAGTGCCAGCTCAGTTTTACATTGATCCCCCCACAGTACAGGAACCCAGCATGACAATCAGAGTAGACATCTGGTCTAGGATCTTGGTCTGAACTAATGTTTTGCTACTGTGAGTGGTTTACAGATCCAATCTTAAACCTCCAAACTGCTCACAGACTCATCGGGGCTGCCTCAATAATATCAGACATGTTTGACATTTATCGGGCTAGTTATGATTATCACACTAACACCCAGGGCAGCAGACACTGCTATCAGGCAACGCTAATCATTCCAGCCCTTGAGGCTAACGTTAGCTACAAATATTACAACTGGTAGTTAAGATCTCATTTCCAGCTCCCACTGATGAACAGGCAACCCATGTTGGCCGCAGCTTCCAGAACATTCTCTCAACCAGATTAGCCTTTAAAATGTGTTATTTATTTATTTATTTCTCGCTGCAAAGTATTATTAGCAAGCTGTGGCACCACATTCTCCATTTTGTTCACATCTGCTTCCCCATGGTATTAGATGAGGTGATGCTCTGGTCCCTGATTGCTCCCTCTGGCACAATAATATTAATATTATCTTGTGTGTGACGCAGCATTATTTTCAAATTTTGTAGTGTGTGCATGTCTTAGAGAGAAGAAATTGTGAAGGTTCTTCTTATATGTTTTTACAGACTTCTTTTGCATGTTTTTTACTGACTTTTTGTACCTTTTGTAAGGTCTTTATAGAACTTTTGTTTGGCATGCATTTCACCAAGGAAGTGCCTTCGAAAAACCACTGTATTGCTGTCTTGCAATGCATTATAACGACAGTAAATTCTAATTCTAATATGTGTGTGATGTAACTCTGATTCCAAAATGTAGGGTTTTAATACTACTACAGCGTGAGCCTGACCTAAAGGGACAAATGGACCCAAACCAACTTAGCAAAATGCCCAACACAGCCCAACAAAACCACCAGATCGCTTCACTGTGGGCGTCAAGGTTTCAGGTCTTTCCTTTAATTTGTCACCCAACAATAGTTAAACCTGAATAAACAGCGACAGTAAAATAAGAAGTCTAAAAGTAGCGGCCTGACACAAGACAAGAACCTCAGTATCCAGGGTAAAAGCTTGGCCATGGCCGACTTAGTGTAGCAGTAGGTGGAAGTGGACGCCTATAAGCCATATACTGTATATGAGGGTGAAAACAACTGATAAAGGCCATTCAATGGGCTGATCATCAAATGAGATGTAAATGCACACTGTATGGGTCCAAAATTGGAGAAGCGTGCTGAACATTCAATACCTCATGAAGGACGCATGGAATCTGCAGCGGCACACAAAGAGAAAAATGCAAAGCCGCTCCCTTCCCATCCACTAACCTAATAGTTTCTGCACTAAAAGACGCGCACGCTGCCGTAATGCCACATAAAGGCCAGCGTTTAAATATGGATGCATCGTGGAGAGCGACGGCGAGTGCAATTCAGTGGAATCTCTTTTGTCAGCTACAAATGCAGTGTTCATTATCACACGTTTCCATGACCCGGGGCCACGAACGCCGTGGTATGGATCAGCAAAGTCAATGCATCATAAACCATGTATGATGTATTATGCAAGTTCTTTATTTTGTTCGGCACGCGTCTACTTCAGAATAAAACGACTGTTATATTTCCAGCACAAAGAACTGGATATGGATTTCGCTCCCTCCGATAATGTCAGATCATTTGACTTTGGAGGAGAGTTTATTGATTTGCAAGAATAGAAATTTGCCACTCGAGCGACTCTGTCAGTTCATTTTATTGTGCATCATTTAGAACACGTCAATTAATGGAGAAGACAAAGAACAGACTGTCCTTTTATAAAAATATCTGGGCCGTTAATTATGAAAACCCAGCGCTGTATTTAAAATGTCATAATGGAGTTGTTCTATTTCTCCAACTGCTCTTGAACTCGATGCACCACTGAAATACAGAGAACAAAGCTGTTTAAAACTCACATTTACAGAACACTCGACAAAGAAAGTGGCAACATTTTCGCACCAAACACGACATTAGCTAGGATTTTACAATAACTTGTACAAACATGACCCTAAAACTTTGTTTAGAAAACACTCTGAACACAAAAACACCTCGGGGTGACGGAAAAATGCAATAAACAGAAAAAAAGATGATAAGATATATGAAAACTTTTCCCATACCAACTTTGCTAAACTGGGCCAAAACTAACACCGAGCAATAAATCATAGCAATTTCCAGACGAATAACTTGATAATAGTCAAGGCTACCGTATGAAAGTAGAGCTGAAGCCCTGTGTGTCCTTCCCATACCTGCAGGCTCACTTCCCGTCCTTTAAAAAGCACTGAATAAACTATACTGGCAGCTTACGGGTCCATTAAATCAACTGGGATTGTGGCGGAGAGAGGAGGGGAGAGGTATTACATTTGTGTTATTGGTCAAATATCGCCGGCCTGTGAAGGAAAAAGGTGATATCCAGCACGGGCCGGGCAAATGGAGAAAGAAAGACGGAGGTGGGCGATGGGGGGGGGGGATGTGTCACAGCTATGTCCTTTCTGATAAGTGAGTTTTCACTTGCCTTCAACCCCCTCCCCGCTGTAATAAGAGCTGACACCTATTTGTGACATATGACTGTATCTCTGATTGCCTGGGGCGTGATGGCATTCTGATGCCCCGCTCAGCTTGTGATGGAGGGATAGCGGGAGTGAGCAATGGGGAAATGGAAGGGTTTGTGGCTCAAATGTGCCGGTCGCAGCGATGCTATATCTGTGGGAGGTATGGAGGCTGCGCGAGTGAGTCTGCTGGGTGGATTCTTCGGGGGGGTGTAGGGGGTGGAATGAGTGCAGTTTATGTGCTGGATGACATGCAGGAGCAAACGGATGGATGGAAAATCAATGGGTACCTCGAGGTGTCTGTATTTTTTGCACCTCCGTTTGCAAGCTGTTGGCACTATAGAGTGTCGCAGGGCAGAAAAGACATTTGTCTGCAGGGCAACTTACAGCGGCTGTGGGATCCTCAGGTGTTAGTGCAGTGTTCTTGTCCAAACCTGGAGCTCTTTCAAGTTGCAATGCCAGTTACATTTAGAGGGAGGTGATCAACATGCAGTGTTTAACTCAGATTTTTTGAATTTGCTTTTATTTTTAAATTTTTAATTTAATTTTAGATAGCATCTGTCAAGGGAAAAAGTATTTATTGATTTATTTTTCACATGCTAACAGAAAATGATAATAAGAATTATGAAAAGACAGAAGTAACAGGCCAAAACTGTAAAATAACATCCAAGAAATATGCAGATGTTCCCTGTTTTGGTAAATTATAGCAAATATATAGTAAAATCACACACAAAGAAAAAATGTATTTATGTACGCACCAATCCTTGTAAAAACAGGCGGAAACTATAAATAACATCTGGAATAAAAACCTAAATTAAACAAAATAGTATTTCATTCTGTTACTGTGTTTGACAGTGAAATTAGACCATTTTTAATTTAATGAAATCAGCAAAAATATAATTATTTAAAAATATTTGCAATTATTCGAAAGAAAAAATGTATATTGAAGATTGGGAAAAAAAACTAAATAATTTTATGAACATATTTTAAAAATGTTCTGTTTTGTTAAATTGCAGATAATATTCAGTAAAATCATAAAAAAGGAATTAAGATTGTAATATGGTCACATTAGAAATGTGTAATTTTATAAACAGCAATTTGTTCTTTGTGAAAATAAAAATTACATGTTCTTTACTGTATTTAAGGAGATAAAAATATCATTATATGTACAGATATTTGCCATTATTGATATATATATATATATATATACATATATATATACATAAAGGAATGAAATTATCGTAAATCATTTCTTTAAATTTTATTATGTACAGAAAAAAATTATTATTTTACATGTTGACATTAAGGGGGACGGGTCCAAAACTGTACATACTGTCAAGAGTCTAAATTTGGATTTAGTAGTTTGGATCTAAATCCAAATTACTAGTTATACAATATTGTGACATTTTTAGAAGATTTTTTCTTACATTAAATTATATAATAAAACCCAACTAATAATCTCAGTTTTCTTCAGTATCACGCCCGATTATTTATATTATAGAGATATTCTGCTTTGTTTGTTCATGACTTCATTGTTTTCACACATGTAAATATGCTTCACTCAACCTTAAAAAGCCCAAAAGAGCCAGATTAAGTCATAAAATTAGAGCTAGAAACTATGTTTTAATTATGGAAAATCACTGTGGTACTTTGGTGGCTCACTTTACACAATGATATCAACATTAACATTTAACAGTTTTGTGCTTTGGCTGCAAAGCTGACTGGCCACACTGCAGTTGACTCTCTTATTACCTGCATGAGAAAAGCTGCACTTTGATGTGTTTTGTTAAAAAAAACAACACCTCACCTAACTCATTACAACTAGTTTTGAGACACTTCCTTTTGTGTGAGAGGAAGTTGCAAATGTTTGTCTGATTCCTCATCACTGATTTTCTTTTCATGCCTGAACATAGAACACTGCTCCACCTTGAAGCTCCTTCCCTCCTGCCTACACAGAGAAAACCACTTATTCACCAGGTCCCTAAATTTGGGAACCACAAGCCCCAACCTCAGCCACTTCACAATCAGAACAAATACATACATGACTTTCAAGTGTACTTTGAGAGCCGGGGGGCGATCAGATAACAAAGAGCAACAGTTAGGAAGCCATTGCTGAATTGAAAGTGCTTTAAATCTAGATTCTGTCCAAGAAAATCACAAATAGGGCTGAATCAAGGCAGAACCCTCGTCTAATGTTTCACACAGACACAGACGACAGAGCCTAGCTGTGATTTTGTTCACTAGTTTGACCACTTAGATGAGGCTTTATTAAATTTCCATCATGCTCCACTGACTGGCGCAAGTGTGACACGATGATAACAACACTGCTCCCGCAATAATGTTTTTTGTGCATAATAGAGCGAGACGAAAACACAAAATTTAAAAGCATTATTTTAAACCTTCAGGACCAAAGAAAGTTTCCATTTACTCGCAGGCTTGCAGCAGTCAACACGCACATTGTTCAGAGAGCAGAGCCGAGGTTTTGACACCGTGGTTTCACAGATCAATGGCTTCTCCTCGACAGCGTCCCTGGCATGATAAAACACTCCCCGCTCTGTATGCTCGCCGAGTCCGGGCTACATCTAATGTGCCCAGCTAAGAAGGTCACCGGGGTTAAAAAGAAAAACAGATGTACACGTGTGGTTTTTATCAATACATTGGACGGTGCTGACAGTTATAAATGAAGCAGTAATATAAAAGATAAGCTTACAGTTTATGAATTATGTGTTGAACTTCTTAATGCGTGCTAATGCTAACAGCAGCAGCAACAGAGATGTTAAAAGACCGACACATTCAACCATCTATCCCCACCATTTTTCCATTGCTTTTAGATGTTCTAACCGTTCTACCAATCATCCATCATTATATTCAGCTACTTTGTTCATGCACCCTCAGTCTCCAACATATATATCACACATTCCTGTAACATATATAGGGCGTTTGAGAACAGATGTAGCTGACAGGATAACAGTGTATGAACCTGCTCTGCACTGGACCGTACAGACCAATTTGTCAGTCACTACAACCTTTTGTGTGTTTCTATAAAATCCTGAAGGGTTCTTCTAAGAATAGCTTAAGTAACAGAGGCGGCAAAGGCCCCATTTCATGTAATAACTCCATGTCATTTCTTTTCATTAGCCTCAAACTCGGACAAAGCTCTAAAAGTTTGAGCTAATAATCTTTGCGGCTAATGGTCTAGGACTGAATAATGTGAAGTCATCCGGCTGAAGTCGATGCTGCTTCCTGACCTTACCACCTGTAATGAAATGCATCTTTGGTTGAATGTGAAAAGCGTAGCTACGATTAAAGAGGAGTCTCTCATTTTCTTTAAAGTATATTGGGAAGCCCAGTATAGTCTTTATCATGGGAGAAAGGCAAGAAAGAAAAAGTGGAGATCCTACTGGGGCACAGGTGCTGTCAGACGGCAACAATCCTTCGCCGCATTTAGGACACGTCTTACAACGCTGACCTTTATAAACATGACACAGTGTACGGTCTGTTTTTGTTGTGCTGTTTGCTTCCCTAAAGGCTCAAAAATGTCTGTTTAAGAGGGTTTAAAGAAAATCTGCAGGAGAAAACGCGAATCCATGTCCATCGATTACTGCGTTATTATTGCGAATATTAGAAGTTAGACAGAAGATCCCTGGATCGCATCCCAATTAGGACAGCTGGGATCTTCCTGTGTGGAGTTTGCATGTTCTCCCCGTGCAGCGTGGGTTTTCACCAGGTACTCCGGCTTCCTCCCACAGTCCAAAAACATGATGAGGTCAATTGATTGTTCTAATTTGTCCGTAGGTGTAAATGAGTGTGCTTGGTTGTTTGTCTCTATGTGTAGCCCTGTGATAGACTGGCAACCTGTCCAGGGTGTCCCCGGCTGGGATAGGCTCCAGCCCACCCAGGATCCGACAGAGGACTAAGCGGTGTATAGATAATGGATGGATGGATGTTAGAAGTTAATCAAGATAACAGTGGGTGACGCTAATTCTCCATTCGGGCACCATTTAAAAAAAACAACAGGACAAAACAAGATGATGGAATTAAAGGAGCAATGGCCAAAAGTCAAATATAAAATGGATGTATAATGGAAATCTGAGCCCTGAGATAGGCTGGTGACCTGTCCAGGGTGTCCACTGCCTTCGCCCAAATCGGCTGGGATAGGCTCCAGCCTCCCCGCGACCCTACAGAGGATTAAGCGGTGTATAGATAATGGATGGATGGATGGAAATTTGCCATTTCTGCTAGTTTCATATACAGTATTAACTCTGTGAGACTTTACTTTTAACGTCATATCCTGGTCATTACAGGGGATAATCATACACATGCTAATCGATCAAATGATTTTCCATCATTTGATCTAATAGCACTTGAGGATTTATGATATTAGCGCCTTTATATCAAGGAAAACATATTTTTTAATATAATGACATTATTGTGTTTTTGCATGCATCTCACCATAAAATGTTGGCGGTAGAGAGGCTTTTTCATAATTGGGTTGGTAAGATTGTTTGAAATCTGGTAATATCAGAGCCAAAATGGTGGGATACTGTAAGAAATTTAAAATTAAAGCTGCAAGCAGCGTCAGACGGGCCCTCGCTCCTCACCGCATTCCTCTCCACACGACCTTGTCTAGGGGGCGCCGTAGAGCCGATTAGAATTTCGACTGTGCAAATCTGTTGGTCTTGGGATACTATATGTATGTACCAAATTTCATGTTTGTAGGATAAAGCAGTGATTTTATTTGAGTATTTGAATATTTCTAGGGGGCGCTGTGGAGCCGTTTGACCACGTCCATTCCTGAATTGTATATTAAATATTAGGTCTTGAGATTAATGAGGATTTGTGTGGATTTGGTGATTTTACATGAATCCATTCACCTCCAAAACCCAATTCGTTCCACATGGCGATTTTGTTCAAAATGGCCGCCATGCCACGCCCACACCATGTGACGTATCCACGAGAATTTAATAACTTTTCATCCTGGAGGGGTCTAGATGCCACAGAGCGAATTTGGTGAAGATCGGATAAAAATCCTGGGAGGAGTTCGTTAAATTCCAATGCCTGCGCACCACGTGTTGAAGTGGGCGAGGTTAAGCTTTTTTGTTCAAAATGGCCGCCATGCCACGCCCACACCGTGTGACGTATCCACGAGATTTTAATAACTTTTCATCCTGGAGGGGTGTAGATGCCACACAGCGAATTTGGTGAAAATTGGATAAAAATCCTGGGAGGAGTTTGTTAAATTCCAATGCCTGCGCACCACGTGTTCTAGTTGGCGCTGTTTAGCTTTTTTGTTCAAAATGGCCGCCATGCCACGCCCACACCGTGTGACACAGCCACAAGATTTTAATAACTTTTCATCCTGGAGAAGTCTAGATGCCACACAGCGAATTTGGTGAAGATCGGATAAAAATCCTGGGAGGAGTTCGATTAATTCCAATGCCTGCACACTACGTGCTCTAGGGGGCGCTATTGAGCCTTTTTTGAAATTTTAAAAGCAAGAATGTTTTTGTCTCGGGCTACTGTACCTGTGTACCAAATTTCATGAGTTTACGTGAAACTAGCCGTATTAACTCCACTAAAGCCCAATTTTCTAGGTGGCGCTATTGAGTCATTTTGCCATTCATATGTGTAATTCCCCCAAAATATCAAATTTTTCACCAGTCTTGATGTGTGTGCCAAATTTGGTGAGTTTTTGAGCATGTTTAGGGGGTCAAATTGAGGTTCAAAGTGGCGTAAGAAAAAGAAACCGCCAAACCGCCAAACCGCCAAACACTAGAGGAACAATAGGGTCCTACGCACTGTAGTGCTTCGGGCCCTAAATATACATACTTAGTGCTTCATGTGTGTATATACAACAGTCTAGATGAACAGAGGCATCATCAGGGGCGATTAAATTTGGTGTAAATTCAAACTTAATTTTCTTGCCAACGCTTTGCCACACAAAAAAGCACCTGGCATCATTAGAAAGGTCAAGTCATGCAGTTTCATTTAATATTCTTTCCACTTTGCTGTTGTGAACTCTTCGAGAGCAATTCAACTAAGAAGAAGGGATGTGAATTTGGATTTAAAGTGTCAGGTTCTATGGAATATTACAGTCTCCTATTCCGTGTACTGTAACAGTTTTATCACAGCTACATGCAAAAACTAATTTCCAGCATCTCCATGACCTTTTTTTTTAACAAAATAGGTGTTTGGAATCATACTAATTGGAAGAATTAAACACGAGCACCACTTGTTGACCTGCTATGTTAGTTTTTCAAATCAAAATTAATACCTTAATTTCGAAAACGTTCTTCAGTCCACCTTGAAATGTAGTTATAGCAACTTAATGGCTGTTTGCACGGTAATATTAAGACCTCTGTGGCGACCATTTAAAATTGCAGGTTACTATAATATGTCTCGAGACTGTTGAAACTGTCACAGGTCTGTTCAAGATTCATCAAAGGCGTCTCAATTAGGAGACATCTCAGTTGACACCGGAGAGCTTTTCCATCTAATGAAGTACCTCACATTATTGCCCCGCTAGTAAATTATTCAACTAAACTCGTAACGGGGGGTGGATCAGAAAAGACAAGACAGGGAAAGAAAAAAAAAAAAAAGAAAGAAAGAAAATGAAAATGAAAGAAGTCTCCTCATCATTTTCAATTCATCACCTTTCTTCCATATTGCCCCGCAGATCACAGAGAATATTCACCTAATCAGATTTATGATTTATCCCATTTAAATTCAGTCGACTTTCTCAAACGCCGAGAGATGGTGGGTGGAGAAAGCGGGGCGGCGGGAGAAAGAGGGAGAGAGGAGCGCAATTTATAATCTACAGAAGACACCAAGTGTGGGTGACCTCTATTTGAATGAATAAAGATTGGCTCTTTATGTGTCCCACTATTGTGCCATTTGTAATGAGCATAAATTATTAACAGTTAAGTGTCTCAAACTCAAAAATCACAAGGCAGCTTCTCCTGATACGTCTTATTATAAGCAAAATGGGGGATTTGAAGTTTGGTAATGAGAGTACAGAGGCAAAGCTATCACACTATTATGTTATCATGCTATACTTTACCACTTATGAGCATTTTATCATAGCGTATGACCATGTTATCTAATGAAATGGGCTGGAGGACAAGCACGAGGAAGTATCACTCACTTTGGATGTATTTCCTAACAGTTATTATGATTATACATGCAGCTGTCAGCATGTATAGCAGCAGGGCCGAATGAAGACGTGTTTGTGATTTGGGTGGAAGCAAACAAAAGCAAATTCTAGCAGAAAAAATAACAAGGAAGAAGGTTTGGTCTTTTTCCAATAAAACTGCCTCAAGCTTAGTTAAGCCAAAATAAAAAAAGACAATAGAAAAATGTGTATAATTTAATAAACTCAATGCAGACCTGCTACTTATCCCTCGTGTTTATATTCACTAATAATTATAATAAATATAATAATTTCTAAATATTTAAGTTGTTTAATTAAAAAGAAAACTCATTTATTTTCCATAGATCTCGGGCGCTTGTCACAATCACTTAAGGCTGATTGCATTGATATATTTGAATTAATTACCTTAATAATTAATTATTTTCTCACACAAAACTACACTTACTACAGTTGACTGCAGCATTTCTAATTTATTTTGAACAGATAACTTAATCAACTTTAGCTGTGGATTAGAAGAAATTAAGTATCAAAGGACTGCTCAGTCACAAACAGGGATTTAATTACGAAAATCTTGTTCCATGGTGATGCAAGTGGTCAAGAACACCTCCAGGGTGAATTTAAAAGCCCTCCAGAAATTATGCACATAATGGTGGATGTACTTGAAATAAAGAATACAACTCAACAGGTAAAGAGTGTTGTTCTTACAGTCTGTCAAGCTTAAAAGAAAATGGGTTTATTTCAAAAAGTGGCTTTTGTGCTCAAGACCAACTTTGCACTCTGTACCTTCACTGTAGTTATTCAGTTATAAAAGAGTCACATAAAACAGAGTGTGCTGGGGTGACTAGCAAGAGCTCCCTGAAGCTTTTTTTAAAAATATGTGAAGATTTACATGTTTAGAAAAAGTTTAGAAATTAGCTATTCTGTTAGCTGCATTAGGGATTTCTATCCAAGGATATTTGCTGGCTAAAAGAATCACTGGCGTTTTCATTCAAGCGTGCTGGATTGTTTAGAATTGTGAGGCAGACTTTCCACAAGCTCAACAGTTAAATGCAAGGGTGGATTACCTTGTGGACAAAGATGGAGTGTGTCACGAGCCAACAGAGTAAACAGACTCGGGATCAATGGACACGTTTTTTTTTTATTGGGTTGTTGTTGATCAAGAAGGACCAATGACTGATATTTGAAACCAATCTACACCGATCAGGCATAACATTATGACCACCTGCCTAATATTGTGTTGGTCCTTATGTGCTCAAAAATGCTCTGAACCATTGGACATGGACAAGAGGACCTCTCAGGGTGTCCTATGGGTTCTGGAACCAGGATGTTGGCACTGGATCCTTTGGGTACTCTGGCTTGTACAGTGGGGCCTCTGTCAATCAAACTTGTTCCACTGCATCCAGTTGATGCTTGATCACAATGGGGTGTAGGAAGTTTGGAGGTCAAATCAACATGTTGGACCACTGTCATGTTCCTCAACATGTTCCTGATTGGTTGATGTTTTTTCCATGTGGTGGGGTGCATTTTCCTGCCGAGGTAGACCAGTGACATTTGGAATTTCCATTTGCATGAGGGAGTGTGCTTGTTGTGGGACAATGTTTGTTTAAATATCTAAGTCTGATCAACACGGATGTTAAAATCCAAGGTTTTCCAGCAGAACAGCACATAGTACCAATATGATCAATGTTATTCACTTCACCTGTCAGTTTTAATGTTGTGGCTGACTGGTGTACATCAAACCTGTCATTCATAACTAATACGTAGGTTTCTTTATTAATAAGGAGTAGTATAACTATATCTGTGCAAGAGATATAGGAGTGATGACATTAAAGCGTCACGTGACATTAGGATGCTCTCCTCTGTTTACTGTGAGATCGATTGACTGAGATCCTAATTTAGTCAGTAGCTGCTAGCTGTTAGCATAGCCTTAGTCACTGTAAAAGAAGCCAGTTTCATGTTTTGCGCTGCTGACTGTGCTCCTTGTTCAGTTTTTGCGGGTTGTTTGTCAGTTAGAGCAGATTGCTAAAGTTGATCGTACTCGAACGAGAATGATAGCATGCACAGAAAATCTCGTCGTGATAGCCATAGCTTAGCACCATCAGCAAAATAAGTTCCGGTTGCACTGACGCAGAGTGAATTATTCAGGCATTTTCAAAGTAAATGGGAAATTGAACATGTTCATGTAAGATTGCGGTGTTCAGCAGTATGTGCTAATTCACCATTGCTGCACTCATCTGTCTCTCTGTGTAAACAATAGCTTTCAAGGATTGGCTGTTACTAATGACACGTAACCAATCAGATGGTACTAGGAGCAGGACACTGCTTTAGACCACAAAGTGACTGAAGAGAGAGACACATCTGACTGCATCAGAGCCAAAGTAGCAGATTTAATTTATTTTATTGATGAAATGCAAAATAGCAGCCTTGATAATTTGCCAGGCCAATATTCGGTCGATTCCAACCACAGACGAGAAGTTAAATGGAAAGCAGAAGCAGAGGGACGGCAGGACCATCCTGAAAGACCACTCTTCTGCTGCACCAAGAATTAATCTTGAAGTATAAAAAAATTAATACACTGGACTGGAAGTAGACTTCATATTTAACAGGCTTGTAAAAGATGTTGCTGAGCTGCATTAAAGGAATTTACGAAGCTTTCCTCCTGTGAATTTTTGCTGTTCTTTTCCTTTTTTCAACAAGTTACTGGCAATACTAAATAGCAAAATTACCCCTTTAGCTAAGTGCATCTAGAAATACCAAAATAAAATCAGACGCTTGATTATACTGTCATCTTTACACAGAAGATGCGTTGAGTGCAGAGATTTCTACAAGCATGACAGGGTTTAGAGGAGGGGTTTGTGTTGAGCCCAAGTAAACTGAGCCATAGTCCCAGCATATCAGCACAGGCATTAAACTCTGATGCAGCAGCAGACAGACAGTAGCCGTGCACACAGTGAAGTGTAAAAAAAAACCCCACAAAAAACAAGAGTGGTAGTGCTTTAAATTAAACAAGACAAAGTAGCAAAAGGTAAGAAGGTGAAGGCACTCAACAGAGAGCAGGTCAGGTAACAGGAGGCGAGGCTGTTTCAGGTCAGGAAGAGAAAACAGAGATCTACCAGCGACACGTTACCACTTCAACCACAACGAAACTGTGAATTAGAGTTTCTTGTAAGCTACTCCGACGTCTCCCCAGATACTCTGCTGTGGTTGTAGATGTCTCCCAGGGTTTCCAAATACAAGAGTCTGATTCATTTCACACCGAGAAATCACAAGGTCCAACTCCAGGGCTTTCAAGGAGCTGAAAGTCTGTCTTCGCCTGGCAACTAGTGATCAATAACTGGAGAGCACATACTGTTAAATACAAAATCTCATCATGTACCGAGGCAGACTTTTCACATACTCTACAGTATCAGACAATGCATTTTGGTGTAGCTTCATAATATTTTGTGTCCAAGCCAAGTATTGCATATGTTGGGGACATTTGTTCGTGCTGGATGAGCAAAGTCATTTCTCTTTTTTTCCACTATTTGCCTCATTAGAGACAGTGAATTACAAAGCGTGTGTTTTTGGATGTTTTAATGTCCTTTATTGTGATTATTACAATCTGGTAATGGTGTTTACTTTCATTTGCTACTTGCAGTGGCCTGTTCTGCTTCCTGCTGTCACACGGTATTATCCCATCACGTTTGACACGCCGGCGGTAAACAACGTTGACGACCCATGTCTGGGCAAAGTCATGTGGAGCATCAGGTCACTTTTGGTTTGGGGAGAGGTCAGGTTTCATTTGGGAAGCGCAGGTCAGTAACCCCCAGTAATTACGAGTGCACTGTTCACCCGTCAGTAATAAACACACTACGAGCCTCTGCTTCTCACTATACTACCATTGTCCATGTACATTCTAGGACCCTTTGTCCTCTTGTGTGCGAGGACCTGGAACATACAGCTGTTTATATTGTGGTTTTTCTTCGTCTCTTTATTATTGTCAGAATGAATAGAGGTGTATCCTCTTCATAGCAACACATACTGTTGTCGTGAAAAAGTTAGGTGCACCACTGTAACTAAAGTAGGGATTGACTGATTATCAACCTGGCCAACAAGTGAGCCTTTATTCATCATGTTTACAATTATCGCTGTGGTTCTTTATATGAAGTAATAATTACCAGTAAAATAAATCAAATGCTTTACTTTGGCCCTGATGCAGCTGCCTCTCAGTCTGTAGTCACTCTGTGTTCTCAAGCAATGTTCCAGCCACAGCTCTATTTGATCATGTCATGAGTAACCAATTACCACTAAAAGCTACTGTTCGCAGACAGGGTCAGCTGGGGAGCTGTGTTTCCAAGGTGAGGTAGCACATGTTGCTGAAGTTGCAATAAACGCCACAATCTTACACAAGCATGACCAGTCGCCTGTTGCACTAAATGCACAGAACAATTCACTTGTAGGGGTCAGTGCAACTGGAATTGATTCTACTGACCGTCCCAGGCAAAAGGCCAGCACTAAGATGTTTGCTTTGACTCTTAACCTGTTGCCTATGCTATCATGAGTACCTGTAATGGCTTTCTGAAACAAGATTAGCTTTAGCAATCTGGTCTAACTGGCAGATACGTCCCTAGAGCAGAAACACAATCTGCAAAACCTGAACAAGCTACACAAGCAACACAAGCTACCGCCACAAATCAGGAAGTTAGCTTCTTTCACAGCTAGCAGCTAAGTTGTATCCACAGCCTACAACAGTAGTCTGGAAAATCTGGAAGATCAGTGGGCAATAAAAATAACAGAAAAGTGAAATATTATTAAAACAGAGAAGAATAGCGGATGTAGAAGAGGAGACAAACTGTTCAATCTCAATCAGTTGATCTCATAGCAAACACTAGAGAGCTTCCTCGCATCAAAATACAAGCTAAATTTTCATTCCTATTGCACATATTCAGTTATCTTAATATACAACATTGAATCTATATTTGCACATAATCAGTTATAGTGATCATGAAGCAGTCTAGCAAGGAATGACAGGATCGCTGCTATCATGTGGTGTTAATATAAGAGATCTACATATTGCTTTTTGGCCTTTCTTGATCACTAAGAATCGGTATCAACCCTAAAAAAGCCATATTGCTGGATCCCTTAACCAACGCAAAAAGTTCGCCTGGACCCCTGAGTACACTAGAACATGTTATTTCACTGTTAGGATCTCCATGTTTTCTGTGTAGGCACTGGTATAAATACTCTAGCAGGAAAGGGAATGGAAGAATTGCATTACTGCCAACATACCAGAAGACGACTCCCCATGTACAGTAACTGTTATGGCCCGCTGAACCACTTTATCTGAGGGAGGAAAACTAATATGATCATGTTAGATACTGTTTTCCATTGTGCCTACAGCCAATCTGTGACACGGTGCTTTATTTCACAGATAAGATGTATGAACATGCATCACCCAGAAACACACACACACACACACACACACACACACACACTTCTAGACTATCACAGATGGATCCACTATGGATCCACTGCTCTCTAATGAAATGGACGGGTGGTTAATAGGATGTAACAGTGACATTTACCCTGACTCATATGTTCACTTAAGATCGTGACAGCACAATGAGCCTTAAGTGATGATGGTTTGACCCCTGCAGGTTATTTGAGCGCCGCTCCAATGAGTCTGTGTAGCCTCTGACCCCTTTTTCCTGTTAATCCAATTGCTTGGTTTGTCTGTCAATCTTTACGTGACATCTGAAGCAGTTACGACAAAAAAAAAAACACTTTAATAATTTGCACCACTTTTCACATTGTAAGACAGGTAGATAGATGTCAAAGTTTTCAAACAAAGTTGAATTTCTTTCTTGAAAAATACACGGACATAGAATTCCTACACACGAGTATAGAAAGATGTATTTTCACTGCAGCACTGCATGACAGAAATCTGTTTTCCCAGTTCTAAATTGGATTAGCAAAACGTTCTCCCACTGAGTGTGGAAAGCAGAGCAGGCGTGTGGAAAATGTTCCTCACAAAGAGGAATCTTCTGGGCGACACAAATCATGCTGAGAGGCATAGCTGCCTTTATTGTTGGCCACCATGCCAGGCTGACAAGCCTAAACCCAGACACAAATTCACACACAAAAAAGGCATGCGCAGGGACATATGTGCTGTAAAGAGAGAGGCAAACACAGACACCGACACCGAAACGTGTGTCAGCTCGCACACACACAAACAACTAAATATCAAACTCGGGCGAACACGCGCTCGGCAGGACTCCGTCACAATGAAAGGGGTGTGAAATGAGTCCAGGGCGTGTTGCGCTGTGGGAAGGCTTTTAACACAAGCCTGGACACCGGCGAGCGGTCACAGCCTCTTCCTGTGAGCCGGCCAACGCGGCTCGCAAGCCTGGTTAAAAACAATTAGCTTCGTCACGACTGAGGCTCACCAGAGCTTCAGTTCTGCTGGCAGAATCTCTGAGCTCAGCACGGGGTCGACTTAGGTTACCTTCTACACTCACAGAGCATTTTATTGGAAACACCATAACGGCTGCGCATTTGTGCAACCATCTAATCAACTAATCATGTGGCAGCAGTACAGTGCGGAAACCCATGCACATGCAGGTCAGGAGCTTCTGTTGATGTTCACATCAAACATTAGAATCAGGAAAAAACTTTAATCTGAGGAGCTGTTGTATGATTTTGGTGCCAGATGGTTTATGACACTGCTCATCTCCTGGGTTCATTTTTTTTTACCACAATATCATGACAGCCTTATGAGTTTACAAAAAAAAAAAAAAAAAAACAGTGAAAGCAAAAGTAAAAAATCAAACATCCTCTAAGCACCACGGTGTTAAAAAGAGAGATCAGAAAGAATTTAGCAGCCTATTCATTACGACTGTGTTAAGCAGCCTCTCAGAATTCACAAAGCATCCAATCTTGAGGTGGATGGGCTACAGCAAGGAAGGTTAATTGATTAATTGCAATTATTCATTTAATTGATTAAAAATATATTAACCAATAAGGCAGAAGATGAGGGATGGGCATGTCAGTAAATGTATGTAGATTTGCTGTAGTACCTCGTTGCGCCACCACCTCTAATAGTTTAATGAGATGGAGTTACATGTGTGTTTGCTGACCACCCGTAAGGATCACACCAAACAAGTGCACCTCTCTGCTAACTGTACCAGTCGTATCGATGAACTCCATATAATAAATTGTGGAAAAAGTGTCTGTCGGCTGTCCAGCTTAGCTAGCTACCTGAAGCACATTCTAATGCTGAGGACTTTTAAATGCTAACACAAGCTGGGAGCTGCGTGTCTTTGAGCACTGCTAACGTTAAGGAGTATCAGGACTGAATATATACTTCTGACAACATTTAAACATTCAAATTCCTAATGAAACCAAGCTGATGTTTCAGTGAGCATTGTCAATGTTTATTGGCATATAGAAAAATGTCCACTACATCTATGGAAACAGCCTCTACCTCTATGGAAACAGCACAACAATGCTAGTGGTATAGACAAATTCAAATGCCATTAACCCTTAAAAACAAATAACAACAAGAAAAAAAAACAATTGAATTTCTTTGGCTACTTATTTTGCAAACATTTGAAAAAACCTGGATGAATTTTTTTTCCAGGTACCAACAGATGTGATCAATACTGGAAAATATAGGCAAATGCCAAGGGCGCCATGGCCTCCAGGGGGCGCCACAAAATCTGGAAAAAGTTCACCTTCAATATAATTATTTTAAAACTAGTTATTACAAACAACTCTTAAAATGGAAAAGCTCACACTGATTCAAATGTAAAGCAGTGCCCAGTAAATATAAATACAAAACAATGCTATTCGATTTCTTTTGTAAGTGTATGTAAATCGCCGATGGAGGCGGGCTTAGGGTGCCACGTTGGGTAGGGTCGGCTCTGACTCTACATACTATAGATATTTTACATTTCTCCTCTGGTGGCATTTATAAAAAAGTGATTTTGATGAAATATCATGATTATAAGGCTTACATTTGGTAGAGTTTTCCAACAGAGCTGCATGTGAGTAGCTCACAAGTGTCTTAAAGTTGATCATCTGACGATTCTTTCGGTTTTCAGTGTTTGGCTCTGATAAATGGTCGAATTTTGGCCATTTTTTAAAAGACAACATGCCTTTGAGACCTGTTGGCAGGTTTAGGGGTTCAGATGGTGAATGTACAAATTAAAAGTAATATGTAAATAATGCTTGAACAGCAGCAGTGGTGGCAGTTTAAAGGTTACCTGTCCAGTTGAACATCATGTAATCACCCTGCTCCACTTTGGTTAGTAATTGTAGTTTGTAGAACATCACAATAAGGCAATGACAGCCATCATCCCCTCCAGCCAACAAAATCTTATTAAAATCTCATCTCTGGTGGGCAACATATTGCAGGTGACATTTGAATGAACAGACCAGGGTTGATCCATAGCGTCTCTCTGGATTTTATTACGATGGATAATTATGAAGCTGATCTAATCTCATGTTTTGTCTTAATGCATGGTTTCTTGGTTTAGCACATGCTAGGTGTCCTTGAGGAGTGTTTTTAGCATTGACCTCAGGAATTCTATTAAAAAAAAACCCTAAAGTATTTAGACAGTATTTAGAGAGAAAATGTAAATTCACACGAGTTCCTCATGCCTGAAAACCCCTGCTTCATCCGTGAAGCCGCAAACTTAAGCTTTGAAGTTTAGACAATTCCGAATCACCCCTGTTGTGTGAAGGTTATCTACTCATCTCGAAGTGTGACTGCTTTTTTTTTCTTCCCCTGCGCAAAAAGCTGTCTGTCCCATTATGCATTTAGCAGAAGTGGTGGCTTGTAACTACTCAACTGCTACAAAAGAGCTGATTCAAGGTTCAGATAAAAACAGCAAAGGTGAACCTTGAAAGTGGATCAAGAGAATATTTCATCCAAAGCCATCAAAGTGTAGCTTTCAAGCTGTTTATTTCTAAGGCTTGAAAGGGGAGTAAGTAAGTTCTGTAGGCGTTTGGCTCTGGCTCAATAATAGCTTTCCATTTAATTTAATAATAATAAAAATAATATCTTTATTTATATATCAGTTATTAAAACAGGGTTACAGAGTGCTCTGAATAGCAAAAATTACACAAACCATCATATAAAAACCTTAAAAACACAGTAAAAAGACAATAAAAGCACTAAACAGCAGTCAGATGAAAATTAACGATGACAAAACCAGGAACAGAACATGACAAACTGACAAAATCGGGAAACGTTTTAAGCTGAGTTTCAAAAGAAGCCACTATCAGAACCTGCTGTAGTTCCTCGAAAGGGTATCACAAAGGGTCAGAGCTTTTATTTCAAAAGCACAGTCCCCCTTAGTCTTCAGCTAAGAGGTTGAAACAGAAAGAAGGCCGCTGTCCAAGGATCTGAAAGAGCGAGCTGGGTTGTGCGAAGATAAAAAGATCTGAGATACACTGCAGAGTCAGGCCGTGTAGTGTCTTGTAAATAATTAAAAGGACCTTAAAATTTATTCTAAAACATACTGGAAGTCAGTGTACTGATGCTAAAACCAGGGAGATGTGTTCAAACCTATTTAGTCAGGGTCAGAGCCTGATAGCAGACACCTGTGCTGTCTGTTGTCATTCTACACTTTTACTATTTAAGCATGTACAACAGCTTTTAATCCAAGCGTAAAAAGATCAAAGCATATCAAATTGTTTCCATATCTTTAAAACTTAACAAGATGTGATGGTGACAGTTGGTGAAGTAGATTTTTTCTTCTATATATGCCTTTGATAATAGATGTAGGTGTGGAAAATGTGTTAAAATGTTGACTGAAGTAGAAAACCTCTGCTGTCAAGAAATAATAAAAGGTAATGTAGCAAGTAAAATCTTACAACTAAATGGTATCCTCCTGCGCCGTTTATTTGAACACCACATACACCGATCAGCCACAACTGACAGGTGAAGTGAATAACATTGATCATATTGGTACTAGGTGGTGTTCTGATGGAAAACCTTGGATTTTAACATCCGTGTTGATGAGACTTAGACACCCAAATAAACATTGTCCCACAAGCTAACTCCCTCATGCAAATGGAAATCCCTAATATCACTGGTCTACCCCAGCAGGAAAATGCACCCCACCATATGGAAAAACATCAAACAATCAGGAACATGTTGAGGAACATGACAATGGTCCAACATGTTGATTTGACCTCCAAACTTCCTACACCCCATTCTGATCAGGCATCAACAGGATGCAGTGGAACAAGTTTGATGGACAGAGGCCCCACTGAACAAGCCAGAGTAGCCAAAGGATCCAGTGCCAACGTCCTGGTTCCAGACCCCATAGGACACCCTGAGAGGTCCTCTCGTCCATGCCCAATGGTTCAGAGCATTTTTGAGCACATAAGGGGGATCAGCACAATATTAGAAAGGTGGTCATAATGTCATGCCTGATCGATGTATGTTTACTTTATTATTTGATAGGTGCACTGTAATATTATGACAGAAAGTAAGGAAAAGCATAGCACTACCCTTTAAGTTGCAAATTGTCTGGTACTTTCTGCTTCACTGTACTATAAATGTAGCAGAAAACTAAAAGTATGTAATCCAAAAGGCAAAATCAAACTCCAACTGCTTTAATACATATATATCTATTGAAGGATGTGGCTGTGAATGCACTTGGCTGTGAAGAATGCAGCACACATTTTGAGGCGGGTAAGTCAACTGAAGCAAAGGTCTTGAGTTGATGATCTAATCTGAGTCATCACACTGCTTCTGAAGTGCCTTGGAATTGGCATAAACCAACTCAGACTGGTTTTCCTGCCACTCTCAGTTAAATAACCCTTAGAAACTGACGTCTGGACCTAAAAGTGGTATATCTGAAGATCACTGATTTCTCAGCTGTTGTACATATACAGTAATAAGGATTTCACACAGATAACTTAAACTAAGACCATGTTAAGAGTACATGTAGTCTGACTCACCAAATGTCGATTGATGTGTATAATTCTGTCATTCCTGCCATTCACTTCACGGCGCGTTGCCCGTTTTCAAAGTCTCATTTACTACAGGGAACAATCTCTGAGCAGCAACCTGCTCACTGACAATGTCAAGTTTTTTCCTGAAGATTTGGATGCAATAAGTCAAGCCTGTCTGGCAATTTAGATAAGTAGCAATTTTAATGACTTTGCTTGACTTCCTGCATGTAAATGTTTCACGAAAATAAGTCCCCATGCAACACCATTTTGTGGGGAGCACCATCACTGCATCCTGGGCTTAACAGCGCCCCAGAAGACAGCAACTGGGGTGCAGTGCAAAGGTTTGATGTATTAAAAATGTAACAGGATGTCTGTCTGTACTCAGCTGCTGCAGGAACAAAAATAAACAATTCAAAGTGATGTTTTTTTTCTCCCTATGGAAGAATAATAATGAGGGGTAGTCAGACCATTCTACAACACAGTCAGCGAGTAAAGCCTAGATTACGTAAGTCAGGCATTTCTGCCAACAACACTTCTTTACTGATCTTCATGCTCACATGAGATTCTGGTTGAGACTATACGAATGAAGTTTTTCATAATTTCAAAAGTAATATTTGGCATTGTCATACTCAAACTTGTGTAGAAGCACATACACAGTCAAAAATCAGTGACTGCATTCGTTCCAGGCTTCTTGGCAAAGCTTGATTCTTTCCAAAAGTACAAAAATACACGACAGAATTTATTGAGGCCAGAATCTGTCCTGTCTTGTTTTTATACAAGACACTGATGCCCACAATAACAGTTTTAGTTTACTTCCATAATTGCTCACGTATAACATTTCTGCTGTAGAGCAATTTTGATTTTAAAAGGTTATTTTAGTGCTTCAAATAAATACTTGTCTTTTTTCTAAGCTTCTTATTCTATTCCCAGGATAAGAACATTCGAATTCTATTTATATTTGAGAGAATTAACAGTGCTTGCACTTGAATATCCTAAAAGATCCTCCCTACTGTTCCAAGAGCTCTGTCTGCCTGAGTCTATTAAACTTCAGACTTAGCAGGGCCTGTCTGACAGTGGAGGGCAGGTGGATTTTAAACCTCTCTGTAACCCTGTCAATGAAGCAACTTCACTTCGCTGTGTATGTGTGTGTGTGTGTGTGTGTGTGTGTGTGTGTGTGTGTGTGTGTGTGTGTGTGTGTGTGTGTGTGTGTGTGCGCGCGCGCGCGCATTAGCTCCCATGTGCCAAGCGTGTGAGTGCATGACTCACCTCCAGTGATGGTCTGGCATTGCAGAAAAAGAAAGACAGGGCTGGAGGTTAATCTGAGGTTGGTACAGTTCATCAGATTCCTGAAGTGATGTGTGGCAGCCGCAGGAGCAGCCGAGCAGAGCCTGGAGAGGTGAATACAGAACTGCAGCATCAACAGCACTGCCTAATAATAGCTATCCTCACTTTGCAAAGAGGTAAACAAAAATGTAAGACATTTCTGACAATTGCAGACATCATTAATGTTGTACCAGCTATTGTGATTCCATTCAAAAGGCAGTGAAAAAAAACACCAGGTAGCCATGTTTTCTCTGCTACGTCAGCCTTTTGCAAGTAAGCGCATGGCGGGAATGCAGTATTAATGATTTGACATTTTCCGCACAAACCATGCATCAGTGACACTCACAAATATAAGGACTGTAATACGCAGCTGCAGCACTTTTTATTTATTTGTGTGTTTTTCTGAGCAACTTCAGGGTCAAGAGATCAAGAAAAATAACAAGCAAACGAGAGTTAATGCAAGCCTGAACCCATTTTGAGCCCTAAAATATGACATATTTTTAACAGCTATTTTTCCTTTTCCTATAGTGCCATCATTTGGGCTTTCGACTGAGAGAACCAGTTCAGTTCCCATTTGGGACCCACAGAACCAAACACCCTGTAGCGAACTGACATATTTAGATGGCAGCACCAGTTTTACATTCAAAACCAGCAAGTGATGTTTTTTCCCCAACTGTACAGTAAGTTCTGCATTCAATCTGGTTTCCCAAATCTGATAATAAAATCTGAGTTTCTTCGGACAATCTGGCAACACGCTTTGTCTCCATTAGGCTTTTTTGTTTCCACAAGTTCAATACACGCCCGCTCATGATGCAAACAGTTCTCTTAACCTCAACAACCGATTAAATGTTTAAACAAAAAAAGCAGACATTTTTCCGTATGCTAATAAAGCCAGTTTATCCACTGACATGTAACACTTGTCTTAAAAACAGCTTCATAACATCAGCCATTGAAATATATGAACGCTACTCTTGTGAGCTCTTCTTTAATACATTCGCACTGGCCAGAAGTCATTAACCACTACATAAGTCTCTGTCATGGTGGCCCATGGTTAGCCAAACCTTAAATGCTTTCTGCTTGTCAACATGGAACCACACAAAGTCAGAAAGGCCGTCTCTTCAGCTTGGTTTGGTATTAAACACAGCAAACGACCTGCAGTCACCCATCCCACCAAACAGTAGAAGGCACCACCTGGTGGCAAAACCAGGTACTACAGCTAATCTACTGTACATTTTCTGAGCTGCATGTCTTCTGCCTTATCGGTTAATACATTTTAATTGGTTGAATTATAAACACAAATCGATTGACGGTCATGATTCCCATTCAGATCTGTCTGGTGTCCCTAAGAACCGATATTTTAGGTTCTTAAGCAACCTACTTTTGCTCGGTAACTTTGTTCGCAAGCAACAACAAGAAACAAACCAGCTCTCTGTCCACTGAAAACCCCTACATGAGGTTGAAATCTGTGGTTCTGCATGCCATTAAATATCAGATTCGTCCAGTATTTTGTTTTATGATTAACCACCTGCAAAACAAGTGACATTCACATCGACCTCTGTTTGGGTTTAATGCTACATAGCTAATGTTTGTATGCTAACACACTAAACTTCGATGGTAAACAGTTTAACCGTCTTCACGTCAGCACGTTGGGATTGTCATAGTGAGCATGCTAGTGTTTATATTTACCTCAAAGCACCGTTGTGCCTAAGTAAAGCCCACTGTAGCTGCTTAAGCTTATTAGCTGAATTATTACTGACCAAACAAGAGCAAAGTCACTTATTAAGCCTATACTGCAGTATTAGCAATACACTTTGAGAAACAGATCTGTGCGGTATTAACCAGTAGTTTAAAAGAAAGCACTGAAATGCAGCTCAAACACTGTCAGCTTTGTGTAGCATTTTGTCGAGAGGCCGTGCATCGCTGACAGTGACAGCAGAAAATGAGAAAATGCAAAAAGCCATTCAGATTAAGAATACTAAGCCTACAGAGGCACATCCTCTTCAGCCTCCATATGAAAAGACCAAGAGTGAGACCTGGCATACGCTCTGCTGGATTACAGGAAAAAAATGCCTTCCATCAAAAAAAGAAATGATTACAGCACCTCTTAGCCAATGTGCATGCAATGAGAGAGCTGAATGAATGAATAATTATGGCAAGGAGAAGCCGGAGGGAAGGTGAGGCAGAGGAAGACAAAAAGAGGGAAGGGGATGGTGGTTAGTTTGCAAAACAGGTATTTAAACAGGTATTTCAAGCGTGACATTCATGAATAGTGCAGCTCACATATGAGTTTGTCTCACAGTAATGCACATATACCTTACCATACAGTACATATACCTTTTGTAGTCACCTTAAAGGGCCCTTGAAAAATGTGAATATAGATGGGATGCTCAGTAAGTAAGTTTAACAAAAAATACACTTCTGAAAAAAACCCTTTTCATCACAATAAAGGCTCTATGAACACACCGAAGCCTATTTACAATGAGATCAATGGAGCGTTCAAATAATTGACAAAAAGTTTGCGAAATGAATGCGCGAACAAGGCTCGTATCGAATTAAGATTTTTCTTCATTTTAATGTTTCGTTTACTTTTGGGTGGAATCGGTGCAATGAGGGGCTCCAGACACAATGCAATTCCAAAGGGAGCTCGATTGTATTGATCTCATTCAGAGTAAAATGAATAGCGTCTCACACCCATGTGATGCTGTTCACGTTATATGTTCAGTGTAGGAGTGATTTGGGGAGTGGTGCATGAGAGCAAGAACAACATCTACAGTACATCAGAGGGTAAAATGTACTTTAAAGCCGACATTAAATACAGTTGCAACTGCATATAAATGAAGAGAAGCACCTAAAATCAATAAATAACCAACTACTGCTTGTTCTGCAGACTTTATTATGAGCTTTTTCAATCTATGCTCATGTCAACTGAGGACGTCGTTACTTGTTTTCTTATCAACAAAAGTACTTTTTCAGCTTCATGAAGTCATTTTACCTCCCTTTCAGGAGTTGCGGAGTTATCCAAGCGAGCCACAGAGTTCACACCAGGTGAAAAACAATAAGACAAACATGAGCACACACTCCAACAGATGTGGAAGTGTGTAGGCCCGCCTTTGAAATAAAGGTTGGACTAAAACCTCTTGTGAGTACTTTTTTTATGGGAGCAGGGTTGGTACAGTTCATCCACAAAGGCTGTGCTTGCTCACTATAATGGTTCTTATAAAACTGGCTCAATTTAAAACAAGAGCATAGAGCTAAACAGTTATAAATCTGGACACAACAACCACCAGCAGTGCTGTAAAGCAACATTTTCTCAAGTACAGTGCTTCAGTACAATTTTTGGGGTACTTACACTTTACATGAGTATTTCCATTTTCTGCTAGTTTAGACTTCTACTTGAATAAAAATGTAGGGGCAAATGTTGTACTTTTGACTCCACTACATTTAATTTTAGATATTTTGTTTAGTCTGTTTTATTTTGCTGCCTTGTGATGCACTTTGCATCCTGGACTTGAAATGTGCTCCATAAATAAATTGGGATTAATAACACAACACATAATCAACAGAAATCATGATGTACTGATATTAAGGGTGCAACAATACACCAAACAGAACCGAACTGTTTGGTACAGACACTTTGGGTTCGGTACAGAGGTGTACCGTAGTATGAAAATTTTAAGACGTAGTGCCCTCAGTTGTGGCGGACCTTCTCCGTCTCACAGTTTCACAGTTTCACAGTATTGTGGAACTAAAAACAAGTAGGAGTTCCCAGTGGAACACAAGATGTGACGGACCGTTTTTTCTCCTGCCGGCAATTCTGTGACGTACGGCTAGCAAATGGGATGGCTAATGCTAAAAGCAAGGAGCCGGAGCTGGAAGACGCTCCGCCATCGTTAAAATCACCCGTATGGCATCTCTTCAGTTTCCCGATAAAGTATGAAAAAGGAGTAAGACAAGTGGACAAGACCAAAGCCGTAAGGAGCTCCAAACGTGCGATAAAGTATGGCGTTTATTATTTGTCATAACTCTGGTTTTACTTGGCCGATCAACACAATTCAAAAACTGGTAGATAGTTTGAAATCCACACTTTTGACACGAAGTTAAAATGAGGCTGTGTCTTGCTGCTACGTCATCTTAAATCGATCATTTAACTTTGACGCACTGGCACGTCCTTCGACTCCAGAGGGTTGCGTACCGAACCGAACAATGACTTCATTACCAAGGTACATATGGAAACATGATTTTTGTGTGCTGTTACACCCCTAACTAATATTAAAATGAGATACAACTTCACTGAACTCCAGGGGTAAATTTACAAACTATCCAGCAGTATATAAGGTAATTTAAGCCAACTTCACCTAGACCACCTGCAACATTAAAGTAGCAAAACCACTCATGCATCAATGACTATAATCCAATAATTGAATTTGAATAATTCTAAAATATGCCGTTCTGCATAATGAGTATTTTACTTTCAGGTATATTTTTACACTACTGCTTTTGTGGTCTTAATTATGTAAAAAGAAATTAATGCAATACTTATACATAGAACAGAGTACTGTGCATAATTAGTGCTTTTGCTTGACTTTCTTAACCCCAAAACCCACAGGCGGGTAAGCAAGACATATTATCTTCAAAAAAATTTGCCAAAATGAGAGAAAACAGAAAAATTCATTACATTTTCAACTTTCAGACAGACCTCAAAATACTCCTGTAAGACGTGCCCTTCTGTCAGAAAACTACCTTAACCTACGCTTAAAAATGTGATATTGTAATTTGACAAACTCACTTTATTCTACATGTCTCATTTAAAATTTTCCAAAAACTAAGACTAACTAGATTCTGTTAAAAAAAATACAAAAATTCTGCAACTGCGAAGTCATTAGTGACTCAGCTGTGACCAATCAGTCACATGACAAAACTTCAGTGATGTCTCGGCTGAACTGCAGGCTGTGTTTACGGAGCAGAGAGAGACACAAGTAAACTCCAAGGTTTTTTGAATTTTGTGAAATGAGCAATCAGAATTCAGCCAACATTTTTCCATTTTTTGATGATTTATGACATTACAACTTTGCTATACTGCATAAAAGACATTTTTAGTTCTCTCTACTTCTAGTCATGGTTTCCATAGAGGTGCAGGATTTTACATTGCAGTAAAAAAAGCCCACAGTGAATAAAAATATGGCCGGAGCGAAAAAGTCAGCCCAGAAACTGCTTAGGACTCAGAGGGTTTAAGCACCATGTGTCAGTATTTCCTCCAACAGTGCATTTGTTAAAGCATGAACTCTACATATTGAATAATCTTCCAAACACTGAACATGTAAAGTGCACCTTAAATGACAGGAAGTGTGCTTCCAGGCTGCCGTGCTTGAAGACTAGCACACGTTCAGAATACGTGGCAAATGCTCAGTAAACTGTTAAAAATAGTTAACATCAGCAAACACAGCCAACAAGAACATATACAAACGCATTACATAATGCAGCCACAGAGACAAGAACTCCTGAATTAATTAAAAACAACATGAAAAGACAAAGCTAAGGGCGGCTTATATAATAGCACCAAAAGGCAATCAATACAACAACACTGCTGCATCTGTATGATGGCTGCCTACTCAACATATGACTAAGAGCCTAAATGAGTATTTGAGTTAGTTGAAGTGCTTCACGTATGTCTTATATGCGCACAAGAAAAGCTTTTTGAACATTCGATCCTTACCAGCTGGGGGTCGCCTCTTCAAAAGAGTGTCAGCTCTGGGGCGCCACTCTGCGGGGCAAGAAAACACCAGAACATCTTACACTCTCGACATCAAAATGCAACAAATGAAAGGCTTGAAATTCTCTCTGAGAGGAGTGCCAGCGCTCACAGACCACACCATCAGGTGAGAGTGCAGCCGAGCCATCTACCACTGATAAACAGCGCCCCTCTCTACGAAGAATCTTTATTTTAATTCTGTTCCTTACACACCTCTTCAACACAATCTGCCACTTTTCTCACATTGATTCCCTCCTACACATATCCCTCTGTTTTTATATCAATCTCACACTTGTTCCTTGCTCTCTCTACTGCTTCCCTCTCTCCTGCCTGCTACAGTGTTTTGCCATGGCTCTTACCTTTTCCCCTGTAGGGCTGTGTGTCTGCTGTAATGAATTGTACTTAATTGCCAACTGGGACCCGCAGCCTTAAATATAATTCTCAGGACACTTAACCCGGGTCACTATGAATGATAAACACACCTTAATAAATGGGCTTGAGCTCGGAGAAGAGAAGAAAGGCATTTTTTCTCTCTGGGCCCCACCACAGCGCAGGTAGGCAAAGAATGTACTGTCAGTGATAAGGGTAACCATTTTAAACCAAAGCATCCCACCACATAATGCCATCCTGCTGGAGCTTTATTACTAACACGAAAGATGAAACGAGAACAAATTCAGTAATTATGCTTTTAGACTTTTTAACAACCCTGCTCTCTCTTTGCACGCTCTCTCGGCATCTTAAGGGTCAGTTGACCTTTCGTTCAGGCCCCATCTGAAACACAGATTGTCCAATTATAGCTTGGCAACCTCGGCACAGCAGGCTCCGAGCTTCGCACAGTTTTTTTTTTTTTTTTACCCCGGAAATTTTGACTTGTCATATTGGAAAAGCAAAAGTGTTGCTAATAACATTAGGGATGCCTCAGTTCCACTCAAGTGTTTCCTATTTATGAGGCTCCAGCACTTGCTATCCAAAGAGTTTGGAGTGTCCACCTTTCCAAACCCACAACATCTGCAAGTAAACGTGGAAGGAATGTAGTCTGAGGGGTCTGTCTGCTTTAACATGCAAATACAAGAGCAATCATTTTAAACTGTCTTTTATTCCCACTTCTATCACAGCTCAACAAACAAAAGCTCAGTCTGAACTCTAGATGTGTTTCGCCTACGCATTTTATCTACAAGGTTGATCCCTGGTTTCTGTAGTACTGGCATTATTTATCCGTTTTATGCAAAGTGCATTACAGTGCTCCAACAAGTGCAATATTCAAGTACGTTTGTAGTCAGACACATATGACTCCTCTGAAGAGTCAAAGCTTTGTGGGAGAGTGGCAAAGAGAAAGCGACTTTTGAAAAATTACATTTTAAACTAGAGTACAGCAGAAGGCTTTGGAGAGACTCTGAAGTCAACAGGAAGATGGTTCTTTGCTCTCATGAGAGAAAAAAAGAGCTTGCTGTTCATCAGGCGAGACGCTATGTTTGGCAGACACCCAACACTGCACATCATCACAAACACACCATCTCCACTGTGAGGCATGGAGGTGGCAGCATCATGATGTGGGGATTCTTCCCAACAGCAGGCCCTTGAAGGCTTGTAAAAGTAGAGGGTAAAATGGATGCAGCCAAGTATAAGGAAATCCTGGAGGACAACCTGAAGTCTGTAAGATAACTTCAACCTGGGAGAAGATTTTTTTCCTCCACCAAGACAGCGAGCCACGAAAACAAGGTGAATGTTCTGGAGTGTCCGAGTCAGAGCCCAGACCTCGATCCAACTGAGAATTTGTGAACGGACTTGAAAAGGATTCTTCACTCATGATGCCTGTGCAACCTGACGGAGCCTCAGCAGTATTGCAAAGAAAAACTGGGTAAAACTGCAGTGTCCAGACATGCAAGGCTGATTCAGACCAGCCGCATGGACTCAATTGCAGCCAAAGGTGCAGCTGTTAAATACTGACATGAAAGAGGCAAATACTACTGCAAACACTCAATTAACTGACATTATTTTGCAGAAATCTGTTTGTACTTTGAAATGAATAAGTCTTTTTTTTTTTATAATTTCTTGTCTGAAAAAGCAAAATAAAATTCACCATGATTCAATGTTTAAAAGCAATAAAAGGCAGAAACTTTCAAGGGGGGGATTAATTTTGATAGGAACTGTATGCATTATTGTATGCTGCCTAGCTGTGTATTTTCTGCTTTGTTATCGTTTTGTATGTAATTGTACAGAGCTGTAAAATTTTCACTATCGCCCAAGGCAACTTTCCTTCAGGGGGACGATTAATTAAATCTTATCTTATCTTAACATGACTCAGCAGCCTGGCTAACTAGATTACAATCTCCACTTGTAACCAAGAACTAACACCAAGGTAAAACGCTGGCATATCATTACCTATGTTATTATGACGGTGTGCAGGGTGGAGCTGCAACAATTCACTAATAAGTGGTCAACTCGTAAATTTGAGTATGTTTTTAAAGAAAATGTTATTACAGCTTCTTAAATCTGAATATGTTCTGTGACAGTAAACTGGTTATCTTTGGGATGTGGACAAAACAAGACATTCAAGGACACTGACATTACTTGCAGCCTTGTGCAGGTTGAATTAAAGTAAAACCCCATTCAGTGCTGACACATCCACTGCACTGTAGAATCTGGTTTAGCAATCAACATAAATATAGAATACTTCCACCTAAATGGGGGAACCTGCTCTAAAGTGCAATATAAAAATAATGCCCTGCCATTATTTTCATTTTGCACTTTAGCATTTACAGCTATAGCCTGGCTTATCCTGCAAGTAGCTATCAAATTCACATTAAGGGCTCTTATTATCATGAGTTAGATGGAGACTTTCGAAAAGTTAGCTGGAGATGGAGATTTTCAAACCTACTCAGGAGTTCAGTCCTCTCAAAGTTGTAATTTCTGTCAGTAAAATTGAAGGTCGCTGACTTGAAATGAGAAGCTTGCTCCCGTCTACCCCTGTCAGAAATCAAAGACCTGTGGTTTTAAAAATTGCCGTGGATTCTGAGCTGTAAATCTGCCACTGTTATCACTGCCAACTGCGTAAATGCTACACTGGAGAGCTCGATGGCCATGGCAACTGTAACTAAGGGGGAGCAGGCCTTAGCGTGGCAATTATGAACTTGAGGAATTCAACCCCCCCCCCAGCTCAAACTTGACTCTAATGTGACAGGAATTCAAAGCCGGTGCAACTGTATGTTTCCTATATCAAACAAACCTCCCGCATTCACACAGCTGTGGGAATGTCCACCCTGTGTCTGTGGCTCGCAGATTGACTGTACTGGTTATGACACTCATGCATAATAGAAAGCACACAAAGGCCCGGAGGAACTGAGGACCACAGAAAAGAGGCTGAGGGAACAGTTAGTGTGTCTGGCCAGTACGACAACCTCCCACTCGGCTCCCACCTCCCTGCTCTTTCCCCTCCAACCCACTCGCTGCCTCCATCTCAATCTGACACATGCTGCAAACGCAAAGCCACATCAAAGTTAGTGTAGCCCTTATGAATAAAAGAGCACAACCCATCTGTGCAGCTGCAGAAAGAGAGAGGTTCTACAGTATGTCTGAAAGGGAAAAGCAAAGCAAACTACACTCAGGGTGGTGGTAGGGCCACTGTAACTGCTGCCGCCGCGGACCTCCGCCCGCAGGGGACTGAATCCACAGACCCTGTCATTCCTCTTGGCAACCAGTGGCAGAATCAATTGCTTGTGAAAATACATGAAAAAGGCCATTCTGATTTAATGAAGAGATAATGACGATGACATTTAGAGGGAAAAAAAAGACAGAGAGAGACGGGGAGAGAGGGGCATTGAGTATATAGGCATACAGATGGAGTGGTGAAGTTTTATGGTTCACATAAAGGCTGCATCACTGTCAAGGCATCCCATCAGGCACTTCTTCACCTCAGGAACGTTATCTGCTGCATGCATTTTAGCAAATCCCAAGGGGGCAGTGCAAAGCTCCTCTTTTTATACTCTGAAATGACGGGTCAAAGCTGAGTATGTATTAAGCAGTCCATATATTAGATATAAGGTTCAAACCTGACTTTTTTTCTCGCTCTCCAGATGCTTTTTTAAAACCGAAGCCTTTTGAAATCTTCTTTGTAGAAACATCAGTGAGCTTTAGGGGGCGAACACCCTAAATCCTTCTCTAAAGACGAGACAATGCTTTGTCCAGTTCTTGTTCCAAAAAAACACAGAAGAGTAAAGTTTATGACCACAAAAAAAACACAAATCACTCGCCAGGCGAATTTCCTAAAAGGCACTATAACAAAGCTCGACTAGCCTCTGCCTGATTCAGCCTTGGCAGAGAACCCTCATGGCTGGCACAAACATGCCTCACCATCAAAGATGTATTATCATTTCATGCCAACTGCTGAGGACACAGCAAGTGCCGGACCTGGGAAAGTTGTGTTAAGGAATAACTAGTGAGAATGATAAAAGTACTATCAGGAGCAGCACAGTTACATAGTAGAGTCAAAGGATACAGCTGGTAATATTTTATGTTTCTCTCTGTACAAATGTCAAGAATAGATAGGAAACAGTGGATAGATCCGACTAACAAGTATCCTCAGTGAAGCTACAGCCTGATATTCTTCTGTAGCTCGGTTCATCCATTACCATGAACATGAGCACTCTAGTTCTTTTTAAATCAATACCACATACTGTATGTAAGACAGTCCCTAACAAATGCACTGTTTACTCTGGCTTGATTATGTGAACCCTTGAGCCCTGCAGCGAGAGGATCCAGTGACTCTGTTATGCTTTAGGGGACATTTTGCTGGCACGGTTTGGGCCCACTTATTCCCTAAGAGAGAAGGGTCACAACAAATCAATACAAAGTTGTTCTGAGTGGCCATCTTTATCCAACGACGAAACATTTCTAGCCTGATGGAAGTGGTTTCTTCCTGGATGACAAAGCCCCCATTTATAGGGCACAAAGGTTCACTGAATGGTTTGATGAGCATAAAAACGATGTCAATAATATGCTATGGCCTTCACAGTCACCAGACTTCAAGCATATGGGAGCTTTTGGACAGCGCTCTCTGTATGATCATCAAAACACCCAATGAGGGAATATTTTTTGGAAGAATGGCGTTCCTTCCCTCCAGAGTTCTAGAGACTTCTAGAGTCAACACAAAGGTTCACTGAAGATGATCTGGCAGCAAGTGAGGAAGAAGAAGAAACTTATTTGTCAGAAATACATTTCTGCAGTATTGTGAAATGTTGTTTTCGCATATGGGGTCAGAGCTCAGGGTCAGCCATGGTACGGCGCCCCTGGAGCATGAACGGTTAAGGGCCATGCTCAAGGGCCCAACAATGGCCACATTGGGGTTTGATCCTCTGGCCTTCTGATCAGTAGCCCGGCGACTTAACCGTTGTGCCACCACTGCCCCAAAGTGAAGGCCCAGCAATTCACTATTACATTTTGTTTTGGTCTTTCCTTTAATTTATCACCTATCTTTATGTCTACAGTAGGACTCAATGGGAAAGAGCACCCCCAAGGAGTAACCCCCTAAACCCCCCCTAAAATAAGATTAAATCATTGAGGAAAAAGCCATACAGTAAACATGAGTCTTCAGAAAAGATTTTAAAGAGGAAATAGAGATCTCTGCCTCTGATCTACAATTAAGGAGTTCCTCAACCAAAAGCACAAACACCAAATGTCCCGTCACCTTTTGGCAACTAATCAAGAGTTTGTTACCATCAGTAAGGCCTGCTAGAGGATCTCAGGCAGTGATCAGGCTTATAGGGAATTAGTAGATCACAGATATAGGCAGGAGCCAGACCATTCAAGTTTTTAAAAACCCTAAAAACAAATCTTAAACTCACAGTAACCAGTGAAGGTCAGCGAACATTGGTGTAATGAGGCATGTAGTACTAAAAACCATATGTTTGCCTCATTAAAAGTTAAAAAACAAACCGTTTGTTTTAACAAGATTCTGTCAAAGACAAAACATTTTGAAAAGTTTGGTGCAACCATGGAGCCATGAACGAAGAAGCTGCAACCAAAAGTCACGCTGCAAAAAGTTGTGACTCTTCGGCTGAACTGCAGGCCGTGTTTACACAGAGCAGACTGGAGATAAGCATGGAAACAAACTGAACACCTAACTAGTAGAATGTTTATATAATGTAGAGTCATGTTTATTATTATTATTATTCCTGGCAACAAATGTGGACAGTTGGAAAAATGTTAAACATGCTGATTGCGGTATGTTCAATATTTGTAAAATGAATGAACCAAAGAAGCAAGTTTTTGGAAACACAACTGCACAGAAGACATTTCCCAGCCCTCTGTACTTCTAGTCATGGTTGTGCTGTTTCCACAAAGGTGCAGGACTTTATGTTGCAGTAAAAAATGAGCCAGCGGCGAGTAAAAATGTGACGGCAGTTCAGAGGGAGATTTGAGAGATGGACTAACGCGTTATTGGTCGCGTCTTATCATTAAATATTTTGGAACTTTCAGCAATGTTTACTGAAACAAGCTACACAAAGACATGTTGTTAGAAAACTTATTCAATTATATCATAAAAGATGTTACCACACCTGATATTAAACTCTAATACTCGCTACAGAGAAGCATCTCTCTTACAACAAGGGTACGTGTCACTGGAATGACTCTGAACTCAAAGTGAACTTATGGTGGTGAAATGCCTCACTGTAGTTCAGACAACTTCTCTTTGCTCACTGACACAAAAAAAGCAGTAAAATTCTTCAGATGTCAGTGAGTTACATGATTTTCACACATTCAGAGCTGGTTCACGCCTTCTGCTGTGTCTACACAAGGTTTAGTGTGAACAGCAGCAGCGGCATTGCTGTCTATACACAACACGCTCAGTGACATTATCAGGCTGTGTGCTACCTTGATTTGATAAGTACTCACAGCATATACTCAATTACTGTACTTACACGTGAAAAATGCAGGAAAATGGGCTTGAAGCATAAAAATACAGGTGCATAGTGGAAGTAAAACGCAAGCCATTACAACCACAGGAGTTCTGGTTTCACACAAAACATGAATTTCATTTCTTATTATTACCTAACAGAGAAGAAGCTAAGTAATAGTAAATGTGTTGCGTTTAACTCGACTCAGTTAAGGCTGCTTCCTGTTGAGCAGTACATAAAAGACAGACAGGATCAACAACAATAAGAGGCTGTGCAGACGCTGCAGACGAAGATGACTGGAGTGGAGTGACTAAGACGTGTGATTTGAATCAGCGGGTGCAAGCGAGTCCCTCCATCAGACAGTGTTTATATGCCGGTTTGAAATGTGCGATAGAGGTTACTGCTCTAATGTAGCATTCCAGATTTTAGTGTATGTGTGAAAAACTGATCTCTGACCATGGCTGTTTTTTGAAAGATGGCGCTGGAGGAAGTGCGTGCCAAACTAATCTAGTGATGACTTGCATTGTGTGTTGGAAGCAGAGCAGTTAAGTGTTGGAGAGGAGTTATTGTTTCGGATTTGAAAGTAAAATTTAATGGCCAAATTATTCGTGTAGATCTAAGAAAGTGCAGCAAAGTGATGAGTCCAGAGGGGAACCATGAATCTTAGAAGCTGCATTGTATAGTTGTGCTATTAGTTCAATTATTTATTTTATGGTGAGGGACCAAAGTGGTATGAAAAGAAAAGATTGCATGTCTTGTCTGACGCAGTATGGATGAGATATAAACTTGTCTCATTCCGAACATATAGTTTCTAGTTTAGCTGCTTCATTGCCCCTCTGAACTCTTTTACTCACTGTGGGCTCATTTCTCACTACAAAATAAAGTCCTGCAACTCCATGGAAATGACACAACCACGAACAGAAGTAGAGACAACTCAGAATTGTCTTTTGTGCCGTCGGCCACAGTTAAAATGCCACAAATCGTAAACAGAGTGGGAAAAGTTATATTTCTTTTTTGTTCTATTATTATTTATTAATATTGTAATAAATTATTATTTATTATTTAAATGTATCTATTTTACGGAAACCTGGAATTAATACGTTGAATATTTTTACACATGCTCACAAAGTGTTAAAAATACTGGAAGAAAATACTACATACTATAGACCATTGTTTATATTTGTTTCCATACTTCCGTCCTATGTGCTCTGTATAAATAAACATAACCTGTAGTTCAGCCAAAAAGTCCCAGAATTTTATTAAAGTGAATGTTGGTCACAACACAGTCACTCTTGGCTTTATAGTTAGGTCAAGGAGTACAGAATTTTTTGTATCATTTAATTTCTTTAAAATAATAAATGTGGAATAATGTGATTTTGAGTGAAGATCACATATTTAAGCTTTGGTTGGCAAATCAGAGATGAGCCATTAAAGGGCTGCTGGAAAGTTGAAAATCCAATAAGCCTTTCCTTTTTTTGCAGTTTCCAGCTAAAATAACAATAATAATAATAATGCATTGGTTTTATACAGCACTTTTCTAAGCACTCAAAGACGCTTTACATTGCGTTATTCTTTCACTCCTTACTTGATGATGCTAAGCTAGGTATGTAGCCACAGCTGCCCTGGGGTAGACTGACGGAGGCGGGGCTGCCAGTCTGCACCATCGGCCCCTCCGACCACCACCAACCACTCACTCTCACACTGCATTCACCCAGGCTTCCTGGTGTTCCCTCACGGTCTCCCATCTTGACCAGGCCCAACCTCGCTTAGCTTCCGAGATCTGACGGGATCGGGCATCCACAAGGTGGTATGGCCTAATACAAGCTGTAATGCTTTTCAAACTCACTGACAAGTTTTGCGTTAAATCACAAATCTGGTTTTGATGCAGCTTGAGGACTACTCCAAAAATATTTGTAAGTGTCTTAAATAATTAGCGTTTGATTTGAAAAATGAATGTGGTCAGATATGGATATATATGGTAGATTTCTAGGGGGACTGGGGCATGTACATTGCATTTTCTTGACACTGACATATGATTTCAATCGACCATGTCTATTGCATCAGGGTTTGCGTTATAAGGATAAATTACAGTGTCATCAGCGTATAGTAGACAACTAGAAAACTTACACACATTGGAAGGATATTGGGAACAGATAGAACAAAGAATAAAAGACCCAAAATGCTGCCTATATCACAGGTTAGAGGGGGAAAATATGAGATCACTGATTGTAAGAACCTGAGACCCATTAGATATAAGGAAAGCATCGCTATCACAGAAGAGCGATTAGCTGAAATGAAAGGAGTTTTGTTTAGCAGACTCTGATGATCAGTGAATCAAAAGCTTCACAAAAATCAATAAAAATGGCTCCAGTGACAAGACCTTTGTTCAGAAAATACGCATTTGTTAAGACATGGTTGATCAAGGGTACAGGGGAAATCACATCGGAAATCACTGAGGAGGTTTTTGCTTTGAAGAGGATTGTCTAACTGGCTGCAGAGCTTCTTTGTCGAGCACTTTGAATATTACCAAGAGAATGGACACTGGCTTCTTACTCGGAGTGCCAGATCCACAGCTTTAAAAACGGGGTGATCTGAACAGTTTTCCAGTCTGACACAAATATAGAAAGCCCGATACGGGGTTGATCAGATGGAGCTGTCAGCATGGGTCTTAACAAAATACACATCAGAAGCATAAATATCAGAAGCATGAGGGTTTCTAAACATATCAGACAGTTCATTCTGTGTGATCTCAGAGAGGGATAAATGGTGGGATGTGGGGGGTAAAAAAAAAAAAAAAAACACACGACGGATGCAAAGAATATGAAAGTTAGATTCTGGCTCTTTAACAGATGAAACTAAAAAATCTTCGAAAGTGTCAAATTTGGCTATTTATTCGTGTAATTTGCTGTGAGCCAGATAACTTGATCGAGTCTATTATTAGCTTTACTAAAAAACATAGCAATTTGGTTTTGCTCACATGCAGAACTGCATTTCTTACTTCTCTTGTAGTGATCTTGCTAATCCTAAACACCTGCAGTCAAACCTTGTACTACCTCAAAGCAGAAATCCATTACCTTACATTAGCCTTACATCTTTACGGTATGTGACTTGTATCCTCTAACATGACAGGATTTCCTGGTACCTGTAAACTTCACATTCAGTCTCTACAAGTAACATACTTACATCTGTACAAACAAAACCATTTGTTCTTGTATTCGATGTTCTACCAAACGGAGCTTCCCCAGATAAACACCATTACCAACAGCTTTATTCTCTTAGTCTTACCCCGAGGAAACAAGCCGAGGCAAGGAAATACTCTCTGATGTGATATGCCCGGCGCAGATGCGTTTACAGTGTGTTATTAATCACAGGAAGATCATTTGCCCCTCCGAGCCGCCCAGGAGCTTAATTTCATTTGTTCCCATCGATTTAACGGCCATTTCAGAAACAGGGGGTGGTGCGGGGAGTGTAGGCTCGATACAAGCTATTGATCAGCAGCTAAATGACCTTGTGTACACAGTGACCGTGGAAACCAAGCAAGAGAGGCAACAGAAATTACATCACTCGAAAGGTCTCGGCGGGGTTTACCGTGGCGATTCGGAGAGAGGAAGGCCCGTTACAACGTGGTCAAAGGGTCCGCTGCCTTGCACAGTTTGCAAGCAGATGGACCGACGCCACGCACATACAAATGAGCGACACTCTGCATGTACACCTGCCCACACGAGCATCAGACCTCTTCTCCGGAGCGTGATTAATCTCTCCGTTCGTATTCAAGCTCCGCACCACATCCGCCCTCCCCAGGAGCACTGTCATGACAACCGATTCCACACATCGGCGAGTTATTTTCCATGCTCCCACTTCTACTTGGCACACGGAGTCAATTATGAACACCTTGCGACCTTTGGCCCCTTTCGCACGTGAACTACTATTCCCAGGTACGGCGCCACATCACAACTAACTAGAGCCTAGGGGGGGCCCGCGCTCTCTTGGTGCGCAAACAAACATTGTTTACACGAATTACATGCTATAGGAGATGATTAACTACCCAGCTGAACCCAGGCTCCGCTTTTGGCAGCAGTCCCACAACACAATTTATGAGGTTTTGTGCATTTGCGTGTGTGGATGGGGGAGGAAGAGGCAAAGGGTGGGTAATAGAATAATGAGACCGCTATGCTGTGAAGCCACCAAGCAAGAATAAGTGGCACTAAATGAACTGCTCTTTTGTTTGAGGCTGTTTGATTACTCGTGTGGCAGCAGAGAGTGCGATTTCACTCACGTTTCTAATCCTAATCTTGTTATACTATAACACCCCACCCGCCCACCCTCCACAAATCCACCCTCACACACACTCAAAGAGGTAAGGGTGTGTGCAGTCGTGCCGGCGTGTGTGCGTTAAGTAGGTGAATGATGGATATATCTCGTTGCCTGGCTTACCTTATCAGCAGAAGGGCCAGTATGGGTTTCATCAGGAGGTTGATGAAGCTGGAGATACAGGTAAGCCAGGCAGCTTTTGAGGAAAAGAACACACACACAAAACAAGATTGGCTTGTCTTCACAGCAAAATAAATGGTGTTGTTGAAGCGGCGATAGTCAAAGAAGAAAAGGAGAGACTGCTTTGAGGCGCGGCCCGCTTGATAAGGGCTCCGCCGTGATTAAAAAAGGTAAAAGGAAAAGGGGAAACGCGTGGCTTAATGCAGTTCCCACTGATGGAAAACTGTCAGGAACTTTCTTAAGTTGTACGCCTGGTAATTGAACATGTTAACGTAAGATAATACGTGTGTGTGTGGGGAAAGGGGGGTTGACCCTGTTGAGGAATTGTTGGTTTTCTCTGTGATATAATCAAAGTCAACTGAATACCTTTGGATTTCAGACAGTTGGCTGGACAGAACAAGTAAATTGAAGATGTCACATTGGACACAGATAAAGCATGTCCGCAATAACATACTGTGAGGTGCATCCATGCTGCATTAGGTCACTCTAGACCAAACTTATTACTCACACCTGACTTTACTTCAAGGTCAGAGGTTCAGAACAATTGCTGACAAGTAAAACAACATTGAATTAACTCTCAAGTCTTAAGCAGCACATTTTCAAGTCAAGACAGTCTAAATGCATTTGGGCCAAGAGGGAGAAATGGCACCGTTTGCATCGGTGTGACCTCGAAAACTCGTGATTACACCACAAACATCACTTTTCTTGCGTTTGGGTCAGCACGAAATCAAGGCTGGCACCGCTAAGAGAGTTAGTCCGTACTATTTCTTACTCAGCCAAGTTCTTTTATACTTACACTAGTTGTAGAAGGCAACGAGGCATTTTCTGTACCTGCATTTTAGGAGCCAAGATCAAATATTCCTGGTGTAACATTAATGCGTGAGCACTCTCTCCAATGGTTACCAATGCCATGACTAAGATGCCACATGAAGTGAAATAACCCATAGGATCACTGTGAATAACCTTCATAACTCCATATTGAACAATGCTAACAATTCACTGATTAATTGAACTTTTATTTCAAAAATAGAAGATGACTCTATAACATAATCATAACACAAAGGATGGACTGGTTCGGACCGATTAGCTGTTCAAGATCCAGACTTTGACAAGCCGAGCTCTTAGTGAATAACTTTATTGCTTAAGACGGAGTTCATTTGATTCCTCATCACTTCTTCTATTATCCTTCTCATGCCTCCTTTGCTTTAAGGCTTTAAATGCTTAAAACGTAATGCTTGTCAGATGAACTGGTACGCCCCTGCACACACACCTTTTTGATGGTGTAATTGTGAAGGTGTTGCGTCCAAAAATCCCATTAACCTAAACAGACAGACTTCACAAGACAATTAGCCATTTGTTTAAAACTTTAGCAAGCTCCTTTCCAGCACTCCAACACAACCAACACATTCACCCCTTATGTGTTCTACCACGTGGATCTCCATGAAGAGACACAGTTTGCACCTCTATCCACATTTAAATGATGAGTCAATACGACGACAACATGCAATGCACACAGATTTGTCTCAAAGAGAGATCAGGCAGGAAAAGGCTTATGTCTTGTCTACACGTGAAGCTTTTCATGTGTGTTTTTCAGTCGCCTGTCTCACGCATGAGTACTTCCAGAACACGGATGACTTCCAACTGTGCCCGAACGCCTCCTGTGTAGATGCACAGAGCTGCTGCTCCGCTAACATGCTGCTCACGCTACACCTCGTACGAGGACACGGCTGACGACGGCAGGCTTTTTGCCCTGCTTTCAAGTGTGGCCAAATTTGCCTAGAGAAATGGCCAGATGACCAACATATGCCCCGTCTCCTAAGTAAAGTGCAGTGTGCTACACAATTATTTATATAACATCTTCAGTACGCTGGTGCATGCAAAGGTCAGCGCTTCCGTATTTAGCATCGCTGTGTTTTCAAACCACCCCAGATTGTTAAGGATCTCTTGCAGGACACCGTGTCCAGCATCTCTTCCCGAATGTAAAGCGGCTTTTATCATCATCAGAGGACATTTTAAAACATGCTTTTTGCTTCCACACACACATTTCAGTAAAAAAAAAGCAACATCTAGAGCCGTCATGACCTAGAGTTAATGCTGAAATTCAAGGTGTAGACAGCAAAAAAGGAAAGGTGACAGCACGGCTCCATGGGGCGTCCTGAGCTTTTTTTTTTGAAGCGCGTCCTAAAACAGCGTCTTTGATGCAGACAAATGGTTGCTTATCAAAGAGATGGTCCATAATCTGGAAAACCAGGCAGGTGCTGACCACCTGCTCTGTTTCTGTGCCAGCCTCTTCAGAACTGCCATTCTGAGGACGGAAGAAAGAGCAGCGGACAAGAGAGAGGAGGATGAAACGCAAGGGGGGAGTCAGGGAGCAGAGCGGGAAGCAGAAGGACGAAAAATGGCTCAGTGAGTGAGTGAGTGAGTGAGTGAGTGAGTGAGTGAGTGAAAGACAAAGACTGTGGCACTCCAGCTGACACGATGTCTCCTTGTCTTGTCACGGGGATGAGGAGGCCTGGCCGGGGGAATTGGGAGGAGTGGGAAACGCTGGATCCAGGCCCACCGTGCCCATCACTGTCACTCATGTCTGGTATCGCAACGCTTTCCGGTGACATGCAGAGATCCCCTGAGTATGAAATGGGACGATGGACCCCCGCTTTCCTCCCCCTCCTCTCCCATTCGCACTACTTCCAGTCACCCTCTTCTGATATATATCATCCTGTCTCCATTCCACCTCAATCAGCCTCTTCTTTTTGCCTCTTTACAGCCCAACATTTACAACAGCAGCACTACAAATCATAATAATTCAGTAAATCCCCATTCTCAGCGGATTTGCCTAAATTTACACCGTGCTTTCACACTGAGGTGAACTTTGACACAAATCTGCAGCCTTGCCAGTCATATTAGCGCTGATTAACACTGCACAACTTTCAGAAACACTGATACAGCATGGTTTGAAGACAGTTCTGAGCAGCTGAATTAACTTCCTGGTTAGTTAGTGGCAGCGAAAATGAAATTTACGCCTTTTACTGCTTTAACTGAGTCTTTCACACTTCGGCTGACACCACACCTCATTCTCTCCGACTGAACTCCAGCTATTGTGTGTTGTGTGTTCTTGCAGTGCTGAAAATTTACACCTCGCTTTCGCTCTGACGTGAACTTTGACACAAATCTTCAGCACTGCAAGTCACATTAGCGGTGATTAGCGCTGCACAACCTTGAGGAAAACCGATACAACATGAGCTGAAGGCATTTTATAGCAGCTGAATCAACTTGCTGGTTAGTTACTGACAGTGAAAATGAAATTTAACCGAGTCCGTCACGCTTCAGCTGACACGACACCTCGTCCTCTGACTGAACTCTTTATTCTTTGTGTTTTCTTCTTCTAGAAAACTTCCATTTTTCCTGCAGCTTTAAGAATTTTGAAAAAAATCAACATTTACAACAATGGGAACACATCTCTGCTGCCAAAAGTTCGTCTCTTTGTATGCATTTGCCCAATTGCTCATATTTCCTTTGTGTTTAGTGTGAACTGCTTCTATAATCTTTCATGACTACATGACTGATCATTCCTTAAAAGAAGTTTCAGCTTCTCAGATCTACTAGAAAGCAGTTCAGTATTCCCTCTGTGTTCCTTCCCTTTCTTCCCACATTATTTGTCTGTTTGCCACCCTTCGCTGGCTTGTCTTCTGTTCCGTTGCGAACCTGATATGCAAATAGTCCATCTTGCCTCTCTTTCTCCTTGCGTGTGCGTCTTTTTGTTTGCCAGACTAATTGTTTTACTGCTTGCGAGCTACTGCCGCGTGTCTAGATGCCATGTTGCTAGTTACAGCTTGATACATCAACCGGCAGGCTCCGCCACGCTGAGCGCAATCCTGCCAGCTTCCCTCGCTGTGCTCTCATCTGATGCATGCGCTTGCGAACAAATGCACTTGTAAGCACGCAGCGGCACTCCGGCGTCTACGTGCGATTCGGTTAGAGCAGCTGTGATGCTCATTCGGGCCGACCAGTGGCTCCAGCCTTATTAGAAAACGACTAGATTGAAGGACCCAGACCTGACCCCCCAAGAGCAGGAAGAGATGGGGAGAGCTGGTGGGAGAGTGCAGCCGGAGTAAGACCAGAGCGAACAGCCACATTATCACATTTCCTGCCGCTATTTTCCAATTAGCTCGCTATCGATCAGCTCGCAGGGCCTCTCGACGCGCTGTGCCTTTCACCGACTGGGCTTGAAGCCACTTTCTGCCCAAGTTGTGTCGAGATTTCACCACACAGCGGAGGTGGACAAGCGAGCTCGCCTGGGAACGCCGGGATGGTATGGAGAGAATTCTGGCTCTGATGTTCCTTTCATCCATTCTTACCTGTCGTTACAGTGAAAACTGGGCAAACAAGCAATTTTTTCTGACAGATAAATGAAGCATGAGAACGTCTTACACATGCATTAAAGGCAATTCTCGAATTTGTTGGAAAAAATAATCTTCGAAGGTTTGCTGTCTGAGAATGGATGACAAGGACTCAAGGTTGCTCAAGGTTGATGTGATGATGCTGCTGGTACGAGGGTTGGTTCTATTTAGAGGCGCTACATTCGTGGAATAAATACTCTTTGACAGACGAGACAAATGATGACGAAAACATGAAGGCCAACACGTTAGCTTTGTAAGATTTTCTTCTGAAAACTCATCTCGAATGACAAATTAAGAAATCACTATTTCGAACAAATGTTCTCACATTTGTCAAACACAATAAGTCCATCAGCTCCCAGAATGTTTGTGAGTGTGATTGTGTTTCTGTTTCTAAACCCATGAAGAAGAGGGAAGGTTAAAGCTGCTGTTATTTAAAAAAAAAGTCGGATTGTGTTAATGACCAGTAAGACAATACTGAGTAGAGAAGAACAGACTGTGGCTCTTAACCGTCTATCTTTAATTTGCCACATTTCTAAGGCCAATAGATTGTAGTTATGTACCTTTATCTAGCACTGAGTCTTAAAGGAATAATAACTGAATCAATCTGGTAATCTTCTGATAAAAACCTGTTAACTCCAAAAATGAAATAAAGCAGTAACTTATTTTACACATCAAATGGAGCGATGCTAGCATATTTTAGAGTATGTAGTGGGTCATTCCATCTCGATTCATTAGCAGCATCTTAGGGATGGGAATCGAAAACCGGTTCTTGTTGTGAACCAATTCCCAGTGTTTCAATTCTTTGGAATCGTTTGCCAATTTTGCAAACAATTCCCTTATCGATTCAAGTAGTGGACAGACGTCACCACACACGTTGTGTAGCTTACGCAAGCTACGTCATCCACCAGTGCAGCCAGCAGGAAACATGGCACCCAAGCGGCACAAACGTTCGAAAGTTTGGTTACATTTCACGAGAAAGGATGACAACAGGGCAACTTGGAATACTTGCAAAGTGGGAATTTCACCAAAGGGAGGAAATACTACCAATATGCACAAACATTTGCACGCACAGCATGCGACAACTTTGAATGAATGTTGCAGTTACGATCCACTCCGGTGTGAATCTCAACCCAGCAGCAGCGGCAACGTAAGCACGTCAATGAGAATCGATAAGAGAATCGGCAAAGAACCAAATCGTTAAGCAGACTCGAAAATGGAGTCGGAATCGTAAAAATCTTATCAGGTACCATCCCTAAGCCTTCTGCTTGACCATCTCTGACTTGTTTGGAACTATTTTTTATCATAAACTATGGACATTTAAAATAGTATCTGTGAAATTATAGATTTATAAATGAAATACTTTGAGAAAATGTTTCTTTAAAAACAGCCCGTTGACCCTCTTACATTTTTTCGAACATTAAAATTTAAAGCTATGGACGACTGCATCTCAGGAACTATTAAAGATAAAAGCCTGATTTTTTCAGGGTTATTTCTCAACAGGTGTTGAATTCATAATATCCCAAATTGGACAAGTAGATCAAGTATCCTCTTATAGTGAAAGATGACTACAATTTTTTTCGTGTTTCAATTAAAAATTCTGTGAAAATCAAACACAGCAGAGCAGAACAAGTTCTAAAAATGTAACGATTTGAGACGGAATGGACCTGATGTCTCCGACCAGATATTTCTAACAAACAGGCAAAAACATATCTGGTCATTCAGCTCCAAGATACTAATCTATTTTCACCTGAGAGCTGCCAGGTTCGTCTGATATTGAGCAGGTAGTGTACAGCGAGTTTATCAGAGCCTCTCCGCTGAAAACAGCTGCCAGCAACGACTGGCAACGGGGCTGTGGAGAGTGAACCAGAACAGAAAAGTAAAGGGAGAACAGTGAAAGACGATGTGAAGCCTCAGAGCTCAGGGTAATAATCATCTGTGGTTTCATCGCTATCAAAAACCCTCTTCACATTAGGCATTTGAGGCATTGGTCATGAGAAAATAAGTATAAGTGCAGTTTTAAGAGCTCAGATCAGTTAGGTAACTTGCTTTAACACTATGTTGAACAGGTATTACTTGATGTTCCACACATCGGCTATGTCTGCTTTATCCTGTAGACGATGGAAGCTTTTCCAGCGTTTCATGTTTTCTCCATTTGTGGATAATGTCTCTCACTGTGGTTCTCTGGAGTCCCAGAGCCTCAGTAATGGCTTCGTAACCCTTTCAGACTGATAAATGCCAATGACTTTGTCTTGCATTCTTGAATCTCCTTAGAACATGGCATCATGTGCTTTAGCCTACTTCACAATTTCCAGACAGGTTCTATTTAGTGGTGTTTAGGTTCAGCAAGCCTGGCAGTCATCATATGTGGGTGTGGCTGGTGAGATTGAATCCAATTGGTCATTTGGCAGATTGGTAGCTAAAGGCTGGCACACACTACAGGATTTTTCAAAACTTCTCAGATTTAGAGACCACACACTTGAAGATAACAAGACAGATCGCACAAGATTTCTCTCCTATGATCTTATAGTGTGTGGTGTTCACTACAGAGCACACCACACACTATAAGATTCTAAACCGATTCTTCAGCAGACTATCAGATTCTTCATGCTCAACATTCCAAATCTTACGTAATCAAACGTGACTTCAGTGTAAACAAACATGATGGGAATAACGGCACTATAAATAACGACGTTACTAACGGCAATCCTTTTTTCAGTAACGAGCAATCTAATTGATTACTCTTCCCATCATTATAACGGCGCTACTGTTACAGCCAAAAATGCGACGCGTTAATAGAATTGAAGCTGTTTTTTCATCAGACCATCCAGATCTCTGAGCGAGGGGCAGAGATTTTTTTTAGCGCTGGCAAAATTGACGCGTTAGTGCGAATTAATCCATCATCATGATTAATCTGATTAATTTTTTAGCGATGGTAACTCTACTTGTTTGCTTTTACTTCCTCTTCCGTCAGTCAGCTGAGTCAGCTCGCGTTTTGATTGGCTTAAATCTGGTACATGTGACATCACACACTGTGCCCCACACACTACAGGATTTCTAGTTGCAAATATTAAACATGTTCATTATTTACAATCTCTCCTTCCGAGACCTTCCGAGCGGATCGGAATGGACAAAATCACTCTTAACACTCCACAGGAACATCAGACATGATGTAGTTTGCAACCATCCGACAATCAGGCCATTGCTGGCTTTGATCGTAAGGAGGAGATCAGGACAAAAATCGGCCCGATTATCCTGCAGTGTGTGCCGGCCTTAAGGGGGCAGTTACTTTTTCACATAGTGCAAGGTGGGGCTGGACAGCATTTTTCCTTCAACAAACAAAATCATCATCTAAAAACTGCATTTTGTGTTTTCTTGGGTTATCTTTGTCTTATTTTAGAATTAGTTTGATGATCTGAAACAATTACGTATGACAAATGTGCACAAATAGAGCATTTCTGTAGGGGGGCAAACACTTTGTCACAGCACTGTATCTTCTTGGACTGGTTTTGGCTGAGCAAAGTGGGGAAAACAGGCAAACTCCACACAGAAAATGCTTCAAAACCACGGAAGTCTTTCACTTGACTTAACAGCAAGAAGTGCCGACTGGGCTCTGATACCCATACCCTGTAATTCAGACGAAATTGTACGGTTTATTTCAAGGCAGACTCACTTCAAAAAAATCCTGTTAACAGATAAATTTGCATCTGAAAGTAGTAAAATAAGACAACAGCAAACACTCAGGTGCCTCCATTGTTTTCCGATATATCAAATCAATAGCGTCTGGACTATTACTGTGATGGACAGACAAACAAAGGCATGAATGGAGCCCAATCAATGGTACCCCCCGACACACACTCATACACACAATTTAGTTATGGAGGAGGGCATTTATCACACTACACTAGCAGATTTTCTACGCCTTTTTTACCGGGGATACAGGTTTCGAAGAGCCGGTGCTTAAATAAACAAATGAGTCAGATGCTATCTTTGTGTATCGTGTATTGTACAGTTTTTTTCCTGCAGCGGTGTCACGTTGGGAAGCATAAAGCTCATGAGCATGGGAAACAAAAGCTCCTGTCAGTGAGGATCTGGCTGTGTGTCCTGAACGAGCTGCACCCTCTTATCTGAGCTCAGCAAAAGTTCCCATCGATCGGCCTCGCTGATTGTGTGTCTGTCAGCCTACCTGTCCGGCCCACCTCCCTCCACCCTCGCCTCCCTCCTCCATCCATCCTCCCCCCCAGCCTCCCCTCCTCCTCCTGCTGCCCAAGGCCTCATTGATCAGCCGTGCCCCGGCTCCTGCCCGCTGATCAGTCAGCTTGATGTCTTTTGTGTCTGGGTGAAGTGAATAAACTATTGGGCCAATCGAACGGGAAGCGTGGGGGCCAGGAGAGCCGCCCGCTTGGACCGGAGAAGGACGGAGGGATGCGAACGTGGGGGAGGAATGAAGGCAAAGGGGAGGGAAAGAGTGTGGTTGGTTCCCAGCGAGATCAGAGAAATGCCACGCAAAAGGCTGGTAAATGAAGAAATGCAGGATGGGAGATGAAGGGAGGCTCAGCAGGTCTCTTCCACCAAGGTGAGAGCAGAACATCCATCTCCAAACCACACACTCATGACAAGCTCCTCAGATAAACACTACAAGCAGCATCCGATCCGTCTTGAGACTGTCAGCGTCCTCGCGGTCCTCCACGATTGTGGACATAGGGAATAATTGCATCCATGAGGCTGCATAAATTAGCTGGCGGCTGTGTCAAATCCATAGGCGAGTGGATTGAGGCCCCGAGCACGAGGATCAGCGCCTCTCAAATTTCCGAGCGGAGCTTCCAGGTCTCAGATGGGCCAGATTGATGGAAGAGGCCAGGATAAACCATAATTTCCATTTCATCCCTGTCAATAAGCATTTGATAATGGGGGATAAAGCGGGAGGAGGGAATTTGTTATCATAATATGTGAGGCTTTTATGATCATATTTTGTCGCAAGGTGACAGAAAATTGCACTGATGGATGCACGGATAGATGACGCATTAGTGGAATAATATGGACAGTTGATGGAAGAAAATAGACGGTAATAGGCGCTGCATCGGCCGGACAGTTTTAAGAACACACGGTGGCAAAAAGAGGCAAAGCAACAATTGTTTTTGTTTTGATATCCCCCAAAGAAAAGTTGAAAATATTCATGAATAACTTGAGCACAAAGTCCGAGTCATGTTTTAAGCCGACTCATGGCTGCGGCTTGCCGTGACAGCGGATGCATTTCTAATCACTCTTATAAAAACTGAAGACATAAACAAACATTTACCCTGTTTGGAAGCCCCTGGTTTGCTTGGGGATTGGTGCATTTTCTTTCTGTCCTCCATGTTTTCAGTCAATCGGTCCTTAGATAAAAAGAGCTTAGAAAGATTATCCCCCTGGCTTGCATGCCATTATCATTAATCAGTGTGTTATTGACTGCTCTGTCCTTTCCTGTTTCAAGTTCAGGCCTCCCTTAATCCACAGATTTTGCCCAGAAGACACACACTCGACTCTGGGAGGCTCAGTGCAGCTTGAACCATGCCCACCCTTGCAGGCACAAATCGATTTGCAGCGAGCCCTCTCCCGCCTTCCAATCTAAATGCCCAAACATTGTGACTGGTGATGTAAATTCGGCCGTACAGTATCTGGAGACTCATTTAGAAATCTGTTACTGAGACCAGAAGACTCTCAGAGCATGAGGCGTCGTTTTTTAAAAATGTATTATTGAATACTAAGCAAAAAAAGATTCAAAAGTTCACCAAACTCTGAATGTATATATTACACATGATTACAGCTCATTTGGAAACACATCTGGGTATGTATTAAATACTACTAAATGGTAAAAATCTGGTTAAAAAATGAATAAATCTTCTTTTTTTCTAAATTTTCTGAGATGTGTTGATTTCAAGAGGCCCTTCTAAACCAGTAGCTCACAAACCATGAGTACACTGTAAAAAATCTGAGTTTTCTCACCAGATTTAACTCAACTACATTAAGATGACTAGAAAAAAAATCACATGCCAACCCTTCAAGAAAAAGCTCAAAACCGTAAATAATGTCCACATTAAAATCAGTACTTTTTACTAACATTAATATTACATTCTTTACAATTTTGTTTACATAAAATTCCACTTTTTACTGTATCGAAATTTGCAAAAACATAATTATTTTGAAAATATTTGCCATAATCAGAAAGAAAATTATGCATAATAAAGATTTTTTTTAAATAATTTGAAAAAATCTTGTTTTCTTAAATTACAGATTATATCTATTACAATCACTGTTGTTTATATCATTAATAAATTACAAGTTGACTATAAAAAAGTCAAAACTACGCATAATGTAATAGTTACTCATTTTTTTAAAATGTTTGACCTAAAATTGCAGTTTTACTTTATTTAAATTAGCTGAAAAAATATAATTATTTTACAGATACCTGCTTGTATTTTCAGATTTTTTTACAGTTTCTTACATCACATTATTATTATTATTACGCTGTATAATATTTTTTCTAGTATTCTTGCTGCCACTTTTTCACTATTTTTCTTCTTTTTCTTTTTTCCAGTGTACTTTAGTTACAAGGAGGAATATGGAAAGACTGTTAGTAATTCAGCTAATCTGAAAAAAATTAATACATCAGAATTTCATTAAAAACATATATAATATTGCATAACCACAGATCTGATTGGAGGTTGTGTTCTTCCTATTGTGCAATAGAAATAATGGTAAATATGTTCTCCATTTGTAGAGACTGTGTCCGTTGCTATGCCTGTTGTCATTTCCTATTTATTTTTATTGTACTTCCATTTATTGAGGGAAGCATAGGTGTGTGACGCTCTCCTCCCAGTTCTACACTTGGTTGTGCCCATAAAACAACAGGGAACAAAACAGTTGTGACTTCGGTGCCAAAACTTTGGGTCCGTCCGGATCCTTAAAACTAATGGAACTTACAGTGGAGTGTCCGAGGGAGGGGAAGAATATATTGTGACACATTACAGGACAAACACAGGCCACAGATGTATAGCAATCGGTGTAGTTATTGCTTACTGGGAGCTCTTTACATTTCTGCACAGAGGTTGGTCCAGCATGAAAGCTGCACAGTTCAACAGTCTCAGTTTGTGCCTTTAATCAGTAAAGCTGCAGACAAACAGAGCTCTGCATTTCAGCGTCACACACTATCAATTCCAGGGTTGTATGCAGGTATCGCTACACCACCCACAAGTGTCTATCACGGCATATTGACATATCAATCAAAATACAGCTATTAATGTGATTCAGGCAGATCTGAAACATGTTAGATTAATGTCTGTATGTCCGTGTTTCTTTTGACCTTAATAAACACCTGCAGCTCCGCACAGCAGCAGAAGCAATAAGCGCTTCTTTGAAATGAGTGATGTGTGCATTTCTGCACGCAGCACAGCAGCGGTAACTTCATTAACACCGGATCTGACAGTAAATAACGCTCCTACACAGTCGACAGGTCAGCGGTTCTACACAGGCTCCAGGTCTCAGGGTGGAATTATTCAAGAAAACAGGATGGCTAACTGGTGTGTTATTGAATTTGCAGACAGAATAACCAAAAAGCTACCAAATGTGAGACTGTAAACCTAATGTGAGTCAATACTTATTGATACAGAGTGCATTAAAAGTTCCAGCAAGTTGAAATACATAGAAAATAGTGGAAAAACACAGCAAAAAGTACTGGTAATTGGTTGAATATGACAGCAATTGATGCATTTTTAAAACTGCCAAAACGACGACAACCTTGGCAAACAGATTATTAACGAGAACAACTGAAAATGCATTTGCGGGAAGGTTTGTAAGAGTGGCCTTAAAACCCATCAGGCTTTAATAAAAAGCTCGGTGCAGGGGAGAACAGAGGAGCTCAGGATGCTCTCCCAGTGAGACAGAGGAGGAGCTCGGCCCTGAAGACGCCCCGCAGAGCCCTGAAACCTCCAGAGCTCCCAGCACGGCGGTAAAGCAGCATCAGATCAAGTGGCCTCCAGCAAGCCAGCACAGAGGGGCGCCAGTTGGACTGGGATGCCGCCAGATTGATAAAATCAACAGGCAGAGGCAGACAGAAGGGTTCAGGCGGCAACCATCGTTGTTGTTTTAGTGGTGTTGACTCAACTAAACCATGAACCAAATGGCAGTGGAAGTGAGCTAAAAGTAATGGGTAAATAGTTGATTAAGTGTTGGTAGTCACCACCCTAACTTCATTAATATCAGAACTATTAAATGTAAGTTTCGCAATGCATGGATATAATAGCTTCAATCAATAAATATCTTCATTTTTTGCATCAATATCCACTTTTATATGGTTAAATGCCATGCCAGATCCAATTAGCATTACAGATAGTGCTGATATGGGGTATTCACGCACATTTAGGCGTATTAGGATACAAAAACTGTAGTAAACTGATGGGCTTTTGGAGATTTGGTGTAAGAATACAAAGTAATGAATTATGTCTAAACACAAAATTTCCATTTTTATAGGATTAAAGGACAATTATTTTGAAATCAGATCAAATTAGCAGTACCGATGCTGCTGATATTGGATGTTAGTGCTCATCTTGGCGTATTGGGAACAAAAACTATAGTAAACTAGTGGACTTTGAAGGTTTTGGTGTAAGAATAGAAAATCAGGAATTATTTCAAGACACAAATATACATTTGTATGGGGTTAAAAGCCATTTATTGTAAAATTAGACCAAATTAGCATCACAGGTGGTGCTGATATTGGGTGCTGGTGCTCATCTAGGCGTATAGGAGTAAAAAACTGTAGTAAACTACTGGGATTTGGGAGATTCTGGTGTAAGAATATAAAATAATGAATTACGTCTAAACACAAAATATCCATTTTTATAGGGTTAAAGGCCACTTATTTTGAAATCCAGCACAAAAGAGCATTACAGATAGTGCTGATATGGGGTGGTTGTATTCATTTAGGCATACTGAGGAACAACAACTGTAGTAAACTACTGGGCTTATGGGGATTTTGGTGTGTGAATATAAAATAATAAAACATGTCTAAACACAAAATTTCCATTTTTATAGGGTTAAAGGACAGTTATTTTGAAATCAGATCAAATTAGCACTACAGATGTTGCTGATATGGGATGCTAATGCTCATCTAGGTGTATTGGGGAACAAAAACTGTAGTAAACTAGTGGACTTTTGAAATTTTGGTGTAAGAATATAAAATCAAGAATTATTTCTAGACACAAAATATAATTTTTTTTATAGGGTTAAATGCCACTTTCTGTAAAATTAGACCAAATTAGCATTTTAAATGGTGCTGACATGGGATGCTAGTGCTCATCTTGGCATATTAAGGTACAGAAACTGTAGTAAGTTACTGCTTACTTCTTGCAAAAACATCTGTTTTGGTGATTTTGGTGTAAGAACGTAAAACGGTGAAATATGTCTAAACACACAACTTCAAAGCTGGTCAGAGAACCACTCATTAACTATCATCTATGCACACAGAGAAGACATAAAAAGTAACCCGCACACAGGGAAAGGGATTAAGTGACAGTCATCACCAACAGTAAACAAAGTGCTCATGAGTGAGGCGCTGAACTCGCAGCAGCCCACCAGCTGCGAGCCGCTCGGCAGTTCAACCTAAAAAATGTAAAACACACAGTCGCCGGCGTTCCCAGGCGTTTCCGCGTCATACCACGGGAATTGATGTTGCCAGGCATGTTTGTGCTGCAGTACAAATCATGCTGTCAGTTTCAGCGCGCCTGTCAAAGAAGCAAGACATCAACGCAGCCAGACGGGGACAATAGGAAGTACGCCGACATGGGGAGGAGATGTAGCCTTGAGCGGCGATTGGAGAATGTGCTTATGTATTAAAAGAGCGTGTGTGCATGCATGTGGATCCCTCTGTTTGTGTGTGTGTGTGTGCGCTTGACTGATTGTGGTATATTTATCTGCGTGAGGACACACACATAACACACCCATCACAGGGTTGTGTATCCACCAGTAAATATGAGCTGGGCCTGATCAATAATCTCAGGCTAAGAGAAGCTTAAGGCTTTACCACATTAACTCTAAACTGTCAAAATCTATTGTCCCCCATGCCTTCCCCTGAGCTCCAGCATGTGTGTTTACATGCTTTATGTGCACAAACATGTCTGTGTGAGGATGTGTGCAGGCGTGTTTGATTACAGGCGAGCCATGTTAGCTTTTCCTGTGTTTGTGTGCGCGGCGGTTTACGTTGTTTAACATACGTTGGGCGAGGCTGTGTGCGGTCCTCGCCTCTCGCTGTTGACTACAGCTATTTACAGACTGTGCTTTACTGACACATACAGCCTGGTCAAATAGATAGAGATAATCTATGCAAATGTAGCGCTGTGTTTTCTCAATCAAAAGCTATTTAGCCGCCTGTGTATCTTCCTGTACGTGTTCATTGAGACAGTTCCCAGAGGGCTTCCAGTGGCGCTGGTTTGGTGATATGAGACTGATTAAAAACATTATAAAGTGGTTTGTTTAGCTGCGAGAACGCCAAACAAATTTGTGTGCAATGAATGCAACATCACAGGGATGTCGGCGGCGTGTTTCTTCATTGTTTCCCTGCTGTTAGACAAGGTGTGTATACTTGCAGAAGAAAAGGTTTCCAGGGAAGTCGAGCAAAGCGGCTCTGATCGATATTTCTGCATCAAAAACAGTAGAGATGACTACGTGGAGCACAGTGACAAACCCACGGAGAATTAGTCGAGTCTGCAGCTCACCTCGGCCTTATGGCGCTTTAGATTAATTTTACTTAACCTTGAAGTCGGCTGAGCAAAACCTGTTCTTTCACAGGAACCCCTTGCTAACACTGAATTAGAAAAGTGACACAAGATAACAGGAACAGAAAAACTGACAGTACAAAAAAAAAAAAAAGGTACCTGCTGAGTGAAAGAAATTGCAGGCAAGCAGAAAACAGCTATTTAATGGTCTTAAAGTTGTCTAGTGTTACGGGAGTGTTTTGACATTCAGGTTCGGTCTCGTCACTCTCAATTTCGGTTTCTTGCCGCAGCGAAAAAAGCTCAGATAAACTGAAAAGGAGTCCAGTGCGAAAAAGCAAAAAGAAAGACCTCAAATGTGTCTTCATCTGCCGAAATGCCCTCCTACATGTGCCCAAAACACCAAACTCTCCTCTCTGTCTGAAGCCCATCAACAACACTCCTTTGTGAACGCCAAAAACCATTTGTGCCCGTCCTACTTTCTATTCACATCCCCCCTCCTCGGCACATGGCTGAGCCCAGAGCCAAAAACCTGCCTCTCCTAGCCACCCACACCTCCCCTCCTCCACTCCCTCTCACCCCCTCCACAACCTCCCTGTTCCCCCACCTCCTCCATCTCCCCCCCATCTCCTTGCCCTCCTCTCTCCTCCTCCTCTCCTGCTACAAACTCCAAAGTCTCCTAATTCCTGTCATGCTAATTGGAGCTGACAGACACAGCTAATTATGCGCAGATAATCTGCTGCATCTGACTAATTATAATTCCCATTAGCTGCCGATAATGCTCATTAGATTAACTTTCTCCAGGAGAAATTGGAAATAATAGGCCCGGGCTCGACGCTGCATCTTTTGGTAATCACGGGTGTCGGTGTGGGGAGGGGGGGTTGGCAGAAAGGGCCGGTGTTTGTTTGGTGTCGAGGAGGCAGGCTGGTTGTTCTCGATGTCCGCTGTGGAAATAGATACACAGCCTGATCCAAATGATATCTGATATATCTCCAGTGCTTAAATTGAGAGAGACAGGGAGGCTGCTGAGAGGGGGAGTTAAAACATGTGGGTCTGTGTGGGGTCAGAAATCAAAGAAAAAACATATTCGAGACAGTTTTAGGAGAGCCCTGCCCTACTGGTTGGTCTTTTTTTTTGTTGCTGATGAATTAAACAGCTTGGAGTAAAAGGCGACGCTGCTGGAGTCGCCTGTGGGCTGAAACGCAAGCGCCTCTGTTAACGCCACAGCTCGTGGTAATCGCACACATAGCTGTGCATATCTATAATGAGCCATGAAAGCTCAGGCAGGAAACTGTAAGCTGGCTGCAATCCATTAGCCCACTCTGCGGCACGATCGCTATAAACCACCAATCACACACACTTCCCCCCCACCCCCAATCCCCGAACACAGCAAACTATTTATTTGTTGCCCACTCAGTCTACCGCTGTGCGATCCGCTCTCGCTTTTTGCTGCATGATACGACAATTCTGCTGCTTTGGTTCACCCACCGCTGCCAGTTACCACCTGCTTAGCTGTGCTTTTATGTACTGCGGAGAGGGATATTATTTACCCTCTGATAGGTGTGCACCGGCGTCTGCAGGGAGAACATAAAAGCAGGTCTAGTCGCTGCTGTAACTTTAAAGTTGTACTACCGTGTCCTTTCACTTCCTTTAAACTGAAAATGTCCCGGCTGCTGCTAAAGCACACTGACGATGTAAAACCTGATGCCGGATCATAATTCTGATGCGTTTATGCGTTATATAGCCTCTTCTTTTGCTGCACGGGGATCCGGCGCATCACTAAACGCAGCAGTAAGAATTACAAGTGATAAAAGAAAGTGTTGTTTACATTAAATCTTAACAAGAGGACGCCATCGAGTGGGCATCGATGCCACTTGAGTCCGAGGAATAGAGAAATCCTCTGTTGAGGTTTGCCAAAGCTTGGAGAGCAATCGGACACAGAAACCAAATGCAATTTATTGATGCAATGTGGGACCGAGGAGCCCAAAGCCTGGGGAACACACAGGCCCTAAAACCCACAAATGGGATATTGATCGCTTTGAGGGGCGAGAATAAAAAAAAAAAAAGTTGTATTTAACCATGAAGTGCCTCACTTACTTTACCGAGCGGCTAACATTCCCCTCCTTCTCCCTGCCTCTCTTTTTTCCCCTCCCGTGGCCATTTACTCACATTCAACAGCACAGTGACATTCAACAGTGTATGTTCCTATGACAACCCATCAAATCGCCCATTGGGAGCAGGGATGACAGCACCTCAGGGTGTTTAGATGAAAAGGCTGCAATCTGAACTATACGAGGTTCTATAGTGAATGTGCGCTGTACTGTACTGTACTGTACACTGTGATAGGACAAAAAGAAACAGCTAAGTATCTTTTGCTCCAGTTGTGTGTATTCATCTTTTTATTCAGCCCCTGAGGCCAACTATAATCCACTATGCGTGTGTGTGTCTGCTGCACACAAGCCTGCTCGCCTCTGCACATGTGTACTCCCGTTTGCACTGTCCTGAATTTGATCATCTTAACCAGCATGTCTTGTAAAAAAGGAGAAGAAAAAAAAACCCACATAAGTACCAGACAGTGAGGAAAAAGAACATCCACTCCACGTGAGCTGGAGCTACGAGCAGGATATGTTGGCTAAAAGCGAGCGAGAGGAGCTTTGCTGCAATATTCGCTGGCATGTATTTTAAAACACGAGTCGAGGCTGAAACCATAGCAACAATGCTTTAGCAATGAGGAAAACAAAAGCGCAGTTACTGTCTGCATGAAAATGCAAGCCCACCTAAGCTCGCCTGTCTCCCTGTACACGTCAGGAAAATGCCTCTAAGTGGTGATGTCCAAAAAAACAAAAAAAAAAAACTGGGTAAACAATAGAAACATGATTACGGGACCACTCATTCACTGCTAAAAAAAAAATAAATACACGGCGAGTTTGATTTGCTTCTGCATTTCATATTTGGGTAGCTTCGGGCTTTCCAATTTTCTCTGGTACAAAACAAAAACAGATCTTGTGTGTACGCAGCAAAGTAGAACAGGTGAGAGCGGCTCCACATGAGTTCTACTCTGAGGTGGAAACAAATTAAAGCTAAATTATGAGCCTTAGCATGTCATTTAGGAATGAAAATGTTGTTCTTCTTACTAAAAACAGACATCTAACTTTGTCAGAAGGGGTTTTTTCTTGCATAGAGGACATTCTGGGGCCACCCTTGGGGGTTTTAAGCACTTCCCAAAGAGATTCAGCAGTGGCCAAAGGAAAAGCACCAGTACTGAAATGATAGGAATAAATAAAGAAATATTTTTCCCCTAGTTTTGTTGATTTGGGGACCCTTTTCTCAAACATAACAGACTTTATGTGTTTTTAAATGACGAAAAGTCAAGAAAATGCATCGATTCCTATCAAATAAGAGACTCATTGCCTTTACGCTGACTGGCCCAAGTGCCAAATTTGACACTGTAGATCATAACATACTGCCAAACAGGTTGGAAAGTTGGGTAGGCCTTAAAGGAACAGTCCTAGATTGGTTTAAGTCTTACTTGGAGGAATGGAGATGTTTTGTGACCAGTGGAAGTTATAAATCCAATCAAGTAGCTGGCCTGTGGAGTTCCCCAAGGGTCAGTCTCTGGACCCCTTTTATTCAGCCTATGCATGCTGCTTTTGGGTCAGATTCCCCAGGACTCCAATGTTAACTATCACACTTACGCTGACGATACGCAGATATACCTGGCATTGACCCTAGACGATTACCGTCCAATAGAAACACTGTTTGACTGTTTAGCGCAAGTAACTGATTGGATGAACCAAAATTTCCTTCAACTGAATAAAGACAAAGCTGCGGTTATTGTTTTTGGCACCAAAATGAAAAGAACTGCTGTTAGTAAACACACTGAGTCTTTGTCTCTAGAAACCAAAAAACCAAGTCCGAAACCTTGGAATGCTGATTGATTCAGATCTAACCTTCAGCAGTCATATCAAATCAATCAGCAAAACAGCCTTCTACCAGCTTAAAAACATATCCAGAGTTAAGGGATTCATGTCAAAAAAAGACCAGGAGAAATTAATTCATGCCTTCATTTCCAGTAGACTCGAAGACTGTAATGCTTCTGACTGGACTCCCCCTAAGGAGCATTAAACAACTCCAGCTTATCCAGAACTCCGCAGCTCGAGTTTTGACCAGAACAAAGCGATCAGATCACATCAGTCCAGTTCTGAAATCTTTGCACTGGCTCCCAGTCAGCTTCAGGATAGATTTCAAAGTTCTGCTTCTGGTCTACAAGTCACTGAATGATTTAAGCCCAGAATACATTAAGGACATGTTAATTGAATCTAAACCCAGCAGGGCTCTGAGCTCTATGGATTCAGGTCGGTTAGTAGAGCCCAGAGTTCAAAGCAAACATGGCGAGGCAGCGTTTAGGCGTTACGCCGCACACAAATGGAACAGGCTTCCAAGGGAACTGAGGTCAGCACCAAATGTTCTGACGTTTAAATCCAGGTTAAAGACTTTTCATTTTACATGTGTGTATGAATGAGCACTGTAACCTCTTTTGTCTTGCACTGCTGCTTGTATCATTTTAATGTAAATTTCTTTTTAGCAGTTGAATGTTTCTAACTTTTGTTTTTTATGTAAAGCAAACTTGAACTGCTCCCATGTATGAAATGCGCTATACAAATAAAATTGCCTTGCCATCCTGAACCAGCTGATTTTGTTTCACCTTTTTTCTCTGAAGCTCCGAAAACTCAACCATGAATCAAATTAAAACAGTATTTCTTGTAGTCGCTACCTACCAGGAAATCTCACCCGTCTCTGCCCCCTCTGTCCATTTTAGCACTTTTCAGGTAAGTTTCTCAGATTATTACCCCACAACTGTATTACTTCAATTCAGTTTTTCCTCCTTTACCTTTTGGTTCACTTTCTACACCCATGAGAGAGATATTTTCAGCAAAAACGCACACACACATGGCGCACTGCCTGCCAAACACCAGCTGGCAAAAAGACAAAGTTAGCAGCTATCATCTAAACACAGCGAAGCATGTAGTAGCTGAAAAGCCAGAAATTTTCCCTGAGGAGCTTTTGAAGGCCAAGAAAGAGCTAAAAGGAGAGAGCGAATGTAGGACTTAAGTTTGTCAGGTAGAGGAAAAATTTAAAAAAAACTCCAAATAAACGTCGCTCAGTGTCTTAGATGTGCAAATAAGCAGCTGCCTCCTAACATGTCGGCCATATTGCCTTTAAAGTAAATGAAGCAAAATTAACAATGCCAGCAGAATTTTGTCCCCAGGGTTCAGCGGCAAATAAGACTCCCCCATAAAACCGCAATAATTACATTAACTTTCTGTTCATGTGCGGATTAAAGAAAGGTGTTAATGTGTGATCTTTAGAGGTGCATAAGCATGCAGCAGCTGCTCTTCCCTGTTTTCAGTGCTTTTATGCTAAGCTAGCTAATCAGTTTCCAGCCCTTGTTTTAGACTTTACAAACACACATGACAAGAAAGTCTATCTTCCCCATTTAAATCTTGGGAAAAAGGAGGAAAAGTGAAAAGGCGTGTTTCCTAAAAAGATGTTGAAGATATGCAACTACATTCTAAAGTCCAGAGTGTTATTAGTGCTATAAGTTCCATCTACTTTGACAGGTTTCAGGTTCATGCTGGGTAAATTTTAGATTAATCAGTCGCTTGCACACCAACAAAACTAAGTCTGAATGCTCAACACATTAAGGGCTCCATGTTTAACAGAGCAAACAGCTCATTTTCTCATGTAAGTAGCCCCTAAATCAAATGCGCCACAAATATCAAGTGTCTTAATACGAGCCCTCAGAAGTTTCTTCTGTTGATTTGTCACATAATCCTCTGCTGCATTTTCTCCAGCAGTATGAAAAATAAAACCTCACAACTGACTACAAAAACCGCTTTGATCGTTCAAAAATAATAATAGACTAATTTAAGCTTTGATGAGCAAACACATTAGTCTGATAAGAGTTTAGGATGTCGAAAACAAGGGTGTGGATTTCAAAACTGAGGGTTTGGACTCATTTCTTGCGAGTCTGAAATGTAAATCAATAAGAAAGAGTTGATCACTATGGTGCTTTCATTGCAGCGAAGTACAGATACGAAAGTGTGGAGTTGTGTTTGAAACGCTGAGATCCTGTAGCACAGCTTTTTTTTAAAAAGAAATCCATTAGTTGGTGTTTTGTTTTTCAGCAATAACCTTATCCAGGCTGATAAGAGCTCAGGAGGAGGTGAGGTTTCAGTGACTTCGTCAAGGGCAATTTGATGGGACACGTGACGCATTTGGTTGTTTCCTGTGAAAACTGCTAAAACTCATCTGTGTGCATGTGGGATTCGGGAGAGTGTGCATGAGAGGGAGAACAGGATGAGATTAGGGAGGAAATTCCATTATTTTTTGGCTTTGTTGATTGTACAAAAAAGCACTCAAATACAGCAACTCGTGTTCAAATGGGTGGAGGTCTGGTGACTGAGATAACCACTGCACTGAGTTTGTTTTGTTTTCATCTCCATCAAACCAGCCAGAAATGCCCTGTGGAGGAGGATACCGAGTTCCTGCAGAAGAGGAAAAATTTGTACACGCTTCGAGTTTCAGGTCTCATTTTTCCTCGTGTTTGAGTTGAGGTTTGATTATTCTTGGATCGAGGGCACAAAGAAGCTTTTAACTATATTACGTTGGCTGCTTTTAGTGAAGCTGATCTAGGAGGCTTGTGCTTTTCTTATTGAAGCTGCGTTGAGGAAACACTTGTGAAATGCCATGATATTACAGTGTGTGCCCTGGAACTGCAATGTCGCTGGTTTAATTCCAGCCAAGAACTTGCATTCCAATCTACATCTCTATTTTTCACATTAACCAATAAGCCACAACATTAAAACCAATGACAGCTGAAGTGAATAACATTGATCATATTGGTACTATGTGCTGTTCTCCTTGGATTTTAACATCCCTGTTGACGAGACTTAGACGCCCAAATAAACATTGTCCCACAACAAACACACTACCTCATGCAAATGGAAATCCCAAATGTCACCGGCCTACCCCCACAGGAAAATGCACCCCACCACATGGAAACAACATCAACCAATCAGGAACATGTTGAGGAACATGACAATGGCCCAACATGTTGATTTGACCTCAAAACTTCCTACACCTCATTGTGATCAAGCATCATCAGGATGCAGTGGAACAAGTTTGATTGACAGAGGCCCCACTGCACAAGCCAGAGTACCCAAAAGATCCAGTGCTAACGTCCTGGTTCCAGACCCCATAGGACACCCTGAGAGGTCCTCTTGTCCATGCCCAATGGTTCAGAGCATTTCTGCTAGTGCAAATCCTCTGAAATTACTCCTGCATGTCAGCGAGATGTAATTGAGCACACATCCGGTGGCAAATTTGTATCATACATACATCTAAAATCAACATGCAGTATGATGCTGTTGCTGTCATTTTCACTGCTGTGATCTCACAAAAGTATAATCCTTTTCATTGTGTTCTGCTTACATTGAGCGAAACAGTGAAAGAAAACGTAGATATTCTGTTTTCAACCGGGGATGATTACATTGCCATCTGAACCCTTGTAGATATGCTTTTCTAATTCTATGAAAACATGCAAATTACATAAGCAAAGGTGAACAATACGTATTGAAACTTGTCACTCTTACATTATTGTTGTGTGGCAAGGCAGAGTCTGCAATGTATCCCCTCATAACAATACTGTTACTGCAAGTTGACATGGATTATACTCCAGCAAGCTTTGAGAGTTTGCTTATTGTTTTTTGTTGTACTGCATGGAACTCAAATTTTAAAAATGACTTCCAAAATTTGTGCCAATTTTGAAGAAACTTTAACCTGAAAATACAGACCAACCAGCCACGGCTACCACGAGCACAGTAGCATAATGCATTGTTAAGCTATTCTAATAAAAATAAATAAAAATCAAGGCCTGGAATGGCAGAATAAATGCACTAGAATCTGGAAAAGACAGCAACATGATTTGCAAAACCAAAAAAAAATGGGTTTAAACATGCAAAATCTCTGCTATAGTCACTTTATGACCATTACAAACCCATTACAAGCAAAAGGGCAAGGCAGTGACTAACAGAGAGGCTGTGTTTGCTAAAACTGCTCACAGATTACAATATTTAATAATTTACAGGACATGTGAAGTAGGTGTGAGGACAGACGGGGTACAAAGGCAATGACATTTGGTCAGAGGATGATCAGACACATTTACGTCCTACTTATGCAGCATTTCTATTCCCATAATTGCCAGATTAGAGGCCTTTAACAACTGTGTATCTCATTGTGTCCGCCGTTAAAAGCTGCACAGTAACACTTTAAAGTGCAGCTGTCATTTTTATGTGCCCTTATAGAGCAGAGCGTGAATACAGCTTTTATGGTGCAACACCGCCAGCCCTCATCATTGGTCATCGCAGGGGAGGGGTCCGAGGTGGCTGGTGGAGAGGTTGGAGCTGTCCATTTATCAGCCGGGAGGGTATGGATCTGTGTCCACGCATGATTCACACCTAATGATTACTGCGGTTGCTGGCCGGCTTTCGTCCGCCACCGCTGCCCAATCGGCGGGCTGTTTAGACGAGAAGTGCAATAACCACCTTGAGAGGTGCTCAGCGGCTCTAAAGATGAGGCTGAGAGAGCGGCGCAGAAAGACGATGGGGAACTAGCGATGGGAGTGAAGGGCTCTAGCCATCAAAACTAAGCACACCCCTGACCCCTTACAGTACATTTACAGTTAAACACACACACACGGATGTATTCAAACAAAGAAACACAATGTCAAACTTGCACTTCATCAGTTTTCTGCACTACTGACAATAACTGACTCCCACAGTCCACATCAGTCTGTCTCTTTTGTCCCGTTTCTTTCCTATTTCTCCTGCTCTGGATCCCGGCCGAAATGCTGCAGGATTTTCTATAAGGGGAAACAAGATGTGGAAATTTTCAAACGAGAGCTCAACCGTCTAAAACGAGCTTCCAGCAAACAGAGAGAGAGAGAGAGAGAGAGAGAGGAAGGACTATAGCGTCCTATTTGCATGAGCAGACAGAAGGTTAATAACACAAGCCCTGCTGTGACAAAGGAGAAAAGGAACATAGAGTAGGTAGGAGGGATGGAAAGTGCTGATCCTCCACTTCTGGCTCCTGAGAATCCATCTAAGACACATGGGAGGAGCACTGGGAGCAAATAGAGCCCTGGATATGATGAGTTTCACGTACGGCACATACTCCCTCCGTCTCTGCGGCACCTCATTTCCCAGAATGCATGTTGAGTCAGGGCAGCGACGGCAGCCACAAATCTGAAAATGGGTGCCACAAATCTAGAGGCGTTCACACAGCAGGGGGCTCCTCATAAAGTTGCCAGCGGGGTTATGCGGAAACGTGCTCAACCTTTGACAATGTAAATTATGATTTAATTAAAAGTAACTTACATACTCAGAGAATGTGTTAAAGCTGGGTAGGCAGAAAAAAAACAACAACACCAGAATTTGAAAATACAGCCCTTCTCCTTGAGCTCTCCCCTCTCCTTCCTAAGCCCATTTCACCACACGAGCACATGCATTTATTACTATATTCGCATATAGATTGTCAGACTCTCTTCTCTTTAGGTCCATCTTCCTTTATTTTGGGTTACTTTGCAGTGTAGGCAGTTGTTGCCGATGCTGGGATACCAACTTTTCCCGCAGGATGTTCAACGTCTGATGAGACCTGTGTGCACATCCGCATTTGCAGAACAATAAATTGTGACAACCTCCCCTTGAAAAGACCTGTGATGGGCTTTAGTCCCCCACTACTGGCTATACTTTTCAACACAGAGTCAAGAAGGCATGCCTACCCCAGCTTTAAGGACAAAAATGTACACATAAATAGGATCACAAATTACACTTACACTTAAGCTAGTCGTACTACATAATAATGAGATGCAACTCAGAGTTCATGTGTGAAACTAGTCAACAAAGAGATCTGAAGTCAGAATAGTTTGGATCTACAAGTAGGCATGTAGATTTTAAACAATTTTCTCAACCGATAGTCGGCAGTGTTATCACTCAGTAATGAGCTTATCATTACCGTGAATAAGGGACAGCAGACACTGTTCCATATGCTTATAGAGTTGTGTTTTAACCATGGGAATGTGACGGGGCTTGGCACATTCTCAAGATGAACACTACTAGGAGAATTCCACCAGAAGTCATTAACTACCACAGAAGTCTTTGTCATGGTGCCCATTACAAGCTAAACTTCCACAACGCTCTCTGCTTGAAAACACGGAACTGCCTGTAGTCCAAAGCAACCTGCCTCCTCTGGTCTCGACAGCATTAAACACAAACAAACTGACGTCTATCTAATTAAACAGTAAGAGGCTCCATCTGGTGGCACAACCAGGTACTACAAGTACATTTTCTGGCATACATGTCCATTGTCTTTTGCATTATCTGTTAATATATTTTTAATCAGTTAAATTATTAACGGCAATTAATCAATTAACTGACAACCATTAACGTCCCCATCTACAGGCAATGGTTAATCTATTTGTAAATCTATTTCTATCACATTTGGAGCATGGAGGGTGGTGATAATTACCCAATAGTGCTGTGGGGATACGTCACATAAAAACAGCCGGGAACTACTGTTTAACATGATGCAGCGCAAACTGATGAAAGTTGTTTGCGGTGGCTGGAAAAGAGCGAGCGTGACAGGGAGACAGTTGTGTGGGAAGTGGCATCAAAATCAAAAACGTCTCTTTCACCATTTGTTTTAGGAAGGATTCCAAATTACTTCCCGACAAGAAAGCACTCCGAGCCGAAACGAGCGAACGCGCTCACAAGAAGTCAAGTACAGTTAAAAGTGGAGAAAACTAACTAGAAACTAAAAAATCTGACATCTGTTTATGCAAAGCAAGCTGTGAACGGCGCTCCGCTTGCAGAAGTTTAGAGTGCTTCTTTTAGCCATCCCCCTCTTTTCCTGCATCATGGCTGAAGAGTGCAGTTCAGAAGTCACCAGAGGGAATTGATTATCAACAGGCAGGGGCTGGATCCTTCCCTGCTCCGGCATAATGAAGCTCTCTATTTCGGGACTATCAGGTGTTTTTTAGGCTTCTTGTCGCTATACCTAGGCTCTCTTGCTTCCTCTCTGTATTCTCGGATCATAGCAGCCCAGATATGAGTGCACTGGGAATACGGCATGAATGCTTTTTTTAAAGTCTAATTCAAAGTTACAAAGCTTTTTTTTTCTTTCTTTTTTTTTTTTTTTGGCTGGCAACAACTAAATCCGCACTGCGATAGTTTGGTTATGACAGTATTTCAGCTGCGTGATGGAAACAAACAAGAGGGGGGGAGAAAAAAGCCTATATGCAAACACGTACACAAGTTCCGACAATTAAACACACAAACACGACGCAGGTGCACGAGCAACAAACCCACACAAAGACACACCAACAGCCTATAAATAGCAGAGATCCATGGCAACCTGAGATTTGTTGTTTGCCGTCACATGCTGCTGAGAGCAAGAGAAGAGCGGGGACTTAAATAACACTGGGAGATTGGTTTGTGTGAGAGGCAAAGTCAAAACAAATTACGCCTTTTCTATCACTATGGGCCCTCCGGTAAAGCATCTGAAATAGCTTTGTGCCTGGGGACATTTTACGAGTGAAAGAATATGGCGGCAATATCCTCCGAGGACCTGAAAAAAAACAGAAAGGGATGCGGGAAGGAGGAGACGACCGGAGAATGAGAGGGTTTAGTTTTAGTGCAGATCACAGGTGGCGACTTGACCACCTAACTAACTCTTTTCACTTTATTCTTTGCCGTCGCTCCTCCCTTCGCCTGTCCCTTCCCATCTCGCCACAGTGCACCGATGTCACACTGAAGGTGTCCTCTGCTGAAAAATGAGAAATACCATCACACTGACACACCTTCTTTTCTTTCCTTTTTTCCCCCCCTTATTTAAAAGGAATTGTCGTCCAACGGGGGCTTGAATTACGTTCTAACATAATGAATATGCAATTCATACTCTTGAGGGGCAGCCCTGAAGGTTTTACCCAATTTCTATCAAATCCAGCTCGTTGATTTAACTTGTTTTTCAGGCAAACAAGTCCGAAAGATTTATTTTTTTTGCTTTTCCTCCATTTACACTGACCTTCAGTAGACCTTTTTCTTCTTTCCTCTCGCTTTCTAATGCAAATAACCACTTGAAAACCACGAGCTTTGCACTTTCCCAGGGCTCTGTTTTCCTTTTGCAACATGAGCGCTGTAGCAACATGAGATATATATCAGGGCTTTAATTGATTTTTGTTTTGCAAGATAAAGTAATCTGGTGCAATTGTTTCAGTTTGGCGGCGTATTTGCACTCGCTCCCATATGCTGTTCATTAATTTGCAGCTAGTGGGTGATTTATCAACCTATTACACTTGGGCTTGCGCCCTCGCCACACACAGACACACACATCCACCCACATATACCCGCCTGCAGTTTGTTCCCCCTGGTATCTTGAGGAGGCATGCATGTGGCACCACTTTGGTGGCTGGTGCTGTAATGGCTGTGCTAAAGGGTTGGGAGCTCGCCAGGCGCTGTCACATAGCAGATGGATGGACCCACTGGCTGCACCCACACACAGCGCTCGCCCTCGCCCAGTGCAGCCTAGACTGGACCGTACTGGCCTGGCCTATTTGGGAGCAACAGCGAGGCTAAGTGGGGCAAAAGAGGCTCAGGACTAAATGAAAATCCTTTACCATGAGATTAAACTCACTCGTAATTGCACGATTCCACAACAGGAACAAATACGCACTCTTGTTTGGGCTGAGAATACTTCTTCCAGTAATTAATAAGCCATGAATAAGCATTCACAAATTAAAGAATAAGCATTTCAGGATGCAATCTAGAGAACTTAAAGGGTCTAAAATCTGTGGCTTCACGAGGAAAGCAAAACAAAAATCAATATGGCATAAACAGAGTGGAAATTGTTAAGGCCTCCTGATCCTACCGGAAAATAAACAGACTAATAAGATCCATGTGAAAGCATTTTTTTCTCACCTCCTTATGCATAAATATGAAGCAGGAGGGAGAAAAACTAATTTTTTTAGGCTCAGAGACAACTGAGACATCATTTGTTGAAATTGGACGATGTCGCTCAACAACAGGAGTGTGGTCTTAATATCACGTAGCTCTCATTGCATTTCTGAATATATTTCACCACCCGTGACACGTGTGGCGTTATATTGTGCTAACTGCTGTGCTAAATCCCATGCTGTTGTTTGTGAGAAGTGCTGATAAGGGAGGGGAAAAGCATTTCTGTTATTGTGATTGCTTTGGAGAGACTGCTAAATGGATTGTTTTCTTGCTTTCTTTTTTTTTTAAACAAGTGGCAGTTAGAAAATTACAAACTGAACAATAAAACTGTCTGCGGCTATGATGAGTTTTCACAGGTTTTCCATCTTCCGCAATATAACAAGCAGTAGATTTTCAAAAATGCGTGACGTGGCAGATGCATTTCTTGGACTGGATATCAAAGCCGACTGCCAATGGTTTGCAACAGCTTTGCTAGAAAGCAAGACACCTAAAAAGCAAACATCGTATGATAGAAATGCCACTCTCTGTATTGCTGCTTTTAGCCAGAAAGGCCTCGAGTCTCGCCCTTTTGAGTTGGCTGATCTCTCCACAGCTGCTCTGCTCCTTCACCTTGCAGCTTGTTATGTCAAAGCAGGACAGTCTTGAGCCACCAGAAGCCACGTTCTGTCAAGGAGAGCATTTCAAAAGGAGAGACTTGCACGGCAAAGAAAAAGCTCCGCTGGATGTTTGTGGATGCATGTGAGCCACTTGGATTATTTGCATGTTTCTTAAGCCAAAAAAAAATACACAGGAGTGACACTGGCACCTAGATGGGCTTTTTAAATATATATTTAAATAGCTTCTTTACAAGCTGTCTGTCATTTCTTCCAGAATTTCTCTCATAAAAAGATGCCTGTTATGTCATAAAAGCTATTTCGACAGACCAGACCTTGCCTCATACTGTATATACAGTGTCTAATACAAGCACATTACCTGTCTTGACCACATTTGTTAGTTAAGTCCACCACAAAAACCTCCAGTATGTAAGAAGAAACAGAAAAAAAGGCAAATCCTCTGATACTGCTGATCTGTCATGTCAGTTTAGTTTGGAATATGCCCACATTTGCCACAATTTGCTTGAACTTCATATGTTTCTTCTTTACATACACGTATGCAATCGCCTCAAAAATACAAAGCTAACCGCGCAACGAGCCTAGTTTTAAGCCAGAATTAAATGAGCTGAGCTAAGTTTAGCGATTTGTTTCATCTTGACATCTTATCTGAAAGATGGAGTGCAGGATTTTTACACATGATTGAACATCTGTTACTTTCATGGACTTAACAAATGAGTTCACACAATAATCATTACATATTTATGAAGCATGTATTTCAGCGTGAACCTATAGTTTTACGTCTGTAGTGATATTTGGGTGGGCAGTGGTGGCCTGGTGGTTTGTGAAGCAGACTTGTTGTGGGTTGCCGGTTCGGTTGCAGAGAAGGAATTTCCCCAAGAGGATCAGCAAACATTAGATTAGATTAGATATTTCCATACTGATGTGTACAGTGACAGAGACAGATTATCCAGAAGTACAAAGAAGTCAATTGTGAAGAATTGTAGAAAGCATTCAAGCAAATTTCTCACGCTCAAGATAAAAACGATTTTGGCCTTCAGAGGAAAGACTGGAGTCTAAAAAATAAAGAGATTATCAGCATGGCGTATATCATGACCATGCATCACCACTGTTTTTGTAATTAATCTCAGCGCCAGAAGGGGGAGACAGAAGTTAAACACTGCAGGTAACTACAGAGGCCTGGACTATGAAGCAGGTTTGAGGTTATCGAGGTAGCTATAGATTTAACTCTCGGTTTTAAGGACTACAACCATGGTTCAGTTCTTATTGGGTTACCATGGTAACTTATGGTAAACCAAACCTGATCCAGAGCAGGGTACTGACCATTTAATTCTCTTTGAAAACAGCATCACCATTCGTATAAGTTCCTGTCAAGCGACATAAGAGAGCCGCTAGCAATCTCAAAGCCATTTAATATGCCTTTGTTGAGATATATGTATATATGCCTTAAAGAGAATATAGCCATAATGAGCCGTAACCAAACCCTACAGCTGTATAGCCTACTTATTGGTCATACGAGATCTGCAGTAAATGTTCTTATCAGTTTTAATTACGTTTTCCTATTTGTTCTTTACTTGCTCCTTAAACCGTTTACCACCGCCAGGGTTGCAGCTTAAAGAATGACGCTAAAACTGCCTTACATGCCATAAAAATGAGATCAAATGTGAGATGAATTCATCCTCCACATCACCATGAAAGCAGTTTCTTTATATTAATAATTAACGATTATTCTTTAAATAGTTCGTCTTTTTATGTAGCATAAAGAGACTACTTAATTTTGTTAGTAAATGTGGTGATGCATGATAATTAAACTGAATCTTGAAGGAGAAACTTACATCTAAGCAACCTATACACAATGGGGCAGCGATTCCGATATGCCTATTAATTACTCATTCACACAGTCGGCAGCTTTTTGCCAGCTTTGCTCGCTGACTTTTGGCTGGAGCAGCTGCGTTGCTGTTGGCCGGCGATATATTTTAAAACTCCTCATGTTGGTTTGAGATTATAGATTGTGCAGGAATAAATGGCTCAGGTTGCACACAGACCCGCTGAAAAGAGGAAAAAGCAACAATCAATACAAAAAAAATAATGCAGCAACAAAAAATAAAGATGTAAGATACTTCACCACCAGAGAAATCCCAACTCAACGCAACAATTACATTATTTTGATTTAGAAGCTAGACATTTAAACCACTTTTAGCCTTTACTTAACAAGGAATTTATTATTTTTAGCCATGGCTATGACTATTTTGAACTTTCTGCTGGGAAGTCTGTCGTACTGTCACTTTATCATAACTGGTAGCTTATTGGTTATTGAAAATGTACAAAAAAAACCTGCATTACACCAATTTGAAATGCTATTTGTGCATTTATTTTGCTCCTAAGCACAAATAATAAGCGACCTGCTGAATCAAATCATAATTGCTATTTTTCCTCCACATCTGTTTGGCAACTCCGCAGTCTTTCCACGTATCCTCTGCAGCTACACAGGAACCACCACCCCCCTGGTGTACCAGTACCCCATTACAGAATCAGAGGGTGCTCTTCTTTGTGCATCGAACGCAGATATCAGAGAAAACAAATTTGCGATTACGTGCCCCATGAAGAAATCTTATAGCGCAAATATTGCAGAAGTCAAACAGGAATCCTCGCGCGCATGAGATACCTAGAACTACGCGGGTGTGATGTGTTGTTAAATCAAATGGAAATTCCTATTAACTCAGTAAGATGTAAAATCCAGCAAGATCCTTCTATGTGCCACCTTAAAAAAAACAGCCAACGCAGTTCATGCAACCACAAAAAACCCTATAAATCCTTAAGCACAGATACCTCTAAGCCAAGTGTGCTTTTATTCCTTTTTGTGCAAAGTACTTGCAGTAGTTTAATCAACCTTAATTAATTTTATGCAAGTAATTCTACCTAATGAGCTATAACATGCAAAACTACTACCTTTTTTCTTCTCCAGGAATCAATATTTCCTCTAAAGACTTTTCATTAACCAGCTTCCACAATGGCCTTGCCCGAGCTTTTAAAAAGGATGTAAGGATAGATATTGTCAGTGAAGCCTGTCTTATGCCCAAACACAGATTCCCTAGCTGCATCGTACTACCTGTTTCCTGTAGGCTTTAGTGACAAGTGCCTCCCTCTCAGCTCCTTATGCATTATACAGAGCAGGGTTAAGCCTCGAGGCAAGGCTGCACTCACACAGCTTTTCGCGCACACCGACACGAGGCCAGTATGCAGATGAAATCATAGCTGACATTAATAGGTAAACACACCAAAAGTAAATAAACTCCATTAAAAAGCTGACATGTTTCATTTAGCTGGGCTTTTTCTGGCCGTATCGGCTCGGCTGTTTTTGTTCAACAAGGAGGGGGAGTCGGTGGAGGGATGCGAGGAGAGAGAGCACTGCGGGTAATTATACTCCACACTGTTGTAATCTGGGGGTCAGTCCGAGTCCCTCCCCTTTATTCTACAATCAATAGCCTCGGAGGAGGTGGTGGGGAGCGAGGAGGAGGGACAGGGAGGAAGGGAAGAGACAGAAAGTTGGTGGGTCCTTATATTCAGCATTAATCATTTAACAGCGCGAGTGTGTGCAGGTGGGAGCGCACACAAACACTTAAGTAGTCAGGTGCAACAGGGAAATATCTGGTGGCATTAACAGGTCCCAACAGGAAAAAAAACAGGGACTATACTCTGCAAATGGATTGGTTAGAGGAGGGGGTACAATAAAGGAGCTGAAGAGGCCTAGAAAGAGAAAGATTCCCTTTGACTTAATCCAGCAATCTGTGGGGGAAAGAAACAGCGGCGACTTTATTGTTACCATCTAGCAAGATAACTTGGTGGGTTTATTTGACAGCAGAACGGTGCCACATCGAGTAATAAAAAAAGATGCAGAGCAGCGAAGAAAGCACATCACTGTTCCTCTTCCAACCTGTTAGACAGACCATCCTTTATCTTTTAACAATCTCCGACCTGAGTACTGCATTCCCCTGCAGCTGCACCCCACAGCATCAACCACCAGTGGAAGTTATCGCCTCGCCAAAATAAGGGCCTCACTGTGCAGCCGTCTCTAAATGGAACACATACAGTATGTATCAGTCCCTCCAGCATCTTGCAAAGTCATTTTTTGATTATCGCGGCCCAGGTGACTGATTTTGCAGCAGCTTTTCTTTTTAAAAAAACATGGCTGCGTTATTCTCTGACAAATTAAGGCAGTATTTTAGGGTCTCTTTTGGTCTCATGAATGCTCTGTTTTTCAGCAAATCTGTTGGCGGCTATTAACCTGCGCCGCTGACTCCACCAGCAGTGCTTCTGTAACTTGTGCGTCCCTGAATGAAGTCTCAGAGGTAACCCTGGGCCCTCCTTACCACGCTGTATAGCCCTGCCAACAAGCTTCATAAACCATATGGTGCATTATAGGGCTCCAACTAGTTTTCATTTTTATGCCAGTTATTTTCTCCATACTATATGCTCGGGCTGGCCAAATGCCTCTAAGCTTCCACCATTGCCGAGTTTATTATTATTAGATGCACTGCAAAAAGCATCAAGGTTATTCATTATGAATCAACATTAATTATTATTGGTTTTTCTCAGACAGGGACATTTAAACTTTAATCTAAACATTACCAGCACTAACTGTGATAGTGACACAACCACCTGAGAAGCGTATACGCTAGCAAGATGCTGAAAAAGTCAAGATGATGCCCCACAAAGTGTCAGATATCACTTGATAAAATGTAAAAAGCATCTTAGCCATCTTGCAACTGCTAAACTTTCTCTCTTTTCTTGTGGTTGATGTCAACAGAGCTTGCAATGCTAACAAAGTATAGCATTAAGTTACCATTCATGGCTAATTGTCATGAATCCTTTAATCCTTTTTGTTGGGGTCTCCTACCCACTATATACTAGGATTATGGCCAAAATGGCTATCACAATTACTTTGATCAGTATTAAATTCTAATTATTTACCACAGTTATTCAATGAAAAATACATCTGTTGCAATTCCACTTTTGAACATACAGAGCACTGATTTTACTCCTATGCTGCACCACATTTCTGCATCAAAATAGGACCTAAAATAAGCCTCTACTTTCAATTCTGTGCATCTACTAGACACAAAATACACATAGAATTGTACCCAAAATGCATCACTTGCGAAACATCTGCTTATGAGTAGGCACTACAATTTACCAGCGTCCCCTAAACACCTCACACAAAGGCTGTAATGGATGTTGCTTTGCACATAGAAGCCTCTAGTCTCCACTCAGATACTACAGCACAGCAGCTAAGACAAGCTGCGTCCCAAAAATGACTTTATAAGAGTGAAAAGAGGCGTTTTAATGTTAGATATACCCAAGAAGTTTTATTAACATAAGCTGTTTTCTATGAGTGGAGTTTTTTCTGAGCAGAGGGCACATTTTACATCACAGTTTATCGTGTTCATTTCAAAGTAGAAAGCCAAAATCGTGATTTACAGTTAACTCACTGCACAGTCCGACTATATATTGTGCATTGAATGGCACAGAAATATAAAAATCATAATTTCTGAGCATTCAAGGTGATGTTTTCAAATTGTTGCAGTCCACAATCTGAACGCCAAAGAAAACAAGATCCTTATAAATCACCAAAAGCACACCCAACTAAATTCTTGTCACTTAATCAAGTAATAGTAAGAGCTCTAGGCGATTTTATTGAATTAAAAATGGTTCACTTTTGTCAGCTTTAATAATAAAGAAGTTCTTTTGGAATTGTACATAGCCTGAGGGGAAGCACTTCCTGAGCAGACAAAGCTTGAAGTCAGTTTCAGATGAGGTCTTTTTAGTAGTGTCAAACTTCAGGTTGGGGTCGGGTTTGATTAGTGTCAAATGTCATTTATTGAGAAATTTAAGTCATTCTGTCAAATACACATCTATGCATTTCATGTGTCACAAGCACATATGCAAGGCTGGAAAGCTACAAGTCATTAAGATGCTAAACCAAACAAAAACATGGGTTAAGTTGGGGTAGTAAGTTTAAGGTTCATGTAAAGTACTACTGTGGTGACTCGTCTAGTTTGACCTTTTTTAGTGGAAAAAAATATGCAGGTATTTAAAAGAATAATTTCAGAATCTTGGAAATTCTCCAGATCAGTTGTATTTGCATTAAAATTATGCAGTTGCAAGATCGCGACCAATACACAGTCAACCGATGTAAATTATGTATGAAGCACTCGCATAATATTCAGGTTGATAACAACGAGCCCACGGGGCACGGAAACAGATTAAAAGCATCACAACCCACCGTGTTTGTTTGTGCACATTCACACGTATGAATGGATAAAGGACACCACTTCAGCAGTGCCTCCACATGAAACTCAGATAGAAAGCCATTGTTTCCTTCTCAGCTGAAATGGTAATCTGTCTTGGTCCGCATTTGCTTCCTCAGCCTCTGAAATAGATAGAGATAAGGAGGGACGCTATTGCAGTAATGTCAGTCTTCAGCCAAATGGATAAACCTGGATGGCAGGCTTTTTGCCGGCGATAAGGATGTTACTGCCACAGATCTGTGGGAGACAAGAGTCAGCTATCTTTAAGCCGGGGAGAATGGGGCCCTGCTGGTATGCCCACAACTTCACAGCACAGAGGAGGGGTGGATTGATGCCACAATTGCAGATCTGAATGGTATCGCAGTAACGACAAGCTCGAGGTGTCTTTATTCTGGCTGTCTTCCGGACTGATGGTAGCCTGGTATAAAATTTAGTCTCTTTATGGAGTCGCTGACAGCTAATGTCACTGTGGAGACTTCTCAAATGCCTCAGAGTCGAGCCCGGTTTTATTCCAGGCGCTGTGCTGCCATTTAACGGACGTGATTAGGCCTTGATGTGCGCGGGGTGGAAAAAGTTTGCCTGTTATGCGAACCCGAAGTTGCCACGCCACCTCACCCCCAGACAGAGCGGGGTGTGGCGTTTCTGACAAGCCCGCCACAAATCATTGTTGTGTTTCATCTCATCAGTGCTTTGAAGCGTGAGGTGCCAGCAGGGGAAGTGCGATTATTCAGCTAAATTCTGGAAGGGAAATTACAGCTCTGTGGCAGCAGGTGCATCTACAATTACCCCCCCTCCTCTCGTCCTCAGGCATAAACAGGCACGTGGACAGGGAGGCACATATGCCACAACACACACCTGTACATAAAATACATACGTACGCATCCAAACAAGCTCGCACCTGCTCTTTTTTTTCCCCAGTCTGTCTTTGACATGCACAAATCCTCCCCTCCCAACATCCTTGGAAAAACACAAGCAGCACAATCACTCAGTGACACAGATCCGCACATGATCTCACCACAATGCAGCAAAGCGAGCAGGCAGGAGCTGCTCCAGAAGAGGTAATTCTGTTTCTGTTTGTTCGACAGAGAAAAGGGAGGGCAAGATAGAAGTGGAGGGTGGAAGGAGGGGAGGGGGGAGAAAGTGTAAATCTAACATAGAGGCCCCGTGCAGAGCCCCCAGGATCAAATCCAATTCTGGCAAGATACACATTAAGCCCCGTCAATCACAACAGTGTCCTTGGAATGCGGCAGAATGCCGATGAGACCGGCAGGGGAGTCTCTTTTCCATGAGAGCCGGGATGAACCCACTTAAATCTGTGCAGGCACATATAAAAACTCCCATCACCCTGCGGGGAGCGTGCGTTCAACTCCGCCTGAACACACACTGACACGCGTGTAACTGTGGTCCACACGTCTACATCTCAACTCAGGGACCTTTACACTCACAATATTGACATTTTCCGATGATTTTTCAGTGGAGAGGGCTTTTAAGTAGCATGTAGAGGAATGTAAATGACAAATAAGAAATCAAATATGAATGAATCTAAGGCGATTTCACAGACTTTGCTTGAAGTGTCTGGTCAAACATTTACAACGGGCTGGATGAGGATGGATATTTAAGACACAAAATCTATGCAGCAGAGCCAGAGATGTCTTCTTCTTCCTTGTCAAAACAAACCTGACGCCTACATTACCCACGATGCAACTCAACTGCTGATATCTCAGTCTCACATTGGGACAGGGTTTTCTACGAGGATATGGAGTGGGGAAAAAAGTGAGCAAATTTGGTGTCACCATTCCAACATATACACTGATCTTTATTGATGCATACTTTAATGAGTTCGCTTCACCGACTGTAAACATGATGCGACTATTATGAAGGAAAATTAGTCTTCCTGAGCCTTTCTCTAACTAGCTCTTAATATTTAAACCTCACCTATTCCTGACTGATCAGAACCTCTGCAATTAAAAATCCAAATAAATGTATTATTTATTAATAGACACCTTTGCTGCTAAGTTTATCAAGACGTGGCCCAATGATATGAAGCACAAACACGAACAGATTTAACGACAGTAAATAAGGTTATGTTAAGGGGTAATGTGTGTTTAATGCCATGTCTGATCTAATCGATGCCTAAAACAACCCTAAAATGACAAAACGTGAATTTCTTGACTTGATCATGTGAATCCACTGAATCGGCTCAACTTCTAGTCATCTTCTGCTGTAAAAAGTGGAATATGGACGAAGATAATTCATTAATTTCTTCACTAAGCCCAAAAACATCTCAGTGTCATGTGTGGAAAATGCAGCACGGTCAGGACAGGTTTTAATAAAGCTGCAAAGATTAACTGTTTCATCATTAGGTTGTCCACTACTAAATAAATCACCAACTATTTAGATAATACTATGTATGACTATATTTTTGGCTTCCTTCCCCTTCATTAACAATACACTGGACATCATCTTGTGCTTTGAGAAACACTGACGGACATTTTTCACAACCCTCTGACATTTTACAGCTCGAACAACTAATCAGTAATGACTAAGGACATAAATGTTAGTTGCAACCCTACTTTTCAATGCTTACTGTGCGGTCACACAGTTGCTGCCGCTGCCTGTACGCTAAATGCAACTCTTAATGTGTTTTCTTATTGATTATTTTGACTCTCTGATCTTGAGACTTTCCAGCGAGCGCAAAAACACATAAATATACAGCATGTGGTGGCAGTGCTGACACAGACAGACAGATATTTCATCCTCAAGCTCGCATTGTTCACACAAAAAGACTTGTAATTTCTTATTCCAGCCAAAAATTAATAGCAAAAAGCAGCTTTTTTAGACTTAAATGAGTAGTCTGACTGCTTTCTAACTCCTCAGATTTAGTTTCATTTCCAGATTTGTAGTCTTCAGGCTCAAATTACATGACTACATACAACACCTTCAACAGTACCAAAGCATACACTTTAAAAAAAAACATATACAGGACACACAACAAACAGCCCCAATGCACAGCCTAAATCTAATTTCCCTTTCAGCAGAGAGGAAAACCCCACGCTGTTTGGCTCGCAGCTTGAGTTCATTCAGGCTACAGTGGAAGCGACAGTTAGCCTATTTACTTTTATTCTGGACTTGTGCTAATTATCTTAACTACACAAGTAATTATCTTTCACATCAAAGGGCCACGCTCTGAGCCCTGCTGATCTCCAACCAACCAACCAGCCAGCCAGCCAGCCAGCAGCCAGGCAGCCGGTAAACCCCCGACACACGCCGCCATCGCCGAGTTTCCGGAGCCAGCTGAATCATGACATTAGCGGATAATTAGACGATCGCCCGGCTGCGTTTGATGGGGGAGGCATGCGACGATCAGGCTCAGCCGTCTGCGAGTTTTAGAGCTGCCCAACTAGAATCCAGAGAGATGTGATACCCAGATTTAACAGGAGCCATTAGATCTCAGGTGCTAAGCTGCAGCCTCGGTGAAAGCCTGCATAGCATTTTACAGATTAGCGGTAAATAAATGACATCCCGAGGGATCATTGATGAGTCCCCCCCCCACCTTCTCTTTGGCTTCATCCTTGCCGAGCAACTCTTTCATCTCATCCATTAGCAGCCCAGTTTCTGATCACAGTCCACTCTGATCAATGAATAATGTAGCTGCACGGTTTGATTACTGCCCAAATGCCGCGACTTAATGGCAGGGCCGTCGCGACTGGGGAATATGCGGCTCCTATTCGCGCGCATATGCTTTTATTCATCTACTTCCATCCACCGATGACGCCTGTGGGCTCCTGTTTTCTGCAAACAGATAATAATCAGGTCATCTGGCACCAGGCGCGAATCCTTCATTAACAATATAGCGATAATCTCTGCAGAAACATGTGACTGTGGGAGAAAATTTACATGAACTGCATTTAAATTCCTTTGAAGTTGTTTGTTTTGCTCACCTTGGAAACACACTATTTCTACTTCTCCTCTGTGGTAAGAAGTAAACGCACCCCATAAATATTTATCTACCTAGGGCCCTTGCTATTCTGGCCCAGTGTTTTGAACATAGCCACTGGAGATTGGGCCTATCAGGGACCCGCCGAGAGAGAGAGAGAGGCAGAAAGAGCGAAAGATAGGGAGGGAAGGAGGGAGGGAGCAAATAAAAAAGAAAGAGAGGGAGAGAGAGAGAGAAGGGAGCTGGAAGGGAGGATAATATTTTTGTGTGTGTTCCAAAATGGAAAGTGGTTGGTTTTGCGAGATGTTTAATGCAGGAGGATCGGGCCGGGGTTCAGAGTGTGTTTCCTTTACCAGTCACCTCACACACCTCTGAACTTTCAGTCACACCAAAGATGAGTCGGAATTTTTAAGAGTTTTTGTTGTGTGTTGGCGGGGAACTGTTTTGTTTTCGTCTTAAATTCAAGATGAAAAAACTTTTTAACCCCTTCGACCTCAGTGACTCATCAGGATGTCCATCAACAGAATTTTGTCTTTACTTAAACATGCAGAGCTTCTGAGAGTTTGGATACATCATTAAGAGGTGGAATGAGCTGAGATGTATTAATATAGGTCAGAGCAACATAATAAAATGATTTTTTTTAATCTGGAAAGTACACACGATGGTTAGTCTGACTCACTAGGTGTAGGATGCAGGTATAAGCCTCCTACTGGCCGCTCATTTCAGGCAGCTTTGACCTTTTCTTCCGCTATCTGTGTGCTAGGAAAACAACAACAACCTCAAAGCAGAAACTTACCACACTGAAAATGCTTGCCAAGGATTTGGATCATGCATTAAGCGGCCCTGCTAGTTTTTTCAGCGGATTATCCACGTTATTACCAGTGATCATCTCCCTGCTTGCAAATGTTCCACCAAAACAGTTCCACAATTCCACACTGAAGCTACATCCTTCATTTAGCCACGTCAACAATGAATGTATTTGCTTTAAAGAAATACAACAAGAAAGAGTGTTGTTCCTCCAATAACAGAATGATAGCGAGGTGCAGCCAGACCATTATGTTCTACAGAATGAACCGACAAAGTGAGACTAGCGCTATTGACTAGTACTATGAGACAGAAAACACCACATTTGTCATATGTAGCCTACTGGAGACTGTGATTCCTGCAGAACGGCATCAGAAAGTGCTGGTGGATCAACAGGTCCGCCGCAACTTGAAAGGGGAAACAAAACCTCATTGTAGCAATCTATGGCATAATAATTTTGGCCATTTTAAATGCAAGAAAGCCAATGGTGTAATAACTTTCCAATAATGTAATAAAGTTTTCGAGTCAATAATGTACATAATACATAATAGTTTGGTTGTCTTTACATTTGTGAATGAGTGTTCATGTTCTATGTTGTATATTGGAGTTAAGTGTCATTTTGATGCCAGTCCAGTTACTTGAACACAGTTTTAAGTGAGGACTGAAGCGTTTTTGGGCAGTGGTGGCCAAGTGGTTTGTGAAGTGAACTCATAACTGTTGGATCGCCGGTTCGAGCCCACGCACTGGCAAGACATTGAGGGGGGAAAGTGAGTGCGACCACTTGGTCCTTGAGCAAGGCCCTTAACTCCTGACTGCTCCCTGCTCCTACTATGTATAGTTAGGGTTAGCTATGAATAAGATGGGTCAAATGCAGAGAAGGAATTTCCCCAAGGGGATCGAAAAAGGTTAGATTATCTTTTTTTTTTCCCTTGGGACTCGAACTCACGACCGCTACTGGCGACCTGCGCCCATATGGTAACGCCTTAACTCAGCAAGCTATACGGCAGCCCCACTATACCTATTTTTGATGAGCAAACTGCACAAACGCTGCAAAAAAATCATCTATCTCCAAGAAATGGAGTCCTTTTTATGAATTATTACATTATCGGCTGCAGTTTTGACATTTTCAAATGATTTTTTTAATGCTAGGTCATTAACGTAATAACTTATTACATTACTGGCAAAACGTTATTATGTTATTGGTTGCTACACCCCTCTTGCACGTCGAAGACAAGTCATAGACGGCTAAAAGTCAGATCAGTATCGCAGAAAATTTGAAGCAAACTGAGGAAACTTATCTAAGCAGCTCAGAAACAGACATCCAAATCTCAGCGTAGAGAGTTTCACTTAACTTTATACTAACAACATGTCATCATAGCATTCACATCCTGAGGTATCACCATTTGTGAAGAGCAGCAATGCTCCATGCACAGTGTTCATACAGGCTAACTTGTGCTGTTTAGGCTAGTGTAACAATATCTCATAATGTCAGTAGGCTACCAGCAATTCCATTCAGCTTGTCAACATACAGCAATGTGTGTGTTTGTGTGTGTTTTTCGTCTGCAGCAGCCTTTGTGGTTTCCCAAATGGTCTTTTTACAGCATCAGCAAGAGGAGCAGAAAAGTCAGGCGCAAAGAGACCAGCACACACATCCAACTATACCCGCAGCTTTTCAGAGGCCCAGAAAAATATGACATAAACTTACATTAAATTCCTTATAGGGCAGCTGGATAAGCAAGTTTTATAACCTGGTATTGTCTGTTTTAAAACACCTGAAGGGTAAACACCTCTGTTATTTTTTCATATATCTCTTACACTTATATTATTTGCATTCTTTTTTTCATACATCAGGCGGTAGAAAAGCAATGCCACCATATAAAGTTGATTCCATTATCATCGTTGGCACAATATTGTTTGCATTAAATCACAGTAACGTATTTTTTATTACTCAGAAGGCCCCAGTTGAAGTTATGATATATTGATTTAACTGGTTTATTTTTTGCTGCACTATCAAAGTTAAGGTTGAGAATCATGGAATATCAGTGTTATTGGTACCAACTACCACATTTATGCTCTTGTAGAATCCATACTAGAAGGGAAAATGCATTTTTGAATGATCCAAGTAACACTTATTCAATCATCCATTAGAGTTTTAGTTAATTAATTGATTCTTTAGTCTATGAAATTTGAGAAAACAGTGGAAAAACTGGCCATCAGAGCTTCTTAGAGCTCAAGGTGACATCCACAAAACACAAGAATAATCAGTTTAATCTGTGACATGGCAAAGATGTGCAGCAAATCTTGATATTCTAGAAGCTCAAACGTGACACTGTGCATCGCTTTTTGCTTAAAACTGACTGAAAATGATTAATCTACTACCAGATACTTGCACATTACTTTTTACATTTTAGAAATCTTGTCAGCTCCAATTGTTTCACCTTCATTCCGATCAAAAGGCTTTACTAGAATCTTATGTTCTGGCACAATATTGCATTTCAAATCGCAAGAATATAGATTTGTATTCCTCAGTGGCTCCATCCTGAGGTTTTTTCACTTGATGATAAAATATATTACTTTAGATTGTATATTTTTTGCTGTGTTATCAAAATCACTGTTGAGAATCGTAGGGTATCAGTTGCATTGGTTAACTACAAAATCTCTGGTCTTGTGAAGGAAAAATTTGATTTTGAATGATCCAAGTAACATTTATTCAATCATCCATCAGAGTTTTTGTTCATTAATTGATTCTTTAGTCTATGAAATTGGAGAAAACAGTGAAAAACTGGCCTTCACAGCTTTTTAGTTCTCAAGGCGACATGACCAAACACAAAGATGATCAGTTTAATCTGTTTTCACAAAGAAAAGCAGCAGATCTTTACATTCTAGATGCTGAAACATCAGAATGTGCATCGTTTTTTTTGCTTTAAAACTGACTGAAAATGAATAATTTACTACCAGATACTTCACCAAATTATTTTTTACTTTTTAAAAATCTTGTCAGCTCCAATTGCTCTGATCAAAAGGCTTTATTAGAATCGTATGTTCTGGCACAATATTGTTTTATTTTAAGTAGCATTAATGTTGTTTAACTACTAAATGGCTCCATCCTGTGTTTTTTCCACTTGATGTTAAAATACATTGATTTTAGTAGTTTATTTTTTGCTGTGTTATCAAAATTAGTGTTGCGAATCATAGAAAATCATCATCTTTATAGTCTATAAGTTGGAACATCAGAATGCAATCACTTTTTTGCTTGAAAACTAAAATGAATAATCAGCTATCAGATAGTTTAGAAATCTTATCAGGTCGACTGGCTTCACCATAATTCTGATCAAAAGGTTTTACCAGCAATTAAATTTGATTGCAAAAGCCAGCATCTTTTGCAGCGACTCTGCTGCCAAAAACCCAACAACACTGGCTCGGACGCAGAAAATAAACGCAACCTCCTGACTTGATTTGGCATCTTACTCCGGCGAGAAAAGTCAAAAACACCAGAATTGTATCTCCTCAACTTCATCGCCAAAATCTCACTAGGAAAGAAGGAATTAGGAATCGGTTGCCAGGGCTGACATCCGGCGTGAAAACACGGGCATATTCCTACTGTCACCTGCTGACACGGAGCCCGAGAGCGGCTGGAGCTCGTAGTAATCAGGTGCATGAATATGGAACATTTACAACTCATTCCTCGTGCAGATGTGTGAGGGGGAACGTTGACATTTCCTCCCCTGAACCCCGGTGACAACCCCTGTGCAAGATTGTGGCTGGATTATACATCCCCAGTGCTGTCACACCGCTGCATATACTCACCTGTTGCCTGGCGAACATCAGAACCCTCCACCTGGATGTTATTGCAGCCCGTGGCGCCCTAATGAGCCCTGCCTCAACTCCGTCAAAGTCATCTGATGACACTGATGTGGGGAGATTGATATTCACGCTTGACTCGCCGTCCTCTCCACTTGACTGCTGTGTTTACCTCCCCACACAATTAGTATCTGGTGAAGACAGACAGACAAAAGAGAGGGGAGAGAAGGGATGGAGAGTCTGCTGTTGTGCCGCGTGTTTGCTGCATTAGCTCCAATTGTTTATAAAGATGGGAGATGTCTTTCAGCGTGGCTTTTGAAGGTGGCTTTTCTCCTATATCACAGGCCCCATTACTGGCTCATTTAATCCCCATAAAAACCTGCTTTACCTCTCTGAATGTCAGAAGCTTGAAATAACAGAAGCTGCATTGGCTTAAGTAGAATGCATATTTCAACAGTTTTTTTTGTAAGGCCAAATTTGCATCCAAGACGTGCTTTGGCTCCTTTTTTTTTAAGACTCCACAAGTGTGACGGTGCAGGTGCAATTGAGCCCACCCCTCCCTCCATCTTTGTTAGCTAACTTTCATCATAGCATTAGCATACAAACACATAAAGAAACCACTTAAAAGGTAAATTGTCTGCCCACTCTGTGTGACAATACAAAAATGGAGGTGGTGTTAGCAAACTTTTAAGCTGAGGTGGAAGAGAAAGGCACCAAAAACCCAGCAGCAGCCATGTCTTCAGACTGATTTAGCATTAATTGACATTCTCGCTAATCGGGTGCATTCGCCATTTGAACACAGTGATAAAATACGGTTTTGTGAGTTGAATACTGATGCCTACCTGAGCACAGGGGGAAGGACCGGGGAGGCAGGTGGACGCTCAGGTAAGTCTGGTTTGGGGAAGGAAGCCTCGGCAAAATGGAGGAGCGGTTTTTGTGTGGAGCCACAGCGCCTCCCGGTGGCGCGGACACAAAATGGCGGCCAGTTTCTGGGTTTCAGTTAGCTTAAAAACACAGATGAATCAAACTGTGCTTTTATGTCTTTTTTCACTCATTACTCCTATTTCACTACATTTCAGAGGCATAAACTGTTATTTTATTGCATTATTTTATACTTTTACTTGTTAGTTTTCAGTTATTTTGAAGGTTTAACATATTAGTGGTGGTGCTTGTCATATTTTAGAGGTTTGTTAGCATCTCCAATAGCCATTTTAGCTTTAAACTGCTCATTTAAATAATGATTCAAAGTCTAAAAATGTAAAATAAGTGCTGGAAAATAATTAAGTACATTTACTTTGGTACTGTTCTTAAGTTCAGCTTGAGTATTTCCATTATATGCTACTTTTTTACTTCTCCTCCCCTCCATTTCCTATATAAATATTGTACTTTATATGCTACTTTATGTCTCTTCAACTATATTTCAGAGGGAAATATATTACTTTCTATTCCACTACATTTATTCAACACCTTTAGTTACTTTTAAGGTAAATATTTTACATGATAGATAATATAACCAGTTTTAAACCATGGGACATAGTTGTAGATTTCTCATTTAAATAGCAATTTAAAGTCCAAAGATGCAACACAGTGGTGGAAAGCAGCTATATTTAGTATATTTACTCAAGTACTCACTGTAAGTTTGAGGTACTTGTGCTTTACCTGAGTATTTCTATTTTATACTTCTTTGTATGGAGGTAAATACTGTAATTTCTACTACGCTTATTTGACAGGTTTAGTTACTTTTAGTTTGAAGACTGACAATGTCAATGGATGTTATAACAAACTTTAAACAACAGTAAATAGTTAAAGAGATATTTTTTAAATAATAATTTGAAGTCCAATGATTTAAAACCAGTAGTGGACAGTAACCAAGTAGATTTACTCAAGTACTGTGCTGCATCTGTGAGGTACTTGTCCTTTCCTTGAGTATTTCCATTTTTATACTACTTCATATATATATTTCAGATGGAAATATTACACTTACAGCTCGACAAAATAGTTATTTTTCAGTAAATGTTCAAATGATCCCATATCTCAGTGAAAATCAAAGATGAGAGAATCAGAATTTCTCTTTTACTAATTATGTGAGGACATCTCAGATCTATCTGCTGCCCCATACATAAAATTGCATATTAAGTGTTTCAAACCTGCAGCAACTAAAATAATACCATGCTGCTGACACACTGACGCTTCAGCTACTTTAAAACTACATTTTGCTGCTCGTATTTCTATACTTCTGGTTAAGTAGGATTTCTTCTTTCTTCTTCTACTACTGTGTGAAGCCAGAGCCGGCTCGCCCATTAGGCAATACAGGCAAATGCTAAGGGTGTCGTGGCCTCCAGGGGGCGCCACAAAATCGGAAAAAACTTCACCTTCAATATAATTATATTAAAACTAGTTATTGCTATTAAGTCTCAAAATGGAAAAGCTCACACTGATTCAAATGTAAAGCAATGCCCAATTAATATAATTACAAAGCAATGCTATTTGATTTCAGTTGTAAGTTATGTAAATCCACGTCAGAAGGGGGACACCATATAAAATCTCACCTAGGGTGCCACATTGGGTAGGGCGGTTATGTATAAGCCTATGCAATGTTTTACAAGAAATAAGCAATAAAAACTGTAGAAATGTCCAAGAAGTAATACAAATTCATTCAGAGGAACTGTTTTTTTTCTCCATTAATTACCTCAATTCCCCAATTTTATGCTTTTTGGTCTCATACTGCATGAGTCAGAGACTTGTTCCTGTCAAAAAATGTAGCTTTAGATAGTTGCATTGGTCATTTTAGACCCACAAGTGTAGGTGGGCACTGACCTTTATTGGCTACAGGTTCCGTTTTGAAAAAAGATTGCAGAAAAGCCGACAATCTTCAAACCTGAAGAGGAGACTGTAATGATTTCAGTAATACAGTTCCTTAAATCCAACTTTGTCCATGTAGTCGTAAGCAGGGATTACAGCTTGTGTAGTTTATCGTACACTGATTAAATAATACTCATAAGTGTGTACAAGCCCCGCAATGTGCCAGAAAGATAAACACAGGTGTTCATATTCGTATTTTATTTTTGCTTTGCTACAAAAAAAAACAGTCCCAGCAATATTTTTGTATGACCCGATTAAAAAAACTACTACAGTTAAGTACAAAATGAAATATACCAAAACTACCCTATGCTACCCAGAAAAAAAAATAGGCAATATTATAAAATGAAATGTCCTGAAATCTACGACTACAAAAAAAGTTAGAAAAGGTTACTTAAAAAGAAGGCAAGTACCCACCACAAAATGTGCCACTTTACCACAATCAGTTTGCACGTCTTTCCTCGGATATAAAGTAATGCAAATACTTTACAATAAGTTAACGCAGGCACGTCTCCCTACGACTACAGCAAAACCGAGTACCAGTCAAATGTATGACATAAAAATACACTTTTTTTTTTTGTCCTTTGTTTTTGTTTTTTTTTTGGCAACAATTTCACACGTCACACAGGAAAATCAACCGGCGAAAGAAAACTTCTGGGTAGCAACATTTTTGGTTTCTTGAGAACAATATAACGTTCTGTGTCCACAAACAACATCAGACTGTCTGCATGAGCTTCGGAGACTTACATACTGTATACCATGTATTCAAATCATATAAATATATATGAACAAAAATATACTAAAACTATTTTAATACAAAAGGGATTAATGCCAAATGGAAGCTTACGATATAAACTTCAATAACTTAAAAAAAAAGAGAAATGAAAAAGGGAATACTTTCATACTTCTGTGAAACGTGACACTTTAGCCCTAATCTCCTTAATACTAAGGCTTTTGCACTTCTTTTTTTAATTCTTCTTGATCATACAGCACTGGCAAAGCAGCACTCACACCTTTAGTGCCGAGAATGCATCAAGTATAAATACTAAGAAAACACCTGTACAGTACCCATTTATGTCAAAACTACAAAATAAGTTAGTGTCAGGCAACTGTACAGATTATTTACAGTTGAAATACAAAGGAAGGTGTTTGGAGCTGACTCGAGTATGTAAGTATGACCTTGACAGAATAACCGCAGGGCTTTTGGCTACAGATTTGACGCAGCTGTAAAGCCTTCATGCATGCAGGTAGGAAATGTGTGATTTTTTTAGCAGCTTTACCGGCTACTTCTTTAGCAAACTTGTGTCAGAATGATGATTGGCTACCTTCCAAAATAATGGATTTAAGGTTTAAAAAACGCTTTAACGGTTGCCCTGACACCGCAGTCAGATTTGATAAGGCTGCCAAGAATGTATGAAATTAATCGCCGGCACTTTTGCCTTGAAATGATAAATTAAAAATCACAGTCGTGGTGGTTTGGAGTGAGGGTCTCAGCACAGTTAGAAGCCTGGAGGTGGACAGGACAGATAGACACATTCATTTCAGCAGCAGCCGCGTCCCTTCGGCACGTTGTAGGAAAAGGAGTGTGTACGAAACAGGAGTGGATGAGGAAGAGGCAGCGCCCGTTACGGCAGGCGCCCAGTAAACATTTCAGTCTCCTGCAGAGAGACGAGAGGGAGTCGAGGCGGGGGGGTTGGGTGTAAAGGTGACGGGGTAAGCTATTTGGTACAGGAGAGGTACAGATTTGTGCGTCTGCTCGTGTGTCATTGTCAGTCCACGTCGCTGAGGTCGCTGACTGGCTCGTCCTGCACTATGCTCAGGTGGTTCATGGCACGGCTGAAGGCGATCTGGACCGCCTTGCGAATGCTGGATGTGCGTCCTTCCATCATTTTGATCTTGTCTATGGTCTTGTCTATCCCCAGAGGAACCATCTTGGATCTAGGAAGCCACTGCCTGAGGGGGCAAAATGACACTTGTGTTACATCACTGGAACAGTAGCTACGGGTTGTATGTTTTCCCATGATTCTCTCCAGGAAAACATCACTCTTTTCACAGGAGGATGAGGAATTACTGCCATAATTGAACCAGAAAATGACATTTATTCTTTCATTTAAGCTAAAAAAACACAATGTCAACTATCTTTGCTAGATTTTTAACTTCTCTTTGGCTTTTTTCCCCCACAAAATTCATTACAGCATGAAAAGAAACTGCAAGAAACCACTACAGCTTAAAGTTTAATTCAGTCTTTTTTCTGTTAAATCAGCGCTTTAACGTCTGACTTGAGCATTTCCCTACATTAACTGATTGTATATGTTCATGAGGAATTATCGCAATTGCCAATTAATCCATTTTTCTACATAATAAATTGATCTTTTAGTCTGTAAAATGTCAAGAAATGAGGAAATTAATTATCACAAGTTCTCGGAGCTACAGGTAAAGTCATATAAGTGCTTGTTAACCTGAAATATATTCAACTTACTATAGCATAAAACTGAGAGAAGCAGCCAATCTTCCCATTTAAGAGGCTGTAAATAGCAAATGTTTGACTTTTCTCCCCAATAAACAGCTTTAATAATTAGACAAGTATTAGAATAGTTGATGATTTCCTGTCGGTTGACTACTTAATTAACTGATTAATTGTCTCAACACGTGTTTGGAGAAGGTGTCTGAACACACAAGCTAAAGATCAATGGGTTTTCTGCAAGGAAATCAGAAGATTATCCCCCAGAAAAGTGAGATGAAAATGCTTGGAAAGGCGAAGTATAAAGCTTCACCCAGCAGTACTGTTTACACTTCATTTTTAATATTTAACTACCCACATTATTTATTGATATACTGATTGAGGACCGAGTTGTCGACATTTTGTTCAGCTCTCAGAAAAGCTGGTTTCTAGTTCCTACAAGACTACAAGACGTGGCCTCAGTGATGGAGTCCAGGTGAAATTTTCAAACGCCTCTGGAGGCAGAAGCCATTTGTTGTCTCTTGACAATTGACATCCCGCAGCCACAAGAGAATAATGATCAGCTGACGGACAGGTTGACAGGTTTAGCCTTGTAGAAGCCTGTGTCAGCTTAAATCACCGCCTCAGATAGCGGCACTCACCAGCTGCGTTTGTTGTCGAAGAAAAGGACGAGGTAGAGTTTCTCTTCGGCTTTGTACTGCATCTGTTCTCCAATGCGGAGCACGTCCATGGGGGGCATGGGGATGGAGACCCCGTTGTGCTGGCAGCCCACACGAGGCATGTGGGGGTCGATGATCTACAGGCAGCAGGGGAGGCAAGGTGGGACGCATGATTATCGCGCATGGAATCAGTGAAGCTTATAGCAAAACACATCTATGCTGTCTGAACATACCAGCGTGCAAACTAACAGCTTGTTGTGGCAATGAGGTTCTTTTCCTCATTTGTCATGTCATGCAAAGATCACAGGTTTACAGTGAAATGCTGCCACCTGGAGGAAAACTTTAAAAAAGCAACCTAAAAGAACATTTTAATCTTCCTGTGGGACCAAAGTGTCACAATCAGGTTTCAGTGTGTCCCAAACTCAAAAGGTGGCAACAAAACTTCAGAGTGAATAGACTTTAATCATCGATTGTCATGCTCCTCTTTCCCACAAACACTCACCAAGGCAGGGTAGGAAGGGTATCCACTACATTTGGCCCAAACTAGCTTTAGGGGTTCCAATGCAACTGTTGCAGCACTAGCGGGCATCCAAATATTGCTGTTGCCAACCTCTATGGAAGCGGGAACAACACCAAACATGTTATGTGTGGGTAGAAACACACACGGAAACACATTTCAAAAAGCCATGCTGTCAGTGCGGGAGCAAACAGCAGAGCAGGGCGGGAAATTGACTTTAAGAGCCGCAGTGAACGACAGATATTAAAATTTGCCTGCCACTTTTGGCGTTTTAGCAGCCAAATGTGAATTTCAGATCAGGAAAGAGTCTCCAGATGCTGACTGGTTTACAAGCCATGGTGGCAGGAAGAGCACAAAGACTCAATGGTCACTGCCAAAATTCACATGGATTTGGCTGTAGCTCTTGTTAATTTCCAACCCTGTATTTTATGTATGTATGAATACCAGGTGTCTGCATGTTATATCAAGTTAAACCATTATTACCAGTTTAACAGTCAAAACGACTACAAACCTTTCATAGCTGACAGATAATTTGAGAAGTACTGAAATATACTGGACATGCAGACATCTGGGAATATACACAACTACTCATTTTATTACTCACTGGTTATACTGAATAAAATAGGCTATGGTAAATTGTTAATGGAATAACATTTTCACACATTGCCAGTGGCGTAATTTCTGGCTGATATGCTAAAGAAAGTGAAAAAAATTGCAGTTCAGGAGCCTCGTTGTATGTTTTAATATATATTGTTTAATAATCAATCTGGTGAGTTGTACTATTCTGAGGCCTCTTCCGCATGTACACAGGTATTTTTTATAACTTAACCTCCTGCGTTCTCAAAAAAAGTCTCTGTCCACATGAAAACACAAATTAAAAGGCTGTCAAGAGCATACAAAAACAATAACTGAAGATGTGTCCTTTACCTTTGAGCTACGTTGGCTAATCAGAAGCCTGACTAAAACTCTCTGGCTCCAGGGGGGTTCCAACAATGGCCCAATCCCAGTCTCCACCCTAAACCCTGAGCTCTAAACCCTCACAACTGATATCACATGGAAAGTGATTGAGTGTGAGAGACGGCAAAGGCTTAAAACGGTTTTAAAAAACGGAACTGTGACTCTTTACAACATAGCTATATCTTTTTCTTTTTTTTACTTTCTTCACAGCCAATGCACTAAAGGAAAGCTTCACTGGACAAACAAATACATTTCTGGCTATGAGTAACCACTGAGCTATAATCCCAAGTTTAACGTCACAACAATATGAATTGTGGGTAACTCCTTCAGGCAAAGTTTGCAGAAATGCAGACTTAACAAAATGTACATAAAGCTCTCAAAATGTCTACAAGAGAGGCCTTGTGCATTTGACAAATTTGCACTGGGACAGCTACTTCAAACTCCTACCCATGAGTGTGGACACTTAGTTTGGGTCGTTTGCACATCTAGTAAGGGAAAACCATTTATATGGACAGATTCTGGTGTATCTGTTCCTCAGTAGGTTGACATTTAAGTGTAAACATGTTTTAAAAGTCCTGTTAGCAGGGTTAGCACGAGCACTACTTTGGCAACGCACAAAATCGCATCATGTAAACAAAAAAAGATACGGTGCACAATGTGATTCTTTAATGCCAAAACTCCAATTTCCCTGTTTACACCTCTTCAATGCAAGCAAAGCTTCTGACCATCTTTACCCTGGAGGAAGTTTTTCAAAAGGTCGTCTTCAGCTACCTAAAATCCGTTTGAATGTTCACAAAAAACCAGTATGCAAAGAAAAATCTACGTTTTTAAAAATACCTATGTTCAAGTGGACAGGGCCTCCTTGTTATTTTTCATTTCTGTTCAGCTTTTAAATCACTCATATTAAGTTCATTTGAGGACTAATTGCAAAATGTGTTTATTTTATAACCATCAAAGTTAGTATTTATCTCAAAAATCAAGTAAAAAAGCACAAAATTTCTGTTCAGTCAAAAACGTTGCCCCCCATCCATACATGCATGTGCACTATTTTATCAGAGTTGCAAAGTTACCGGCAGCGATTCGTGCAGCTTTTGCAAAATTCCCGGTTTCGATGCAGGCGATTAATTCGCTCTTATCATCCACAGTGTTTCTCCGGACCAAGGCAGGTTTCCCCTTACCACATTTTGGAAGACTGAGAATGGTGCTAGAAGCAAAACAGAAGGCACAAACACACCACAAAGTCAACTTAGGAATCTAGACGTGATGGCTTCAAGTGATATCTTGTCTTGACGAATCTAGACAAACACAGCAACTTGCTTTGGATGCTGTACTATGAATTACTTGCTTCTTCCTTGACACAAATTCTTAAATATAAAAAGCCAAAACAACTAATAAGAATAAACATTTATTATGTGATGTTGTGGGTACCTGGTGCTTCCCGGCAGACTGCTACATGAGGAGATGGAGGACTCAGAGGCACATCGTCGTCGTGGCTCCACAGGTCTACTAGTTCTACTGGTTTGTTCGAGCTCCTTCTCCTCCTCCACCTCCAGAAAACCACTTGACAGGCCTGGAAGAAGCCAGAACAGACATTCACAGCCAAATACAAAATTATTGTAATACTCCGATCCAAGAGCTGCAATCTGAATCTGGGCCACTCCTGTCAAATGATGATGATAAAGCATCAGCTTGTTGAGCCAATCTCCAATTTAATTAAAGCAAACAGATGCAAAACAGGAAACAAGTGTCCGCTGTTCCCTCATGCTGTACTTTTTGGAATTTGACTGTGATGACTTGTAAGCAATGTAACAGCTGAATGCAGTGTTTGCGCTGCCAGGCTCAGGTACTGGCAGTATAGCGAAATAATACTACTGCAGTAATTTAGTAAGAGCCTTAAAAAATGCTCTTAAAATACTCGTGTGAGAACAAAATGCCATGCAGGAAATTATGGAAAGCAGTTAGTTAATGACTCGACATAAATAAATCAGGAAGTGCCATGTGGCTTGTTCCTGGGTGGTTTTTATTTTCCTCACTGTGGGCTCATTTTTGACTACAATACATAAAAAAAGAAACGGCACAACTACGTCTAGAAGTAGAGAGAACTCAAAAATGTCCTATTCATGATCCCATAAATTATAAAAACAAAGCTAAATTTCTCTGATTATTCATTCACTCTGCAAATATTTTACTACTTAGATTTTAAATGTGTTTCCATATCTGTCTTTTAGCCTCTATTTGTCTACACAGCCTGCAGTTCAGCCCACTTTAAAAGTGGCGAAGTGGCAGAATTTTCATCACGTGACCGTTGATCGCAGCTATTTTACGAATAGCTTCACAGTTGCAGCAAGGAGCACAGAATTTTTTGTTTTTTACAGAATCCATTTTGTCCATTATCCATTATCTATACACCGCTTAATCCTCTGGAGGGTTGCGGGGAGGGCTGGAGCCTAACCCAGTCGACTCGGACAGATCGCTGGTCTATCACAGGGCTCCACATAGAGACAGACAACCAAGCACACTCTCATTCACACCTATGGACAATTTAGAATAATCAGTTAACCTCAGCATGTTTTTGGACTGTGGGAAGAAGCTGGAGAACCCGGTGAAAACCCACACTGCACATGGAGAACATGCAAACTCCACACAGAAAGATCCCAGGCATCCTAACCAGTACGCGAACCGGGGATCTTCTAGCTGTGAGGCGACGCTGCTAACCACCGAGCCACTGTGCAGCCCAGAATCCAGTTTGTTTCAACCGTTTATTTTTCAAAGGGTCACAGAATAAGGCTCCATGGATGAAACATCATAATTTTAAGCTCAGATTTGGTCCGGCTTTTCGACTGCACAGCATGTCACAGATGAGTAATAGAGAATAGAGTGCACAATTTTAGTTCTTTATAGAATCTGGTTGCTGCAGACATATTCTTTGTGGTAATTTTTTTTTAAATAACGCCTGTAAAATACAGCAATTTTAGTGAAATATCCCAATTGCGAGCTCAGATTTGGTTGTCACTAGTTCAAGTACCGTCAAAAAATGCAACAATTCTTTTTTTTTACATTTTCTGGCGCTAATAAATTAGTGTCATTTCAGCATATTTTTTTAAACAACATGCATTTCAACCCCACTTCAGAGAGTTAAAAGCCAGTGTTCAGCGTCAGTGTGTCTTTCTCATCTTACCAGTGTCAAGTCTTTTAACAGGAGACTCCCCCTCTTCTTCATGCTCTCCTTCCCCTCCGTCCTCCTCGCTGTCTCTGCTGCCACTATGCTTCCTCTTCTTGCTGTGAAGTAGCGTCTCCAGTCTGGGTATGACCACTGACAGGAAGGATTTGGAGCCCAGCTGCGCGCCATCTTCATCTTCCTCCTCCCCCTCCTCCCCCCCCTCCTCCTCCTCGCCCTCTTTTACGTCCACTCCGTCGGATCCTTCATCTCCGCTCTTAGGCGGCTTGTGCGGACTGGAGGCCTTCGATTTGCGGAAGAGAACCGCGGTCCGGCGGTTAACCGTTCCTGTGGGCTGGGCGAGGGTCGACGTGGCCACAACGCTCACGTCTCCGTCCAGCAGAGCGCTCTGGAGGCTGTCGTGGGAGTGACCGTTAAGGCGAGTGGCGGAGGACAGCAGGTCCGGTATCTCCACATCCAGCTTGACTCGCTTGCTATTAGCCTCACAGTCTGGGGCGGCGTCGATGGGCTTGAGGGTGGGGGGTTCGGGGTCTGTGTCTGAGTGGATGAGGGGAGGGATGGCGTCTGAGGGCTCCAGTTTAGGAGGAAGAGATTTATCTCCTGTGAAAAAGACGATAAAAAGCAGAACAACAAACTGTTAATAGTTGCAAATACAAAATTATAGCCGACATTCGTTATTTACACCCTGACTAGTAAATTCAACATACAGCATTCATGCTATGGTAGTTAGTGCCAAGTTTTGGACCATTTTGTGCAACATTTTTCCTGCTTCCTGTTTCATAATCACTGGCATTTGGAGTTTTGACAGTTCTATAAGAATAAAATGTAATCTAATTTTTAAAAAAACTCCAAATATTTTGACTGTACTTGAACTATTAATGTGTGACTTTGGATTTTGTCGGGAAACACAACCAAATCTAAGCCTAAAATTGATAAAAAATTTAATCAAAGTTACTTTATTTTACATGTTTAATTTAAAAATCTGCCAAAATACCTAGATTGTGTCAAAAAAATAATAATACAAGTTATGTGCTACTCAAGAGAAGCCAGTAGTGACTTCAAATTGGACACTGCAGAATATTATCAGTAACACTGGCTGCAGGTTGTATTTCTTGGATTAAAAAATACATCCTACAGCCATTACTAACAATAACGTGCAGCAAAGCCCACACTTTTGCAGAAATGCTGACACTGCACGTTATCACATGACTTTCTATGAATAAGAAATGAAAGTAAAATGACTTTTTGCCTTCCTTTTCCCCCACCAGCTCATTATAATGCCATCTTCCCCATACTTCATCTGACTCAGCAAAGTGTGCCGAGTGAGTCTAAGCTGGAGGAAGCCGCTGCAGTGACACAGTGTGACGCTACGCCGGCGCTGCGTTCTGACCATGTTTACAAATGTTTGCAGTGATCATAGCAGGTTAGTTTTTTTGTAGATGCGAATAATGGCGGCTCCTTGGACGCTTTCAGGGATCAGTTCCAGAAGGAGACACGTGGATGTTTTCAGGATTCCCCTTTTCAGTATCACTTTCATGTAAACCTCAAGTTGTCACCGTCTGCTCCAGTGATTTGGAATGAGGACTTCAGTAAGCCCTTTTGAGCAGGTTTTTAGCTTTAGTCGTCCTTTCCAGCATATGGATCAATGCCAGGGAGAGCTGATGTATTTTTTTATTTAGTCCACTTTAGTGAAGCTTTTCCTGAATAAAAATGAAGCCGCACTGCATGCGTAAGAAAACCACTAATGCTTTTTCTGTTTGATCTCCAATCATCAGACACCTTCTGCTCAGCCATCTCTGATTCGCTTGAAATTTTTGATAGGTAAAATTGCATCTGAAATTTTAGACTGATATATCAAATACTTCAGTTCTCACCGAGATTTTTTCTGCGTGTTTTTTTTTTCACACATTGAAATTTAAGGCTCTATTTGGACGACAATATCTCAGAAACTACTTCAGATAAAAGCCTGATTTTGTCTGCTCTGTAACTCTGTTTTACTCAGATTGCACTACATACCAGTGTTTTTGTTTTAGTGGTACAACTTGTCACACCTGCTCAATCAATGAAAACAACTATTTTCCATTTCAAGTGTTTCAAATGAAAAAGTATTCTATAAGTTTTGTTTTGCAATACTGTGACATGCAACTACATATGGTTCAGACAATCTACTTGATCTATTTGTCCAGTATTTTAGATTCTGAACCAATGACTTGATAATAAATAACAGTAAAAATTTTAGGGTTTTATCTTGAATAGTTCCTGACATATTGTCGTTCAAACATTGCCTAAAATAAACATTTAATTTTTTTGAAATTATCTCAGAAAATATGCAATATATCATGCTAAGATTTCACAAATATCTTTAGAACTATCCATATTTAATGCTGTAAAAAAAATTCAGGCAGAGTCGAGCAGAAGTTGTTTTAAAAACGAGATGATCTGGGATGGAATGACGTTGCTGCTGTTACAACCCAGTGAACTAGACGATAAACCTGCAGATTTTCCGCCTAAAATTAACCTTTTGTTGGAGCTATTATGTGTCGGTCAAGACATCTTTTACTGCTGTGATAAATATTAAGACGTGTGCTACAAATTGCTAAAAAATCTTGTTAGAAGTTACCACCACTGCACGTAAGCCTAATAACATCCAATAAGTAATGTTCATCAAACAATAACATGCTTGAGATGACTTTATTCTCTTCTCTTGTATGTAGTTTTGGCAAATTAAAATTAATGTTTAAATACCGGTAATTCAGCAGAGTTGTTCAGCAAATTTTCTAAAAACATCAGACAGATGTGTACCTCCATTTTAAAATAATTACATGTTACAGAAGCCTGATAATTAGACTTAATGTGCCCTGTGGGAAACAGTTTAGAAGATAGTGATATATATAAATTCCATGTTTCAGACGCTTTAGGAGGAGGGGACATCATGTGATTTTATTCTGTGTGGGGTTGGGGTAAGCTTAAAGTCTGACCTCTGGCCTGTGCTTTAGGATATTCAGGGCACATGACTCTGAACAATCCCAGAGACTGTTTGCATTAAGCCATACATACCCTCATCATCTGGGAATTGCCCATTGGGCTTCAGTCTCTCTTCTTTTGGTTTTTCCAGATCGGGGAGGAAGGCAGCTGACGACGACGATGCTGATGTTGATGCAGATGTGGAGGAAAGAGAGTGATGGTGGGAGGGCAGAACTCTCTTCAGGCTCATTTCATTGCGCACATCGTTGATGGTCTTTTTGAGCAGCTTCATTCTCTTGCTGCGGGAGGGACTGGACTTCATGGCACAGGTCAGATCGAACTTCTCCAGCAGCTGCTGCAGCTGCTTGTCCAGAGACAGATGCCCCCGATTTGCTGGTACTAGTAAACGGTCAACTATGGAGGGAAAACAGAAAAGAATCAACACGTTTGATATCTTTTTATGACAGAGGCGTGTTTTTTCACCTTCACTTACCGTCCTCCCAAGAAAACGTCGTTGCCGCTTTGATTTCAGGAGCCTCTGGCAGGTGCGTGCCGCTTTCTGCGTCAAATCCGATTTTCTCCACGTCACGCCGGGCCTTTCTAAGCAAGGCTCCACCCTGGTCTCTGAGTCGAACAGCAGCCCGATAGAAATAAGTGTCCTTTGAGTTATACTTCATACAGTTATCAATAATAAGGTTGAAGTCACTCTCAAACTGCTCAAAGTTGTTGTAAGTTTGGGCATCAATGCGCTGCCGCATGGTGGAGAAGTCCATCGGGTGCCTGATGTGGTCGAGGTAGTCGGGCACCTACAGGAAGAATCAAGATATAATTAATTATTTTCAAATTACTTAAACCACTGTGAAGCAAAAATTAATCAACAGTCTTATCATAACATACAATTATGTCATTCTGGGCTGCTGAAACTGAAAGTCTCAGATGTCAGAAGCATCTACTAGTAGTTTTAAAAGGCCCTTGAGTCAAAATGTAGCGCCCAACGTGGGGCTCGAACCCACGACCCTGAGATTAAGAGTCTCATGCTCTACCGACTGAGCTAGCCGGGCGTGTTCCCACATACACACCTTCTCTGAGCTGACCTTTATCTAAGGTTACACATTCCACCTACTAGGAAGTCACACTATATTGCTCAACACCGTCTACACAAGGGGGAGGCCCTGTGATTTACAACCTCAGCCACCACAATCACAACATGTGACTGGAGCAGGCAGCTGTCTGCCGGCTGCGCTGTTTGCGGTGTGTTTGAGTCTTTAAACAGACGCGTGGTGACTCATGCAAACGGAAAGGCTGCGATATCAATGATTTGGTGTCAACAGGTCCGCACTGTGTTGTCCCAAGACACCCACAGACAATCTGCTTCGGTAAAATGCAAAAGGAGTCTCAGTTAAATAAATAGTTGTATGATATATACATATATATATATATATATATATATATGGAAATACGTATTGTGATTTGTGCCGTTTCTCCATTTCTGATGCAGTTATCTGGCAGAAAAACAGCTGTAACAGACCGACTATGTTGCTGCATGTTGGCACGATGCAAAAACAGGTGTTTCAATATGAACCAGTTAGACCAGTCTGACCTATATCTGCATCTATGTTTGTTATAGTTCTTTCAAACCATGGACATAGCAGTTATGTGGCATGTGCTGTCGGACAATTCGAAGTTTATAAATCTTCAGCAGATCATGCCTGCAGTTATTTTACTATCCTACTCATTGTCTAAAAAGCAACTGGTATCACTGTACAAGAAACACACTATGTGATACTCTATTTCCTATTTCACTTGCACATCTCATTAGATAATGCACTGCCTTAAACTTGCCACAAAAACAAAGCAGAGCCAAAAACTATGCTACAGTTTTCAGCTTTTGCGCACAATAAATAACAGTACCACAGGCTAAATTGAAAGTACATCCACTAACTAACTAACCCTAACACTAAAATCTGCTTAGCTGCTCCTCTTTCTGCTTTAATAGCCACACTGATAACCTTAACTCCAAACATTTCCCACTGAATAAAGAAATGGAATTAACTACTTCAAACACGCTTTCATTGAATTAATCACACAGTGATGTTAAACAGACATTAGAACTTCTCTTCTACATGCAACAAAAACATCTCTAAATATTTCCCCCACTGTCCTTTCTCAGCCATGGAGAAGCTAGCACTGCAGTAGCGACAAAACTGACACCAGTTAATCTGAGGGTAGCTGATAGCAAGCTGGCCAAAAGGTGTGAATGCAAGGCCCATGTACCCAAGGCTCCATCTGACAAGCCAAATGCTTGCAGTGTGAATGCATGTTGCAAATACATGCATTTTCAGTGCATTTCAGGCTGTCTTTTGCAACATGTTTGCTGCACATGTTGATCTCTCAAAGACACTGAAAATGTCTTATATCTACCAGCACCAACAGCAACAAAAAACATCTTCTCTAACAAATTGAACACTTGATATTGTAGTCACTGTATTCATATTCTTCCAAGGCACATGGTTAAAATGAATCTGCAACTTCCTAAAGAGAAGCAATACAAGATTCCATGTGGACCACAACAACAAAATTTAGAAAAGCTTCTGCTGTAGCTCACCTCACTGACATCGACGGGCTGGGTGAAGATCCTGGCCTGGTCTTTTGCCTGGAGTTGGTCCAAGAGGGCTCTGAGCAAAATACTGAACGGTGTCAACTGCATCTCCAGAAGGGTCTCCTGTAGTTTAATCTACAAGACAGCACACAATAAAGCCGTCAGCGATTTGCAGTTTTTCATTTATTTTGCAGAACTGCTCTGGTAGAATTGTTCCTACCTCTTCCCTTTTGAGCTTCTCCCTTTTGCGTATCAGCTCCAGCAGCAGCCGGGTTCTTTCCAGGTCGTGTCGGAGGCGATGCCATTCCTTCAGCTGTTCCTTTAATGCCCTGCTTTCCTCCTCATTCTGCCTCTGGGGATTAAATTTAAATAGAAATACATACATAAGAGAACTGAACAGAATAGAATATTATCAGTTTACACAATAGGCACTCGCTTCTCAACAAGAGAGTTTTTTCTAATATTTAAATTGCATGCAGCATTGTCAAGGACTCTGTTAACACAAGTATTAAAATGTTAACAATACATTCAAATGGAAAAAAAAGTCAACAAAAGTGTAACAATGGCTGTCTGTACAAGTAATTATAGCGCATATTTAAAAGTCTATAAACTACTAGAACTTCAGTAAAAAAGCAAAATGAAGACTGAAAGCCTTCTGAGGTTGACTGACAGATGAACAAACCGGTTGTGCATTCTTCTGTGGGCTTGTCTGAAGGCGTCTGATGAGGGGCAGCCCATTCCTGGACTGCCTTTTCAGCGTCCAGTAATTTAAGACCAGCTCCACAAACGCTTTCTTCTTCTGCACTGACACCTGGTTCAGAATGGTTTGTAACCTGGAGGAGCCAGCAAGACAGGTATTAGAGTGGCCAGAGCCAAGGTGAGATTGCAGCACAAGTAGAACAAATGGAACAGAATTTCACCATTTAAGTAGATTTTAGAAAACAGGCCATGGGAAACATCAAACCTAACAGACACAGATTATCACTGGAGATAGAAAGCATCTGCTAGTGTCACAAAGTCAAATTCTTCACCACAAAGTTCTTCAACAACTATAAATCCTCTATGAAGACACAAAATCCTCCCTCACAAAGCATTCCTGCCTGTATATGTCATCACAACAAACCAAATACTACACTTCTCATCATCATCAATACCATACATATACAAGAATCTGCACAATATCAGTATAACTCTACTTACAGACAAATCTGTGCAATATAGATAAAATCTGCACAATAGTAATACTTCTTTATCAGTATTTCTACTCATGAATGAATTTACCACATCCAGAGGAATTCTGACAATCTGAACTTGTACTTGTGTACTGTTTATGTGTATTTCTTCTATGTTTGCACTATCCACTTTGATGCTGTAACAATGCAAATTTTCCCATTGTGGAATTAATAAAAACTTATCATATCGTAATACAACCAGTAAATTTACCTGTGAGAGGGAAAAGTAGGCACAATAACATGGGTTGTAGCTTCACTTTCGACTTCAGGCTCAGGCTTCTTGCTCTTACTCTTCTTTTTCTGCTTCCCTTTCGACTGTGCTCTCCCCTTGTCTACTTTCTTACATAGTCCATTTTTGGGTTTTTCATCATCGTAGATGGTGAGCGGCCTCCGTACACACCCGTTAGGCGTGTGAGCTCCACAGTAGGCCGTCTTTTTCACAGAGAAGGTGGGCTCTCCTGTTTCTGTCACCTCTTTGATTGGCTCCATCTTCATGAAGAGGCCAGCCTTTTGGGCACAGCTGACATGGAAGGCGGTGTAACAGTTGGCTTTGTGGCACTGGATGCAGGCCCCGACACCTTTCTCCTTGCAGAGGTAGCAGGTGAGTTTCCAGCGGGCTGGAGGAATGTGGCTGATGCCATCGATGGGTTCGATGAAGGTGGTGTTGGAGAAGCCGACCTCTGGGACCCAGAGAGCGCACACTACATGACCCCACCGCTCATCGTCTGTCTTTTTCACTGCTCCACCCTTGTTTGGACAGAGGATGCAGTCTGCGGGTTGGGTGGGTAACTGGAGGCAGTGCCTGCAATGCCACTGGCCCTCTGGGATGTAGGGCACGCCGTAACATTCCTGGTGCACAGCTACGTTGCACATGTCGCAAAATAGTATTGCGTTGCTGTTGTGACACTCTCCATCCATGCAGATGCAGCAGACAGCATCCTCATCAATGGAAACCTGCTTTTCACTCCCTTGATCCAGACTCTCCAGGTACAACTCCTTCTCAAAGCGGTCGACAAGGAACTCAAAGACGTTGTGAGACACCTGACTGACCCCTTCGCTTCGCCGTTTTTCATTGACGAACTCCAGCCAGGCGTAATCCTCCTCATCCATGTCGTATTCTGTCTCCTCATCCAGCTCTTCCTCGGTCTTCTCTGTGAATTTATAAAAGGCAGCTGGGCGTTTAGGAACTGCTGGAAGATTATATTCCACATTGCGGAATTTAGGCTCTGGAAGCTTAGGGCCAACATTTGCACTGGCATGATGTCCGCCTCCCTCTCCGTGACTAGTGATGCCCAGTGCAGCGTTTCTCTTCTCCTGGTTGTTTTTCAGTCTGACTGATCTCAGGAGGACCTGCTGAGGTTTCTCAGCATTCTCCTTATTGCTGGTGCACTCCATCATCTCCTGGACCATGGGGTCGTCATCCGAGATCACGTCCAGCTTGTCATATATGCTGAGCCGATGGATGCGGCCGTCGACTTCGAACTCCACCATGCGCTGCGCCTGGGCGTAAGTCAAGATCTGCTTGTTGGGGGACGGCTTGATGGGAGACGGTGGCCTCTGCGGCACCGCAACCCGGTGCTGCCGAGCTTTCTTCTTCATCTTGATGCTCCGTGTTGCTGCTGAGACAGACAATGAATAAGAAACAGTTAGAGATGTGCATGTAGTTATGGGGTCAAATAAATTAATCCGAAGGGAGAGAAGAATCATTAAAGAACAAGTTCAGGAAAGACCATCTTAATTTATTGATAAAGGACTCTGTGATATAATTCATCAATGTTTGTAGTCAACACACGACGTCCTGCTAAAGCCAAAAATTTATCCAAAAGAATAAAATACCTAAATCATGAAACAGAACTAAATAAATAATGTGTAACCTGCAAGTAAAATAACAAATAGTGATGCCTTCAGACACACTACTGCATATTATTCAACTTTGTGTTATCTTTCTGCAGGTATTTCTGGTTCTGGAGCTACACAAGTCTTATCTGCAGCTACAGGTCCCACCGGTCGGTCCAGTGTTCCCCTTGTTTGTTGTCCATCTGTCGATGCTATTCTTTCCTACTTCCTTTTTACCCTCACCTGAAACCACGGCCCTCCTAGTCCTGCTGGAGATCCCCTCTTTCTAAAAGGATCTTATTTTTAAATTACTCAGATAAATCTCAATAAGTTATAATACTTTGGGGTCTTGGCATTACAATTTAATCTAGTGAGGTAAATTAGTATTTTACATATTTTTGCAGGGTTTAAACCTATTTACTTAATATACTGAGGTAAATTCACATCATAAATCACACTGTGGGGTCTTAACCCTAATATATAAATTTGTTTTTAAAAGTTAGAAGCTTTGTTGTCATTATTATAGGATAAAATAAGACTTTATAAATCCCACAGTGGGGAAATTTGCAGTGTTACAGCAGCAAAGGGGATAGTGCAAACACGCAGGGAACATCAGTAAAAAATAAACAAATAAATAAAACGACATAATAAATATACACAGTCCTGGTTACTCAATATGTGAATATTCAAATTGTACAAATTCCTCTGGATGTGGAAAATAACAATACTACATATATCAATGGTACTTGAGACACTCTTTCATTAGTAGAAATACTGAACGAAAAGTCTTAATATGCACAGATGTTATGAATATTCTACAGATTCATCCTTACGTGGAAAAATACTGATACTGAACAGAGTTTTTAAATATGCAATACTTATATATAAAATAGTGCAAGACAGCAATACAACAGCATTTTGAAGGCACTCCCTAAGGAAAAAAGTCTATAAAGACCTTGCAAAAAGTGCAAAAATTCTATAAAAGCCACTGCCGAAAGTCTACAAGAAGACATTACCTTAAAGTGTGTAAAAGACATTAACAAAAGTCAGTTGTTGGGTCAATTCCCAGTGTTAGGTATCTACTGGAAAGCAACACTGGTTCAACGCTGTTGATTTAAATGTCCTATATAGTGACTTGACTGTTTCAAACTGGCAAATAAGCTTTAACAATTCAAAGCAGTGTTCTGTGGAGCAAAATATAGAGAACTTGAGTGGTCTGAATGCATTTAGTTTAATGAGTTCCAGCTGATTAAAGGGTTGCGACTGAGAGCAGATATGTTGTGAACTGAGACGTAGCAGTGAGTTACAGTTTACGTTACAGTTTTATCAATGAGCCGAGGCATTTAAACGGGGTGGGAGGCGGCCACACGGGGTTTTTTAAACATGATTGCACAGGAGTTAGCACTTGCCCATTTGGTGCAAGGATGCAAATGCCTTTTTTTCCCACCTAGGACCCCCAATCAAAGTAGCCAAGGTGCTAACAATAACATTAGCGAGCTAGCTAGCCAGCTAGCTTACTAGCAAGAGCAGCTAACCGCCCCCTTAACTGAGCAAACGGCGTCAACGTTAATTCACACTTGAAATTAAACACATAACGTGCAGATATATTGAATGCCTTTTTGGTTTTGAAGCACGAAGCAGAGAAAAGCGAATAAAAGCAAAGCGCCTACCTCGGATTCACTTTTGCTAGCCGAAGAAGACGATAGCTAGCCAGCAGCCTTACAAAGCAATGGCGACTCGGCCTGCTAAGTGGCTCTAATTCCGAGCACCGTTTTCTCATCCAACGGGCGATTCGGGGGGTCTTTTCAGCTGGTAATAAAAGAGCGGAGAGGCCTGCTTGATGCCTGTGGCGTTTCGATATTGAATTCTACGGAGAAGACACAGTTATTGTCTTTGTGGGCCATTCATACGCTCGCTAGCCACAGTCGACCAGAGGCAAATAGCAGCAGCAGCAGCAGCAGCACTACGGACGCATCATCCCCCAACACAACAATGCGTTTCGGCAGACAACTCCCACCCGCACGCACCGCTCTACGTGTGACGCTGGAGGTCATGTCGGTGGTGAGTCGGGAGGTCTCACACAAAAGCCCATCTGTCACACAATCAATGCGTTGCCTTTTGTCGAGCGACACGCAGACAAAGCTGCGGAACAAAGCGGGTGGCAGCGGCACGGTGCGTGTTTTGACTCCGCACACCCGGACGCTCGGGTCACGGAGCGGTGGGTGCGAGTTGGAAACCGGCCTGCAGTGCTGCTCCGTGGAGCTCCGGCATGTTTGATTTAGCAGCTGTGCTCCGGTCAGTCACAGTGGACAGGCTGGACAACAACACACCACCGCTATGCCCCACCCTGCTGACCACAAAATGAGCAGCTCTGCCAAAAAGGACTGAAAACAGGAACCTGGATTTGTCTGTTTACTCTGCTGTGTTTACAAGGAACTTTCTTGTTAACAGTTAACTGATATAAATATAAGATAGGACAGAACTTTATCAGTCCAAAGGGATGCTCTTGTACCAAATTTATTTATTTAAAAAAAAGGAAAACAGTAAGACAAAATTACAATACATTTGCTAAAAATAAAAACAAAAAAGCTAAAATTAGACTAGAATTTTAAAAAGAAAGAAGTAATATTACACATGATAAAATAAAATATTGCACATAAAAAAATAAATATTACATAGTATACTAGATTATTACACATTGTAATAAAATATTGCATTTGATAATGATATTATATGATGATTATAATTCATATGATTATGAAATATGGTACATTAGAGTGAGATTTTGCACTTGAAAATGAAATATTGCACATGATAATGAATATAATGAATTATTACACATGATTATGAAATACTGCAAATAAAAATAAAATGTGCATGAAATTTAAATGTTTCTCATGAAATATTATAAATATTATACTTAATAATGAAGCATGAAGTTGAAATATATTACACTTAATAACGAAGCATTGCACACGAAACCGAAATAATGCACATGAAAAAAATAACACACACGACAATGGAATATTGCGCAATAAATTCAAATATTATGAAAGTGATACTGCACAAACTATTGAGAAAGAGTACTATCGAAAATGATATTGAAACTATTGTTCGTGAATATATAAAATGAAATAAATAAATACAATGCCTGTTGAATAAATAAATGAGGAGATAAACACATTAAATAAATGTAATATTTAAATGCAGGTTTTTCTCTAACTTTAACTAGGATATTATTCAAAGGGCTACTTTTATTTATTTATTTTCCTAATGCCATATTTATTTAAATATTTTTGTATACATTTTTTAAGTTTTAAATTAATCAGGAGGTTAATCTTTGTAATTAATAATACTGTAGGGTCTTAGCATAATATTTATTATGCATACTTTTTGGTCGGGTTTTAATCCTTAACATTTAAATTATTCTGGTTGCTTACACCTAAATATTTAAACTTGTAATGGTTAATTCATAATGCCAGTCTTATTTTTCTAGTGGAACACTATTGCAGTTTCTCTATTTTTTTTTATATATAAATAGCTATAAATATAATTTTCTCTCTCATAATAAACCACGAGGTCATTGGGTCTGTCGATTTAATAATTATTTACGCAGAACAGTGTTTTAATGTGTTATAAACCGAGGTAAAGCGGTGTGTTATGTAACTTAATACTTAGATTTATTACCCCTCGCCACGCTGAAGCCCCGGTGCCCGGTGACATCATTAAAACATGTTCCTTCCGTCCGACGCTGTGTGGAGCTGCTCCGGCCGAACTGCGAGCAAACCAGGAGACAAAAGCAACAAAGTGAACCCCCCTCCGGATCAATCAAATGTGTCATATTTAACTGTTTAGGAGCCGAAACCCAGCGTTCACGCCGCCAGACTTCACAGTAAGTGCGCCGGGCTCGGGTACGTGTCCGTGGAGGGCTTAATGTGGCCGGGACGTCGTGGTGAGTGCCGCTCCGATTCGGATCCCGTGTGGTTCGTGTGTTGCCACGGCTGGGTTCTGCCTCGCCAGGTTAGCTAGTATGTCCTGTTTGTGGCCTAGCTGGCAGCTAACCAGCTAGCAGCCGTGGTGCGGTCCGAGGTTTACTACACGCGTTCCTTTGGCCGTTTTAACCTTAAGGGGACACTCGTGGAAGTTGTATAGTCGTGGATAAATGCGCTACGAACCCATGTGACACGAGTGTTGTACCTGCGTGTTGTTTTTGTGTGTGTGTGTGTCTGTGTATTAGCAGAGTGGCTAGCCCGGTTAGCACCAGGATAGCCACCGTGGTGTTTACTGATGATGTAGCGTAGCTGCCAGCAACGTTTCATTCTAACGTTAAATGTGGGTCGCCCGAGTTCCACGTTGTGTGTTGGCCTTCGTTCATTGTGTGTGACTCGAAAGCCGGCGTGTAAACCCCCATTTATAGGTCGTGTGTGTGTGTGTGTTTGAGTGGAGATGAAAGCTAAGCAGCGGTGGCTATTTTCTGCTGTCCTCTCGCATCTTCCTGGCTGGCTAGCTCTTAAGCCAAACCCGGAAAAACTGTCTGTCAGTGCTCACTTAGGAAACGTTGTAAAGAAAATCATGTATTAATAATCACAGTTGATTATCTTTTCCAACGTCATACACGTACTATAAAATAATCGACCACTTTCCTTGTTTATATTCCTACCATTTATTATTGATTACTACAAGCTTGACTGGTTTGCATTGGAGTGATACTCTTAGCCTTTACATATGCATAAACACACACGATGTTACTGTGACGAAATACACGAGTTTGGTAGTTAAAGGGTGTTGTTTTAATATTTGGCTAGGTCTTGGCGTCTTTGGCCCACAGTGGCACAACAGACTAAACATTAAGTGCAAAGTGAGGCACTAGTTGTTCCCAACAGACGGCATTTGACCTGATTCCACCCACCTGTGGTGTGTCTTCAGTGAGAACACACTGAGATTTGTGAGCAAAACAAGCACACACCATACTCATTCCCACTTTAACATGTGCACCTTGCCGAGACAAAACCCAAACTAAACAAAATATGAAGTTAAAATTTATTGCAATGCTCCTGTGTTCGTGTGCAGTAGGATTTAGGTCGGTGTACCTAAGGAGTACAGCAACAGAGTAAATATAGACACATGTGTAGACTTACTTGCATTATAGCAGATCATCATTCACATGCTGTTGATCAGTAAGATCACAGTATCAATATATGTATATATTACTACATTTATTATTATCAAAAGTGAGTCACTGAATTATTTGTTTGCTGATTTCAGTGGTTATTTCCTCATTGTACACGTCCGTGATATCAGCTGCTTAAGTGTTTTGATGTTTAGACGGCATGGATGTGGAGTAGCATAATTTAATTTGTGTAGCCATCTACTGTCAGCTACTGCACTCACATGAAGAAAGTTATAGTATTGTGCATATTTCTTCAGTAGGCATTCTGTTAATTATGAGAAAGGTGTCATACAGTTCCAGAGAGTGGCG